>CAWUFW010002422.1:87500-687500 GCA_963921515.1 Calotriton arnoldi | reverse complement strand
GGCACCATATAGTGCAAAAAGTATCTGTAGAGTTCGTCAGGGTGGCTTGGATCCGCTCCATACCTATAATGTACCATAGTTTGTGTAGCCAACCTGTGTGGGTTGGTCGGGTCTTTGTCCCCCATAATGAGAGAATGTGTTGAACAGCTGCACCCATCGCCAGACCCATCTGTTTGCCCCTAATCGACTTCAGGGGGTAAGTGAGTGGATTGGGCAACCCCAGTAATGTGTATGCAGGGAATCGGGGAATTTCAGTCTCAAATTACTTATCTATGTCATCTAGGATGGCACCCCAGTAGTCAGTCACTTCTTTACAGTCCCAAAGTAGGTGCGTCAGTGTGCCCTCCTCATCGCAACCCCTCCAACAAGTCGGGCTTCGATCAGGATTCCCTTTATGTAGTCTGGCCGGAGTTAGGTACCAGTAGGTAGCCAGTTTGACCGCAGCTTCTCTGCTAGTTGTATTGCGGGCTGTATGGTTAGCTCGATAATATATCGCTTGCCATTCCTTCGCCGTTAGGTCCCTGCCGAGTTCCCGCATCCATCGCCTCTGTCCCGCAGAGGGTAAGGAGGGAATTGGGGAACGCAACATACCATATAAGTCAGAGATCATCTTTTTATCTGAATCTTTGGTTAGTAGCCATTTTTCATACGTGGTGAGCTTCCTATGCACCAGCGGCCTCACCTCGGGGTGAAGGAGCCAGTGGCGAATGTGGAAGTATTGATAGCGTTGCGGGGCGGAAATTGTGTAGTGTTGTTGTAGTTCCGCAAGCGGCAGAAACCCCTCCAGATCGAAGAGGTGTCCCGCCAACCTGCATTCATTCCGTCAAAGACGTATTTTATGTTTAAATGTATTTATTGAATTTTCACAAAAGAAAAACTCACAACCTACAGAGATGACATTAGGATATACATAGTGCAGTGTCAGGTACCTTATGGTGAAAACCATAACCAGGAGGGTGTATCCAAAAAGAATAATGCATGCTATACAATGCCATGTTCCTCTCCCTTGCAAAGGCCACCCCCTGAGTTGGGTCATTCTGTAATAAACTAAAAACAATAACAATAACACCCACCCCCTCCCCGTCCGGTAGTTCCTGCGCCCTTGAAGGGCCAATGGGATACGAGTGTTGCTAGAGCATCAGTGAAAGGGTCTGCGAGAGCTATGGGGGACTCCATAGATCCGACAATCTGAGCACCCGCAGGTATTTGGGTTGTGTAACCTCATTGAATTCCGACGATAACAGTTGCAAGAGAGGGGCCCACACTGTCTGGAATGAGGCAGTGGAGTTTGTCAGGGTAGCCGAAATGCGCTCCATGCCCAGGATGAACCAGAGTCTGTGTAGCCACCCTGTGTGAGTGGGTAAGGTGGAGGTACCCCAGTGAGACAGTATGTTTTGCAGTGCGGCCCCCAATGTCAACCCCATTTGGCGTCCCTTCACGCTCTTCAGTGGATATGTGATTGGATTTGGAAGCCCTAAGACCACGTACACCGGGAGCCTCGGGATCTGTGTATCGAACAGCTCGTCTACTACTTCGAGGATCTCAGCCCAGTAGGGGAGAGTAGCGGGCAGTCCCACAAGATGTGCAGCAGCGTGCCCTCCTCACCACAGCCCCTCCAACAAGCAGAGCTACGTTGCGAATTGCCCCTGTGTAGGCGGACCGGGGTAAGGTACCAGTAAGTAGCGATTTTCGTGGCGGTCTCTATGCTAGCCACGTTGCGACCTGTGTGTTTTGCCCTGGAGTAGATCCCTCCCAGTCCTTCTGCGTGAGCTCCCTCCTAATTCCCGCTCCCATCTTTTCTTGCTCGGTGTGGTTCGTGTTTGCGTGGTGTGTCTGAGCATGTCGTATATATTGGAGACCAAGCCCTTATCCGTAGTCTTTGTGATCAGCCATTTTTCGAAGTGGGTTAACTTGCGGCCCCCTCCGTTTTTATGTCCGGTTGAAGCACCCAGTGCCTCAACTGCATGTATCGAAACCGCTCTTCTTCTGGGATCCCATAATCTTGTTTCAGCTGAGTAAAGGGGATAATTCCCGACAGGTCGAATAGGTGGCCCACTGAGCGGCAGGGGGTGCCCTGCCATGCTGTGTATGCGTTATCGGACCAGCCCGGCGTGAAATCGCTGTTCCCGAACAATGGGGTCAGGGGGAAGGGAATGTAGTAAACTTTCTACGGACCGCTACCCCATCCCACACCGACATCACCGACTTAGTGATGGGAGAGCGCATGAGGCCTGGTGGGCGCTGCGCCTTCCTCAGGAAGGGAACCCTCCAGAGTGGTACCTCGGCTAGGGCCCTATCCTGGAAGAGCCATCGTTTTTCCGACTCCGGTCGGACCCACTCCACTAAGTATCTCAGCTGCGCGGCTTTGTAGTAACCAAGGAGGTCTGGAATTCCCAACCCACCCTGCTCCGGTCTTTGGTATCCCAGCGCTTTACCCATACGTGGCCGCGCTCCCGCCCAGATAAAACGATTGATGTCGCGTTGCAATGAGGTTATTACCCGGGAGGTGGTGGCGCTGGGAGAGTCTGGAAGAGAAATAGTGCTTTTGGCAGTAGGGACATTTTAATCGCCGCAACTCGTCCAAGGAGGGAAAGCTGGTGCTTACTCCAGCTATTCAGGTCTCTTTTTGCCTGTTGGGCCAAACGGGCGTAGTTCAGGTGCACCGTTTGACTCACTGACGGCGCTAGTTCTAACCCCAGGTATGGGATTGAATCCACTGCCTGGATGCCGCACATATCACCCTCTCGTCTTCCAAGCAATGCCGGTGTCGGGTGAAGATCCAGAATGAGCGACTTCCCAGCATTAACTTTGAAGCCGGACACTTCACCAAATGTCTCCAGCTCCTCCAAAAATGCCGGAAGGGAGACCCGAGGTTCCTCGAGCGCCGCTATCACATCATCAGCATAGAGACTGATTGGATGGGTTTCCCCCAAATGAGATGCCCCGGATGTTGCTGTTGTCACGGACTCTTTGCGCAAGGGGTTCGATGTATAGTGCAAAAAGGAGTGGTGACAGTGGGCATCCCTGCCGTGTCCCCCTCCCGGATCGCGAAGGGCTGCGAAGTTGAGCCATTCACTCTAATGTGGGCTGTAGGGCCACTGTAGCAACAGCCCACCCACTCCCTAAATCTCTCACCCAGACCAAATTTAGCCATCGTGTGCCCCAAAAGCGCCAGTCTACCCGATCAAACGCCTTTTCGGCATCTATAGTCAGGAGGATCGCGTCGAGTTTTGTCTGGTTGGCTTTATCCACGAGATGTAGTATCCGTTTGGTATTGTCTCCGCATTGGCGGGATTGAATAAACCCAGCTTGATCGGGCTCAATTAAGTTGAGCATGCATGGACCTAGTCGGGCCGCGAGTATTCCAGTAAAGATCTTAAAATCGACATTGAGGAGCGATATTGGGCGGTATGAGCCGCATTGTTGCCGATCCTTGGCGGGCTTCGGCAGAACCACTATGGCAGCCCCCAGCATTGTAGTGGGAATCGCGTCCTCCCCCTCGAACGAATTAAACAGGCGGACCAGCAGCGGAGCCAATAAATGGCAGAATTTCTTATAGTAGAGGGCAGGGAACCCGTCTGGGCCGGGAGACTTAAGCAACTTAAGACGCGATATCGCAGTGATGACTTCGTCAATTCTAATGGGGGCATCTAATTGTGCCTTCTGGTCGGGCGTTAGTGTGGACATTTCGACTGAGTCTAGGTACTCTAATGTCGCCTGGTCCGTTGAGAGATCAGCCGTGTATAGCTTCTGATAGAAGTCCCGGAAGGCCCCCGCTATGTCCTGGTCTCCCACTATCTCCTTCCCCTCGCTGTCCCGCAGTGAGGGTACTTGCGTTCGTTGTCTCTGAGCCCGAAGTCTGGCAGCTAGCAAGCGGCCTGTTCGGTTGCCTCCTACATAGTACGAGTGTTTTAATCGGACCGCCGCGTATTCAGCCCTGTCCAAGTCCAGGCCTGCCAATTGCGCTCTGGCTGCCTTAATCTGGCGCCACACGCGGGGTGCCCCAGTTCTACTATGAACTCTTTCAAGCTCCTGCAGCTGTGCGGACAATGTCGCGCGGATTTCCTTGCGCTCTTTGTTATCTGCCGCCGCTATAGCTATTAATTCGCCACGGATGACCGCTTTCAACGCTTCCCAAAGAGTCGTGGGGCCTATACCTGGCGTGTCGTTAAGAGCCAAGTAGTCCTGGATACGAGCAGTGAGCTGCCGCTCCACGGCCTGTTTGTGCAGCATCGTCTCTCTGAGCCGCCACTGGCCCACCCGCATGGGTCCCGTAGAGAGTGACATGGTTGCCACCACTGCCTCATGGTCCGACAGCGCCGCTGGCTCGATGCTCACCGATCCCATCACCCTAGCAATGTCCTGTGTGCCAAGAAAATAATCAATACGAGCGTAGGATTTATGTGCGTGGGAAAAGAAGGTGTACTGGTGCGAGGTCGGGTGTGCCTCCCTCCACAGGTCCCCAAGGCCCATCTCTCGCAGCCACTGTTTCCCTCCCTTTGAGAGTTCCCCGCTCGGAGAATATACAGATTGGGTTCTATCTTTGCTTGCATCCATCACTAAATTCAAGTCTCCCCAATGAGGGTCATGCGATTCTGGGACGCCAGTGAATCAGCTAGTGCCTGTTTGAGGAAGGATTCCTGTCCTATGTTGGGAGCATATATGGAGCCTATCACTATGGTGTGTGGGCCAATCCGCAGGTTGTGAGCCAGTAGCCTCCCCTTTATTTCGGCCACCTTCTCTAGTATCGCTCCCGGGCACCGTTTAGCAACAAGTATGGCAACCCCTGCCTTTTTCCCCCGAGGAAGAGAAATATTGGTGTGGGAACGCCCTGGAGCGCATGCGGTGATGGTCCCTCACCATAAGATGAGTCTCTTGGAGAAGACATATGTCAGCCCCCGTATGTTCCAGATATGACAGTATAGCTCGTCTCTTGATTGGGTTGTTAAGCCCTTTAACATTAAGAGTAAGGACCTTTACCTCCCTAGCAGCCATGACCTTCGTCGACCCAACGCGCTAGTGTGTCTTTATGTGTCGAAGCCCTGCCATAGTGTTGCGCCGAGGCGCTGTCTGTGGTATCACGCTCCCGAACTACCGGACAACCCACCCACCCCACCCAAACCTTCCCCCCAACCCAACAACCCCCCCAAACTGGAGTCTGTGTTTTCCACTGTGACCCCCTCCCTCCCCCCTCCCCCTCCCTAACCCCAACCAAATAGTCCCCAAGTTCAGTCATTGTCCCGCACCCGTCATCCGTAGATGGGGGCACGTGGTAAGTGAGAATCTGGGTGTACGTGTGGACCAAGTAGCCCGGGCCCCCCGCCCCGAACCCCGCCCCCGACCATTGCCATGTCATTGCTTCATCACTTCCCCTCGCTTCATCATCATCACGAGGGGGTCATGGATGCAGTGTCCTTCAAGACCGCTTCAACAGCTGCCTGTCGTTCTTGCGCCAAAGCGTTGAGGTCCGGGCGTATCTCCCCGCCAGGTGAGCGTCTGCGACCCACACGTTGCCATCCCGCCCGGGTAGTCTCTGTGGGCGTTGTGGTGAGCTCTCCGGGCTCTGGGTCTCCAAGCCTAAGATCTGGCATGATTCCCGGAGGGAGCGAAGCTGGTGGAGTTTGCCGTTCCACCTGAAAATCAGGCGAAAGGGATGCCCCCAGGAGTACGTCACCCCCTGCTCCCTCAGGTGCGTGGTCACCTCCCTGAAGGCCTTCCTCCGTTGTAGGGTGATAGCCGCCAGGTCTTGATAAAGGGCTACCGGGTTACCCTGGAATGTGAGGGGCTGTTTCGAGCGTGCCGCTCGCAAAATGCGCTCCTTCAGGGGGAAGTCAGGCAGGAAGGCCAATATGTCCGGCGGTGGGGCAGGGGCCCGCCTCTGCAGCCCCACCCGGTGTGCCCTGTCAATGCGGATGTCGAAATCTGCCGCCTCCCCCAAAATGTCTCGGAAAAGACCCTGGAGGTATTGGGCCGTATCGGCCCCTTCTGTCTTCGACGGAACCCCTCTGACGCGGATGTTATTGCGCCGTGAGCGGTTCTCGAGGTCCTCCGCTTGTACTTGTAGGTCAAGTTGTTGGTCGCGAAGGCGGATGACCTCCTGCTGAAGCATTGCAACCTCCTCACCCTTGGCCAGCTCAGATTCTTCTATTGCCGCAACTCTGTCCCCTATTTCATCAACGTCATGTCGAATTTCTTTGACTTCACCCGCTATTTCGTTTTTAAGCGTCTGGAAGTCATCACGTAGGACGTTGAACAGGGATTCCAGAAAGGCTCGCGTGATCGGGACCTCACGGCCCTCCGCTCCCTCAGGGGTAGTTGCAGTGGGTGGCGTTCTGCTACCTTTGTCCCCCGTTAGGGGCCCTTTGATGAGCATCTCCCTTAGGGACCGTTCCCCTTCCTCCGCGCTGTGGCCATCGTCGCGACGCGCCCCTGTATTGGCGAGATAAGATTTATGCCTTGTGGCGCAGGCAGTGTCTCTGTCGAACCAGTGGCCACAGAGAGAGGGTCTTTTATCTGGCGATCCCCCGTCTTTGGGGTTGATAGTCTCTCCTCGTCTGTCGCCTGTGACCTGGGGTAGAGTGTCACTTCCGAGAAGCGTCGAGGGAGAGGTAGGTCCCCGGTGTACCCTCCATCCTCTAGTCCAGGGTACGATCACTCGGGGCAGGGGTCGCGCTATGCTCTATCTGCCGCTCACCCCTCCAGACGCTGCTGCTTCGCAGGGCCTCTGTTGGTGGGGTCACCTCTCCGCCCCGCTCCACCAATGGCGGATGGACGCCAACGCGTAGGGCTCCAGGGGACCCCTGCAATGTCTTCCTCTCCGCCGGGGCGAGAAGCATTCCCCCGTCGGTTAACTGTCCCCGGGTGCCTTATGTCCCTTAAATGCTCACTGCCCACGTGTGTGTTCTCCTTCGAGGCCTCGCGGTCCCGCAGGCGTGGACAGGAGGGCACTCCCCTTCGGCGATGTAGGCCCCCGGCCCGCTCCACCTACCTGGATTCAGGCTCCACGACCCCTCAGCGCGGCACGGGTGGCCCCTCACTGGTGTGCTGAGTCCACAGTAACACCGAAGTCCGGGGCACAGCGTCGCTCTTCCTGCTTTTCCACCCCTCTGGCTGTTGGTGAGTGTCTGCGCTCGCGCTCCGTAGGCCCGAAGCCGCTCCCTCCAGTAGCTGGGAGGTGGGGGCACGGAGCTCCACAGATCCCCCCTGCAGCGCGCCTCCGCCTCTGCCGTGTGCGCCGCCGCTCCGAGGACTCGCTCACGTAAGGGCCTGGAGTGTCTTCTGTCCTTCGCTCTGTCACCACCTCCGTAAGTTCGGCAATGCGAAAATCACTCGATCGGTGTGCCCAGGCCTCGGTCCAGGCGCCAGTGCTGTCCCCGACCGCCGGAACCTGCGGGCTCCCGTCCGAGAGGCGCCGCGATCCGCAGCTCCCGCAGTGGCACCGCCGATCTGCTGGCAAGTTTACCCCCACGAGCCGCTTGCTCCGAGGGGGATTGTGTGTGTATATGGCCGGTTTCAGAGGCCGGAGACGAGGAGCCCACGGGCTATGCGACCAGTCAGATCGCCATCTTGGCCACGCCCCAAAGACGTATTTTAGACACAAAGAATGACTAAACAATAAAAAGGATAAAGAATGGGAAGAAAAAACATTGGCAAGGTATTGACTCAGTATCTCTGGCCTTTGAAGTGCACTTCTTTTTAGGCAGGTGTGCACGTGTGATCAGCAAAATGCTGTCACTCACAATTAGGGCTTCCGGTTTAATGGTATTTTTTTTTGGGACATTTCCGTCTGTATTTATCCATATTTATTTTTTCCTAATGTTGCATGCATTTATCCATATTTATTTTGGGTTTTGTGAAAAAATGAAGTTGAAACTAGTATATTTACATAATTATACAACCAATCAATGTGCATTCATGCTTGAACGCCTGATAGCTTTCAATAATATGAACACCCACAGATGATAACTCAATCCACTTATATGAAAACAGGAACATTTTAGCATCAAGGTTGTGCATATCTACTGCTGTTTAAGCCTCTTTACTAAAATGTCTTTTTTTTAACCTCTTATCTGTCAATCCTCACAGCTTTTGGCCTAACAGCATTTAGAATCTAGAATCACTCAAAAAAGAATACACTTTTCCACATTTAAAAATAATTACAGACACAATAATAAATGGTTTTCTGTCTGTATTTATCTGTAAAAATGGAAAACAGGGAGCCTTACTCACAATGCAAGAGTGCCAATGCTTGAAGCAGAATGAACCTTTGCTGTGTGCTGTATACTGAGATGGGAGGAAGCTCAAAGTGAATGACAGTTGAACAGACCAATGGATGAAGAGAGCTGATCGGAACCCCCTGTATATTTCTATATACATTTATTGTTTTTATTCTATGAGGCTGGGAAGACAGCTAAAGATGCCTGTAGGCTAGACCTAAAAAGAAGCATGTAACTTTACAGACTGTTCCAGGTAGGGGCAGGATCAGAAGGAAAACAAATTGTGAGTGTTCTCAGTATTTTTTAACACTAACCTTCACAGTAGTACTTCCAGAATAAGTAGTACATAGAGGCTAGCCTACATTCATACCTTTACCTAGCAGCATAGTTCCATCGTAATAAACAGATGTTTGCGGTGGAAGCCTCTTGGAGAAGACAACTGTTGTTTCTTGCTGATGTGATAAGGAGCACCTCAGGAGCTTTTTCTAACTGAGGATGCCAATCAGATAGATTTTGTAACTCCTATGAATTAAAACCAGTGTTACACCACAAAAAAAACAAATGGTACCCCCTCCTGGATACTTCTTGATTATGTTTTTGCACTATTCTTGATGCAGGTTTTTAATCAGAGCAACTGTTCTTTTTTTGTGTGCTAGTAAGTCACAAAAGTAAAGGCCTAGAAATCAGGTAGTCTTATTTTGAGTCTTTGCACTTCCATGCCTGGGAATAATTGACATATGTGATGACAATTAAAGTAAGTAATTAGGTATGTTCCATGCAGATTTCAACTTTGCCTGCTTTTCAAGTTGCTGACCATGACAAACCTGAAAAACTACCGGCCCATCTCTCTCCTTCCCTTCGCAGCAAAAGTCACAGAGAAATTCACCAACGCCCAGCTGACCACCTTCATCGAAGAGAACGCCATCCTCAACTCTTCCCAGTCCGGATTCCGCAGTAACCACAGCACCGAGATCACCCTTCTCACCGCCACCGACGGCATCCGCATGCTACTCGACCAGGGCCACAACGCGGCCCTCATCCTACCAGACTTCTCCGCAGCCTTCAACACCGTCTCCCACCGCACTCTTGCAGCCAGACTCCACGACATTGGTGTACGGGGGACCGCCCTCGACTGGATCTGATCCTTTCTCGCCGGCAGAACCCAAAGAATCAGGCTCCCACCCTTCCTCTCCGAACCCACAGAGATCAACTGCGGAGTACCCCAAGGATCATCGCTCAGCCCCACGCTCTTCAACATCTACATGGCACCCCTCGCCGCCATCGTCAGACAGCATGAGCTTAGCATAGTATCCTACGCCGACGACACCCAGCTCATCCTCTCCCTCATGAAGAACCCCGAAGACACCAGACTCAGCTTCCAGGAAGGAATAAAAGACGTTGCAGCCTGGATGAGCAACAGCTGCCTAAAGCTCAACTCGGAAAAGACAGAGGTCCTCATCCTTGGACCCTCCCCCACTGCTTGAGACAAGACCTGGTGGCCCTCTGCCCTCGGAAACCCACCCACCCCGACGGACCACGCCCGAAACCTCAGCATCATTCTAGACTCCTCCCTCACCATGACTTGCCATATCAACGCCGTTGCCTCCACCTGCTTCAACTCCCCCCGCATCCTCCGCAAGACCTTCAAGTGGATCCCCCCAAAGCCAGAAAGACCGTCACCCACGCACTCATAACCAGCAGACTGGACTACGGGAACGCCCACTACACGGGAATCAACAAATCCCTGCTGCACAAACTCCAAACCATCCAGAACACTGCAGCCAGACTCGTCCTCAGCACCCCACAACAGGATCACATGACCCAACATCTGCGAGACCTCCACTGGCTCCCCGTCGAGAAGAGAGTAACCTTCAAGCTACTCACCCACGCCTACAAATCCCTACACAACATTGGACCCAAATAGCTCAACGAAAGAGTCTCGTTCCACGTACCCAAAAGAAACCTCCGCTCCGCAGACCTCGCCCTAGCATAGACCCCGCGCATCCGCAGAACCAGAGCAGGTGGAAGAGCCTTCTCCTACGTCCCGGCCAAGGCCTGGAACGTGCTCCCAGTCAACATCAGACGCTCCCCTACGCTGCACACCTTCAGGAAGAACCTCAAGACCAGGCTCTTCGACTGACCCGGAACTGCACCCCCCCAGCGCCTTGAGACCCTCCCGTGTGAGTAGCACGCTTTAAAAGCCCCTGATTGATTGATTGATTGACAGAATGCTGGGCAGCCAATCATATTTATAAGAAACCCAATCTGGAATTGGGGAAGGATCTGTGACATGGTCAAAGGGAAACATGGGTCTCCAGCCATTTTATGATTTCTCAGGCTTCAAAACATAAAGTGATGCTTGAAACACACTGCAATCAACGGAGGTCTTTGAAATCTGCAATTACAATTGGGGTTACCAGTGAAATGTCAGCGCACACCATTTACCCATTCAATGATGCAATAATATTAGTAGGAAGTCTCCACTGATTAATTTCTGGGTGCTCAGTAAGAAGGAAGAGCAGCCACTCTCATGAGCTCCAGGTTGAGAAACAAGTTCCAATTCATTAAATATGAAATTGCAATCACTGTCAATTAGACCACAAATTATCTTATCAATCCTTCTTTATTCCAGAGTTCTCAAACTCATCTTGTTCTAGCCAGCCATCACGTGTTTCGTCATGCAGGCGTAACCCAATGACATCATCAGGCTATAAAAAAAACATACAAGTATGCAATAGGACCAATTATTCTTACATTAGTAAAATTCCCATCACAAAAACACAGTAGCAGTGTACAATCTGTCATGTGTGCAAAACCACTGCGGCACAAAACATAGTGTAAAAAACATATATCGTCCAGCTACCAGTCTTATACATTACAAATACTGTAGACCGGTAGTCTTACATGGTAGTGTGGATACCATAATCTAAGATAACCCTACCACAGGAATCAAGGGTGCCATACACTGTGGCTGTGTACCCTGACCTTGAAATATTTGCTGTTATTTACTGAAAAGTTCCATTTGTCCTGGTAGTAAGAAGTCCTGTGCAGGAGGCATTAATAAAGAGCAAGTAGTGGGCCTGTCACCTTAAAATATTTGTTGTTATTACCTGAATAGTTCAGTTTGAGCTGGTAGTGAAAGTTCTTTATAGGAAACATGAATACAGAGTGAGTAGTGGGTCTATCATTGGATATATTCCTATCCAGGTAACTAAGTCTTAGTCAACTATGTAACCCTAGCGTAGACAAACCTCTAAGGGAACCCAAGTGGTTGCCTAGATTGTGCAAGTAACCATGTTGCACAAGCGTCATGTAAAATCCCAAAGTAGAAGTAAGAGGCATGGTGTACTTGGGTGTGTCTGCTGGGTAAACAATAAAGAGTGTGCGGTAGGTCACCCAATTCCGCTGGATGGAAATATGGTATGCTTGTGTGCCAAAGTGGAGGAAGGCACAGTAGAAGTGAAGGGCTCCGAATGAGTTCTGTGCACTGTTTTAAAAAGTGCAATAGTGAATTAATGAAGGCAATGTGTTGCCCATCCAGTATATAGGAGATAGTATATATTAGACACAGCTTGTAAGCTTAATGCATATGTGTGGGAGAGAATATGAAGGATTCCAAGGGATGTGTTAGCCACTATCTGTGGAGGATTGTGGTGTATTATATGGTATGGTTGTGCGACCTTACCGTGTAATACAGTCACAATACCGTCATGGGTCCAGTCAGACTCATTTGTAAAATCTCTAGTGCAATCTTGGGTACCTGTGGCTTCAAAACACAATGTTTAAACAAAGGAACTAGTATAATGCATTTACAAGCACCTAACAACGAAAAACAGAAAGTCACACAACACCAAAAAAATCCGACACCAATTTACAAAAATAGATTATATATTTATGAATTTTTAGACACCAAGATGAGCAAAATCCACCAGAGGGTTCTGGAGATATAGATTTTTTTTTTAAAATTCTTTTTATTGATGACAAGTTTACAAATTGCAATCATTATACAAACATAAACGCTCAGGGATGTAATTTTATCTCCACACTGTATCACTGACCAGTGATCAGTCATGTTTTTTATCGATTCCCTGCCCGGCCTACGTATGCTTAAGCTACCCCGGGTCCAATTCCGATCCCAGCTGCGGGGGCTCGCAGATTCCTCCCCTGTAGTCGTTCCATTTCTCCCAAATCTGCACCCACTTTTTAGGACATCCTCTGGATTCATATATTGTTTTTTCCGTCACCATGCACCAGTCCATGTCTCTTTCCCATTCTGGTACTGACGGTGGTTCCTGGGCCCCCCACAGTTTTGCAATGTTTCGTTTGGTGATTATTAGTCCTAGCGCCACCCATATTCTCTCCTTACTACTTAAGTCAGTTGGACCCCATATATTTAGGAGGCACTGCTTTATACTATTTTCTATTTTGTTCCCCACCACTTCTTCCATGCGCTTTATCAGTTCAGCCCAATAACTTTGTATATGTGGACAATTCCAAATTACATGTATAAAGGTGCCCTCCTGTCCGCAGCATCTCTTGCACCCTGAATCAGTTCTATAGCCCATCTTTACCAACGCCGGGCCCGCAAGATACGTCCTATGGAGAATTTTAAGCTGCACAAGTCTCAACCTGGAGGAGATAGCAATCTCCCTAGGGGAGGCGATTGCCTCTAACCATTCTTCCTCCTCCATCTCTGCTACATCTTGTTCCCAGCTAGTTCGGAGCCGGATGAGAGGGTCAGTCATGTTGTTAATTAATTTCTTATAAACCAACGAGATGGAATTTTCTGGCATGTAGTCATCTAGGATCCTATCCTCCAGTGGGGAAGACTCCGGGAGTGTTTCTCCTTTTGTAATAATCGCTTGCAGTGCCTGTTTGACCTGTAGGTATCTAAAGTACTTTGCGAGGTCGTATTCAGTTTGTAACTGAGTAAAAGTCACCACATCTCCCGCCCTCCATAAATCCCCTACCTTAGAGATGTCAATCAGAGATATAGATTTTTAAGTAAAACCTAAATCTCAGCTTTTAGTCTAAAGCACAAACAAGCATTGGTAACTGTAAAGTTTGTAAACTTTTCAAAAGTTTGAAAGAATTGTGTTCGGCTACTTCAGCCCAGACTGGGAGACCAATTCAGACAGGGAGAAGGTCAGGGTGGCCAATAAGGAGCATTTCAACAGTTGCCTGGTCACCAAATCAGCCTCAAGTCCAGTTCCATACTTTATATCGAGACCACCATAGACTTCAATAGAGTGGTGCTCCATTGCTGGGGATACAGGATGCTAAGAATACTGAAAGAAGCTCTGGGTACTGTTTGGCCGACAGGGGACATCCTAGGGTTATTTTTTGGTCCACAGGTAAGGTGGGGCGACTTTGGCCACAGGGGTCAGAGTCCCTCAAAGTCCTCTTTGAACCAGAGGAAGCCCAGCAGCGGCTAGGCTACTGATCTCTAGTCACAGCAGGTCCAGCAGTATCCTTTGGTGAGGGCTAGTGTCCATCTTTGGTGATCAATCCACACTCTGTCGACTAACCCATGTCTGGCAGACACTGGTGCAACTTTTGAGTCTGAAGTGGAGGTCTTCTTGGATGCACGTCAGCGGTGACTCTTTGTGAGTGAATACTGACTGGCAAGGACGGGCGACTTCAGCTTTTGTGGCACTGGTCCGGGAACAAGGAATCAGCTGACCGACCCTTGTAGTCACAACGTCAAACTGGGGCTCAGGAGCAACTCTTCCTTGAACCAGGGACCACAGAGACAGTGTAGCCTCTCTTGTCAGGTCAAGGGGTCAGCAGGGAAATCCTTCTTCAGTCCTCTCTCCAGTCAATATGTGATCTGAGGTTCAGAGTGCCAGAGGTGCCATATTTATGCCCAGATAGTATCCTGGGGGTGATGCAGTCACTAGCCAATACGCTGCCAGGATCCCTCCTGCCCTATGATGACTTCCAGCTATGTGTGGCATCTATCATTTCCAGAGAGCACTATTCTGCCACTCTCAAGTTATGTGAACCCTTCCTTGGATGTTAGGAGCTTGGAAGTCCACTCTAGAGGAGTGGATACCGGTGGGCTACATCCCCAGGGAAAAAACGGTTTGGCAACTGGTTTCCCTTCTCTGTTCCCGCTGCCACCCCGTCTACCTAAACAGAGAGGCAGCCCTATAAGAGTGTGATCGCCATTTGCCCACCAAAGGCAGCTTCCCCTTTGAAGCTCACCTTTTGGGCCAACACCCTGTTTGACTTCCTGCACGGTGTAGGAAACACCTCCTTCAGTGGCAACCCTCTATTTTTCCTGAGCCTGGGAGTCATTCACACCCCTCCCCAGGAAGGAAGGCAGAAGGCTGTCTGGTGGTCAGCAATTGTAAAAGGCCACCTGATAAACTGGACAACAGAGAGGCGACTTTATAAAAGTTGCCTTTCCTTAAAAGTGACATTAAATTCAACTTGGACATCAATTGGGATTACTGCCACGATTAATATGATACCTTGAAGTACCTATTTTAGTAGTCCCATTCAGAAGTTAGCAGGACTGAGATGTCAGCCTGTAACTCTGTATTAGCCAATGGGGCCACTAACGTTTTCACAGTAAAAATGAAATTTGGAAGTTTTACTGTTGAGACATATTAAAGTATATATCCCACTTAATAATATACAGCTCCCTGCTTTAGGGCTCCATGGGCCTGCTCTAGGGGAGACTTATATATATTATTTGGCTAAGTGGGGGCTTTGCCATTGGTTTAAATGGCAACGTTGAACTGTCCGTTTTAAAACTGCTCTTCTAGGCTGCAGTGGCAGACTGGGAAATATTTTGTACTTTGTTGCATGCAGGGTGGCACAATCAGTGCTGCTGCCCTGGGTGGACACTCTAACTTACATGCCCTGGGTACCCTTAGTGCAAAGTTGCGTTGCCTAACCGTAAACAACTTCCCCACTGTGCACTCCGTGGGGTAAACACCCTTAGATAATTTTCTCGAAGTATTGAAATTCAAATAAATAGTGGACGATTAAATCCTTAATTTCATTTTATTGAAACATCGTGTTGCATCACACTTGTGTATTTTTTCTGTCCATAGACAACATCAGTCTTCTTAGTGAATCATTCCTTATAGTTCCCTTTGTAAATCACTTTAAGTAATTCCCAATGCATTTCGGGATGGTGCCTTTCATCAGGGGAATCGTTCTGAAACAATAGTAAAAAATCACAGAATTCAATAATTCAAAAGGCGCCTGGGCCGCAACCTTAGACAACAAAGCTGTAAGAAAATGGAACCGTGCAATGGTCCTGGCTATGCTGAAGGTGGTCTCAAATGTGTGAACAAACGAATACACCCTCTAAGTCCAGAAGATCAAGGGTGAGTATTGTCTGCACCAGAAAATAGTGCCCAAGCTTTTCTCAAAAATCGCCACGCATTTTGTTAGAAATGGGATTTTTGGTAGGCTAGGGCTTGTGCCAAAGCCAGGCAGAAACCACCACTCTAGTCAGGATAAGGGAGTTACACTCCTAAAATAACCCCTGCTCACCCCCTTGGTAGCGTGGCACGAGCAGTCAGGCTTATCTTAGAGGCAGTGTCTAAAGCATTTGCACATAACCCACAGTAATACAGTGTAAGCACTACAAAAGGACACCACACCAGTTTAGAAAAATATCCAATATTTTTATATACTTAAGACAAGACCAAAAACGATAAAAATCCACAATACAGTACTTAAAAATCTTCAGTTATCAAAATATGCTTGAAAAACAGATTCTTGATATCGATAGCTCCGTCCGGGGCTATCACGGCGTCGTGGGCAAACAAATCCAAACAGTTCTGGCTGACCGCGCCATCACGGGCCAGCTACGGTGTCGGGAAGACCCGCAAACAGTACCTTTTAGAAATGCAGGGCGTCGGCGACTTCTCGTTGAGCTTCCGAAAGCACGGCGTCTGCAGGCGTCGGTTCCGGAGGTCGGTGCAGGAGTCGTCGGGGGCCCTCGAAGCCACACGCGTTGCAGATCGAACTCCTCTCTGTTGAAGTCAGGAGCGCTGGCGTCGGCAGGCACCGGGTGCTGCAGTGCGAAGTGCAGCAGTGCGGCTTGCGGTGCCCTCAGGTCGCGGTGCGAGCAGCGGCTCGGTGGCGGCGTCAGATGGCGCCGTCGGTGAGACCAGGGTCGCGGTGCGAAGTGAATGCGGTGCTCGTCGCGGTGCTGGCAGGTCGCGTTGCAAGCAGCGGCGTCGTCGTTGCTGAAGCGCTGTCGTCGGCTGATGAACTGGAGTCGATGGCACCGGCGTCGGTAGGCCAAGGCTGCGGTGCGGTGCGGGATGAAGGTGGTGCGTCGTGTAACTTTACGAGCGGTGCCATCGAACCACGGTGCAAGCAGCGGCGTAGATTTCGGCGTGGAGCGTCGTCGTCAGGGATACCAAGGTGTCGTCGTGAAGGGAGGTGGTGCGGAGTGCGGTGCCCACAGGTCGCGGTGCGAGCAGCGGCTCGGTGGCGGCGTCAGCAGGCGTCGTCTGTGAGACCAGGGTCGCGGTGCGGCAGTGCCCTCTGCGGTGCCTTCAGGACACGGAGTCGGCAGCGGCGTCGTAGACGACGTCGGGTTGCTTTTTCTTCTGTTGCAGCACAAAACACACAGTTCTCAGTGTTGAGGGCAGAAGAGCTTGAAGACTTTGTTGTGCCTGAGACTTCTTGAACAGGGGGCAAGCTCTACCTCAAGCCTTGGAGAAACTCACTAAAGTAGATTGCAGAAAGTTCAGTCCAGTCCTTTCACTGCCCAAGACAGAAGCAGCCACTGCAGGCCAACACAGCAAAGCACACAGCAAAGTGGTAGTCCCTCCTCACAGCTTCTCCAGCTCTTCTTCTTGGCAGTCTTCTTGGTCCAAAAGAGTTCTAAAGTTCAGGGGTCTGGGCCCCAATATTTATATCCCCAAATCCTTTGATCTCTTAGGCAGAGAGTGTCTGTGCCCAGCCAGAACCAGTTCTGCCTTCTCTGGTGTGACTTCCTGGCAGGAGGTGGAGACGGCATTGTCAGAGGCAGACCAGGCCCTTTGAGGTGCAAGGAAATATCCTCCCCCTTCCCCAATTGCAGCCCAGGTCTATTCAGCCCTTTCCTGACCCACCTAGACTATCTGGAGCCCCTCCTGCTCCCCAGCCTTCTGTCATCCAAAACCCAGACAGGCAATCCACATTCCAGCAGAGGCCCACGGGATGACTGAGCAAGAAAATACCTACTTTCTAAAAGTGGTATTTTCAAATACAGAATGTAAAAATCACCTTCACTAAAAGATGCATCTTTAGATTCTGAGTTCAGGCATACTAAACTTTATTTTCCTACCTAGTTCCCCGGGCCAGTTATGTTTATAAGATGTTATAAACAAACTTCCCATTCTGTCCTATGGGGAACAGGTAGCCTTGCAATAGTGAAAAACGAAATTGGCAGTAATTCACTATCAGGACATGCCACACACACCAGGGCATGTCCTACCTTTCACATACACTGCACCATGCCCACAGGGGTACCTTGGGCCTACCTTAGGGGTGGCTGACATGTAAGAAAAGGGAAGGTTAGAGATTGGCAAGTGTGTGCACTGGCCAAGTCGACATGGCAGTTACAAACTGCGCGCAGACTCTGCAATGGCAGGTCTGAGTTACCTTTTCAGGGCTACTCATGTGGGTGGCACAATCAGTGCTGCAGGCCCACTAGTAGCATTTGATTTACAGGCCCTGTCACACTCAGTGCACTTTACTAGGGACTAACAAGTAAATCAAATATCCAATCATGGAAACACCAATCCATAACACAATTTACACAGAGAGCATATGCACTTTAGCACTGATTAGCAGTGGTAAAGTGCCCAGAGTCCTAAAACCAACACAAACAGGTCAGGAAAAAGTAGGAGGAAGAAGCAAAAAGTTTGGGGATAACCCTGCAAAAAGGGCCATTTCCAACACATTTGTATACCAGTATGTGTGAAATACAGCTCATGCGTTCATCATGCATTATATAGGAAAATCAGATCATGAAATTAAAACATGCCATGCTAGACGCCGTTAGGTTCAGTAACAGTGCTCCGCGTTGAAATGCTGGAGTAAGGTGCAACACTGTTCGTTCTCTGCATGAACGTCGCCACCAATTCCTGCGTCAGTAAGTTGGAAGTAAGAATCATACGTATGTCTTGCATTAAAGGTCAAACAGCAGTGCACCAGATTAGACCGTGTAACGCTAACCATGGTTCGGAACTGAGAGTTCCCTCCTAGTACCTCGCGTTAAATCCACCAGGAAACTAAAAATGAAGCAACTCATACTTCATAGTTGCTCACCAAGTTCTTAATGCGTTGCTCGTCGAGTAGTGAGAAAAAAAGCCGCCCTCATGCATATGACATAACTTTATCGTATCGTGACGAAAAAAAACGTTGTGTGAGTGCCAATAGAGAACATACACATGCCCAAATATATGATTAATCTTGATCACCATGGGGAGAAAACTGTCGTCATGCATACAACGAAGTATCTAATACTTTGTAATTGCTCCCCAGGGTCATCATCCAGTGCTCGTCGAGTAGCGTGACAAAATGCTGCCCTCATGCATAAAACATAACTTTATTGTATTGTGAAGAAAACGCTGTCTGAGTGCCAATAAAAAACTTTCTCGTGCCCAGATATATGGTCAATCTTAACCCCCGAGGGGGACAACGCTGTCATCATGCATAAAATATAACTATACCGAATCGTGTGGCAAACGCTGTCTATGTGCCATTAAAAACAAAACTTTATAGTGCCCGGATTTAAGGTCAATTTTACGCCCGTGGGGGAATCATACCTTGTAATGTGGACCCAGTAGACTCGTACCATCTCTAACGGCGTGTTAGTCTCCCGACTGGTTCCTCAATGAAGCGCGAGTAATGCGCGTGTATAAACTAAAGCCCAGAAAGAGAAGAAGGAGTACAGGGAAGTGATTGTCCCTTTTGGTGGCCGCCATCTTGGAGTGTTGAAAAGCGAAGAAATGGCCAAACTCATCCCAATATGTGTTAATAAAAACAAACTGATGCATTATCAACAAAGTTGGCAAAATTGAGGATTGAGTCCGTCACTGTCTTACTATGGAATATAGAAGAATGGAAACCAGATGCTAGTAAGTGGAATCCCTTTTGTCAGAGTACATCACAATCTAACATCCTCTCTGGATTGAACAGGGAAAGGGTGGAGATGCATGAGGAGAGAAGTTGATTGCGCACATGTTACATTAATAAAAGTTATTTTTTTTTCATAAGTGCTTGCAAACATAAAATGACACATTAGACCTTTCTATGAACCATAAACCCAGTGCAGCATGTCCATCATTATCTATAGCTTTCAGTTTTGCGTGGTGGTATAGTTACCACTCTTCCTCCATTATGCAGTATCTAGATTAGAATGCGCAAATCTGTTCATAAATAGCAACTGAAATCTGACCGTTCGTTCACTCCTTTGGGGTTGCATGCATCTAGTTTGTTCATCCAAAACAGTTCTCGTTGCAACAGCCATTTCTTGTTGTCTCTTCCTTCTACGATTGGCACCACTTCTAACACTAGAAATCTCAATTGGCTGACGTGTTTGTTTTTGGTAAAATGCATCGCAACCGGTGATTTTTCTTGATGATTCTGGATATTGCTCTTGTGTTCCGTTAGCCGAATCTTAATTTTCCGTTCAGTTTTACCCACATATATCAGCCCGCATGGGCATTTGAGTAGATATGCTACGTTTCTTGAATCGCAGGCAGCTGTGGTATAAAATTTTATAGGTGTCCCTTTGGTTGGATGTGTCATGGTGTTTCCTTTAATTATATTGTTGCAGTGCCCACAATTAAAACATGGGGTGGTGCCTTTGTGAATCTTAGTAGTAGGTAAGGAAGATTTGTTCAAGCATTCTTTGAGGTTTCTTGTACGTTGGTAAGAAAAGCGTGGGGGGTTCTTGAAGGTTCCCTTAAAGTCAATCTCATTTTGGATCATAGGCCAATGTTTCAATATGATTTTCTTGAATTGAAAACTCCTTGTCGAGTATTTCGATACAAACACCAATCTTTTTGTCGTTTTTTCAGTTTTTTGCATTGTTAACAGCTGATCTCTTCCTTTTGTGCTGGCTCTTTGAACTGCTTTCTCGATGACATTCATGGGATATTTCCTTTCTCTGAATTTTTCTATCATCTTCATGGTGTTGGTTTCGTAGTAATCATTCTTAGATGAGATCCTTTTAACCCTCAAAAGCTGTGAGTAGGGCAAATGTTTTTTGAGAGCGATTTGATGGCAACTGTTAAAGTGAACTAAATTGTTTCTGTCGGTGGTTTTTGTGAATACATCGGTTTCAAGTTTCTTGCCTTGTCTCATAATGGATACATCTAGAAATGTGATGGTGTCATTGCTCATGGTATTCGTGAATTTGATGTGTTCATCTATTGTGTTCATTTGGTCAATGGCCTTCACTAGTTCAGATGTTTTCCCTTCCATATGAGAAAGATATCATCGATGTACCTCCAGTACGTTATCAGGTTCTGAGACCAATCTGGGTTGCGTAAGATATTCTCAATTCTGAACCTGTGCATAAAGAGGTTCGCATAGAAGGGTGCTGCACAATTACCCATCGATGTACCAGACAGTTGCAAGTAGTATTCATCTTTCCAGCTGAAATAGCTGTGGAAAAGTGAGAAGTGTAGTAGTTCCAACAGGAATACTTTCAAATACTCGTCAATTTCATGATTTACTAGAAATGATTCCACAGCATCTATTCCCTGGTTGTGGGGAATAGAAGTGTACAGAGAGCATACATCAATGTTGCATAGGGTTAGCATACTGTCTTCCTCAAATTCAATGTTATTAATCTTGTTGAGAAAGTCAGTGGTATCTCTTAAGTAGGTAGACATTTTTTGCACGATGGGTTGCAAATGTCGATCTAGGTATCTACCTGTTGGTTCGTGGATGGAATCCCTCGTGGATACAATTGGCCAAAATGGTGGTTTCAGTAAATTCTTGTGCACTTTCGGCAACATGTAAAGATGCGGGGTTCTGGGATGATCCTGTATTAAATACTTCTTAATGTTTTCGGTGATAGTACCCATGGTGCATGCTTTGTCTAAGATCGTCTTCAATATCTTCAGGAAATCTTCGGTAGGATTCTGCGTCAATTTCATGTAGGTTGCGCCATCTTGTACATGGTGATTAACGCTCTGTGTGTAGAAATCCATGTTCAAAATGACCAATGCTCCCCCTTTGTCTGCTTTACAGCATATAATTTTGGGATTGTCTGCCACTTGGTTAATCGCTTGTCTTTCCTTTTTGGTTAGGTTAGTTCCTTTAGGGTTAGTTTCTTGAACCATATACTAGGGACTTATAAGTAAATCAGCTTATAGAGCTCTGGGACTGAGGTCTGGTTAGAAAGCCTCAGTGCACCCTTAGAGTAAAAAAACAAGCAGCATCAGTCCAAAACCTTGGGGGTGATCATGCAAAAAGAGGCATTTCCTTATAATCTGATAAAGCGCAATTAGTGAATAAGCACAGGCAAGAGCATAGTCCATTCACTATATATGAAGTAGTGTAGATAAGGCACAGCTAGTAATCAAACAGTTTTTGCGTGCAAAGTACTGAAATAAGCACATGTGCAGCACAATGTGACAGGTACACAATAAGCACTGGTCAGTTTAGGCTGTAATGTCTAAATGCCATGTGTGCCTACTGACCAAAAAGGTGATCTGAAAGTGTCAGAAGCACCAGCATGCTAAAATAAAGCTGCAAGGAAAGGATAGAACTGTGTAAGACAGATTATGCGTAATCAAATCAGAGCCTCGAAACGTGTTTCAAGATATTCACTGTAGAATATGTAATCTGATATGGGGATAGATGACATGTAAACAGTGCTTGTCATGTACTGATTAGCCCCATCCTAGGCACTGGTGAAATGTTAGGTATAGAAGACCGAGTAGACCGTGTTGAAGGTAAGACAACCTTCTAATGGCCGCCATCTTAGAGCTGCGAACATTTGTATATAAATGATAAATTATCAGCCAATGTTTGTCGTATGGCGTGTACTCATGCAATAACATAAAGATAATATG
This sequence comes from Calotriton arnoldi, assembly GCA_963921515.1. Taxonomy (NCBI): domain Eukaryota; kingdom Metazoa; phylum Chordata; class Amphibia; order Caudata; family Salamandridae; genus Calotriton; species Calotriton arnoldi. The sequence continues at coordinate 665,230 of CAWUFW010002422.1, read as the reverse complement.
TAAGGATGTACTTGCAAAACATTTCATTATGTCAGATAACCATAAAAAAGGTAGTGTTTGGTATGTCATGAGAAAGGGCACTAAATTGCTGTTAAATTGCGTATGTATACCGTATGTGCTGACAAATAAAGCAAAGTGTCATGTGCAGACAGGATGATTGATGTCTTTCAGAAAATGTGGTGATGAATGTTGTATTCAGAAGAAATATGAGTGTGTGAGAACAGGCTACATATAACTACACTAATAATCAATTAGGTAACATACCATATGTATCCCATCTAGGAACCAGGTGAGGTAGAACTGTATATCTAGACAACAGTCTGTTCTATAAGTTAGAAGTGAGATAACCATACATTAGTGGCTGCTACCGGGGAGTAGTAGTGGGACTGGGAAGGGAGGCGGTGTTAAAAATAAATAAATAAAAGGGGGAAAAAAAAGAAAGAAAAATGCACTTCCCTTCCCGGCGGCCGACTTTCCTCCGTCCTCTTCGTTCATGACACAGCAACAGAAAGCACCAGGCTCCCAGACTCCCCTAAGCCAATCACAATGTTGCAATGCAGCCTTGTGATTGGTCTGAGCACCATGGTTCGGTGCTCAGACGGGGACAGGGAGCCTGTGCATGTTCCTCACCAGGCTGTGTATTACAGCCTGGTGGGGAACATGCAAAGTGTGCATGACTGTTTGGCCTGCAAAGACGGCCGGCCAAACCGGCATGCGCGCTTTACAGAGTGACCAGCACTCCTCCCCCTGCTCTGCGGCTAGCACAGCCCCGCACCTTTACAGCGCCAGCCAATAGTGTAAAATAAAATGATAATAACATTGTTATTATAATTTTATTTTTCCTGTGGACAACGATCCTCCGCCTTAGCGGAGGAGCCACCACTGTGACCATATATATAGTCACCATCTTGTAGCTGTATAAATGTATATTAAACATAATAAAAACTTGCCGTGTATATTCACATGTGTACTCCAGTTATAATAGATGAGTAAAATGAGTTGGTGCACACATATAATAAATCCACTGTAGTTAGTAAGCTATGTGGGAAGGAAAATTATGACAGGCTTCAAGTAGGAACACAATACTGTCAGAATTAGTGTGATTGTATAAATGCAAATATAGTTATTGAATCTCACCTTATTGCGCATGGGTCAACGTCAGTAAACGTATGTCAGTGTAGTAGCTAAGGTATAGTTTGAGACTCAAAGTCATCCCCAAATATCATTGCCTGCATCTCCCATTTTATACTTACCATGTTTTAGATATTAAGGGACACATGTAGAAGCATTTTTCCTGTCGTTTGCAATAGGAAAAATGCATTTTGGGATGTTCAAAGTCCAAATTACGATTCAGTAACTTTTTACCAAATTGCAATTTGGGTTTTGCGATTCGGTATTAGGAAGGGGTATGTTAAGGGTGTACCTCCCTAATTCTGAATCGCAAGGGTATGTATGAATGTTTTGCGACCTGAAAAGGGTCGCAAAACATTTGCTTTTTACCACCAATTCAATTTGGTGGTAACCCATTCGCATATGGGAAGGGGTCCCCAGGGTACCCCTTCCCCTTTGTGCGTGCCTGCAAAAACATTTTTTAAAAGCAGGCAGTCGTCCCGTGGACCACTGCCTACTCCTAAAAAATGAAACTGAAACGTTTAATTTTTCTTTTTGAAACGCATCCTGTTTTCCTTTAAGGAAAATGGACTGCATTAAAATTTAAAAAAAACTTTGCTTTATTTAAAAGCAAACACAGGCTTGGTGGTCTGGTGTCCCCAGAACGCTACCATCCCTGTGTTTTTAGTGATTCTCAATGGGTCGCAAATTGTGACCTACCTCATGAATATTAATGAGGTAGGTCTATTTGCGACCCACTGGGAATCGCAAATGAAACTCTAAAGAGTTTCATACATTTGAAATTGCGATTTCCTAATTGCGATTCGCATGGAATCGCAATTAGGAACTCACAATTTCAAACGTTCATACATGAGGCCCTTAATCAACAAGAAAATATTGACACTCATGGTCTCTGTTGATCCCCATCTCAACCGCTCTAAGTTTCAAAATCCAACCAGCCCCCATTCTGAGCAGTAATAGTTCTCTGTTGCCATATGTTGGATCTATCAGTATATGTTGAATACCATGAAACTTGATACCTACGCCTAAGCCTTGTGCTGTGTACGTAGTGCAGTGAACAGCAGTAGAATACCATATGTCATTTTGATTGCTTGCTCTGATGTATCTCTATCATAAGATGTATTAGTCTGATATCTCCACTCTTGCTCTATTGTTCATTCTTTTTTTCTTCTTAGGTTTAAGTCGTGTTGGCCTAGTTAGTGATTTGGCCCTGCTCATGGCTTTAGTAATCAGCTGTCTCTTGTAGCCTTTGGTAATGAATCTTGCCTGCATGTCTTGAAGATCATTCAGAAATTATTGTTCTTCTCTGCAATTCCTCCTGGCTCTCACAATTTCTCCATATGTCATCTGAGTCCTAACATTGCCATCTGCACACGTGTAATAAACAGTTGCAAGATGTATATTTTTGGAACATTGTATATTCTGTTTTGTGTTATTTAACATAGTGTTCATAATCTAAAAAGGTAACCTTATCTATTTTGTAGTTGAAAATGAAACTCATGTTGTAATCCTTATTATTAAGATAATCAAAGAATTCCTCTAGGTTCATACTTGTCCCTCTCCTTATCATAAGGATGTCATATACGTACCTAGGTAGTAATATATTTTGTCAATCCACGTAGATGAGCACATGCCCCAGACATACCTGTCCTCAAACTAGCTCATGAAAAGATTGGTGTACAAGGGAGCAAATCTAGAACCCATCACAGTACCATACAGCTGTTGGTATGAGTCTTCATTAAGCAGAAAGGCATTATTGTGCAAAATATTCTTAGTAATCTCCAAGAGCATATTGGTATTTTCAAAGAAGTTAGCAGGTGTTTTCATGAGAAAATATTCTAGGGCATGAATACCACATTCATTTGAAATTTTAGTATATAAGGCAATCACATTAAATGTGACCAACATCATTCCCTCTTCCTAGGTCACGCCATACATCATGTTTAGAACATGTTGTGTGTCCCCATTGTAAGAAGGTAATTTAATGATAAATGGTCATAAAAAGGTGTTTACATATTCAGAAATGTTCTTAGTTTCTTAGTTGGTGAGCTGAGGCCTGAGAGGATCAGCTATTCTGTTGGAAAAGGGGCTTTCTGGTTTATTTTGGAGAGTAATCATAGGCAAGGGAACCTGGGTTTGTCAGCCTTTAAATACACATATTCATCTTCATTAATCAGTCCCAGGTATAACTACCATTTCAATTTTGAGTTGACTTCTTTAGTGACCCAGTAAGCTGGATTACTCTCTAACCTACAATGACTGGATGGTGTATCGAGCTGTGAAAGAATCGTACTGTCATAGGCTATTTTCTTCTTTACTACAATGTTACCCCCCTTTGTCTGCTTCTTTTATTTCTAATACTGGGGCCTCTTTGAGTTGTTGTAATGCATTTCTCTCAGACTTTGTTAAGTTGTCCCTATTGTGTGGTTTCCAACGACTGCAGCATTGTTGTGACCACTTGTCTAGGTCTAAAGAGGCAGCCTGAAAGAATTAGTACAAATTGTTACCACCAGCTAGTTGTATAGTAAATCTGGACATGAGACATAATATGCTATCAATACAAAAATCACCTCTATTCTCTAATTTATGTAATAGATCGTTCATGGCACTTTGGTTTCCATCCTGTTCAGTGATTGATAATATAATTGTGTCATGAATATCCTGCATAGTTAGCTCACTAACGGGTTTGTGATATACATGTATAGGAGTAGTTAGAGGTTTAGAGGTGAAGTATATTTTACGTGTCAACCTATGAACAAACTTTTTTATGTCAATATTTATTTGGTATGCATCACAAACTATATCAGGGCAGAAACCCATCCCATTATCCCGTTTTCTTTAGGGTAGAAATCATGTTATCACTTAGGATCTTGTCAGGCAAACTTATAACCGTCACATCGTAAGTAGTATCTAGCAGCGTCCTGTCAGTAATATTGCTATCAGAATGGTTGCTCCGAGAGTAATCTCCTTTTGTGTGCTCCTTGTTCAAGATCTGGTTTGCATCCCTCTTTTTCTTTTGTTTTGTCTTTGATATCTGGGTTCTAATTTCTAAGGTTCTTTACTATGTCTGAACTTAAAACGTATGAAAGGTCCTACCTGCAGAATTAGTAGCAATTTATGAAGAAAGTACCTGTTAAAGATCTGTCATCAACAGCAATGGGTAGATGGGATCCTCACAGCTACTGGTATGCACCTAGTGGGAAGCTTCTTTTTTGTGTTCACGTGGGTTTACTGAGATTTCACAAAACAAACATGATTTTAAGGTAAATTATGGAACATGTCTTACTTAGTTCTACATATTTTCCCATATACAATAAACAAAATATAGGTATCATCCATCCACAATATCCATATCAGGCACTGACGCAGAGGCAAAAACATCAAATTAGAATATGTGTTGGCGCAGGAATTTCCCCTGTATAGTAAACCGGCATGGGCCCCTGTCTGAGTGACCCAACTGCATGTGAAACTGGTATCCTCACTTGTTTTTGGCCTTGCTAACACAATGCATGCTGACGCCTAGGCATGTTCTTAATGATTCTGAGGTCGAAAACCTCTTTTATAACCTGGAAGGGCACACTGAATGTGTTATCTTAACATGGGACTACTGTCCATGTAATGGGTTAATGACATAAAGTGGTGGTGGAAGCATACCGTTTTTTTGTGTAAAATATTACAGTACAGATCTTTTTCCTAGTTCAGAGAGAGTGCGGTGCCACCTGCTCCTGTTCGTGTAAAATTCCACTTATAACTGACACCCAGACCCTGCGGCAAAATCCTATGTCTGTGTGGAGTGGGTGTGTGTCTGTCAGACACATCAGCATACTATGCATTGCTTGTGGTCAGAGTAGGAGGGGATCTATCATGGGGGGCAATTAAGGTAGATGGCCATAGGAATTAGGTATTCTTATGTTTCCTTACATTTAGTCAGAACATTTATATGTTAATTATTGATTTCACCTAATTAATATTGAATGCAAACTTAAGTAACATTCTATAGTTCTAAGATGGAAGCCGAAATGATGAGTGTTTGGTGTATTTTTCCTAAGCCGAGATGGTTTCCAACTAGTGAGAGTCACATTACAAACAAGAATGTGACCTAGAATGTAGCAGCTATTCTTTAATCTTAGTATGTCAAGGCGTGTACCCTAGAGAACCTTGCTTCCCAATGGCTGTTTTTTGCCGGTTTGCATCTTGCTCAGTTTGAAGACTGAATGGTGCTACAATCATCGCTGGAATATCCTTTGCGGTATCAGCTGAATTTCTTCAGTGGAATGGATCGTTATTGTAGTGCCACCATGTGTGTTTGCATGAGCGTGGACATTTCTTCAAATGCGATATTGTTTCATAATGAATTCTACTGAACTAAATTTATGATTTCATTCATGGCATGACAATTGTTCTTTTCTTATAAAGACTTTGAATCACATGCTTGATTTGGTTGTCTGGACGTATTATAAACTCTATTTAATATTACTGAAGGAGGTTAAGGGATTAGAGTTTGCACACTATAGATGAACTGGACCTCAGAATAACATTTCATAATATATGGTGAATGTGAACCATTTATATTTACAAACAGACAGAGCTGCAGAGTGTTATCCAACTCTAAAACGTATGTCATACACAGTATTTTGGATAGTGTGAAATTGTGTTTTTTATTCTCTTCAGGACTAGAATGCATGAGTCAAATCTATACTAGGTCCAAGAAATGGTACTATGCAGTAACGTGTTTTTCCCAATTCTCCTTTTCCCCTGTGTTTTCAGGATTGGCTTACTAGCCTACTCAGAGTACAAGGTGGACGAGATGGAACTGCATCGAAGTCCAGACATCCCCGCAGTGGAACCGTGAGTCTGACACTGTGTAAGAATGGATTGTAGTGAAATTCCATGTTGTGGTGAGGGTATGGTTGGTGGGACCAGGTGGGTCCATTTCAGATTGCCCCTGGTTGACATGTCACAAGATGGAGGATAGAGTACAGCTTCCCCAGAGAATGGAAGTGTATTGCCTGCATTCCTGGAACACAAAGGTTGAGCCCTAGAGATTGAAGTGAGAGAGAATGGAGACTGGGCTATCCTTATGCATTCTATGAGAACCTTTTAGCAGGGGATTTTTGATTAGCTGTTCCTGAGAATTGCCATTTGGTTGATGGTAGAAGGATAGGGGTGAGCCACCAGATTCTGTTGTTAAGGAAGCTTTTAGGCAGGGCCTTCCAGTCTGTATTTCTCTGAGTGTTACTTCAGGAAGGCTGTTAACAACCAGTTGCAGAGTCTTCACAATCAATTATGCTCATGTCTTGGATACTGCAGCTTGAAGACAGCACCATCAGTACCTTCTGTGAGAACCAACATATTGCACAAAGCTGTGTCTACAGTGCAGACAGCCAATGAAATTTGAATAGAAACCACCTCAAACTAGTTCCTTTAATTTAGACAGTGCATCAATGTCCCCAGTCTTGAAAATCAGGATAAAGGTGGGATCCAAACCTTTCCACTTTGCTTCATTTCCAAGTTATTATTTTACCAATGTTATCAAGGTTAGGAGTGCATGTCATGTATTCGAAGAGTTGTGGGGTTCCAGGGCTGACGTCTGCTTGACAGGCAGTCTCCCAGACGAGAAGGGACATCACATGACAGCTGCTCAAGATACTAGAGAGCTGCTTATCTACATAGTGCCTAAAAGCTTACCTGCATGCTCAAAGATCAAGGAGTTTGTCTGGTCCTGTAGGAGGAAATACTGTCCAGGAGGAAATGTCCAGCCATGTAGCTGGTGTTTGGAGCACCCAACAGAATGAACTTGTGACTGAGAATGTAACTGGTTCAGGGGGTCAGCTGTATTTTTTATACACTGTATTAAACCCCCATTACTGAGTATAGTATCTTGGTTTGCTGTGATATTAAAGTACTTTTGAGACACAAATGATCCCTGCATGGTGAATTAGCATGTACCCCTGCCCTGAGTGCCCGACTGCATGTAAAATTTCTCTCCTGAATTAGCACGCAGAGGTCTATGCCTGTACTTGACCTCTCTCATGTTAAGTTCTGCTGTATGTGAATCCAGATACTTGTGCTGACATTACATGTGCATGTCAAGTGTGTCCATGTGCAGTATGTGTGTTACACATGAATGATAGTAGGACTCTATGTGCAGTGAGAGTCTGAACACTGGGACCAGTGGGCTCCATTTTTGATTGACCGTTGTTAACACTGACATTCTTAGGTGGCACTCCCCAAGCTTTTTCCCTTCACACCCCCCTGTTTTGTGGAAATTGCTATTGTTGGCTTTATGACTCTGTGCACTTTACGACTGATAACCGGTGTTAAAGTCCTTGTGCTCTCTCCCTAAGACATAGTGCAATTGGATTACACCTAATTGGCACATTTAATTCACTAGTAAGTCCCTAGAAAAGTGGTCTTGCGTGTTCCCAGGGCCGGTAACTTAAACACTTTTAGGGGGCCTGCAGCTCTCATTGTGCCACCCAATAACGCATCGCTTTAATCCTGTCTTCACCTGTGACTTCAGCCTGCAGTGTAGTTTTAAACTGCCATTTCGATGTGGTAAAACAGACATTTTGTCAGGCCTAAACCATCCTTTTTTATACATATAAGCCACTCCTAAGGTAGGCCCTAAAAGCTTCTAGGGCAGGGTGCATTGTATTTAAAAAGTAGGACATGTGGACTTACATTTTACCTGTCCTAGTTGTGAAAAACCCCTAAAGTAGTTTTTCAATATTGCAAGTTCTATTTCTCCCATGAGATAACATTGGACTACCAACTCCTAAAGTCGTTTTTCACTATTGTAAGTACTATCTCTCCCATAGGATAACATTGGGTTACCTTATTACACATAATAAGTGAAAGCTTAAGTTTGGGAGCAGATAGGAAAATGAAGTTTACACTCAAATGAATTGTAATTCAAACCGCTCTTTAATGGTAAAGTCGGATTTGAAGTCATAATTCTGAAAATGCCCCTTTTAGAAAGTTGTCATTCTCCTCTCAAAACCATTTGGTGCCTGTCACCTGGGTCCTGGGCCATATGACTAGGTGCAGTTGACAGCTAAGCTTTGTGTACTCCTCCCGGACAGTGACACAAAGGGAGACTAGGGGTTGGCAGGATGGGCCTTCCGGCAAAGATGGTAGAGGGCAGATCTGTTCCCTGCCTCTATAACATTTCAAAGGGCTGTCCTAGCACACACACAAAGGGACTTAACACCAGCCTATTGTGACTCCAGACAACTCGGAGCTACAAAAGGGAGGAAGTTTCCAGAACCAGATGTGGGGGTGACATAGGTGTTTCCCTCACTTCAAAAGCTGGCACCAAGAATACATATTGCGGCTCTTGAACCACTAATCAGATCACTTCTGGACCTGTGGAAGACTCAGAAGAGGAGCTGCTCTGCTGCCCTGCTGCTGGAAGAACTGCCCTGCTGTCCTGCTGCTTGAAAAACTGTCCAGATGGCCTACTGCATGAGGAAGGAAGACTGGACATGTTCCTTGATGCTAGAACCACCAGAGTGACTCCAAGGGCTAGCTGACTGGCCTCATGTCCTGAGCTATAGGGACAGAACAAGCTCTAGAGACCTATCCTGCATCTGCCCAGCTGCCCATACTCAACTGGACCTGCTTTTGACCTGCTGCTGGTCTCTTCCGGATTGAGACATGATCCCCAATAGCTGTTCCCAAGGTCCTGGACCCTTGGTTGGTATCAGAGTGTACTCCTCCTGGACAACTGGGGGTTCCCTGTGAACTGATGCAGCACGATGCAACTCGATGCAGCGCGATGCAGGATCTCACATAGCAGCACCTCGCAGCTCCTGATCAGTGACCTCATTTGAATTGATGAAAAGTGATACATCTTGATGCAGGACCTCACATCTCAGCACCTTGTAGCTCCTGATCGGAGGCCCCATCGGAACCGATGCAAATCGATGCAGCGCTACGTAGGACCTTGCATCTTAGTCAAAGTGCAACCAGATACACCTTTGAGTGGGAAGAACTCAATCGTGTACCCGGCCCGCAATCTATCGCGGTTGGCTTGAGCTTGTGACTTTGTCTCAGTCTGGCATGACCAGATAACCCTAGTTGGCGCTTTGTTTTTTGGCGCCATTTTGACTTAAAACTTTGAAATTACACATTTCCAGTTCAACTAATTGGTTTTTTGTCATTCGGATATCATTTTATTTATTAAAATCTACTCTATTGTTCTTGATTTTGGAAAAGGGTGAGGTGACCGTGCTCTCCACTTCCTGATTGACGTGAAGCCCCAGCACAGCGGCCCTGCAGTCTAGAATGCCCGGGGCGAATTTCACCTCCACGTCATCAAGGGGTGGAGAACGGTCTTCAATGCTATGTCTTTGCCGAGCTGATGACCTCACAGGCCACAGGGCTGAGAGATCATCAGCCCGGCCAACACTATAGACTTTGGACGTGTCTGTTGCAGTGTGTCATGACGAGTCATCATCACAGCAACAAACAAGCAGAGTGAGTGCCAGTATGCACAGCCCTGGCCCCAAGCAAGAGATGTGTACATACGTGTTTTTTATTTTTATTTTAAAGAAGCAAATTTAAAGACTTTGCTTTCATTTAGGAAATTGCCTTCCCTGGGGGTGAAATTAAAGGGGGTGGAGCCTTGACGCCCATGGACAAAAACCGTTGCTGGAATTGGGTGCAAATATATTATTCACAAAAATTTCAAGCTCACCTCTGAGTAATCTGGTTATCAGCCACCTGCCTTCCTCTTATGCCTCTTATTTGTTTTAGTAAGAAATGTAATTTTCTATTCTTTTTGTGTTTAGCTTGGGAGCAATTCAGATATATGATCAGGTAATATTTTAAATCAATCAATCAATCAAATATCTTTATTCGATTCAGACAAAGTGAATCATAAAAGAGTACATGCACTTAAAATTTCTTAAAACAAATACATACATATAAAATTCATTGGTATCAAAGAATGAAAAAGTGCAGTTCACATTTCAGCCAAGAGATCATAAATCAACACTTTGCTACTATTGTTTTCCTTCTTGCTTGGGTCGCCCTAAGAAATCTTGCAAGTACCACACACGTGTACAGACTGGGGAGCAATTGTAGGTATAAAAAGGCCGGCCTGCATTGTTTAAAATTTAGTGATTTCAATAAAGGTACAATAAAAAAACTTCTCAGATCCTTATAGAATTTACAAAAAAGTGCGATGTGTATGGTTGATTGGTTTGATACATTATCACATGGGCAACGTTGTAAATCTTTTGACCAGTCATTGGGGTTTGGGAAACTTCTCAAGCGGTGGAAGATGTTTAGTCTAAAATGAGTTAAAACAAATCGATGTTGTGCATTAAGAACATTAAAAAGGTATGGTTGCATGGAGAAAGTAGTCAGGACCGATTGGTTGTGTTTCACAGTTGTTTTGCCCAATTCCACGCATAATCGCAGATCCGCCAGATGGTTTAGAGACTCTATTTTTAATCCTTTCCTCGAGATGTTTAACAGGGATTCTGGATGCTCGTAGGATTCCAAACGGCCCATATCTGTCAAAGAATTCTTAATAAACTTTAGCCAGGGGATCTTTAGGGCCATTTTAGAGTCATAGCAGTCCTTGACTATGGCACGATTCAAGTCCATATGTTCCGAGGTCCATATTTTGTGCCATAGCAAGAGTGGTTGAGTCCTTACCAAGTCTATTAGGTAATTAGTCCCCAGCTCTGAGTGACATACATAGTTTGAGCAGCTCGAGGGAAGTGCTAAAGGTTTTTAAAAACATTTTCCACCGTCTGTAATGGTTCAACGTTAGCATAACCCCAGATGTCCGAGCCATACATTGCAATAGTTCTACACTTTGCATAGTAGATAGATAGCATTTCTTTAAGTTGTATGTTCCCCAATTTCCTAGCAAAATTGCGAAGTGCCATAATCGATCTTAAAAATTGCAATCTTCTGGATTCAATTGCACTTTTCCATGTACCTTCGCTATCAAATAAAATACCCAGATAGGAAAATGTTCGCGTTTGGGGTAAAATTTCCTTTCCTAAATGTATATTCCGGCATTTCGTCCCACCCCCACCCATTTTCATAACAAATGTCCTGCTTGTGTTAATTCGCAGCCCTAGATTTTCCATGAACAGGGTAAATTTATCAAGAAGACGTTGCAGAGCTACAGGAGTGCGTGCCATAAGAACGGCATCGTCCGCGTAAAGTAACACCGGAATTGGTCGCTGTTTTACTTGCGGCATATCCGCACACGAACTAGCCAGAGTGTTACCCAGATCGTTTATGTAAAGATTGAATAGAAAAGGGGCAAGCACACACCCCTGACGGACCCCTTTTTCTATTCTGAATGGGCGGGTACAGTCTCCTTTAATGCCAAACCGTACCCTAGCGTGGCTGTTCGAGTACAGTTGTCTTAAGAGGGCAATAATTGCACCGTCGATACCCATTGTGCTCATCACTGACCATACTTTCTCATGGATAACGCAGTCAAAAGCTGACGACAAGTCAACGAATACCGTGTACAGATTACTGTCTTTAATGCGTGTATACTTGCCCAGTAACAAGTTCAAGTTAATTGCTTGCTCAGTAGTGCCAATGCTCTGGCGGAATCCATATTGTAAGTCAGAGATCCTGTTGTTGTTGTCAGCCCAGCTTTGTAACCTAACTAAAATTATCCGACCCACCACCTTTACTAATGAGTCAAGTAAGGAGATCGGTCTGTAATGCGATGGGCAGTTACGGTCACCTTTTTTGAATATGGGTACAATTTGAGACTCTGCCCAAGTCAAAGGTAGCCCCGTACATTGCTAAGATCTAAAAACGTTAGTAAGAAGGGGAGCCCAGAGATCGGTATTAGCTTTGAATAAATCGATTGGGACACCATCTGGCCCAGGAGCTTTGTTTCCCCTACTAGATCTAATAGCAAGGGAAACTTCTTCCAAAGTAAAGTTTAGAGCGGCCCAGTCAGGTGCGGGGGCAGACACCTGTATGGCAGCCTCGTCACTTAATATCGGAAGACAAGATGCACTAGTTGCATTAGACGAATAAAGGGCAGAGAAGTGTGTTACCCACTCTTCCTCGGTTACAGCAATCTCAATTTTAGGTGTATCATAGTTCATGAGGAAAGGGGTGTTGACCACACGCCAAAATGCTGTGCTATCGTTACAACTGCTAGCCTCGTGCAATTTCTCCCACATGTCCTCTTTTAATGTTTTCTTACATTTTTTAAAAATGAGCCTATATTCCCGCCTCCAGTACTGAATCTGCTCCGTGTTTCTAGGGTGATTCTTCAGTGCTCCTATAAGTTTTTTATGGGTCTTGCTACATGCGTGGTCGAACCATCCCTTCCTGTGTTCTGAACCTGCCTTCTGCCGTGATAATAACCCTGCCGTAATGGCGCCAGTTATTTGTTCGAAGGATTTTGTAATATCGATAGCCTCCTTTGTGTTATCCAGACATACATTAAAGGCGCTTTTATGTTTCTGAATTAAGTTCTCTAAAAAAACTGTTGGATTGACCATCGACCAGCGTAGTGCAAATCCGTTGTTACAAGTGAGCTCTAAATTCTCCGCGGCATAGGTACGGCAAGAATCTCTCCGCTCATTTACTGATCCTAGATTTAACGAAAGGCTCTGGGGATAGTGATCACTTAGGGCACAATCATGTAAGGTGAAATTGTCTATGTAAGATGTCTGGGAAGAGCAAGAAGTCAATAACACTTTTTCCCATAGTGCCGTCAAAGGTACAATACACCTCAGTTGGAGATTTACCAAGCTCATTACAGTAACCTAGATCATATTCAAAAATGAGCTCGTTGAGCTTCTTACCATACTCAGAGTGTGCAAAGTGGGTGATATCTCCGTTTGTTGATGAAGTCAACCCACAAAAGGATTTTGAAGGCAATTTACATAATTGAATGTTAAAATCCCCCACCCAGAGTATTATTTTCTCCCCATCCCCCGTAGGAGAATGGCATCCAGGTCACTTTCAAGGGAGGACAATGTGGCCAAAATATCAGAACTGCAAGCATTAATATAAAAGTTTACTAAGCAAACCATGAGCCGTCCCGAAAGAACAATGCTAACAATTTGGTAAAAGAAACTACTAGCCCTAAGTTTTACAGGAAAAGAGGAATATTTATTTGATACGTACGTACAAAGTCCACCCCTGTTTCTACCATGCCTAGATGGAATAGCCGGTAGGTTATAGGTTTTAAATCCATTTAGATGACAAGGATCTATAACCCATGTTTCTTGTAAGCAGACCATAGAGAATTCACTTATTAGTTTTAGCCACTCTGGTAGATTAAGCTTACTGCGCAGCCCCGCTACATTCCAGGAAATTTGCTTAATATTAGTAGGGTCTAAAGGCGTGGGATCACTCGAGAGCTCTTTAGTTTGCTCAGAAGGTGACAAGGTCATTATATCTCCAGGGCTAGAACATAGCTGCAAGTTTGTATCAAAAGACGGGGTGCCAGATCTTTGCATTGGAATGATCGTAGACAAATTATCATTTAGTCAGTCTACCCCAGCGAGATTCGAAAAGGTATCAAATCTATTCGAAGTGGGGATAGAAAATAGGGGAAAATTTGCATAGTTTGCTCCAACAATTTGAGGTGGATAGTACTGTGTGCCTAGGGTTAGTGGGCAAAGTGGGGTCAATACATTCGGTTGACTATTGCATTGCATCGGGGGTTTGTAAAAAAAGCCAAGCGGGAGAACCATAATTTGCTCTTCATTTAAACGCAGGGATTTAAATCTGCATAATATGTCATTAACTAATCTTGGGGATTTAAATGATAGAACTATACAGTCACCCGCAAACGCCTTAGGGTCTCTGCCGATCCAGCCTATCTGCCTAGCCATTTTAAGGTCAGCAAAAAGTATGCCCCCCAGCCCCAGTTTAGAATTAAGCCAGTTGAGGGATTTATTCCTTAGTGACTCCCAAGTTTCGTACTGGGGGGACTCTGTGGGTGGAACGTTAGCCAAAATGACCACATAAGGGGTAGCGTCTGGTGGCAAATCTAGTCTATCCCTTGCTACAGAGGGAGGGTTGGGAGTTCTACCCTCTTCATCATTATTAGAATTGGGGATTAATGGGGTCCCCTTATTTGTAGGCCCCCTCATCTCTGTTGCCAGAGTAGCTGTCTGTTTAAGGGGTGCAGCCCTGGTAGCCTTCATGGTGATTCCTATATGTGGGATACAAGTTTGGGCATCTGCTTTTCTACCAGAGGGTCCCTCGCCAGGATTTGTATCCCTGTGAGAATCAACCCCGCCTTTGTGTAATTTCGTAATTGCCCCTGTCCCAGATAATATATCCACAACTGTTTTATGCATCAGTTCCACACTTAATTCCAGTTTTTCAATTCTAGCCATGATTGGTAAAATGTTTTGGTAATAGTACTTTCGATACATGATATTAGTGTCATAATAATTTGCGAGGATAATCCTTCTGATTGAAAGTTGAGTTAGTGTTAGATTTAGAGTCAATCAGAGGAGGTGGACTATGCAAACTGTCGGCTTTGGCTTCTGGGGCCAAGTCTTGAGTCTTTTTCTTGGATCTAGTCCGTATGGCCCTCAGAGGTTCCAAGTGTTTAACCTTCTTTTTCTTTTTTGCTGGAATTTCGAGTACAGGAATAGTAGTGGGTAATGGAGAAGGGCACTGAGTGGTAGGTGTGGCTGATGGGCTTCTAGTGCGTACTTGATTTGTTAAGGTAGAGTCACTTGTGGGGGAAACATGTATGATACCCTCCACATTATGGCCAGCTAAACCCCCCTCCACTGACAAACGTCGCTCAGCAACCTGTATCTCCTTGTCAATAGCCTTAGCGGCCCGTAGGAGGAAGCAGTCTAGTGTGGAGTTTATCGATGTTTTTGGGGTACCCACTTTCCCCCCCAGTGGTTTCAATTTGGCCGCCATTCCAAGTGGAGGGGTAGTAGAAAAGTAGGTCAACTTACTTAGGCAGAGCTGTTCCTGTCAAACTGCCCCTAGTTGTATGACGAATATTGAAGTCAGTTGAGGTCAGTTTGATAGCCGGATCCGAAAAAAAAAAAAAACAACAAGGGACCGGGCCCAGCCCAGCCTCCTCCGGGCTCCTCCGGGCGAGGACGGGCCAAGCCTGCTTTTCTCGTGCCTCCAGGCGCCTCCAGGCGTGTTGCACGGCGTCACGGATAACAACAGGGTGAGGGGTTTCTGGGATTTGAAGTTCTTGACAGCCGTTCCCCTCACGGCAGGCAAGGGCAGAACCTGGCAGTGCTGGCGTTGGCCGTTCCCCTCACGGCAAGGCGATGTGTGCAGCCCCCTCTCTGTACTCACGTCCCCCAAGGGCTCTTAAAATATTAGTTGCGGAATTGGAGGAAGGAGGTGGTGTCGTAGAGGCTGTTATAGCTCAATATCGGTCCTCCATGCTGCCTTCCTTGGTGTGCTGCTGCCTCTGCGCCGGTTGTGGTCCGTAGGGCCGCCGGCGGGCTCTGTCCCGCTGAACCCCACAGTGCTGCTCGTCACTGTGACCTCGTCATCCCGCCCGCCCGGCGCTCCTCCGCCGAGCCTGTGTGAAGGGAGCGGGCAGAGGGCTCGGTGTGGTCGCATGGTCTATTTTCGTCTCTTAAAGAAAGATTATATTCCCTTTCAGTTAGAATGATTCTTACCCTTGATGTTGAGTGACAATACATTCAATTTATGCATTTTGCAGAATGTAACAGATGATATAAATAATATGGGGTGAGAGTAGAAAATATGCAAATATGTCACAGGGTAGGATATTCAGCTTTAATATTACAGAAATTGAATCATCCTTTTTATAACTGTGTAATTTTGGGTTCACTGCTTCCTGAAACGAAACAAGATTCAGAGCTGTTAATGGGTTACAAAAATGACAGAACATCCAAATAGAAATGGAAAAAGAAAAAAAACAAAGAAGGATCAGAAAGTCTCCTCCTTACTCTCAGAATCCCTTCACCCTCCCCTCAAAACATCAACAGAAAAGTGGAAAACATGAGAATGAGCTTCCTCTAGTCCCTAATTAAAATGATTCCTTATTATGCTATACATAATGAGTAGGGCTCCCGGTTTTCCGTTTAAACGGATTTTTACATATAAATACAGACGGAAAAGTAGTTTTCCTTTATCTGTATTTATATATAAAAACGGGAAAATACTAGTACATTTTGCCGCGCTGCCGTGCACCAGCAGACCTGCCTACAGTAACAAACGCTTTTATTGATGCCTCAGCCATTTCTGGGGGCTCAGCTCTGCCCCTCGAGTGAGGTCTTCATTGGCATCAATAGAATCACACCCCCAACCATCTGGTGTCTCCCCTCCTTAGAGGGTTAAGAGGTGTCAGCCTTCCCGGGCGCACACACAGCCGCACCGAGTACTTCACAGGTCTTTGAAAGACCATTTACTTGGTAACGAGGCTTTGTTCTTTCACTCCTCCAGGAATAGAAAGAAGCCGCCCAGAGTGGCCAAGAGGCTGACGGTCTGACCCCAGACCTGCCTAATTGCAGCGTATGCAGCCATTTCAAAACAAAAGTAGGTGCCCTCGGGGAAGGGGGTGGGGGCTGGAGTCAGTGGCGTAAGCAGGAATCGAATGCCAGCACCCGTGGGACGGCAAAGCCTATTAAATTAAACACTGTCTGGCACTGAGGGGCCAGAAGAGCGCGTTGTTGTGCAGGTAGTAGTAGCCCAACAGGTTAGGGTGGAAAGGTCGCTGGTGTCAGAGACAAGCAGGGGAAGGTCCCATTGGAGGTTGCATAACTGAGGAGGAGGGCAGCAGCTCGCCACAGGCCATGGGCCGTCAGTGAGTGTATCTGAGTAAAAGTATTAACAACACCTGCCTGTGCCTCGGTCTGTGCCCTCCCCACTGTGGGTACGAACAGTAGCCTCACTCGTCTATTACAGGGCCGTCCACAGCTAACACAAAGTGGCAAGATTGGTGTTATTTACACTCAAACACATTAGCGCCACCTTACAGAGTTTGCCAGTGAAGCGCTACTTTTCTTTTCATGTTAGCTTTTCAAGCAAAAACGCTCATTGATTTCTGAATAATGAGTGTAAAAGCTTTAAGTTGTGTTCCCTATGAGTGTTTGCTTTTTTCCAGTATGTTATTTTTTTCAGGCAGCATATTACTGTAGTCTAGTGCATAATTTGAATTGAATTGTTTCCAGGTGTTTATAGCGGGGCACAATTGGGTTGCAGCTGAAGGCAGTGTGAGTTTCTCTCAGTGGGGCAGTATGGTGTTCAGTGGGGGAGAGGATGTGGCACTCTGCAGATGACAGAAACTGCAAGGCTCTGAGACAAATGGCTTGTGATAGCACTTTTAAGCATATTTGGGACGTTCTGCAAATGGCAAAGTTTTCAGATGAATGTATAGTGTTGACCAATATGTATGCATTGGCAATTTAAATAAATGTGGAAAAATACTAGATGTAGCGTCGTCTTTTGCTTGTGGCAAAAATAAATGTGGATAAATACAGAAAAAATGCCCAAAAAATAAATATGGATAAATACAGACGGAAATGGCAAAAAAATAAATACCATAAAACCGGGAGCCCTAATAATGAGTAACATGATATAAATTTGTCCTTTCTGCAGGGTCCCTCCAAATGTTTTTTTGCCTTTTTGCTGAACTCTATTTTAGAAGGCTCTGTGCACTTTACCCATGCTACCAGTGTTAAAGTGCTTGTGGTCCTCCTTTTAACATGGTGAAATTGGCATACCCCTAATTGGCATATTCAGCTTACCTATTAGTCCCTAGTACATGGTGCCCAAAGTGTAGCTGGGGCAGGTAAGTTAAATGTCACCTGTAGTCTGCAGCACTCATTGCGCCACACATTGCAGCAACAATGTAAACATGACTGCAGGCCTGCCACCAGTAGCCTGGCTGTGCATATTTAAACTACAAATTCGACCAGTCAAAATAACCCATTTTAACCGTCCTAAAAGTCTCCTTTTAAATATTTCTAAGCCACCCCTAACTAAGCTTTACTGCCTATTAAGGCGGGGTACATTGTATTTAAATGTAGGATATGTAAATGTTAATGGTAAGCATGTCCTCACTGCTGGACCTGTGGAAAAATAGAAAAGGTCTGGAACTGCTGTCTGTGACCTGAGAAGAGCCCTGAAGACTGGCCCTACTCTCCCTCTTGTACCCAGGACAAAGACGTGGACCCCAAGCTACATAAGGCTAACCTCCTGTTAAAGCTACAGGGACACAACAAGATACAAGAGGCCTTTTCCTGCAACTGCACAACTGACCAGTGGCAACTGGACCTAGACTGGACCCTCCTGTTGGCTTCTGCCTGCCAAGCAGTGAGTCTCTAAGTGCCTCCCCTGAGGTCCTGGGGGGCACTTTAGCAGTGTGCCCCGTTGGTGGATTCGGACCAGGACAAACCTGGTAAGTGTACCTGACCCGCACTCCATCGCGGCCAATGTGAAATTGCACCTAGACCCTGTTCTATCGTGACCATTGACTAACATTGGCACTTTATACTTCTTGACACTATTTCTACTTAAAACTTTAAAAATTCATATCTCTAGTTCCCCTTACTGGAGTTTGTCATTTTGTTTAATACATTTTACAATATTGTTATAAATTCATTTATGGATTTTTATTGTTTTGCATTTCGAGTTTATTACTGTTTTAGTATTGCATTAGATACCTTACTCATTGCTTCCAAGTGAAGCCTGTCTGCTCTATCAGGGGTTGAGCACAGGTTCATTTAGTGACTTTAGTGGTTCACCCTGACAAGGACTGAGGTTATTACTTGATGTGGGTACTTACACTCTCAACTACTAACGCAATGTCTTACATAACATAACAAAAATAATTGATCTCCCCAATATGAAGGAAAATACAAATAGCATTACTAATAAAAGGTACCTGTCTTAGAAGAGTACTTCCATTCTATTTTCGCTATGGCATTCAATTCATCTGTCCTTAACTAATGTAATGTGATTTTTTGAAGTATCGGAACTTAGTTTCAGATTTAGTTGGGGCTAAAATATAAGGACCATACTACTTAGGTAAAGAGCCTATAAAATGTATTGCATATGAATTGTGATAAATACAAACTTTGAAATCAGTCATACCAAGATGTGGACAACTGACTGACAGTGGTAATAGGTGATGTGAGAAATGGGGTCTCTAGTTGGCAGAGGTTTGTACCCTGTCCAAGCTGGGACCCACACTCTCGTCAGGGTAAGGGAGTCACACAACTAAGATAATCCCTGCTCACCCCATTGGTAGCTTGGCATGAGCAGCCAGGCTTATCTCAGAGGCAATGTATAAAGCATTTGTACATACACACAGTAACACAGTGAAAGGAGTCCACACCAGCTTAAAAATAGCCAATATTTATCTGAATAAAGAAGACTAAAATGACAAAAGTCCAATATATACAAGTCAAAATATCACTTTTAAAAGGTTGACCAGGTTTAGTCGATATAAATCAATGGATGCATTTGTTTTAGCACAAAGTACCTTTGTTGCGTCAAAAATCAAAAACGGTGCCAGGCGCAGGGGAGGTGAGGCACCAGAAAAGCAAAGAAATACGTTGGTTCCTTACTGACAAGGGAGGTAATGTGTTGGTTCCTTACTGGCATGGGAGGTGATGCATCAGTTCTTACTGCTAGGCAGGGGAGGTGATGAGTTGGTTCCTTACTGACAGGGGAGGTGATGTGTCGGTTTCTTGCTGGCAGGGGAGGTGATGCTTTGGTTTCCGGACACGCGGCCTCAGTTCCTTACTGCAGTGTGGTGTCGATGAAGAGTCGAAAATCAAAATGCGCTAGCGGCCATGGAGCCACTGCATCAATTACACAGCCGTGAGGCAGGCCTGTGGCAATTCTTCACCCACAAGCTGGTGCCGCTGTCGGAATCAGTGCGGGTGCCACAGACGTCGGTGACACGATGCTCGGAACTCACCCTACGGCGATTTTTCAGTCGTGCTGCAACAGTGAACTGGGGCCTCTGGTGAAATCAGTGGTCAATGCGCCGATTGGGAACCACGCTTCAGGGTAGGTATCGGCGATGCATCAGACTTTTGCTGCGATGCATCGAGAAAACAGGCACTGGAAGTTGATGCATGGATTTTCTCCTTAAGATCACTGGATTCTACTTCCAAGGGCCCAGGAACTGGATTTGGCACCATTTGGCAACTCAGGACTCTCAGCAGAAGAGCCCAGGCACTGGCAGGTGAAGTCTTGGATGGCCCTGAGACCTCTTAACAGGAGGCAAGCACGTACAAGCTCTTGGAAAACGTTGGAAGCAGGATGTAAAAAACAAAGTTCAGCCCTTTCACTCCAAGGACAGAAGTAGCAAGCAGCAGGCCAGCACAACAAAACAACATGCAGAGTGGCAGTCCCTCCTACAGCATCCACCTCTTCTTCCTGGCAGAATGTTCTCAGTCCGAAAGTGTTTTGATTTTGGAGTGTCAGAGGTCCAATACATATACCGCTTTCTGCATTTGAATTAGGCACCCTTCAAAGGAAAGTCTTACCCTGCCTTTCCATCTTCTGGCTCCAGACATACTGAAGGGGGTGGAGACAGCTTTGTGTGAGGACAGGCACAGCCGTACTCAGGTGTCAGTGACAACTCCTCCTACCACTCTAGCTCAGGAAGGCCCATCAACCTGGTGATGGCCCATTAAGATATGAAAGGCACACCTCAGCTACCTTTGTATGACTGTCTAGAGTAAATGTACAAGAGCCCAACTGTCAGCCAACCCAGACTTGTATTCTGCAGACAGGCAGAGGCACAGCATTGTTAAGGAAGAAAATGCCCACTTTCTAAAAGTGGCATTTTCAAACAAGCAATTTAAAAACCAACTACACCAAAAAGAAGTATTTTTAAATTGTGAGTTAAGAGATCCCGAACTCCAAATCTCTATCTGCTTCCAATGGGAAATTACACTTAAGATACTTCAAGGCAATCCTCATGTTACCCTACGCGAGAGATAGCCTTGCAATAGTGAAAAACAAAATTAGCAGTTTTTCACTACTAGGTCATGAAAAAACAGACCAGTTTATATCCTATCTTTTAAATACACTGCACCCTGTCCATGGGGCTGCCTTGGGCCTACCTTAGGGGTGACTTGCATGTAGTAAAAGGGAAGGTTTGAGGCTGGCCAGTGGGTGCACTGGCCTGGTCGAAATTGCAGTTTAAAACTTCACTCACAGACACCTCAGTGACAGGCCTGAGACAGGTTTGCAGGGCTACTCATATGGGTGGCACAATCAGTGCTGTAGACCCACTAATAGTATTTGATTTACAGGCCTAGGGCACACCTGGTGCACTTTACTAGGGACCTATTAGTAAATCAAAATATACCAATCGTGGATAAACCAATCACCAATCCCATTTAGACAGAGAGCATATGCATTTTAGCACTGGTTAGCAGTGGTAAAGTGCAGAGAGTCCTAAAACCAACAAAAACAAGCCAGAAAAAATATGAGGAAGAAGGCAAAAAGTTAGGGGATAACCTAGCAAAAAAGGCCAGGTCCAACATTTCCCCCTTCCAGTCTAAAGCCAGGGTATGCTAATCAATACCTTGAGGGACTTCCCTGCTTAGGGCGATAGAACATGAACCCTGGCATGCAACAGCAGGGGCATGTTCCAGTTCTACGCCTTTCTGAACCCAGTTGAATACCTTTGTCCATACTCTTAGGGCCCACTAAGCTAACCCATGGTAAATCCTTCTCCTCACCTGCGGATCCCACCTGTGCAGCACCTAACCTTACTTTGCTCACAGAGGTATCCCAGTAGGCAGACAGCATCACCATGGCCAACACAGTGGTGTGGTCCATTCCACCCCTGGTGTTTGACTTCGGTCCCCAACCCAAGGGCAACTCTGTTCATGAGGACAGCAACCCACAGTGGCCACTGACAGCTGTCATTGACAAGAGCCAGACCTCAGGCTGTCCAGGGCTCTCTAACATCTGTGGTTTCTCAGAGTAGGGGGCAGCAGCCTTAGGTGACTGGCACCCTTTGTCCACTCTACATCCCACCAGTTCAGGGGTGGTATTCTGAGACTGGTATTCCAGTCTAGGGTCTGTACCCTTAGGCTGGACAGGAGAGTGGGGGGAGCTCTCCCTCACCCTGCGCCCCCTCCTGGGGCCCCGTATCCTCCTTGTGGGAGTAGTACCCAGAGAATCCCGACCTGTCAGGGCACTTGTGGCAACCGTCCTGCACAATTCTCCCACCAGTTCAGGGGTGCTATCCTGCAACTGGTCACACAGTACAGGGCTGTACATTGAGACTGAGTAGGAGACCAGGGTGGGCTCTCCCCTCACCCTGTCCTCCCTTCTGGGGTCCTGTACCTTTCACTGTGGAGAGGTACCCCCAGACTCTAGAACTGTCAGGGTGCTTGTGTCAGCCATCCCGCACAATTCTCCCACCAGTTCAGGGGTGCTAACCTGCAACTGGTCCCCCAACCCAGGGTCTGTACCCTCAGGCTGAGCATATGCCTAGCAAGCCAGGACTTCCAGGGAAGTACAACTATCCCCCCCAAGGAAAACACTTACTGTAAGTGTTGTGCAAGAGTCTACCTGGCAATGGTCTCCTGCCCCCTGTCCAAATGACAGAGCATGGAGCCCTCCCAAGCCAGAAGTGGCATCACCAGGGTCAATCCTGGGGTGCTCTGACCTCAGAGCTGGCAACCCTGACCGACTGGTCCTCTCACTGGGGATAATCTCTCCCTCTCACCCCTCCATCGGAACATCTGCACCCTCCTCTCTGGAGTGGTACAGCCAGACACTAGAACTGGTGGGACACTTGTGACAGCCATCTCCCAAGTTCTCCTGACACTATGGTGTCCCCCTTAGTGGACGGTCTCCCAGTACAGACTATGCCCCCCCCCCTCCTGGTGCTCCCTATGGAACTATCCAGGCTCTGGGACTGGGTTTTGGGCAACCCGGGCCTCTGACTACCCCACCTCTCCTCCTACCCTAAGAAGGGACACCAGTCCCTCTACCCATCCCACTACACTGGGACCTACCTGGGATCCTGTGAACCTCCCCCGCCTTCCTCGGTTGGGGGAAACCTGAGACACTCCCTTTAGGATTACTCCCCAATGCCTCTTCAGATCCTCTGGCATCCACTGAGAGGTCTGCCTCCAGTGCAAACTCCCCTGGGTCAGAGAACTCACACTCCAGCAGGTGATGGCATAGCTCTGGAAAACTGTGACTGAACATATGCTCTCCAGCAATCAAATTGTCCAGCCCCTCACATGTGTTCACCATTCTACCCATTACCCAACCATCCAGTGCCTTGAAAAAGCACCTCACATCACCCTCCCGAGACTGGTGAGACAGTATCTGACTGTCCCTAAAACCCAACCCACACTCTTCTGGGGTGTCTCCATACTTCCTTACCAGGGCTTCTACCATGGAGGTACACCGTGCCCTGTAACTCTCTTCCAGAGCCAGTAGAGTGTTCCTCCCACCACTAGGAATATGACTCCCCGTGCCAGTTCCCCAATCCTCCTCAGGGACCCTGCACACCTCTAGAGCTACCTCATATGCCTGAACCCACTGGTGTATGTCATCCCCCTTTTTGAAGTCAGGCACCAAGTGGGTATGTGGGCCATTTCTTTGGTACTGGACATGATACATTCACTGCCACCATCTGTGATGGACTTAGCCCTCTTGGTTTCCAAGTTCAGCTCTCTCATGCTCAGCTCATGAGCTAAAATAATTTCCCTTCTCTCTACCTCCCATTTCTTTCTCTCCATCTCCAATTCGCATTTTGCCATCTCCAACTTGAGCTTCCTGGCATTCCGGCTGTTCTCCAGCTCCTCTGAAGAGAGACCTGAAGAGGAAGCACTGCAGCCAGCTCTGGAGGGAGCTCTTCCACCATTCAGGCTGACCCCACACCCCACAGGCGATGCTGGCTTCTTCATCCCTCGCAGATGCAGACTTTGTTCCTCCTCCTCCACAACATCATTCCCATCCTCTGTGTGCTCACGAGCCTCCTTGGCTGCTAACATGCCCTCAGCACCTTTTGCAGATCCTCCTTTCCAGTGAGGCCTTTAAAAGAACACTTGAACTTCCTGCAAAACGTTTTGAGCTAGGCACCCTACAGGTCTCCAACCTCTCCTGCTCAAACACCAAGTCTGCAAGTACTGCTGAGGGCTCTCCAGAATGAGAAATGATTGTGGATCAAACTCAAGAGTTGCAAAAACAGAAAGAGAGAAAAAAGACAGTATGTTGGTACAAAATGGTTTGTGATATGGAAGTAGTGTACACCAATCGCTGTATGCAAAGTACAAACTCAAGTCCTATCCTTAACGCTGACCACCAATATTGTAAATGGGGTCTCTAGTTGGCAGAGGTTTGTACCCTGTCCAAGCAGGGACCCTCTCTCATCAGGGTAAGGGAGTCACACAGCTAAGATAACCCCTGCTCACCCCCTTGGTAGTGTGGCACGAGCAGTCAGGCATATCTCAGAGGCAATGTGTAAAGCATTTGTACATACACACAGTAACACAGTGAAGATACTACAAAAGGAATCCATAGCCATTTAGAAAAATATCCATTATTTCTCTGAAATAAACAAGACCAGAATGACAAAAATCCAACATACACAAGTCAAAATATCACTTTAAAAAGGTTAAGCAAGGTTAGTCCATAGAAATCAATGGACGCGTTCATTTTAGCACAAAGTACCTTAGATGCGCCAAAAATCAAAGACGGTGCAAGGTGCACTGGAGGTCAGACGCTGGAAAAGCAAAGCGACGCATCGGTTCCTTACTGACAGGAGAGGTGATGCATCAGTTCCTTACTGGCAGGGGAGGTGATGCGTCGGTTCCTTTTTGCTAGACAGAGGAGGTGCTGCTACGGTTCCTTACTGGCAGGGGAAGTGATTCGTCGGTTTCCAGACATGCGGCCTTGTTTCCTTACTGCGGCGCAGTGTCGATGAAGAGTCGGCATCGAAGGACGATGCGTCAAAATTCCAGATGCGCTGCATCAATGTGACAGCAGCGATGCAGGCGCTGTGTTGATTTCACAGCCGTGAGGCAGATGCTGAATCGATTCTTCAGCTGCGAGCAGGTGCTGCGTCAGAGTTGTAGTGTGTGCCACAGACGTCAGTGACATGGTGATCAGGACTCGCGCTGCAGTGATTTTTCTGACGCGCTGAGACAGCGAGCTGGGGCTCAGCATTCCTTATATCTTCAGCAAAAAAGATGAAATTCTTAACATTGCACTCTACAAACTTTGCTGTTGCTTTCCTTGCCAACCTGCCGTCAGTTTCCCTCCGACCACGGTAGAAGTGTACATTCTACAGGAGCAGTTGAGAGAGTATGAGACATGCCAACATACCACATCTATTCCGACGAGTTGCAAGATCTTTCAGTTCTTGGGAAAACTTATACCATTAACAGAGGCTATCCCCTCCTATGGAAGCCGTCGATATGGCGGGTAGCCGGGGGGGCCATACCCGGTACCGGGGCGTCGCTGCCCCAGCCTTCACTTCCGGGCAGGGTCTGCGGCGATTGGGCCGGGTCCGGCGCTGCTCCGGAAGCATTATAGTGCTTCTGGGGCAGCACGTCTAGATCCCGCCCCTACTTAAAGAGCCTCTTGTTTCCTGCTCATGGCCATGGAGGACGGGGTCGCGGTGCTGCTTCAGGACACCCCACCCCCTGCAACAACCACGCGCTGCCCCCCTCCTCACAGCATTGCCCTGCCGGGAGCCGCACAGGCTTGAAAGTTTTCCCCACTCAGCATCCCCAGAGCGGAGGGCCCAAGTGAGTGCTTGCAGGGGGTTTGGCACGATTAGGGTTTTAGTGATAACAATGTTTTCTTTTCTAGTGATTTTTTTCATGGTGAATGTTTGTATGTAATATCATGTTTAACCCCCCTTTTCTTTTCTCAGCAGTCAATGTATTGCATTCTCTTGAATTGTCGTATTTAAGCTGGGCGGGTGAGGTCAAGATTGGCGGGGGAGACCTCGTCCCCTTTACGGCATCCTTTTTTATACCAATCTTAACATCTGCATCCCTGGACCCTCCAAGGGGTGCTGCCACCAAGTCAAAAGGAGGTGGCAGGGGCACAGGGGCTCTGGGTGGTCGCTGACATACGGTCCTTACCTATCAACCACCCGCGCAGGCGCATTGGGGCACAACCTAGCACTGGCCCTTGGGGGAAAGAGGAACCTAGGTGTAGGGGGTGCCTGTGGTGGGTATCCTAACGGCAGCCGGGCATCCTGCACAAGAACCCCTGAGGTGGGAGACCCCCTATATGGATGGGAGAGGGACGATGAGGCCCACCCATAAGGAGGGCCCCCATCCTTTGGGACGGAGGAGGTGTAAAATGAAGGGGCACAGAGCCAGTCTTGATCTCATTCGGTACGGTAATGGAATATTTTGTTGGTTGCACAGGAACAGACTAGTTATGGTTAGGTGATTTCCATATACTAGAGTCTCTGTGTTAAGGCGAGGTATAACTTGTAAACAAGAGGTACATAATGCGGTAAATGTGTAAAAAATTTGATGAAAATGTTTTTTATTGTGTGAAAATAATAAATACGGCCAGGGGTCTTACGACCCCTAACCCAAAGAAATAAGAATGGTCTCATTGTATCACTGTGACGTTCAGGTGGTGAGGTAATGGTAAGTACTCATGGGACATCAGCAACTCCCTGGCCATATAAGCAAGTTGCAAGAATCTTTCAGTTCTTGGGAAAACTTATACCATTAAGTGCTCTTCCTGAATTGATTATGTTCCACCTCTGCTGTGGGTCAGCGCATATGAACATGTTAAGTGAGTCAGCTGTGATACCTACCGATATATACAATTCCAACCCTGTCAGGAGATTAGTTTTCATCACTTTTTGCTATCAGGACCACCATTAACTGATGCCAATACTGAGCCACCACTGTTCTAGTTACTCACCTCCATCTCTCAATATGTAGGTTCATACTTTCAAGCTCAAACCATGTCTGCACTAAGATGTGTAAGTTGATAGTATTGGTTCACAAGCTTCTCTGTTTCATACAATGTGACGTGTAACTCATATTTCTGCTTATGGTAACCTGAGAAAGCAGGTTTTCATCCAAAATGTTTTTGTTCTGTCAGAGGAAAAGCATAGCATGTCAGTCCACAAAGGTATGTCCAGTGTAAAAAAAAGTTTAGGTCAATTTGAATGTGGCTAAATCTCAGATTGATTGATATTTCCAGACTGTTGTCAGGGCTCAATTTTTGAAGGCAGTTTTCAATGGGCCAAGGTGACAGAATGATGCCTCTACTTAGCTTTGTTAGCTGTAAGAAAATCACATGAAAAGTATTAAGGCAGATTCAGTAACAGTCATTTGGATCCGTTAAGTAGCACTGAGTGCAGAGAGAAATTCTATAGTAAGATGTCATGGTAAGTGTAAACGGTGTGAATTAGCATGTACTCACATTTGCTTGACAGTACTATGAGGTGCAAAATTACTCTTAAAGCAATATCAACATGAGAGTACCATTTGGAGCCCAAATTGTATTTATGTGCAAAATGAAAGTTTGGTGCAAAATCATCTTTTGGTTGCATAATCAACCTCTGTGCAAAATAAGCCGGATTGATGTATCTCATTCAGTAGCAAAAGCACATTTAGGATCAAAATCACCTTTGGTGGAACATCATTGGATATGTGGAAACACGTTTAGGACTATAAGTAACTTTGAGGAAGAAAACAGATTTAAGTGCACAGTCGAGAAATTAGAATTAATAAGATTATATATTTAATTAAAATGGATGAGACAGAAATAATGTAAGTGCGCTGTACTTCCACGATGAAGCATTTAAAAGTTGACATAACAAGGCCTAAGATTTATTTTCAGTGTCATACACTGCACATTTTAACTGTGCCCGCTCCTTTCTCTGTCTGAGCACTGAGAGTTAAAATGTCCGTCAGCATGTAATAAATTGTGTGTCTAAGTTAGCATAAGTAGGCCACAAAACTAATATTGGGCCTCAACCAATTGCTCTTAAAAAGAGACTTTTAAAAATTGCACTGCGCACTATGTTCATGATTTCTCATACAGTGCTTTCCCTTTACTTATTTAAATTGTCGAAATGTGTTCTGTTCTGTGGATATGTTTATTTAAGCTGTAACAATTCATAAGCTCACTGTCTGGTGCCGGAGGAACACGCGTTTAAACATTCAAGGTTGATATCTTCACTAGTAGAACTGTGGCTTATTATCCACATTTTCATCCTGCTATTGTTTAGCACAGCGATGTTGTTTCTCCTTTGTATGTATGTTAAAAGCATTAACTGTTTATTATGTTTAGGGGGACTTAAAGTGAGCTTGTTTTATATTTGAGGGTACAACCGATGCTGCTACTCACGGCCGGACTGCCGTGCCGGGCATCGTGCGTTTTACCCGAAGGCTGGAAGGGTGGGGGGCCGGTTTTGTAACTGGGGGGGCCGGTTTTGTAGCAGCGCAGTGGTTTTGAAAGCACCTGGTGCAGAGTTCCTTGTAAATCTAGTAGTTTTCAGGCAACAATAATAATGTTCAGATAACGCCATGATTAATGTACCGAACTGGGGCTGGTCTGACGAAATTTGCCAGGGCTGCCTTGGGTTTCCAGTCTGGCCCTGGTGCCTCTTCACAACATGGTTAAGGATCTCTGCTTCTTAAATGTTATGAAAGCTGTTGTATTTGGGATGTGAGCCAATGGTTTTACCTTTACTCTTAGTCAGACGCCATGTCAGACTATTGTTTAACTTTTAACTTAGACTATTTTCATTGATTCGTCAGTGATGTCATTTGAGATGTCATCAGTGATGTCATCAGTGATGTCACTGACCATGTCATGAGTGATGTAATATGTGACGTCATCAGCAGTGCATTGCAGGGGCGCAAGTTATAGTTAGTTCAGCTAACTATACCGGCTGAATTTCTCTGGTTTTGTACGAGTGAAATGTCAGCCTAACTGTAACGTCCCTGAAACCTGTGGTTTTTTCAGTGAATTTCTAAGGTTTTTTAAATGCTAATTCCAAACTATAACGTCCCTGAAACCTCTGTTTTTTTCAGTGAATTTCTAAGGTTTTTAAAATGCTAATTCCGAACTATAGCGTCCCTGAAACCTCTGGTTTTTTCAGTGAATTTCTAAGGTTTTTTAAATGGCAATTTCTAACTATGCCTATATAGGTAGGACATGTGCAGAAAGAGTAAGAAAGGCGCAGAAAGAAGCAAGAGAAGTGCAGAAAGAGTCAAGAGAGGTGCAGAAAGAGGAAGAAAGGTACAGAAAGAAGCAAGAGAAATGCAGAAAGAGGCAACAGAAGTCCAGAAACAGGAAGAAAGGTGCAGAAAGAAGCAAGAGATGTGCAGAAAGAACCAACAGTGGTGCAGAAAGAGGCCTACTTTGACTGTACCTTACAACAGACTCATACAAAGTAGCCTAATCACTAATCCTTCTCCCAAGATGTCTTAAACTTTTCTCTTGAAGGTTCACTATTAATCGACTGCTCAGAATGTTAGGCGTACCAAATATAAAACAGCAATCCTAAGCATATCACTGTTGTAAATGTGACCAAGTTTGTGAAGGTATGCAAGCGTGTCTCTGCTTTTACCTAGTGACATGTTACATGAAAATAAACATACAAATACTTGAATACCTGTGTTTCAAACAGCATACTCTGTAAATGTGTGTACAAAACAGTGTATGCATTTCTTTCTGCTCACAATACAGGGCACATGGGTATTCAATAGTATATTTGAGAAGCTCTATAACACATATATACATAAGACATGTCTGCCTCTGCGACCGAATGACAGAGCAGAACTGAGAAGATTTGACCACCTATAGGAGAAGTTACCCGCTTTTTAAGCTACCATCTTCAGATGCATAACACATGTAAGAATACATGTACAAGTAGACATATACCTCAGTCACGCAGACCTTTAAACTTGAAAGCTTGCACTTCCAATTTGAGTAGAGAAAGAGGCGAGAGAAGTTCAGAAAGAAGCAAGAGAGTTGCAGAAACAGGCAAAAAAGGTGCAGAAAGAGGGAAGAGGGGTACATAAAAAGGCAAGAGGGGTGCAGAAATTTGCAAGAGAGGTGCAGAAAGGAGCAAGAGCAGTGCAGAAAGAACCAACAGAGGTGCAGAAAGAGGCAAGAGGGATACAGAAAGAGGCAAGAGAAGTGCAGAAGGATGCAGAAGAGGTGGTGAAAGAAGCAGGAGGGGTGCAAACAGAGGCAAGAGAGGTACAGAAAGAGGGAAGAGGGGTGTAGAAAGAGGCAAGAGGGGTTCAGAAAGAAGCAAGAGAGGTGCAGAAAGAAGCAAGAGAAGTGCATAAAGAAGCAACAGGGGTGCAGAAAGCGGCAAGAGTGGTGCAGGAAGAGGCAAGAGAAGTGCAGAAAGAAGCAACAGAGGTGCAGATAGAGGCAAGAGAACTGCAGAAAGAGGCAAGAGAGTTGTAGAAACAGGCACAAGAGGTGCAGAAAGAGGGAACAGGGGTGCAGACAGAGGGAAGAGAGGTACAGAAAGAGTTAGAAGGGTGCAGAAAGAGGCAGGAGGGGTGCAGAAATGTGAAAGAGATGAGCAGAAAGAAGCAAGAGCAGTGCAGAAAAAACCAACAGAGGTGCAGAAAGAGGCAAGAGGGGTGCAGAAAGAGGCAAAAGAAGTGCAGAAAGAAGCAAAAGAGGTGCAGAAAGAGGCAAGAGAACTGCAGAAAGATGCAAGAGAGGTGCAGAAAGAGGCAAGAGAGGTGCACAAAGAGGGAAGAAGGGTACGGAAAGAGGCAAGAGGGGTGCAGAAAGAAGCAAGAGAGGTGGAGCAAGAAGCAAAGGAAGTAAAGAAATAAGCCATAGAGGCGCAGAAAGAACCAACAGAGGTACAGAAACAGACAAGAGGGGTGCAGAAAGTTGCAAGAGAAATGCAGAAAGAAGTAACAGAGGTGCAGAAGGGGAGAGGAGAACTGCAGAAAGGGGCACGAGAGTTTCAGAAACAGGCAAGACAGGTGCAGAAAAAGGGAACATGGGTGGAGAAAGAGGCAAGAGAGGTGCAGAAAGAGGGAAGAAGGGTGCAGAAAGAGGCAAGAGGGGTGCAGAAATAAGCAATAGAGGTGCAGAAAGAAGCAAGAGAGGTGCAGAAAGAAGCTAGAGAGGTGCAGAAAGGGGCAAGAAGGGTGCAGAAAAAGGCAAGAGAAGTGCAGAAAGAAGCAACAGAGGTACAGAAGGAGGCAAGAGAAGTGCAGAAAGAGGCAAGAGAGTTTCAGAAACAGGCAGAAGAGGTGCAGAAAGAAGCAAGAGCAGGGCAGAAATAACCAACAGAGGCGCAGAAACAGACAAGAGGGGTGCAGAAAGAGACAAGGGAAGTGCAGAAAGAAGCAACAGAGTTGCAGAAAGAGGCAAGAGGGGTGCAGAAAGAGGCAAGAGAAGTGCAGAAAGCAGCAACAGAGGTGCAGAAAGAGGTAAGATAGGGGCAGAAAGAAGCAAGAGAGATACAGAAAGAAGCAAGAGAAGTACAGAAATAGGCAAGAGAGCACACAGAGGGAAGAAGGGTGCAGAAAGAGGTAAGAGGGGTGCAGAAAGAGGTAAGAAAAGTGCAGAAAGAGGCAAGAGAGTTGGAGAAAAAGGCAAAAGAGGTGCAGAAAGAGGGAACAGGTGTAGAAAGGGGCAAGAGAGGTACAGAAAGAGGGAAGAAGGGTACAGAAAGAAGCAAGAGGGGTGCAGAAAGAAGCAACAGTAGTGCAGAAAGAAGCAAGAGAGTTGCAGAAACAGGCAATAGAGGTGCACAAAAAGGGAACAGGGGTGCAGAATGATGCAAGAGAGGTGCAGAAAGAGGGAAGAAGGGTGAAGAAAGATGCAAGAGGGGTGCAGAAAGAAGCAACAGAAGTGTAGAAAGAAGTTAGAGAAGTGCAGAAAGAAGCAAGAAAGGTGCAGAAAGAGGCAAGAGGGGTGCAGAAAGAGGCAAGAGAAGTACAGAAAGAAGCAACAGAGGTGCAGAAGGAGGCAATAGAAGTGCAGAAAGAGGCAAGAGAGTCGCAGAAACAGGCAAAAGAGGTGCAGAAAGAAGCAAGAGCAGTGCAGAAAGAAGCAAGAGGGGTGCAGAAAGAAGCAAAAGAGGTGCAGAAACAGGCAAGAGGGGTGCAGAAAGAGGCAAGAGAGGTGCATAAAGACGCAATAGGGGTGCAGAAATTTGCAATAGAGGTGCAGAAAGAGGCAAGAGAGGTGCGGAAAGAAGCAAGAGAAGTGCAAAAAGAAGAAACAGAGGTGGAGAAAGATGCAAGAGGGGTGCAGAAAGAACCAACAGAGGTGCAGAAAGAGGCAAGGGGGGTGCAGAAATTTGCAAGAGAGGTGCTGAAAGAAGCAAGAGAGGTGCAGAAAGTGGCAAGAGAAGTGCAGAAAGAAGCAACAGAGGTGCTGAAACAGACAAGAGGGGTGCAGAAAGTTGCAAGAGAAGTGCAGAAAGAAGTAACAGAGGTGCAGAAGGGGCAAGGAGAACTGCATAAAGGGGCACGAGAGTTGCAGAAACAGTCAAGACAGGTGCAGAAAAAGGGAACAGGGGTGCAGAAAGAGGCAAGAGAGGTGAAGAAAGAGGGAAGAAGGGTGCAGAAAGAGGCAAGAGGGGTGCAGAAAGAAGCAATAGAGGTGCAGAAAGAAGCAAGAGAGGTGCAGAAAGAAGCTAGAGAGTTGCAGAAAGGGGCAAGAAGGGTGCAGAAAGAAGCAAAAGAGGTGCAGAAAGAGGCAAGGGGGGTGCAGAAATTTGCAAGAAAGGTGCTGAAAGAAGCAAGAGAGGTGCAGAAAGTGGCAAGAGAAGTGCAGAAAGAAGCAACAGAGGTGCTGAAAGAGGTAAGAGAGGTGCAGAAAAAGCAAGAGAGGTACAGAAAGAAGCAAAACAGGTGCAGAAAGAGGCAAGAGGGTGCAGAAATGTGCTGGGGAGGTGCAGAAAGAAGCAAGAGCAGTGCAAAAAAACCCAACAGAGGTGCAGAAAGAGGCAAGAGGGGTGCAGAAAGAAGCAAGAGAAGTGCAGAAAGAAGGAAAGAGGTGCAGAAAGAGGCAAGAGAGGTGCAGAAGGAGGCAAGAGGGGTCTAGAAATGTACACGAGAGGTGCAGAAAGAAGCAAGAGAGGTGCAGAAAGAGGCAAGAGAAGTGCAGAAAGAAGCCACAGAGGTACAGAAAGTGGTAAGAGAGGTGCAGAAAGAAGCAAGAGATGTACAGAAAGAAGCAAGGGGAGGTGATGCTTCGGTTACTTACTGGCAGGGGAAGTGATTTGTCGGTTTCCGGACGTGCGGCCTTGATTCCTTACTGTGGTGCAGTGTCGATGAAGAGTCTGCATCAAAGGACGATGCGTCAAAATTCCAGATGCGCTGCATCAATGTGACAGCGGCGATGCAGGCGCTGTGTTGATTTCACAGCCGTGAGGCAGATGCTGAATTGATTCTTCAGCCGCGAGCAGGTGCTGTGTTGGAGTTGGAGTGTGTGCCACAGACGTTGGTGACATGGTGCTCGGGACTCACACTGCAGTGATTTTTCTGACGCACTGAAACAGCGAGCTGGGGCTCTGCATTTCTCATATCTTCAGCAAAAAATATGAAATTCTTAACATTGCACTCTACAAACTTTGCTGTTGCTTTCCCTGCCAACCTGCGGTTAGTTTCCCACCGACCGCGGTAGAAGTGTACATTCTACAGGAGCAGTTGAGAGATTATGAGGAATGCCAACATACCACATCTATTCCGACGAGTTGCAAGATCTTTCAGTTCTTGGGAAAACTTATACCATTAACAGAGGCTATCACCTCCTATGGAAGCCGCCGATATGGCAGGTAGCCGGGGGGCCATACCCTGTACCGGGGTGTTGCCGCCCCAGCCTTCACTTCCGGGCAGGGTCTGCGGCGATTGGGCCGGGTCCGGCGCTGCCCTGGAAGCATTATAGTGCTTCTGGGGCAGCGTGGCTAGATCCCGCCCCTACTTAAAGAGCTGCACAGCCACGAGCAGGTCTCTTGTTTCCTGCTCACGGCCAGAGAGGACAGGGTCACGGTGCTGCTTCAGGACTCCCCACCCCCCGCAACAACCACGCGCTGCCCACTTCAAGTGGGCCCCCTCCTCACAGCATTGCCCTGCCGGGAGCCGCACAGGCTTAAGAGTTTTCCCCACCCAGCATCCCCAGAGCAGAGGGCCCAAGTGAGTGCTTGCAGGGGGTTTGGCACGATTAGGGATTTAGTGATAACAATGTTTTCTCTTCTAGTGATTTTTTCATGGTGAAGGTTTGTATGTAATATCATGTTTAACCCCCTTTTCTTTTCTCAGCAGTCAATGTATTGCATTCTCTTGAATTGTCGTATTTAAGCTGGGCGGGTGAGGTCAAGATTGGGGGGGAGACTTCGTCCCCTTTACGGCATCCTTTTTTATACCAATCTCAACATCTGCGTCTCTGGACGTACCAAGGGGTGCTGCCTCCAAGATGAAAGGAGGTGGCAGGGGCACAGGGGCTCTGGGCGGTTGCTGACACACGGTCCTTACCTCTCAACCACCCGCACAGGCGCATTGGGGCACAACCTAGCACTGGCCCTTGGGGGAAAGAGGAACCTGGGTATAGGGGGCTGCCCATGGTGGGTATCCTAAGGGCAACCGGGCCTCCTGCGCAAAAACTCCTGAGGTGGGAGACCCCCCGATATGGCTGGGAGAGGGAAGGTGAGGCCCTCCCATAAGGGACGGAGGCGGTGTAAAATGAAGGGGCACAGAGCCAGTCTTGATCTCACTCGGAATGGTTATGGAATATTTTGTTTGTTGCACAGGAACAGACTAGTTATGGTTAGGTGATTTCCATATACTAGAGTCTCTATGTTAAGGCGAGGTATCACTTGTAAACAAGAAGTTCATAATGCTGTTACTGTGTAAAACATATGATGAAAATGTTTTTTATTGTGTGAAAATAATAAATATGGCCAGGGGTCTTACGACCCCTAACCCAAAGAAATAAGAATGGTCTCATTGTATCACTGTGACGTTCAGGCGGTGAGGTAATTGTAAGTACTCATGGGACATCAGCGACTCCCTGGCCATATAAGCAAGTTGCAAGAATCTTTCAGTTCTTGGGAAAACATATACCATTAAGTGCTCTTCCTGAATCAATTATGTTCCACCTCTGCTGTGGGTCAGCGCACATGAACATGTTAAGTGAGTCAGCTGTGATACCTACCGATATATACAATTCCAACCCTGTCAGGAGATTAGTTTTCATTACTTTTTGCTATCAGGGCCACCATTAACTGATGCCAATACTGAGCCACCACTGTTCCAGTTACTCACCTCCATCTCCCAATATGTATTTTCATACTTTCAAGCTCAACCCATGTCTGCACTAAGATGTGTAAGTTGATAGTATTGGTTCACAAGCTTCTCTGTTTCATACAATGTGACGTGTAACTCATATTTCTGCTTATGGTAACCTGAGAAAGCAGGTTTTCATCCAAAATGTTTTTGTTCTGTCAGAGGAAAAGCATAGCATGTCAGTCCACAAAGGTATGTCCAGTGTAAAAAAAAGATTAGGTCAATTTGAATGTGGCTTAATCTCAGATTGATTGATATTTCCAGACTGCTGTCAGGGTTCAATGTTTGAAGGCAGTTTTCAATGGGCCAAGGTGACAGAATGCCGTCTCTACTTAGCTTTGTTAGATGTAGGAAAATCACATGAAAAGTATTAACGCAGATTCAGTAACAGTCATTTGGATCTTTTGGGTAGCACTGAGTGCAGAGAGAAATTCTATAGTAAGATGTCATGGTAAGTGTAAACGGTGTGAATTAGCATGGACTCACATTTGCTTGACAGTACATTGAGGTGCATAATCACTCTTAAAGCAATATCAGCATGAGAGTACCATTTGGAGCCCAAATCGTATTTGTGTGCAAAATGAAAGTTTGGTGCAAAATCATCTTTTGGTTGCATAATCAACCTCAGTGCAAAATAAGCAGGATTGATGTATCTCATTCAGTAGCAAAAGCACATTTAGGATCAAAATCACCATTGGTGGAACATCATTGGATATGTGGAAACACGTTTAGGACTATAAGTAACTTTTAGGAAGAAAACAGATTTAAGTGCACAGTCGAGAAATTAGAATTAATAAGATTATATATTTAATTAAAATGGATGAGACAGAACTAATGTAAGTGCGCTGTACTTCCACGATGAAGCATTTTAAAGTTGACATAACAAGGCCTAAGATTTATCTTCAGTGTCATGCACTGCACATTTTAACTGTGCTCGCTCCTTTCTCTGTCTGAGCACTGAGAGTTAAAATGTCCGTCAGCATTTAATAAATTGTGGGGCATATTCTCAAGGAATTACCGCCGAGTTAGCAGCACTTTATCGCAGCCAAAGTGGCAATAGATTTATCGCCCCATTCACAAGCTGGTGCTACCAGCCGATATTGCCAGATTTCCTGTGATAGCAGCTGCAAAAAACATCGCCACGGATGACACCGGCAACTAACGCTAATGAGATGCAGAGTAGGCGTTCCTGTGCAAAAAGCCTCGAAAACACCACTTCGCAATATTCTCTACAACCAGCCAGATCGGCGATAAGATCCCAAAACAGGCGATAAGGCGCGTTAGCAGCAGGGATTTAACACCTGCTCTTACCTGGTGTTAAGTCGGACGACAACCTGCACCACAAAAGGGAGCCCAGACCAGAGCCACACCTGAAGAACAACAGATGCCATGGAGCTACTGATCATGCAGCTCGGAGCCCCAAGAGGGCCACAACACCCACCGCCACCACCCCAGGACCCCCCCCGGGGCCCTAACCCGGACAAAGATATTTTACATCAACTTTACAAAATCATGAACAAAACAATTCGCCTGATGTCGCACAAGTACAACAATTAATATTCATGTGTGGTCAGAAAAAGGAGAATCATTCATTCATCTTTGAATTTCCAAACAAATTATTTTATTCAAATTGAACTCAAAACAACTATTCGGAAGAGTCATGGCGGGTCTTCTCTGGACAATCTGTAAGACACAGCCTGCAACACAAAATTCAAGATAAGAAGGTGTGTCATGCGCTCATCAAAGGACAGAGAGAGAATGAGAGAGAGAGAAAGAAAGGGAGAGAGAGAGAGAGTGAAAGAGAGGGAGAGAGAAAGAGAGAAAGAGAGAGAAAGGGGGAGAGAGGGAGAAGGAGAGAGAGAGTAGCAGAGGAAGAGAGAGAGACAGTGAAAGGAAGAGAGGGAGAGGGAGAGAGAGTGCCGACACTGCAGACCCAGGACTCACTGCTCACCTGCTGCCACCGGTATGTCTCCAACCACGTGCCGGTATACACTGCAGTCCACCAGGACACTTATCTGAAACAGAGTCCAGATTTATGAATGGCAGAGTTCATATCATTGCACACGCCATCATCGCTTGGCCGCCCCTGCGCACACAGACTGCTGCACCCCAGCCCCTCCGGCCGCCCAGCGGTGTTTGCCCGCCCCTGCGCACCCAGGCCTCACTACTCACCTTCCGCCACCAGCGTGTCTCCAAGAGGGCCCACCACGTGCCGGTGCAAGCTCCAAGCCCGGGGCCCGCGGCCTTGGCAGCCTCCACATCATGCAGCCCCGCCCGCGGGCCACCAGGTCACACACGTGATTCTGGGTCTTGATTTCGCAATGGCAGAGATCATATCAGTGCACACGGCATCATCGCAGGCTGCACACCCGCTCAGCTCTATAGGAGCCACTAACTCTGTGAACCGCGAGGCAACGCCACGTGGCGGTAGGCCCGAGCTGCCCGCTGGCTCAGGCCAACACTGCGGTCCAGCAGGGCTCACACAAATCCTTACCAGTCCGGACCGCCAGGACGGCGCATCATCGCAGGCTGCACACCCGCTCAGCACTTAAGGTGCCCCTAACTCAGTGCACCGAAAGTCACCGTCCCGTGGCGGTAGGCTCGTGCCGGCCGCAGTGTATCCGGTGCCACCAACTCTGTGCAATGCAAGTCATGGACCCTTTATGATTGAGTCTCGTGATATGCCAGGCGGACCCAGCCATGTCACCTCCGGCAGTGGGAAGAACTGGGACACGTAGCGTCGTTGTCCCCCCCTTTATACGTAAGCCGAGTGGGCTGGGTCGGCGTATGCCAGGCCAGCGTTGGGGTGTGAATAATCATCCCTGGGCTCTGGGCGTGGTTCATTTCTGGGCTGGACAGGAAATTAACTGATGCGTGTGTCTCTGTTGCAGTGTCTGCGCCACACGGCCCGCAATCGACAATGTTGCATTGTTGCATGCACCCGGAGGGCGGCCGCGCACGAAGGGATTGTACAAGGAGAGCAAGGTCGCTCGGGCTCTTGGCTCATGCATGCCAACTGTTGTGTGTGTATCACTATTGGTGCACCATAAGCCTAAGGCCTAGCCTCAATTGCAGAGCGACAGCCATATCACATTCCCAGAATGCAAGCAGTAGTCAGACTAACATTAGGGATGAAAGCTCCTTAGTCTCAATACATAAGGCGGAAGGACATCTGCACCTCCGACCTTGGTCTTGCATGCGGCAGGCACACCTGAGAGAGATACCATAGCAGATGATGACGACTCCCACACTACGCACAGCGCTAATGAAAGACCAACGTATCCACACCCCACACACAGAAGTTCTTGCTCGAGGTACTCTTGCATGGAATGCCCTTGACACTTACGTACACAACAACCCATACGTCCAAACGTTGCACACACATATGACTCATTGCTCCGAGCTGTGGCATATCATCCACATAACTGCCGCAGGTCAGAAGAGTGCCAGTTCTACGAGAGCCACCAACGCAATGGCAGAACATCCCGGGCGCATGCACAACGCCTGTCACGTGGAACTGTACCGTG
Organism: Calotriton arnoldi; assembly: GCA_963921515.1. Lineage (NCBI taxonomy): Eukaryota > Metazoa > Chordata > Amphibia > Caudata > Salamandridae > Calotriton > Calotriton arnoldi. Next base: position 626,331 of record CAWUFW010002422.1, on the reverse strand, counting down.
ACCGAATGCTGCCTGTTAGTGTCTGATGCATTGGTCTGCATGTTGTGGCCCTTGTCTTGCCCGTACTGACACGCACATGCTAATAGAGTCTACGCAACTCCACTAGTGTTCAACTGTGATGAGTGTTGATTAGAATGACAAATCGTGTGCCTCAATGAGCATTGTCCGTACACAGGGAGGGACTGACTATTTCACTTAGGGGTGAGTCCCAATTGCCAGCTTCACCTCTGTGAGCCAGACATAGTGGTTGGGATAGTTGCTGATAGACCTGTGCCCTTACGTGTCTTCAGCAATGTGAGTATGGTGTCCATATTCTTGTCATGTGGATCAATGTGATCCATCACTACAGGCTGTGTCCACCCAGTTGAGTGTGAGTAGGTATGCGAAGAGATGTTCTGTTGTCAAATGTGATGGGGGACACTACTTTAGGCCTGCCAACGACTTTGACATTTCATACCCAGCCCTATTTCTAACATTGCGTGGGACAAAGTTGAGAAATTGTGCGATTGTTGTTTCAGAGCAATGAGGCCACAGCTAGTGCACACATTCCCAGTCATCTCACTTCCTATGTGTGTCACGGTCAAACATGCGCATTGCTTTCATTTCCCAGGGTGTACCTTTTTGGGCAATCAATGTCCTTACATTCATCCATACTTTCATACTTGATCGATTATGGACATGACACATCTGTGTGAATTTGAATGATTTATTCACATTCGGTGGAGTGTCGGAGCTGGAGCAGTACATGGCCATGCAAACCCCACATTACATTGTAGCCCAGTGGAGGGCCAGCCAGAGTCATTTAGGGATTGACAAGTACATCGGAAGAGTAAGAGTACAGTCCTCAGTCTGATTGCTGTGTCATTGGTAAGCAAACAAAATATGGCAGTCCATGTCGAGGTCCAAGGTGAGTGTCACAGAGTGTTTCGGGGGACAGTGGGAGGTGTTGTTACAGGGCATGATGCAGAGGGCAGAACCAAGCTGAAACAGGGCATGTGGTGGAGAAGAATGCTACTGGCTCCTTCTTACTACAAAGGTGGAATCACCCGCATCTTCGTCCTCTATGTCATCTGTCTGACATGTGGGTGCTGATGTTTGGTCTGCAGCACTGTGTGCCACTGACACATCAGGGGCCGGAGATGTGTGTGTAGAAGTCCCAGCAGCATTCATCAGCGACTGCCTTAGTGGCAGCAATGCGATGATGAGGATCTGCAGGGCATGGAAGATCCCAACAATTTTTCGCTGGTGTGCATCCGTGGCAGCCATTCTTTCCGCATGCATCCGCTCCATGTTCTCCATTATCCTCAGCATCTGTGCCAACTCTCAGGAGACATCGCTGAGGTCACTCTGACTAGACAGTTGTTCTCCTCTCAGAGTCATGACTCCGGCGATGTCGGGCATGGATTGTTGGACATCATGGAGCGAACTGTGGGTGTCCATTAGGGAGTGTAAGTGGTCCCTGATGGGACTTAGACACCCACGTATGTCATCTAGTTTGGCTGCCATGAGGTCGAACCCCACCCACACCTGTTCAGCCACCTCCTTCTGGCAGTCTAACACATGGCCTTGGAATGCGATGTGTTCTTCGGTGAGGTGCTGGGAGCCAGCCGTGGTGGTGGGTGCTTCCTGCTGTGTGGTCTGTGCAGGGGGTGGGTTCTCCTCGATTCAGCTGGGCTGCCCTGCTCCTGGAGGTGGGTTGCCGTAGCTGTCCATGAGCTGTTGTAGGGCGTCGGTGTCAAAAGTGTGGAGGTCCTCTTCATCATCACTGATGAGTTGTCTGGTCGGCTCTGCAGGAGGTGTTGATTGTCGCTCTGCAATGTGAAGGGGAGATGCATTTTAACATTGTGTTGACATGTATGTTGACGCATTGTTCAAGTTTACATACAGACTGCATGACAATGTACATTGTGACTGTTTGGGAGGAGCTGACTATTTGATGCGGGACAGTGGACATTTGAACTACATCACGGATGTGAGGTTGTACACGTGCATTATCATCTCACAGTTTCCTGCTATGCCAGGTGTGATTGGCCAGTTTCTACACACAAGCGGAACCAGTTGTGTCCTCTGTTCTGTAGTGAGAGTGTTGCACTTTGTACCACATTGTCGTCAATGATGATGTGCTGTTATTGCTATGTGTGTGTGCTGCATTGTGGGAGAGTCGCCCCTGCAGCTGTGATTTTGCTGCCCCTTATCCCTTTGAGGTGGTGTGCCTTTGACGTCTGTGCTTCTACAGTGCTGAGATGTTGCAGACTTGGCTAATTTTGGCTCTAGTTCGGATTTTGGACTCTTGGGCATGGTTTATCCGCAGATGTGTTGTTGACGTCAAGGGTTGTTTGTGCACGTGATTGTGTCAGAGTTTGACCGCACCTTTACGGATGTGTTCCACACTCAGCCACCTCAGTGTCGTGGCGTGCACCATGTCATGATAAATGGACTGCAGCCATGCTGTTCGTCATGCAGTGTCACTTGCATTGTCAGTATGGCTCACACACACACCACTTTGCTGGTTTTAACATGTGTGCATGGGTTGGTTGTGAGACTGGTGCTGTGTGGGGAGGGACCCCTTTTTTCCCATAGTGGAAGGGGGCCTACTTGCTGTTGGTATGTGTGCTGCAGTGTGCCAAGTGGATCAGGGACATGATCCAGAGTCATTGTGGGTGTGCAGTGTGCTCTACTTAATTGTGCATGTGTGCCATTGTGCCCATCTCCCCCCGTCCCCCCAGTCCCTGTTCGGTACTCACCCTGGTGCTGTTGTGTCAGGTCATGTCGAGCAGTGTCCGGACCCCCAACTCCTGCCACCGTCTCCCCACTGATGACTGTGGCCACCATTTCCTCCATCTCATCCAGCTCCTGGTGTTCCGCTGGACTGCCACCTCCAGTCTGCATTGCTGCCTGATGGTTGTCAGCGAGTTTCTTCTTGGTTTAGCACTTCGCATCATTCCAGCGCCTCTTGACCTCTCCAATTGTCCTCCTCCTCACTCCGACTGCATTCACCTTGTCCAGGATGGACTGCCATATTGCATTTTTATTTGCCAATGACACGTTGGAGGTGACGAACAGTTGTTGGTGGTGTTCTATCACCTCCGTGATGATGATCCTGTTTTCCTGCGGACTGAACCTCGTCTTCCTCGTCTTCCTCGTCTTCTTCTCCTTGCCCTTCCGTGACCCCGAGGTCCCAGGCTGGTCCTCCTGGGGGCTTGTGGGGTTCTGGTCATCCTCTGTACTTGCTCTGGCTTCCTCCATGGTGCTACGCAGTTTGACTTATTTTGTTTGGGTTTTTCGGTGCTTTTATAGTGCATTTTCCCGCATAACGCGTGGGAATTGCAGGCCTGTCGCTGGTTATCGCAGATTTGTTTATCGCGGTTTGCCACATCGCAACTTTTTTTGCGTTCGTGTTTCGCGTTTTTTCAGCGTCGCGTTAATTTTAACACGGTCATTTGGCGCGTTGTCGTGAGACTATCGCATGGTGCCGACGGGTTGAGAATACAACGTTAACATGGTGTTATTTTCCCGCGATGGACTGCGATGTGCAAAGTTGCGTTAAGCTAATTTTGCGAGAATTATCACACGTTCTTGAGAATATCCCCCTGTGTGTTTAAGTTAGCATAAGTAGGTCACAAAACTAATATTGGGCCTCAACCAATAGCTCTTAAGAAGAGACTTTTAAAAATTGCACTGCGCACTATGTTCATGATTTCTCATACAGTGCTTTCCCTTTACTTTTTTCAATTGTCGAAATGTGTTCTGTTCTGTGGATATGTTTATTTAAGCTGTAACAATTCATAAGCTCACTGTCTGGTGCCGGAGAAACACGCGTACAGGTTTAAACATTCAAGCTTGATATCTTCACTAGTAGAACTGTGGCTTATTATTCACATTTTCATCCTGCTATTGTTTAGCACAGCGATGTTGTTTCTCCTGTGTATGTATGTTAAAAGTATTAACTGTTTATTATGTTTAGGGGGACTTAAAGTGAGCTTGTTTTACGCAGTGTAACTTCTAAATTGATGATTGATTGATATAAATATATATTTGTGGGTACAACCGATGGTGCTACTCACGGCCGGACTGCCGTGCCGGGCATCGTGCGTTTTACCGGAAGGCTGGAAGGGTGGGGGGCCGGTTTTGTAACTGGGGGGGCCGGTTTTGTAGCAGTGAAGTGGTTTTGAGAGCACCTGCTGCAGAGTTCCTTGTAAATCTAGTAGTTTTCAGGCAACAATAATAATGTTCAGATAACGCCATGATTAATGTACCGTACTGGGGCTGGTCTGACAAAATTTGCCAGGGCTGCCTTGGGTTTCCAGTCCAGCCCTGGTGCCTCTTCACAACATGGTTAAGGATCTCTGCTGCTTAAATGTTATAAAAGCTGTTGTATTTGGGATGTGAGCCAAGTCAGACTATTGTTTAACTTTTAACTTAGAATATTTTCATTGATTCATCAGTGATGTCATTTGGGATGTCATCAGTGATGTAAACAGTGATGTCACTGACCAGGTCATGAGTGATGTAATATGTGACATCATCAGCAGTGCATTGCAGGGGCGCAAGCTATAGTTAGTTCAGCTAACTATAACGGCTGAATTTCTCTGGTTTTGTGCGAGTGAAATATCAGCCTAACTATAACGTCCCTGAAACCTGTGGTTTTCTTCAGTGAATTTCTAAGGTTTTTTAAATGCTAATTCCAAACTGTAACGTCCCTGAAACCTCTGTTTTTTTCAGTGAATTTCTAAGGGTTTTAAAATGCTAATTCCTAACTATAGCGTCCCTGAAACCTCTGGTTTTTTCAGTGAATTTCTAAGGTTTTTTAAATGGCAATTTCTAACTATGCCTATATAGGTAGGACATGTGCAGAAAGAGGAAGAAAGGCGCAGAAAGAAGCAAGAGAAGTGCAGAAAGAGTCAAGAGAGGTGCAGAAAGAGGAAGAAAGGTACAGAAAGAAGCAAGTGAAATGCAGAAAGAGGCAACAGAAGTCCAGAAACATGAAGAAAGGTGCAGAAAGAAGCAAGAGATGTGCAGAAAGAACCAACAGTGGTGCAGAAAGAGGCCTACTTTGACTGTACCTTACAACAGACTCATACAAAGTAGCCTAATCACTAATCCTTCTCCCAAGATGTCTTAAACCTCACTTTTCTCTTGAAGGTTCACTATTAATAGACTGCTCAGAATGTTAGGCGTACCAAATATAAAACAGCAATCCTAAGCATATCACTGTTGTAAGTGTGACCAAGTTTGTGAAGGTATGCAAGCGTGTCTCTGCTTTCACCTAGTGACATGTTACATAAAAATAAACATACAAATACTTGAATACCTGTGTTTCAAACAGCATACTCTGTAAATGTGTGTACAAAACGGTGTATGCATTTCTTTCTGCTCACAATACAGGGCACATGGGTATTCAATAGTATATCTGAGAAGCTCTATAACACATATATACATAAGACATGTCTGCCTGTGCAACCGAATGACAGAGCTGAACTGAGAAGATTTGACCACCTACAGAAGTTACCCGCTTTTTAAGCTACCATCTTCAGATGCATAACACATGTAAGAATACATGTACAAGTAGACATATACCTCAGTCACGAGAGCACGCAGACCTTTAAACTTGACAGCTTGCACTTCCCATTTGAGTACAGAAAGAGGCGAGAGAAGTTCAGAAAGAAGCAAGAGAGTTGCAGAAACAGGCAAAAGAGGTGCAGAAAGAGGGAAGAGGGGTACAGAAAAAGGCAAGAGGGGTGCAGAAAGTTGCAAGAGAGGTGCAGAAAGGAGCAAGAGCAGTGCAGAAAGAACCAACAAAGGTGCAGAAAGAGGCAAGAGGGGTGCAGAAAGAGGCAAGAGAAGTGCAGAAGGAAGCAAAAGAGGTGGTGAAAAAAGCAAAAGGGATGCAAACAGAGGCAAGAGAGGTACAAAAAGAGGGAAGAGGGGTGCAGAAAGAGGCAAGAGAAGTGCAGAAAGAAGCAACAGAGGTGCAGAAAGAGGCAAGAGAACTGCAGAAAGAGGCAAGAGAGTTGCAGAAACAGGCACAAGATGTGCAGAAAGAGGGAACAGGGGTGCAGACAGAGGCAAGAGAGGTACAGAAAGAGTTAAGAGGGGTGCAGAAAGAGGCAGGAAGGGTGCAGAAATGTGCAAGAGATGAGCAGAAAGAAGCAAGAGCAGTGCAGAAAAAACCAACAGAGCTGCAGAAAGAGGCAAGAGGGGTGCAGAAAGAGGCAAAAGAAGTGCAGAAAGAAGCAAAAGAGGTGCAGAAAGAGGCAAGAGGACTGCAGAAAGAGGCAAGAGATGTGCAGAAAGAGGCAAGAGAGGTGCACAAAGAGGGAAGAAGGGTACGGAAAGAGGCAAGAGGGGTGCAGAAAGAAGCAAGAGAGGTGGAGCAAGAAGCAAAGGAAATACAGAAAGAAGCAATAGCGGTGCAGAAAGAAGCAAGAGCAGTGCAGAAAGAACCAACAGAGGTGCAGAAACAGACAAGAGGGGTGCAGAAAGTGGCAAGAGAAGTGCAGAAAGAAGTAACAGAGGTGCAGAAGGGGACAAGAGAACTGCAGAAAGAGGCAAGAGAGTTGCAGAAACAGGCAAGACAGGTGCAAAAAAAGGGAACAGGGGTGCAGAAAGAGGCAAGAGAGGTGCAGAAAGAGGGAAGAAGGGTGCAGAAAGAGGCAAGAGGGGTGCAGAAAGAAGCAATAGAGGTGCATAAAGAAGCATGTGAGGTGTAGAAAGAAGCAATAGAGGTACAGAAAGGGGCAAGAAGGGTGCAGATAAAGGCAAGAGAAGTGCAGAAAGAAGCAACAGAGGTACAGAAGGAGGCAAGAGAAGTGCAGAAAGAGGCAAGAGAGTTGCAGAAACAGGCACAAGAGGTGCAGAAATAAGCAAGAGCAGGGCAGAAAGAACCAACAGAGGTGCAGAAACGACAAGAGGGTTGCAGAAAGAGACAAGGGAAGTGCAGAAAGAAGCAACACAGGTGGAGAAAGAGGCAAGCGGGTACATAAAGAGGCAAGAGAAGTGCCGAAAGAAGCAAAAGAGGTGCAGAAAGAGGCAAGAGGGGTGCAGAAAAACACAAGAGAGGTGCAGAAAGATGCTAGAGGGGTGCACAAAGAAGCAACAGAGGTGCAGAAAGAGGGATGAGGAGTGCAGAAAGAGGCAAGATGGGTGTAGAAATTTGCAAGAGAGGTGCAGAAAGAAGCAAGAGCAGTGCAGAAAGAACCAACAGAGGTGCAGAAAGAGGCAATAGGGGTGCAGAAAGAGGCAAGAGAAGTGCAGAAAGAAGCAAAAGAGGTGCAGAAAGAGGCAAGAGGGGTGCAGAAAGAGGCAAGAGAGGTGCAGAAAGAGGCAAGAGGGGTGCAGAAATTTGCAAGAGAGGTGCAGAAAGAAGCAAGAGAGGAGCAGAAAGAAGCAAGAGAAGTGCAGAAATAAGCAACAGAGTTGCAGAAAGAGGCAAGAGGGGCACAGAAAGAGGCAAGAGAAGTGCAGAAAGAAGCAACAGAGGTGCAGAAAGAGGTAGGAGAGGGGCAGAAAGAAGCAAGAGAGATACAGAAAGAAGCAAGAAAAGTGCAGAAAGGCAAGAGAGTTGCAGAAAAAGGCAAAAGAGGTGCAGAAAGAGGGAACGGGTGCAGAAAGAAGCAAGAGAGGTGCAGAAAGAGGGAAGAAGGGTGCAGAAAGAAGCAAGAAAGGTGCAGAAAGAAGCAACAGTAGTGCAGAAAGAAGCAAGAGAGTTGCAGAAACATGCAACAGAGGTGCACAAAAAGGGAACAGGGGAGCAGAAAGATGCAAGAGAGGTGCAGAAAGAGGGAAGAAGGGTGAAGAAAGAGGCAAGAGGGGTGCAGAAAGAATCATCAGAAGTGTAGAAAAAAGTTGGAGAAGTGCAGAAAGAAGCAAGAGAAGTGCAGAAAGAAGCAACAGAGGTGCAGAAAGTGGTAAGAGAGGTGCAGAAAGAAGCCAGAGAGGTACAGAAAGAAGCAAGGGGAGGTGATGCTTCGGTTCCTTACTGGCAGGGGAAGTGATTTGTCAGTTTCCGGACGTGCGGCCTTGATTACTTACTGCGGCGCAGTGTCGATGAAGAGTCTGCATCAAAGGACGATGCGTCAAAATTCCAGATGCGCTGCATCAATGTGACAGCGGGGATGCAGGCGCTGTGTTGATTTCACAGCCGTGAGGCAGATGCTGAATTGATTCTTCAGCCGTGAGCAGGTGCTGCGTTAGAGTTGGAGTGTGTGCCACAGACGTCGGTGACATGGTGCTCAGGACTCGCGCTGCGGTGATTTTTCTGACGCCCTGAAACAGCGAGCTGGGGTTCTGCATTTCTCATAAATTCAGCAAAAAATATGAAATTCTTAACATTGCACTCTACAAACTTTGCTGTTGCTTTCCCTGCCAACATGCGGTCACTTTCCCTCCGACCGCGGTAGAAGTGTACATTCTACAGGAGCAGTTGAGAGATTATGAGACATGCCAACATACCACATCTATTCCGACGAGTTGCAAGATCTTTCAGTTCTTGGAAAACTTATACCATTAACAGAGGCTGTCACCTCCTATGGAAGCCGCCAAAATGGTGGGTAGCCGGGGGGCCATACCTGGTACCGGGGCATCGCTGCCCCAGCCTTCACTTCCGGGCAGGGTCTGCGGCAATTGGGCCGGGTCTGGCGCTGCCCCGGAAGCATTATAGTGCTTCTGGGGCAGCGCGGCTAGATCCCGCCCCTACTTAAAGAGCCGCACGGCAGCGAGCAGGTCTCTTGTTTCCTGCTCACGGCCAGAGAGGACAGGGTCCCAGGGCTGCTTCAGGACTCTCCACCCCCCGCAACAACCATGCGCTGCCTGCTTCAAGTGGGCCCCCTCCTCACAGCATTGCCCTGCCGGGAGCCGCACAGGCTTAAGAGTTTTCCCCACCCAGAATCCCCAGCGCGGAGGGCCCAAGTGAGTGCTTGCAAGGGGTTTGGCACGATTAGGGATTTAGTGATAACAATGTTTTCTTTTCTAGTGATTTTTTCATGGTGAAGGTTTGTATGAAATATCATGTTTAACCCCCCTTTTCTTTTCTCAGCAGTCAATGTATTGCATTCTCTTGAATTGTCGTATTTAAGCTGGGCGGGTGAGGTCAAGATTGGGGGGTGACTTGGTCCTCTTTACGGCATCCTTTTTTATACCAATCTTAACATCTGCGTCCCTGGACCCACCAAGGGGTGCTGCCTCCAAGTCGAAAGAAGGTGGCAGGGGCACAGGGGCTCTCGGCGGTTGCTGAAACACGGTCCTTACCTCTCAACCACCCGTGCAGGCGCATTGGGCCACAACCTAGCACTGGCCCTTGGGGGAAAGAGAAACCTGGGTGTAGGGGTGCCCATGGTGGGTATCCTAAGGGCAGCCGGGCCTCCTGCACAAAAACTCCTGAGATGGGAGACCCCCCGATATGGATGGGAGAGGGAAGGTAAGGCCCTCCCATAAGGAGGGCCCCCATCCTTTGGGACGGAGGCGGTGTAAAATGAAGGGGCACAGAGCCAGTCTTGATCTCACTCGGAACGGTGATGAAATATTTTGTTTGTTGGACAGGAACAAACTAGTTATGGTTAGGTGATTTCCATATACTAGAGTCTCTCTGTTAAGGCGAGGTATCACTTGTAAACAAGAGGTACATAATGCGGTTACTGTGTAAAACATTTGATGAAAATGTTTTTTATTGTGTGAAAATAATAAATACGGCCAGGGGTCTTACGACACTTAACCCAAAGAATTAAGAATGGTCTCATTGTATCATTGTGACGTTGGGGCGGTGAGGTAATTGTAAGAACTCATGGGACATCAGCGACTCCCTGGCCATATAAGCAAGTTGCAAGAATCTTTCAGTTCTTGGGAAAACTTATACCATTAAGTGCTCTTCCTGAATCGATTATGTTCCACCTCTGCTGTGGGTCAGCGCACATGAACATGTTAAGTGAGTCAGCTGTGATACCTACCGATATATACAATTCCAACCCTGTCAGGAGATTAGTTTTCATTACTTTTTGCTATCAGGGCCACCATTAACTGATACCAATACTGAGCCACCACTGTTCCAGTTACTCACCTCCATCTATCAATATGTATTTTCATACTTTCAAGCTCAACCCATGTCTGCACTAAGATGTGTAAGTTGATAGTATTGGTTCACAAGCTTCTCTGTTTCATACAATGTGACGTGTAACTCATATTTCTACTTATGGTAACCTGAGAAAGCAGGTTTTCATCCAAAATATTTTTGTTCTGTCAGAGGAAAAGCATAGCATGTCAGTCCACAAAGGTATGTCTAGTGTAAAAAAAGATTAGGTCAATTTGAATGTGGCTAAATCTCAGATTGATTGATATTTCCAGACTGCTGTCAGGGCTCAATTTTTGAAGGCAGTTTTCAATGGGCCAAGGTGACATAATGCTGTCTCTACTTAGCTTTGTTAGCTGTAAGAAAATCACATGAAAAGTATTAAGGCAGATTCAGTAACAGTCATTTGGATCTTTTGGGTAGCACTGAGTGCAGAGAGAAATTCTATAGTAAGATGTCATGGTAAGTGTAAACGGTGTGAATTAGCATGGACTCACATTTGCTTGACAGTACATTGAGGTGCAAAATCACTCTTAAAGCAATATCAGCATGGGAGTACCATTTGGAGCCCAAATCGTATTTATGTGCAAAATGAAAGTTTGGTGCAAAATCATCTTTTGGTTGCATAATCAACCTCTGTGCAAAATAAGCAGGATTGATGTATCTCATTCAGTAGCAAAAGCACATTTAGGATCAAAATCACCATTGGTGGAACATCATTGGATATGTGGAAACACGTTTAGGACTATAAGTAACTTTTAGGAAGAAAACAGATTTAAGTGCTCAGTCGAGAAATTAGAATTAATAAGATTATATATTTAATTAAAATGGATGAGACAGAACTAATGTAAGTGCGCTGTACTTCCACGATGAAGCATTTTAAAGTTGACATAACAAGACCTAAGATTTATCTTCAGTGTCATACACTGCACATTTTAACTGTGCTCGCTCCTTTCTCTGTCTGAGCACTGAGAGTTAAAACGTCCGTCAGCATTTAATAAATTGTGTGTTTAAGTTAGCATAAGTAGGCCACAAAACTAATATTGGGCCTCAACCAATAGCTCTTAAAAAGAGACTTTTAAAAATTGCACTGCGCACTATGTTCATGAGTTCTCATACAGTGCTTTCCCTTTACTTTTTCAATTGTCGAAATGTGTTCTGTTCTGTGGATATGTTTATTTAAGCTGTAGCAATTCATAAGCTCACTGTCTGGTGCCGGAGGGACACGCGTACAGGTTTAAACATTTAAGGTTGATATCTTCACTAGTAGAACTGTGGCTTATTATTCACATTTTCATCCTGCTATTGTTTAGCAGAGCGATGTTGTTTCTCCTTTGTATGTATGTTAAAAGTATTAACTGTTTATTATGTTTAGGGGGACTTAAAGTGAGCTTGTTTTACGCAGTGCAACTTCTAAAATGATGATTGATTGATATAAATATATATTTGTGGGTACAACCGATGGCGCTACTCACTGCCGGACTGCCGTGCCGGGCATCGTGCGTTTTACCTGAAGGCTGGAAGGGTGGGGGGCCGGTTTTGTAACTGGGGGAGCCGGTTTTGTAGCAGCGCAGTGGTTTTGAAAGCACCTGCTGCAGAGTTTCTTGTAAATCTGGTAGTTTTCAGGCAACAATAATAATGTTCAGATAACGCCATGATTAATGTACCGTACTGGGGCTGGTCTGATGAAATTTGCCAGGGCTGCCTTGGGTTTCCAGTCCGGCCCTGGTGCCTCTTCACAACATGGTTAAGGATCTCTGCTGCTTAAATGTTATAAAGCTGTTGTATTTGGGATGTGAGCCAATGGTTTTACCTTTACTCTTAGTCAGACGCCATGTCAGACTATTGTTTAACTTTTAACTTAGAATATTTTCATTGATTCATCAGTGATGTCATTTGAGATGTCATCAGTGATGTAATCAGTGATGTCACTGACCATGTCATCAGTGATGTAATATGTGACGTCATCAGCAGTTCATTGAAGGGGCGCAAGTTATAGTTAGTTCAGCTAACTATAACAGCTGAATTTCTCTGGTTTTGTACGAGTGAAATGTCAGCCTAACTATAATGTCCCTGAAACCTGTGGTTTTTTTCAGTGAATTTCTAAGGTTTTTTAAATGGCAATTTCTAACTATGCCTATATAGGTAGGACATGTGCAGAAAGAGGAAGAAAGGTGCAGAAAGAAGCAAGAGAAGTGCAGAAAGAGTCAAGAGAGGTGACGAAAGAGGAAGAAAGGTACAGAAAGAAGCAAGAGAAATGTAGAAAGAGGCAACAGAAGTCCAGACGCAGGAAGAAAGGTGCAGAAAGATGCAAGAGATGTGCAGAAAGAACCAACAGTGGTGCAGAAAGAGGCCTACTTTGACTGTACCTTACAACAGACTCATACAAAGTAGCCTAATCACTAATCCTTCTCCCAAGATGTCTTAAACCTCACTTTTCTCTTGAAGGTTCACTATTGATCGACTGCTCAGAATGTTAGGCGTACCAAATATAAAACAGCAATCCTAAGCATATCACTGTTGTAAGTGTGACCAAGTTTGTGAAGGTATGCAAGCGTGTCTCTGCGTTTACCTAGTGACATGTTACATAAAAATAAACATACAAATACTTGAATACCTGTGTTTCAAACAGCATACTCTGTAAATGTGTGTACAAAACGGTGTATGCATTTCTTTCTGCTCACAATACAGGGCACATGGGTATTCAATGGTATATTTGAGAAGCTCTATAACACATATATACATAAGACATGTCTGCCTGTGCAACCGAATGACAGAGCAGAACTGAGAAGATTTGACCACCTATAGGAGAAGTTACCTGCTTTTTAAGCTACCATCTTCAGATGCATAACACATGTAAGAATACATGTACAAGTAGACATATATCTCAGTCACGAGAGCACGCAGACCTTTAAACTTGACAGCTTGCACTTCCCATTTGAGTACAGAAAGAGGCGAGAGAAGTTCAGAAAGAAGCAAGAGAGTTGTAGAAACAGGCAAAAAAGGTGCAGAAAGAGGGAAGAGGGGTGCAGAAATTTGAAAGAGAGGTGCAGAAAGGAGCAAGAGCAGTGCAGAAAGAAGCAACAGAGGTGCGGAAATAGGCAAGAGGGGTGCAGAAAGAGGCAAGAGAAGTGCAGAAGGAAGCAAAATAGGTTGTGAAAGAAGCAAGAGGGGTGCAAACAGAGGCAAGAGAGGTACAGAAAGAGGGAAGAGAAGTGCATAAAGAAGCAACAGGGGTGCAGAAAGAGGCAAGAGGGGTACAGAAAGAGGCAAGAGAAATGCAGAAAGAAGCAATAGAGGTACAGAAAGAGGCAAGAGAACTGCAGAAAGAGGCAAGATAGTTACAGAAACAGGCACAAGAGGTGCAGAAAGAGGGAACAGGGGTGCCGACATAGGGAAGAGAGGTACAGAAAGAGTTAAGAGGGATGCAGAAAGAGGCAGGAGGGGTGCAGAAATGTGCAAGAGATGAGCAGAAAGAAGCAAGAGCAGTGCAGAAAAAACCAAGAGGTGCATAAAGAGGCAAGAGGGGTGCAGAAAGAGGCAAAAGAAGTGCAGAAAGAAGCAAAAGAGGTGCAGAAAGAGGCAAGAGAACTGCAGAAAGAGGCAAGAGATGTGCAGAAAGAGGCAAGAGAGGTGCACAAAGAGGGAAGAAGGGTACAGAAAGAGGCAAGATGGGTGCAGAAAGAAGCAAGAGACATGGAGCAAGAAGCAAAGGAAGTACAGAAATAAGCAATAGAGGTGCAGAAAGAAGCAAGAGCAGTGCAGAAAGAACCAACAGAAGTGCAGAAACAGACAAGAGGGGTGCAGAAAGTGGCAAGAGAAGTGCAGAAAGAAGTAACAGAGGTGCAGAAGGGGACAAGAGAACTACAGAAAGAGGCAAGAGAGGTGCAGAAAGAGGGAAGAAGGGGGCAGAAAGAGGCAAGAGGGGTGCAGAAAGAAGCAATAGAGGTGCAGAAAGAAGCAAGAGAGGTGCAGAAAGAAGCAACAGAGGTTCAGAAAGGGGCAAGAAGGGTGCAGAAAAAGGCAAGAGAAGTGCAGAAAGAAGCAACAGAGGTACAGAAGGAGGCAAGAGAAGTGCAGAAAGAGGCAAGAGAGTCCCAGAATCAGGCACAAGAGGTGCAGAAAGAAGCGAGAGCAGGGCAGAAAGAAACCAACAGAGGCGCAGAAACAGACAAGAGGGGTGCAGAAAGAGACAAGGGAAGTGCAGAAAGAAGCAACAGAGGTGGAGACAGAGGCAAGGGGGGTACATAGAGAGGCAAGAGAAGTGCAGAAAGAAGCAAAAGAGGTGCAGAAAGAAGCAAGAGGGGTGCAGAAAGACGCAAGAGAGGCGCAGAAAGATGCAAGAGGGGTGCAGAAATTTGCAAGAGAGGTGCCAAAAGAAGCAAGAGAGGTCCAGAAAGAAGCAAGAGAAGTGCACAAAGAAGCAACAGAGGTGCAGAAAGAGGGATGAGGAGTGCAGAAAGAGGCAAGATGGGTATAGAAATTTGCAAGAGAGGTGCAGAAAGAGGGAAGAAGGGTGCAGAAAGAGGCAAGAGGGGTGCAGAAAGAAGCAATAGAGGTGCAGAAAGAAGCAAGAGAGGTGCAGAAAGAAGCAACAGAGGTACAGAAAGGGGCAAGAAGGGTGCAGAAAAAGGCAAGAGAAGTGCAGAAAGAAGCAACAGAGGTACAGAAGGAGGCAAGAGAAGTGCAGAAAGAGGCAAGAGAGTCCCAGAATCAGGCACAAGAGGTGCAGAAAGAAGCGAGAGCAGGGCAGAAAGAACCAACAGAGGCGCAGAAACAGACAAGAGGGGTGCAGAAAGAGACAAGGGAAGTGCAGAAAGAAGCAACAGAGGTGGAGACAGAGGCAAGCGGGGTACATAGAGAGGCAAGAGAAGTGCAGAAAGAAGCAAAAGAGGTGCAGAAAGAAGCAAGAGGGGTGCAGAAAGACGCAAGAGAGGCGCAGAAAGATGCAAGAGGGGTGCAGAAATTTGCAAGAGAGGTGCCAAAAGAAGCAAGAGAGGTCCAGAAAGAAGCAAGAGAAGTGCACAAAGAAGCAACAGAGGTGCAGAAAGAGGGATGAGGAGTGCAGAAAGAGGCAAGATGGGTGTAGAAATTTGCAAGAGAGGTGCAGAAAGAAGCAAGAGCAGTGCAGAAAGAACCAATAGAGGTGCAGAAAGAGGCAATAAGGGTACAGAAAGAGGCAAGAGAAGTGCAGAAAGAAGCAAAAGAGGTACAGAAAGAGGCAAGAGAACTGCAGAAAGAGGCAAGATAGTTACAGAAACAGGCACAAGAGGTGCAGAAAGAGGGAACAGGGGTGCAGACATAGGCAAGAGAGGTACAGAAAGTTAAGAGGGATGCAGAAAGAGGCAGGAGGGGTGCAGAAATGTGCAAGAGATGAGCAGAAAGAAGCAAGAGCAGTGCAGAAAAAACCAAGAGGTGCATAAAGAGGCAAGAGGGGTGCAGGAAGAGGCAAAAGAAGTGCAGAAAGAAGCAAAAGAGGTGCAGAAAGAGGCAAGAGAACTGCAGAAAGAGGCAAGATATGTGCAGAAAGAGGCAAGAGAGGTGCACAAAGAGGGAAGAAGGGTACAGAAAGAGGCAAGATGGGTGCAGAAAGAAGCAAGAGAGGTGGAGCAAGAAGCAAAGGAAGTACAGAAATAAGCAATAGAGGTGCAGAAAGAAGCAAGAGCAGTGCAGAAAGAACCAACAGAAGTGCAGAAACAGACAAGAGGGGTGCAGAAAGTGGCAAGAGAAGTGCAGAAAGAAGTAACAGAGGTGCAGAAGGGGACAAGAGAACTGCAGAAAGAGGCAAGAGAGGTGCAGAAAGAGGGAAGAAGGGTGCAGAAAGAGGCAAGAGGGGTGCAGAAAGAAGCAATAGAGATGCAGAAAGAAGCAAGAGAGGTGCGGAAAGAAGCAACAGAGGTACAGAAAGGGGCAAGAAGGGTGCAGAAAAAGGCAAGAGAAGTGCAGAAAGAAGCAACAGAGGTACAGAAGGGGGCAAGAAAAGTGCAGAAAGAGGCAAGAGAGTCCCAGAATCAGGCACAAGAGGTGCAGAAAGAAGCGAGAGCAGGGCAGAAAGAACCAACAGAGGCGCAGAAACAGACAAGAGGGGTGCAGAAAGAGACAAGGGAAGTGCAGAAAGAAGCAACAGAGGTGGAGACAGAGGCAAGCGGGGTACATAGAGAGGCAAGAGAAGTGCAGAAAGAAGCAAAAGAGGTGCAGAAAGAAGCAAGAGGGGTGCAGAAAGACGCAAGAGAGGCGCAGAAAGATGCAAGAGGGGTGCAGAAATTTGCAAGAGAGGTGCCGAAAGAAGCAAGAGAGGTCCAGAAAGAAGCAAGAGAAGTGCACAAAGAAGCAACAGAGGTGCAGAAAGAGGGATGAGGAGTGCAGAAAGAGGCAAGATGGGTGTAGAAATATGCAAGAGAGGTGCAGAAAGAAGCAAGAGCAGTGCAGAAAGAACCAACAGAGGTGCATAAAGAGGCAATAGGGGTACAGAAAGAGGCAAGAGAAGTGCAGAAAGAAGCAAAAGAGGTGCAGAAAGAGGCAAGAGGGGTGCAGAAAGAGGCAAGAGAGGTGTAGAAAGAGGCAAGAGGGGTGCAGAAATTTGCAAGAGAGGTGCACAAAGAAGCAAGAGAGGAGCAGAAAGAAGCAAGAGAAGTGCAGAAAGAAGCAACAGAGTTGCAGAAAGAGGCAAGAGGGGTACAGAAAGAGGCAAGAGAAGTGCAGAAAGATGCAACAGAGGTGCAGAAAGAGGTAAGAGAGGGGCAGAAAGAAGCAAGAGATAGACAGAAAGAAGCAAGAGAAGTGCAGAAATAGGCAAGAGAGGTGCACAAAGTGGGAAGAAGGGTGCAGAAAGAGGCAAGAAAAGTGCAGAAAGAGGCAAGAGAGTTGCAGAAAAAGGCAAAAGAGGTGCAGAAAGAGGGAACGGGTGCAGAAAGAGGCAAGAGAGGTGCAGAAAGAGGGAAGAAGGGTGCAGAAAGAAGCAAGAGTGGTGCAGAAAGAAGCAACAGTAGTGCAGAAAGAAGCAAGAGAGTTACAGAAACAGGCAATAGAGGTGCACAAAAAGGGAACAGGGGAGCAGAAAGATACAAGAGAGGTGCAGAAAGAGGGAAGAAGGGTGAAGAAAGAGGCAAGAGGGATGCAGAAAGAAGCAACAGAAGTGTAGAAAGAAGTTGGAGAAGTACAGAAAGAAGCAAGAAAGGTGCAGAAAGAGGCAAGAGGAAGAGGCAAGAGAAGTACAGAAAGAAGCAACAGAGGTGCAGAAGGAGGCAATAGAAGTGCAGAAAGAGGCAAGAGAGTTACAGAAACAGGCAATAGAGGTGCACAAAAAGGGAACAGGGGAGCAGAAAGATGCAAGAGAGGTGCAGAAAGAGGGAAGAAGGGTGAAGAAAGAGGCAAGAGGGATGCAGAAAGAAGCAACAGAAGCGTAGAAAGAAGTTGGAGAAGTACAGAAAGAAGCAAGAAAGGTGCAGAAAGAGGCAAGAGGAAGAGGCAAGAGAAGTACAGAAAGAATCAACACAGGTGCAGAAGGAGGCAATAGAAGTGCAGAAAGAGGCAAGAGAGTCACAGAAACAGGCAAAAAAGGTGCATAAACAAGCAAGAGCAGTGCAGAAAGAAGCAAGAGGGGTGCAGAAAGAAGCAAAAGAGGTGCAGAAAGAGGCAAGAGGGGTGCAGAAAGAGGCAAGAGAGGTGCAGAAAGACGCAAGAGGGGTGCAGAAATTTGCAAGAGAGGTGCAGAAAGAGGCAAGAGAGGTGCAGAAAGAAGCAAGAGAAGTGCAAAAAGAAGAAACAGAGGTGGAGAAAGATGCAAGAGGGTTGCAGAAAGAACTAACAGAGGTGCAGAAAGAGGCAAGAGGGGTGCAGAAATTTGCAAGAGAGGTGCTGAAAGAAGCAAGAGAGGTGCACAAAGCAGCAAGAGAAGTGCAGAAAGAAGCAACAGAGGTGCAGAAAGAGGCAAGAGAACTGCAGATAGAGGCAAGAGATGTGCAGAAAGAGGCAAGAGAGGTGCACAAAGAGGGAAGAAGGGTAGGGAAAGAGGCAAGATGGGTGCAGAAAGAAGCAAGAGAGGTGGAGCAAGAAGCAAAGGAAGTACAGAAATAAGCAATAGAGGTGCAGAAAGAAGCAAGAGCAGTGCAGGAAGAACAAACAGAAGTGCAGAAACAGACAAGAGGGGTGCAGAAAGTGGCAAGAGAAGTGCAGAAAGAAGTAACAGAGGTGCAGAAGGGGACAAGAGAACTGCAGAAAGAGGCAAGAGAGGTGCAGAAAGAGGGAAGAAGGGTGCAGAAACAGGCAAGAGGGGTGCAGAAAGAAGCAATAGAGGTGCAGAAAGAAGCAAGAGAGGTGCAGAAAGAAGCAACAGAGATAAAGAAGGAGGCAGGAGAAGTGCAGAAAGAGGCAAGAGAGTTACAGAATCAGGCACAAGAGGTGCAGAAAGAAGCGAGAGCAGGGCAGAAAGAACCAACAGAGGCGCAGAAACAGACAAGAGGGGTGCAGAAAGAGACAAGGGAAGTGCAGAAAGAAGCAACAGAGGTGGAGACAGAGGCAAGCGGGGTACATAGAGAGGCAAGAGAAGTACAGAAAGAAGCAAAAGAGGTGCAGAAAGAAGCAAGAGGGGTGCAGAAAGACGCAAGAGAAGTGCAGAAAGATGCAAGAGGGGTGCAGAAATTTGCAAGAGAGGTGCTGAAAGAAGCAAGAGAGGTCCAGAAAGAAGCAAGAGAAGTGCAGAAAGAAGCAACAGAGGTGCAGAAAGAGGGATGAGGAGTGCAGAAAGAGGCAAGAGGGGTGTAGAAATTTGCAAGAGAGGTGCAGAAAGAAGCAAGAGCAGTGCAGAAAGAACCAACAGAGGTGCAGAAATAGGCAAGAGGGGTGCAGAAAGAGGCAAGAGAAGTGCAGAAAGAAGCAAAAGAGGTGCAGAAAGAAGCAAGAGGGGTGCAGAAATTTGCAAGAGAGGTGCTGAAAGAAGCAAGAGAGGTCCAGAAAGAAGCAAGAGAAGTGCACAAAGAAGCAACAGAGGTGCAGAAAGAGGGATGAGGAGTGCAGAAAGAGGCAAGATGGGTGTAGAAATTTGCAAGAAAGGTGCAGAAAGAAGCAAGAGCAGTGCAGAAAGAACCAACAGAGGTGCAGAAAGAGGCAATAGGGGTACAGAAAGAGGCAAGAGAAGTGCAGAAAGAAGCAAAAGAGGTGCAGAAAGAAGCAAGAGGGGTGCAGAAAGAGGCAAGAGAGGTGTAGAAAGAGGCAAAAGGGATGCAGAAATTTGCAAGAGAGGTGCACAAAGAAGCGAGAGGAGCAGAAAGAAGCAAGAGAAGTGCAGAAAGAAGCAACAGAGTTGCAGTAAGAGGCAAGAGGGGTACAGAAAGAGGCAAGAGAAGTGCAGAAAGAAGCAACAGAGGTGCAGAAAGAGGTAAGAGAGGGGCAGAAAGAAGCAAGAGAGAGACAGAAAGAAGCAAGAGAAGTGCAGAAATAGGCAAGAGAGGTGCACAAAGTGGGAAGAAGGGTGCAGAAAGAGGTAAGAGGGGTACAGAAAGAGGCAAGAAAAGTGCAGAAAGAGGCAAGAGAGTTGCAGAAAAAGGCAAAAGAGGTGCAGAAAGAGGGAACGGGTGCGGAAAGAGGCAAGAGAGGTGCAGAAAGAGGGAAGAAGGGTGCAGAAAGAAGCAAGAGGGGTGCAGAAAGAAGCAAGAGAGTTACAGAAACAGGCAATAGAGGTGCACAAAAAGGGAACAGGGGAGCAGAAAGATACAAGAGAGGTGCAGAAAGGGAAGAAGGGTGAAGAAAGAGGCAAGAGGGATGCAGAAAGAAGCAACAGAAGTGTAGAAAGAAGTTGGAGAAGTACAGAAAGAAGCAAGAAAGGTGCAGAAAGAGGCAAGAGGAAGAGGCAAGAGAAGTACAGAAAGAAGCAACAGAGGTGCAGAAGGAGGCAATAGAAGTGCAGAAAGAGGCAAGAGAGTTACAGTAACAGGCAATAGAGGTGCACAAAAAGGGAACAGGGGAGCAGAAAGATGCAAGAGAGGTGCAGAAAGAGGGAAGAAGGGTGAAGAAAGAGGCAAGAGGGATGCAGAAAGAAGCAACAGAAGTGTAGAAAGAAGTTGGAGAAGTACAGAAAGAAGCAAGAAAGGTGCAGAAAGAGGCAAGAGGAAGAGGCAAGAGAAGTACAGGAAGAAGCAACAGAGGTGCAGAAGGAGGCAATAGAAGTGCAGAAAGAGGCAAGAGAGTCACAGAAACAGGCAAAAGAGGTGCATAAACAAGCAAGAGCAGTGCAGAAAGAAGCAAGAGGGGTGCAGAAAGAAGCAAAAGAGGTGCAGAAAGAGGCAATAGGGGTGCAGAAAGAGGCAAGAGAGGTGCAGAAAGACACAAGAGGGGTGCAGAAATTTGCAAGAGAGGTGTAGAAAGAGGCAAGAGAGGTGCAGAAAGAAGCAACAGAAGTGCAAAAAGAAGAAACAGAGGTGGAGAAAGATGCAAGAGGGTTGCAGAAAGAACCAACAGAGGTGCAGAAAGAAGCAAGAGGGGTGCAGAAATTTGCAAGAGAGGTGCTGAAAGAAGCAAGAGAGGTGCACAAAGCAGCAAGAGAAGTGCAGAAAGAAGCAACAGAGGTGTAGAAAGAGGCAAGAGAACTGCAGATAGAGGCAAGAGATGTGCAGAAAGAGGCAAGAGAGGTGCACAAAGAGCGAAGAAGGGTAGGGAAAGAGGCAAGATGGGTGCAGAAAGAAGCAAGAGAGGTGGAGCAAGAAGCAAAGGAAGTACAGAAATCAGAAATAGAGGTGCAGAAAGAAGCAAGAGCAGTGCAGGAAGAACCAACAGAAGTGCAGAAACAGACAAGAGGGGTGCACAAAGTGGCAAGAGAAGTGCAGAAAGAAGTAACAGAGGTGCAGAAGGGGACAAGAGAACTGCAGAAAGAGGCAAGAGAGGTGCAGAAAGAGGGAAGAAGGGTGCAGAAAGAGGCAAGAGAGTTCCAGAATCAGGCACAAGAGGTGCAGAAAGAAGCGAGAGCAGGGCAGAAAGAACCAACAGAGGCGCAGAAACAGACAAGAGGGGTGCCGAAAGAGACAAGGGAAGTGCAGAAAGAAGCAACAGAGGTGGAGACAGAGGCACGGGGGGTACATAGAGAGGCAAGAGAAGTGCAGAAAGAAGCAAAAGAGGTGCAGAAAGAAGCAAGAGGGGTGCAGAAAGACGCAAGAGAGGTGCAGAAAGATGCAAGAGGGGTGCAGAAATTTGCAAGAGAGGTGCCGAAAGAAGCAAGAGAGGTCAGAAAGAAGCAAGAGAAGTGCACAAAGAAGCAACAGAGGTGCAGAAAGAGGGATGAGGAGTGCAGAAAGGAGCAAGATGGGTGTTGAAATATGCAAGAGAGGTGCAGAAAGAAGCAAGAGCAGTGCAGAAAGAACCAACAGAGGTGCAGAAAGAGGCAATAGGGGTACAGAAAGAGGCAAGAGAAGTGCAGAAAGAAGCAAAAGAGATGCAGAAAGAGGCAAGAGGGGTGCAGAAAGAGGCAAGAGAGGTGTAGAAAGAGGCAAGAGGGGTGCAGAAATTTGCAAGAGAGGTGCACAAAGAAGCAAGAGAGGAGCAGAAAGAAGCAAGAGAAGTGCAGAAAGAAGCAACAGAGTTGCAGAAAGAGGCAAGAGGGGTACAGAAAGAGGCAAGAGAAGTGCAGAAAGAAGCAACAGAGGTGCAGAAAGAGGTAAGAGAAGGGCAGAAAGAAGCAAGAGAGAGACAGAAAGAAGCAAGAGAAGTGCAGAAATAGGCAAGAGAGGTGCACAAAGTGGGAAGAAGGGTGCAGAAAGAGGTAAGAGGGGTGCAGAAAGAGGCAAGAAAAGTGCAGAAAGAGGCAAGAGAGTTGCAGAAAAAGGCAAAAGAGGTGCAGAAAGAGGGAACAGGTGCAGAAATAGGCAAGAGAGGTGCAGAAAGAGGGAAGAAGGGTACAGAAAGAAGCAAGAGGGGTGCAGAAAGAAGCAACAGTAGTGCAGAAAGAAGCAAGAGAGTTACAGAAACAGGCAATAGAGGTGCACAAAAAGGGAACAGGGGAGCAGAAAGATACAAGAGAGGTGCAGAAAGAGGGAAGAAGGTTGAAGAAAGAGGCAAGAGGGATGCAGAAAGAAGCAACAGAAGTGTAGAAAGAAGTTGGAGAAGTACAGAAAGAAGCAAGAAAGGTGCAGAAAGAGGCAAGAGGAAGAGGCATGAGAAGTACAGAAAGAAGCAACAGAGGTGCAGAAGGAGGCAATAGAAGTGCAGAAAGAGGCAAGAGATTTACAGAAACAGGCAATAGAGGTGCACAAAAAGGGAACAGGGGAGGAGAAAGATGCAAGAGAGGTGCAGAAAAAGGGAAGAAGGGTGAAGAAAGAGGCAAGAGGGATGCAGAAAGAAGCAACAGAAGTGTAGAAAGAAGTTGGAGAAGTACAGAAAGAAGCAAGAAAGGTACAGAAAGAGGCAAGAGGAAGAAGCAAGAGAACTACAGAAAAAAGCAACAGAGGTGCAGAAGGAGGCAATAGAAGTGCAGAAAGAGGCAAGAGAGTCACAGAAACAGGCAAAAGAGGTGCAGAAACAAGCAAGAGCAGTGCAGAAAGAAGCAAGTGGGTGCATAAAGAAGCAAAAGAGGTGCAGAAAGAGGCAAGAGGGGTGCAGAAAGAGGCAAGAGAGGTGCAGAAAGACGCAAGAGGGGTGCAGAAATTTGCAAGAGAGGTGCAGAAAGAGGCAAGAGAGGTGCAGAAAGAAGCAAGAGAAGTGCAAAAAGAAGAAACAGAGGTGGAGAAAGATGCAAGAGGGTTGCAGAAAGAACCAACAGAGGTGCAGAAAGAGGCAAGAGGGGTGCAGAAATTTGCAAGAGAGGTGCTGAAAGAAGCAAGAGAGGTGCACAAAGCAGCAAGAGAAGTGCAGTAAGAAGCAACAGAGGTGCAGAAAGAGGTAAGAGAGGTGCAAAAAGAAGAAAGAGAGGTACAGAAAGAAGCAAAAGAGGTGCAGAAAGAGGCAAGAGGGTGCAGAAATTTGCTGGGGAGGTGGAGAAAGAAGCAAGAGCAGTGCAAAAAGAACCAACAGAGGTGCAGAAAGAGGCAAGAGGGGTGCAGAAAGAGGCAAGAGAAGTGCAGAAAGAAGGAAAAGAGGTGCAGAAAGAGGCAAGAGAGGTGCAGAAGGAGGCAAGACGGGTGCATACATTTGCAAGAGAGGTGCAGAAAGAAGCAAGAGAGGTGCAGAAAGAGGCAAGTGAAGTGCAGAAAGAAGCAACAGAGGTGCAGAAAGTGGTAAGAGAGGTGCAGAAAGAAGAAAGAGAGGTACCGAAAGAAGCAAGGGGAGGTGATGCTTTGGTTCTTTACTGGCAGGGGAAGTGATTTGTCGGTTTCCGGACATGCGGCCTTGATTCCTTACTGCCCAGACGTGGGTCCCTTGCTCACTTTGCCACTGGATTCAAGCAAGCCTGGCTGATGACGGCTGAAATGCCAGAAACCGGTCCTAGGATGCTTGTTTCCGGTCCAGGGAAGACATGGCTTGGCAGTTCGGGCTGGACTGTTCCCATGAGGCACAGGGTCAGACTGATTTGCATATGGCCATGTCTGAACTGGGGTGGTGGAGTGAGCTAAAGAATGATGATGGATTAAACCCAGATCAGTTGACTGGGGGTGAGTGTTTGATTGGCTCAAGCGTTCCATCCATCATCCCCTTTTGTATCGCTTTGGTCGCCCTAAGTTGGCGGGGGTATGCCCAGACGTGGGTCCCTTGCTCACTTTGCCACTGGATTCAAGCAAGCCTGGCTGATGAC
Organism: Calotriton arnoldi; assembly: GCA_963921515.1. Lineage (NCBI taxonomy): Eukaryota > Metazoa > Chordata > Amphibia > Caudata > Salamandridae > Calotriton > Calotriton arnoldi. The sequence continues at coordinate 602,557 of CAWUFW010002422.1, read as the reverse complement.
GGCTGAAATGCCAGAAACCGGTCCTAGGATGCTTGTTTCCGGTCCAGGGAAGACATGGCTTGGCAGTTCGGGCTGGACTGTTCACATGAGGCACAGGGTCAGACTGATTTGCATATGGCCATGTCTGAACTGGGGTGGTGGAGTGAGCTAAAGAATGATGATGGATTAAACCCAGATCAGTTGACTGGGGGTGAGTGTTTGATTGGCTCAAACGTTCCGTCCATCATCCCCTTTTGTATCGCTTTGGTCGCCCTAAGTTGGCGGGGGTATGCCCAGACGTGGGTCCCTTGCTCACTTTGCCACTGGATTCAAGCAAGCCTGGCTGATGACGGCCGAAATGCCAGAAACCGGTCCTAGGATGCTTGTTTCTGGTCCAGGAAGACATGGCTTGGCAGTTCGGGCTGGACTGTTCCCATGAGGCACAGGGTCAGACTGATTTGCATATGGCCATGTCTGAACTGGGGTGGTGGAGTGAGCTAAAGAATGATGATGGATTAAACCCAGATCAGTTGACTGGGGGTGAGTGTTTGATTGGCTCAAACGTTCCGTCCATCATCCCCTTTTGTATCGCTTTGGTCGCCCTAAGTTGGCGGGGGTATGCCCAGACGTGGGTCCCTTGCTCACTTTGCCACTGGATTCAAGCAAGCCTTGCTGATGACGGCTGAAATGCCAGAAACCGGTCCTAGGATGCTTGTGTCCGGTCCAGGGAAGACATGGCTTGGCAGTTCGGGCTGGACTGTTCCCATGAGGCACAGGGTCAGACTGATTTGCATATGGCCATGTCTGAACTGGGGTGGTGGAGTGAGCTAAAGAATGATGATGGATTAAACCCAGATCAGTTGACTGGGGGTGAGTGTTTGATTGGCTCAAACGTTCCGTCCATCATCCCCTTTTGTATCGCTTTGGTCGCCCTAAGTTGGCGGGGGTATACCCAGACGTGGGTCCCTTGCTCACTTTGCCACTGGATTCAAGCAAGCCTGGCTGATGACGGCTGAAATGCCAGAAACCGGTCCTAGGATGCTTGTTTCCGGTCCAGGGAAGACATGGCTTGGCAGTTCGGGCTGGACTGTTCCCATGAGGCACAGGGTCAGACTGATTTGCATATGGCCATGTCTGAACTGGGGTGGTGGAGTGAGCTAAAGAATGATGATGGATTAAACCCAGATCAGTTGACTGGGGGTGAGTGTTTGATTGGCTCAAGCGTTCCGTCCATCATCCCCTTTTGTATCGCTTTGGTCGCCCTAAGTTGGCGGGGGTATGCCCAGACGTGGGTCCCTTGCTCACTTTGCCACTGGATTCAAGCAAGCCTGGCTGATGACGGCTGAAATGCCAGAAACCGGTCCTAGGATGCTTGTTTCCGGTCCAGGGAAGACATGGCTTGGCAGTTCGGGCTGGACTGTTCCCATGAGGCACAGGGTCAGACTGATTTGCATATGGCCATGTCTGAACTGGGGTGGTGGAGTGAGCTAAAGAATGATGATGGATTAAACCCAGATCAGTTGACTGGGGGTGAGTGTTTGATTGGCTCAAACGTTCCGTCCATCATCCCCTTTGTATCGCTTTGGTCACCCTAAGTTGGCGGGGGTATGCCCAGACGTGGGTCCCTTGCTCACTTTGCCACTGGATTCAAGCAAGCCTGGCTGATGACGGCTGAAATGCCAGAAACCGGTCCTAGGATGCTTGTTTCCGGTCCAGGAAGACATGGCTTGGCAGTTCGGGCTGGACTGTTCCCATGAGGCACAGGGTCAGACTGATTTGCATATGGCCATGTCTGAACTGGGGTGGTGGAGTGAGCTAAAGAATGATGATGGATTAAACCCAGATCAGTTGACTGGGGGTGAGTGTTTGATTGGCTCAAACGTTCCGTCCATCATCCCCTTTTGTATCGCTTGAGTCGCCCTAAGTTGGTGGGGGTATGCCCAGACGTGGGTCCCTTGCTCACTTTGCCACTGGATTCAAGCAAGCCTGGCTGATGACGGCTGAAATGCCAGAAACCGGTCCTAGGATGCTTGTTTCCGGTCCAGGAAGACATGGCTTGGCAGTTCGGGCTGGACTGTTCCCATGAGGCACAGGGTCAGACTGATTTGCATATGGCCATGTCTGAACTGGGGTGGTGGAGTGAGCTAAAGAATGATGATGGATTAAACCCAGATCAGTTGACTGGGGGTGAGTGTTTGATTGGCTCAAACGTTCCGTCCATCATCCCCTTTTATGTATCGCTTTGGTCGCCCTAAGTTGGCGGGGGTATGCCCAGACGTGGGTCCCTTGCTCACTTTGCCACTGGATTCAAGCAAGCCTGGCTGATGATGGCTGAAATGCCAGAAACCGGTCCTAGGATGCTTGTTTCCGGTCCAGGGAAGACATGGCTTGGCAGTTCGGGCTGGACTGTTCCCATGAGGCACAGGGTCAGACTGATTTGCATATGGCCATGTCTGAACTGGGGTGGTGGAGTGAGCTAAAGAATGATGATGGATTAAACCCAGATCAGTTGACTGGGGGTGAGTGTTTGATTGGCTCAAACGTTCCGTCCATCATCCCCTTTTGTATCGCTTTGGTCGCCCTAAGTTGGCGGGGTATGCCCAGACGTGGGTCCCTTGCTCACTTTGCCACTGGATTCAAGCAAGCCTGGCTGATGACGGCCGAAATGCCAGAAACCGGTCCTAGGATGCTTGTTTCCGGTCCAGGGAAGACATGGCTTGGCAGTTCGGGCTGGACTGTTCCCATGAGGCACAGGGTCAGACTGATTTGCATATGGCCATGTCTGAACTGGGGTGGTGGAGTGAGCTAAAGAATGATGATGGATTAAACCCAGATCAGTTGACTGGGGGTGAGTGTTTGATTGGCTCAAACGTTCCGTCCATCATCCCCTTTTGTATCGCTTTGGTCGCCCTAAGTTGGCGGGGGTATGCCCAGACGTGGGTCCCTTGCTCACTTTGCCACTGGATTCAAGCAAGCCTTGCTGATGACGGCTGAAATGCCAGAAACCGGTCCTAGGATGCTTGTTTCCGGTCCAGGGAAGACATGGCTTGGCAGTTCGGGCTGGACTGTTCCCATGAGGCACAGGGTCAGACTGATTTGCATATGGCCATGTCTGAACTGGGGTGGTGGAGTGAGCTAAAGAATGATGATGGATTAAACCCAGATCAGTTGACTGGGGGTGAGTGTTTGATTGGCTCAAACGTTCCGTCCATCATCCCCTTTTGTATCGCTTTGGTCGCCCTAAGTTGGCGGGGTATGCCCAGACGTGGGTCCCTTGCTCACTTTGCCACTGGATTCAAGCAAGCCTGGCTGATGACGGCTGAAATGCCAGAAACCGGTCCTAGGATGCTTGTTTCCGGTCCAGGGAAGACATGGCTTGGCAGTTCGGGCTGGACTGTTCCCATGAGGCACAGGGTCAGACTGATTTGCATATGGCCATGTCTGAACTGGGGTGGTGGAGTGAGCTAAAGAATGATGATGGATTAAACCCAGATCAGTTGACTGGGGGTGAGTGTTTGATTGGCTCAAACGTTCCGTCCATCATCCCCTTTTGTATCGCTTTGGTCGCCCTAAGTTGGCGGGGGTATGCCCAGACGTGGGTCCCTTGCTCACTTTGCCACTGGATTCAAGCAAGCCTGGCTGATGACGGCTGAAATGCCAGAAACCGGTCCTAGGATGCTTGTTTTCGGTCCAGGGAAGACATGGCTTGGCAGTTCGGGCTGGACTGTTCCCATGAGGCACAGGGTCAGACTGATTTGCATATGGCCATGTCTGAACTGGGGTGGTGGAGTGAGCTAAAGAATGATGATGGATTAAACCCAGATCAGTTGACTGGGGGTGAGTGTTTGATTGGCTCAAACGTTCCGTCCATCATCCCCTTTTTGTATCGCTTTGGTCACCCTAAGTTGGCGGGGGTATGCCCAGACGTGGGTCTCTTGCTCACTTTGCCACTGGATTCAAGCAAGCCTGGCTGATGACGGCTGAAATGCCAGAAACCGGTCCTAGGATGCTTGTTTCCGGTCCAGGGAAGACATGGCTTGGCAGTTCGGGCTGGACTGTTCCCATGAGGCACAGGGTCAGACTGATTTGCATATGGCCATGTCTGAACTGGGGTGGTGGAGTGAGCTAAAGAATGATGATGGATTAAACCCAGATCAGTTGACTGGGGGTGAGTGTTTGATTGGCTCAAGCGTTCCGTCCATCATCCCCTTTTGTATCGCTTTGGTCGCCCTAAGTTGGCGGGGTATGCCCAGACGTGGGTCCCTTGCTCACTTTGCCACTGGATTCAAGCAAGCCTGGCTGATGACGGCTGAAATGCCAGAAACCGGTCCTAGGATGCTTGTTTCCGGTCCAGGGAAGACATGGCTTGGCAGTTCGGGCTGGACTGTTCCCATGAGGCACAGGGTCAGACTGATTTGCATATGGCCATGTCTGAACTGGGGTGGTGGAGTGAGCTAAAGAATGATGATGGATTAAACCCAGATCAGTTGACTGGGGGTGAGTGTTTGATTGGGTCAAACGTTCCGTCCATCATCCCCTTTTGTATCGCTTTGGTCGCCCTAAGTTGGCGGGGGTATGCCCAGGCGTGGGTCCCTTGCTCACTTTGCCACTGGATTCAAGCAAGCCTGGCTGATGACGGCTGAAATGCCAGAAACCGGTCCTAGGATGCTTGTTTCCGGTCCAGGGAAGACATGGCTTGGCAGTTCGGGCTGGACTGTTCCCATGAGGCACAGGGTCAGACTGATTTGCATATGGCCATGTCTGAACTGGGGTGGTGGAGTGAGCTAAAGAATGATGATGGATTAAACCCAGATCAGTTGACTGGGGGTGAGTGTTTGATTGGCTCAAGCGTTCCGTCCATCATCCCCTTTTGTATCGCTTTGGTCGCCCTAAGTTGGCGGGGGTATGCCCAGACGTGGGTCCCTTGCTCACTTTGCCACTGGATTCAAGCAAGCCTGGCTGATGACGGCTGAAATGCCAGAAACCGGTCCTAGGATGCTTGTTTCCGGTCCAGGGAAGACATGGCTTGGCAGTTCGGGCTGGACTGTTCCCATGAGGCACAGGGTCAGACTGATTTGCATATGGCCATGTCTGAACTGGGGTGGTGGAGTGAGCTAAAGAATGATGATGGATTAAACCCAGATCAGTTGACTGGGGGTGAGTGTTTGATTGGCTCAAACGTTCCGTCCATCATCCCCTTTTGTATCGCTTTGGTCGCCCTAAGTTGGCGGGGTATGCCCAGACGTGGGTCCCTTGCTCACTTTGCCACTGGATTCAAGCAAGCCTGGCTGATGACGGCTGAAATGCCAGAAACCGGTCCTAGGATGCTTGTTTTCGGTCCAGGGAAGACATGGCTTGGCAGTTCGGGCTGGACTGTTCCCATGAGGCACAGGGTCAGACTGATTTGCATATGGCCATGTCTGAACTGGGGTGGTGGAGTGAGCTAAAGAATGATGATGGATTAAACCCAGATCAGTTGACTGGGGGTGAGTGTTTGATTGGCTCAAACGTTCCGTCCATCATCCCCTTTTGTATCGCTTTGATTCCTTACTGCGGCGCAGTGTCGGTGAAGAGTCTGCATCAAAGGACGATGTGTCAAAATTCCAGATGCGCTGCATCAATGTGTCAGTGGCGATGCAGGCGCTGTGTTGATTTCACAGCCGTGAGGCAGATGCTGAATTGATTCTTCAGCCGCGAGCAGGTGCTGTGTTGGAGTTGGAGTGTGTGCCACAGACGTTGGTGACATGGTGCTCGGGACTCACGCTGCAGTGATTTTTCTGACGCACTGAAACAGCGAGCTGGGGCTCTGCATTTCTCATATCTTCAGCAAAAAATATGAAATTCTTAACATTGCACTCTACAAACTTTGCTGTTGCTTTCCCTGCCAACCTGCGGTAAGCTTCCCTCCGACCGCGGTAGAAGTGTACATTCTACTGGAGCAGTTGAGAGATTATGAGACATGCCAACATACCACATCTATTCCGACGAGTTGCAAGATCTTTCAGTTCTTGGGAAAACTTATACCATTAACAGAGGCTATCACCTCCTATGGAAGCCGCCGATATGGCGGGTAGCCTGGGGCCATACCCGGTACCGGGGCGTCGCCGCCGCAGCCTTCACTTCCGCGCAGGGTCTGCAGCGATTGGGCCGGGTCCGGCGCTGCCCCGGTAGCATTATAGTGCTTCTGGGGCAGCGCGGCTAGATACTGCCCCTACTTAAAGAGCTGCATGGCCGGGAGCAGGTCTCTTGTTTCCTGCTCACGGACAGAGAGGACAGGGTCGCGGTGCTGCTTCAGGACTCCCCACCCCCGCAACAACCTTGCGCTGCCCGCTTCAAGTGGGCCCCCTCCTCACAGCATTGCCCTGCCGGAGCCGCACAGGCTCAAGAGTTTTCCCCACCAGCATCCCCAGCACGGAGGGCCCAAGTGAGTGCTTGCAAGGGGTTTGGCACGATTAGGGATTTAGTGATAACAATGTTTTCTTTTCTAGTGATTTTTTCATGGTGAAGGTTTGTATGTAATATCATGTTTAACCCCCCTTTTCTTTTCTGAGCAGTCAATGTATTGCATTCTCTTGAATTGTCGTATTTAAGCTGGGCGGGTGAGGTCAAGATTGGGGGGAGACTTCGTCCTCTTTACGGCATCCTTTTTTATACCAATCTTAACATCTGCGTCCCTGGACCCACCAAGGGGTGCTGCCTCCAAGTCGAAAGGAGGTGGCAGGGGCACAGTGGCTCTGGGCGGTTGCTGAAACACAGTCCTTACCTCTCAACCACCCGCGCAGGTGCATTGGGCCACAACCTAGCACTGGCCCTTGGGGGAAAGAGAAACCTGGGTGTAGGGGTGCCCATGGTGGGTATCCTAAGGGCAGCCGGGCCTCCTGCACAAAAACTCCTGAGGTGGGAGACCCCCCGATATGGATGGGAGAGGGAAGGTAAGGCCCTCCCATAAGGAGGGCCCCCATCCTTTGGGACGGAGGCGGTGTAAAATGAAGGGGCACAGAGCCAGTCTTGATCTCACTCGGAACGGTGATGAAATATTTTGTTTGTTGCACAAGAACAAACTAGTTATGGTTAGGTGATTTCCATATACTAGAGTCTCTCTGTTAAGGCGAGGTATCACTTGTAAACAAGAGGTACATAATGCGGTTACTGTGTAAAACATTTGATGAAAATGTTTTTTATTGTGTGAAAATAATAAATACGGCCAGGGGTCTTACGACACTTAACCCAAAGAAATAAGAATGGTCTCATTGTATCATTGTGACGTTGGGGCGGTGAGGTAATTGTAAGAACTCATGGGACATCAGCGACTCCCTGGCCATATAAGCAAGTTGCAAGAATCTTTCAGTTCTTGGGAAAACTTATACCATTAAGTGCTCTTCCTGAATCGATTATGTTCCACCTCTGCTGTGGGTCAGCGAACATGAACATGTTAAGTGAGTCAGCTGTGATACCTACCGATATATACAATTCCAACCCTGTCAGGAGATTAGTTTTCATTACTTTTTGCTAACAGGGCCACCATTACCTGATACCAATACTGAGCCACCACTGTTCCAGTTACTCACCTCCATCTCTCAATATGTATTTTCATACTTTCAAGCTCAACCCATGTCTGCACTAAGATGTGTAAGTTGATAGTATTGGTTCACATGCTTCTCTGTTTCATACAATGTGACGTGTAACTCATATTTCTACTTATGGTAACCTGAGAAAGCAGGTTTTCATCCAAAATGTTTTTGTTCTGTCAGAGGAAAAGCATAGCATGTCAGTCCACAAAGGTATGTCTAGTGTAAAAAAAAAAGATTAGGTCAATTTGAATGTGGCTAAATCTCAGATTGATTGATATTTCCAGACTACTGTCAGGGCTCAATTTTTGAAGGCAGTTTTCAATGGGCCAAGGTGACATAATGCTGTCTCTACTTAGCTTTGTTAGCTGTAAGTAAATCACATGAAAAGTATTAAGGCAGATTCAGTAACAGTCATTTGGATCTTTTGGGTAGCACTGAGTGCAGAGAGAAATTCTATAGTAAGATGTCATGGTAAGTGTAAACGGTGTGAATTAGCATGGACTCACATTTGCTTGACAGTACATTGAGGTGCAAAATCACTCTTAAAGCAATATCAGCATGGGAGTACCATTTGGAGCCCAAATCGTATTTATGTGCAAAATGAAAGTTTGGTGCAAAATCATCTTTTGGTTGCATAATCAACCTCAGTGCAAAATAAGCAGGATTGATGTATCTCATTCAGTAGCAAAAGCACATTTAGGATCAAAATCACCATTGGTGGAACATCATTGGATATGTGGAAACACGTTTAGGACTATAAGTAACTTTTAGGAAGAAAACAGATTTAAGTGCTCAGTCGAGAAATTAGAATTAATAAGATTATATATTTAATTAAAATGGATGAGACAGAACTAATGTAAGTGCGCTGTACTTCCACGATGAAGCATTTTAAAGTTGACATAACAAGGCCTAAGATTTATCTTCAGTGTCATACACTGCACATTTTAACTGTACTCGCTCCTTTCTCTGTCTGAGCACCGAGAGTTAAAATGTCCGTCAGCATTTAATAAATTGTGTGTTTAAGTTATCATAAATAGGCCACAAAACTAATATTGGGCCTCAACCAATAGCTCTTAAAAAGAGACTTTTAAAAATTGCACTGCGCACTATGTTCATGAGTTCTCATACAGTGCTTTCCCTTTACTTTTTTCAATTGTCGAAATGTGTTCTGTTCTGTGGATATGTTTATTTAAGCTGTAACAATTCATAAGCTCACTGTCTGGTGCCGGAGGAACACGCGTACAGGTTTAAACATTCAAGGTTGATATATTCACTAGTTGAACTGTGGCTTATTATTCACATTTTCATCCTGCTATTGTTTAGCAGAGCGATGTTGTTTCTCCTTTGTATGTATGTTAAAAGTATTAACTGTTTATTATGTTTAGGGGGACTTAAAGTGAGCTTGTTTTACGCAGTGCAACTTCTAAAATGATGATTGATTGATATAAATATATATTTGTGGGTACAACCGATGGTGCTACTCACTGCCGGACTACCGTGCCGGGCATCGTGCATTTTACCTGAAGGCTGGAAGGGTGGGGGCCGGTTTTGTAACTGGGGGGCCGGTTTTGTAGCAGCGCAGTGGTTTTGAAAGCACCTGCTGCAGAGTTTCTTGTAAATCTGGTAGTTTTCAGGCAACAATAATAATGTTCAGATAACGCCATGATTAATGTACCGTACTGGGGCTGGTCTGACGAAATTTGCCAGGGCTGCCTTGGGTTTCCAGTCCGGCCCTGGTGCCTCTTCACAACATGGTTAAGGATCTCTGCTGCTGAAATGTTATAAAAACTGTTGTATTTGGGATGTGAGCCAATGGTTTTACCTTTACTCTTAGTCAGACGCCATGTCAGACTATTGTTTAACTTTTAACTTAGAATATTTTCATTGATTCATCAGTGATGTCATTTGAGATGTCATCAGTGATGTAATCAGTGATGTCAGTGACCATGTCATGAGTGATGTAATATGTGACGTCATCAGCAGTTCATTGCAGGGGCGCAAGTTATAGTTAGTTCAGCTAACTATAACGGCTGAATTTCTCTGGTTTTGTACGGGTGAAATGTCAGCCTAACTATAACGTCCCTGAAACCTGTGGTTTTTTTCAGTGAATTTCTAAGGTTTTTTAAATGGCAATTTCTAACTATGCCTATATAGGTAGGACATGTGCAGAAAGAGGAAGAAAGGTGCAGAAAGAAGCAAGAGAAGTGCAGAAAGAGTCAAGAGAGGTACAGAAAGAGGAAGAAAGGTACAGAAAGAAGCAAGAGAAATGTAGAAAGAGGCAACAGAAGTCCAGACGCAGGAAGAAAGGTGCAGAAAGAAGCAAGAGATGTGCAGAAAGAACCAACAGTGGTGCAGAAAGAGGCCTACTTTGACTGTACCTTACAACAGACTCATACAAAGTAGCCTAATCACTAATCCTTCTCCCAAGATATCTTAAACCTCACTTTTCTCTTGAAGGTTCACTATTGATCGACTGCTCAGAATGTTAGGCGTACCAAATATAAAACAGCAATCCTAAGCATATCACTGTTGTAAGTGTGACCAAGTTTGTGAAGGTATGCAAGCGTGTCTCTGCTTTTACCTAGTGACATGTTACATAAAAATAAACATACAAATACTTGAATACCTGTGTTTCAAACAGCATACTCTGTAAATGTGTGTACAAAAAGGTGTATGCATTTCTTTCTGCTCACAATACAGGGCACATGGGTATTCAACAGTATATTTGAGAAGCTCTATAACACATATATACATACAACATGTCTGCCTGTGCAACCGAATGACAGAGCAGAACTGAGAAGATTTGACCACCTATAGGAGAAGTTACCCGCTTTTTAAGCTACCATCTTCAGATGCATAACACATGTAAGAATACATGTACAAGTAGACATATACCTCAATCACGAGAGCACGCAGACCTTTAAACTTGACAGCTTGCACTTCCCATTTGAGTACAGAAAGAGGCGAGAGAAGTTCAGAAAGAAGCAAGAGAGTTGTAGAAACAGGCAAAAGAGGTGCAGAAAGAGGGAAGAGGGGTTCAGAAAAAGGCAAGAGGGGTGCAGAAATTTGAAAGAGAGGTGCAGAAAGGAGCAAGAGCAGTGCAGAAAGAACCAACAGAGGTGCGGAAATAGGCAAGAGGGGTGCAGAAAGAGGCAAGAGAAGTGCAGAAGGAAGCAAAAGAGGTGGTGATAGAAGCAAGAGGGGTGCAAACAGAGGCAAGAGAGGTACAGAAAGAGGGAAGAGGGGTGTAGAAAGAGGCAAGAGGGGTTCAAAAGAAGCAAGAGAGGTGCAGAAAGAAGGAGGAGAAGTGCATAAAGAAGCAATAGGGGTGCAGAAAGAGGCAAGAGGGGTGCAGAAAGAGGCAAGAGAACTGCAGAAAGAAGCAATAGAGGTGCAGAAAGAGGCAAGAGAACTGCAGAAAGAGGCAAGATAGTTACAGAAACCGGCACAAGAGGTGCAGAAAGAGGGAACAGGGGTGCAGATATAGGCAAGAGAGGTACAGAAAGAGTTAAGAGGGATGCAGAAAGAGGCAGGAGGGGTGCAGAAATGTGCAAGAGATGAGCAGAAAGAAGCAAGAGCAGTGCAGAATAAACCAAGAGGTGCAAAAAGAGGCTAGAGGGGTGCAGAAAAAGGCAAAAGAAGTGCAGAAAGAAGCAAACGAGGTGCAGAAAGAGGCAAGAGAACTGCAGAAAGAGGCAAGAGATGTGCAGAAAGAGGCAAGAGAGGTGCACAAAGAGGGAAGAAGGGTACGGAAAGAGGCAAGATGGGTGCAGAAAGAAGCAAGAGAGGTGGAGCAAGAAGCAAAGGAAGTACAGAAATAAGCAATAGCGGTGCAGAAAGAAGCAAGAGCAGTGCAGAAAGAACCAACAGAAGTGCAGAAACAGACAAGAGGGGTGCAGAAAGTGGCAAGAGAAGTGCAGAAAGAAGTAACAGAGATGCAGAAGGGGACACGAGAACTGCAGAAAGAGGCAAGAGAGGTGCAGAAAGAGGGAAGAAAGATGCAGAAAAAGGCAAGAGGGGTGCAGAAAGAAGCAATAGAGGTGCAGAAAGAAGCAAGAGAGGTGCAGAAAGAAGCAACAGAGGTACAGAAAGGGGCAAGAAGGGTGCAGAAAAAGGCAAGAGAAGTGCAGAAAGAAGCAACAGAGGTACAGAAGGAGGCAAGAGAAGTGCAGAAAGAGGCAAGAGAGTTCCAGAATCAGGCACAAGAGGTGCAGAAAGAAGCGAGAGCAGGGCAGAAAGAACCAACAGAGGCGCAGAAACAGACAAGCGGGGTACATAGAGAGGCAAGAGAAGTGCAGAAAGAAGCAAGAGGGGTGCAGAAAGATGCAAGAGAGGTGCAGAAAGATGCAAGAGGGGTGCAGAAATTTGCAAGAGAGGTGCAGAAAGAAGCAAGAGAGGTCCAGAAAGAAGCAAGAGAAGTGCACAAAGAAGCAACAGAGGTGCAGAAAGAGGGATGAGGAGTGCAGAAAGAGGCAAGATGGGTGTTGAAATTTGCAAGAGAGGTGCAGAAAGAAGCAAGAGCAGTGCAGAAAGAACCAACCGAGGTACAGAAAGAGGCAATAGGGATACAGAAAGAGGCAAGAGAAGTGCAGAAAGAAGCAAAAGAGGTGCAGAAAGAGGCAAGAGGGGTGCAGAAAGAGGCAAGAGAGGTGTAGAAAGAGGCAAGAGGGGTGCAGAAATTTGCAAGAGAGGTGCACAAAGAAGCAAGAGAGGAGCAGAAAGAAGCAAGAGAAGTGCAGAAAGAAGCAACAGAGTTGCAGAAAGAGGCAAGAGGGGTACAGAAAGAGGCAAGAGAAGTGCAGACAGAAGCAACAGAGGTGCAGAAAGAGGTAAGAGAGGGGCAGAAAGAAGCAAGAGAGAGACAGAAAGAAGCAAGAGAAGTGCAGAAATAGGCAAGAGAGGTGCACAAAGTGGGAAGAAGGGTGCAGAAAGAGGTAAGAGGGGTGCAGAAAGAGGCAAGAAAAGTGCAGAAAGAGGCAAGAGAGTTGCAGAAAAAGGCAAAAGAGGTGCAGAAAGAGGGAACGGGTGCAGAAAGAGGCAAGAGAGGTGCAGAAAGAGGGAAGAAGGGTGCAGAAAGAAGCAAGAGGAGTGCAGAAAGAAGCAACAGTAGTGCAGAGAGAAGCAAGAGAGTTACAGAAACAGGCAATAGAGGTGCACAAAAAGGGAACAGGGGAGCAGAAAGATACAAGAGAGGTGCAGAAAGAGGGAAGAAGGGTGAAGAAAGAGGTAAGAGGGATGCAGAAAGAAGCAACAGAAGTGTAGAAAGAAGTTGGAGAAGTTCAGAAAGAAGCAAGAAAGGTGCAGAAAGAGGCAAGAGGAAGAAGCAAGAGAAGTACAGAAAGAAGCAACAGAGGTGCAGAAGGAGGCAATAGAAGTACAGAAAGAGGCAAGAGAGTTACAGAAACAGGCAATAGAGGTGCACAAAAAGTGAACAGGGGAGCAGAAAGATGCAAGAGAGGTGCAGAAAGAGGGAAGAAAGGTGAAGAAAGAGGCAAGAGGGATGCAGAAAGAAGCAACAGAAGTGTAGAAAGAAGTTGGAGAAGTACAGAAAGAAGCAAGAAAGGTGCAGAAAGAGGCAAGAGGAAGAGGCAAGAGAAGTACAGAAAGAAGCAACAGAGGTGCAGAAGGAGGCAATAGAAGTGCAGAAAGAGGCAAGAGAGTCACAGAAACAGGCAAAAGAGGTGCAGAAACAAGCAAGAGCAGTGCAGAAGGAAGCAAGAGGGGTGCAGAAAGAAGCAAAAGAGGTGCAGAAAGAGGCAAGAGGGGTGCAGAAAGAGGCAAGATAGGTGCAGAAAGACGCAAGAGGGGTGCAGAAATTTGCAAGAGAGGTGCAGAAAGTGGCAAGAGAGGTGCAGAAAGAAGCAAGAGAAGTGCAAAAAGAAGAAACAGAGGTGGAGAAAGATGCAAGAGGGTTGCAGAAAGAACCAACAGAGGTGCAGAAAGAGGCAAGAGGGGTGCAGAAATTTGCAAGAAAGGTGCTGAAAGAAGCAAGAGAGGTGCACAAAGCAGTAAGAGAAGTGCAGAAAGAAGCAACAGAGGTGCAGAAAGAGGTAAGAGAGGTGCAGAAAGAAGCAAGAGAGGTACAGAAAGAAGCAAAAGAGGTGCAGAAAGAGGCAAGAGGGTGCAGAAATTTGCTGGGGAGCTGCAGAAAGAAGCAAGAGCAGTGCAAAAAGAACCAACAGAGGTGCAGAAAGAGGCAAGAGAGGTGCAGAAGGAGGCAAGAGGGGTGCATAAATTTGCAAGAGAGGTGCAGAAAGAAGCAAGAGAGGTGCAGAAAGAGGCAAGTGAAGTGCAGAAAGAAGCAACAGAGGTGCAGAAAGAAGAAAGAGAGGTACTGAAGAAGCAAGGGGAGGTGATGCTTTGGTTCCTTACTGGCAGGGGAAGTGATTTGTCGGTTTCCGGATGTGCGTTCTTGATTCCTTAATGCGGCGCAGTGTCGATGAAGAGTCTGCATCAAAGGACGATGTGTCAAAATTCCAGATGCGCTGCATCAATGTGACAGTGGCGATGCAGGCGCTGTGTTGATTTCACAGCCGTGAGGCAGATGCTGAATTGATTCTTCAGCCACGAGCAGGTGCTGCGTTGGAGTTGGAGTGTGTGCCACAGACGTCGGTGACATGGTGCTCGGGACTCACGCTGCAGTGATTTTTCTGACGCGCTGAAACAGCGAGCTGGGGCTCTGCATTTCTCATATCTTCAGCAAAAAATATGAAATTCTTAACATTGCACTCTACAAACTTTGCTGTTGCTTTCCCTGCCAACCTGCGGTAAGCTTCCCTCCGACCGCGGTAGAAGTGTACATTCTACAGGAGCAGTTGAGAGATTTTGAGACATGCCAACATACCACATCTATTCCGACAAGTTGCAAGATCTTTCAGTTCTTGGGAAAACTTATACCATTAACAGAGGCTATCACCTCCTATGGAAGCCGCCGATATGGCGGGTAGCCTGGGGGCCATACCCGGTACCGGGGCGTCGCCGCCCCAGCCTTCACTTCCGTGCAGGGTCTGCAGCGATGGGGCCGGGTCCGGCGCTGCTCCGGAAGCATTATAGTGCTTCTGGGGCAGCGCAGCTAGATTCCGCCCCTACTTAAAGAGCCGCACGGCCGCGAGCAGGTCTCTTGTTTCCTGCTCATGGACAGAGAGGACAGGGTCGCGGTGCTGCTTCAGGACTCCCCACCCCCGCAACAATGTTGCGCTGCCCGCTTCAAGTGGGCCCCCTCCTCACAGCATTGCCCTGCCGGGAGCCGCACAGGCTTAAGAGTTTTCCCCACCCAGCATCCCCAGAGCAGAGGGCCCAAGTGAGTGCTTGCAGGGGGTTTGGCACGATTAGGGATTTAGTGATAACAATGTTTTCTTTTCTAGTGATTTTTTCATGGTGTAGGTTTGTATGTAATATCATGTTTAACCCCCCTTTTCTTTTCTCAGCAGTCAATGTATTGCATTCTCTTGAATTGTCGTATTTAAGCTGGGCGAGTGAAGTCAAGATTGGGGGGGGAGACTTCGTCCCCTTTACGGCATCCTTTTTTATACCAATCTTAACATCTGCGTCCCTGGACCCAACAAGGGGTGCTGCCTCCAACTCGAAAGGAGGTGGCAGGGGCACAGTGGCTCTGGGCGGTTGCTGACACACGGTCCTTACATCTCAACCACCCGCGCAGGCGCATTGGGGCACAACCTAGCACTGGCCCTTGGGGGAAAGAGGAACCTGAGTGTAGGGGGTGCCCATGGTGGGTATCCTAAGGGCAGCCGGGCCTCCTGCACAAAAACTCCTGAGGTGGGAGACCTCCCGATATGGATGGGAGAGGGAATGTGAGGCCCTCCCATAAGGAGGCCCCCATCCTTTGGGACGGAGGCGGTGTAAAATGAAGGGGCACAGAGCTAGTCTTGATCTCACTCAGAACGGTTATGGAATATTTTGTTTGTTGCACAGGAACAGACTAGTTATGGTTAGGTGATTTCCATATGCTAGAGTCTCTATGTTAAGGCGAGGTATCACTTGTAAACAAGAGGTACATAATGCGGTTGCTGTGTAAAATATTTGATGAAAATGTTTTTTATTGTGTGAAAATAATAAATACGGCCAGGGGTCTTACGACACCTAAGCCAAAGAAATAAGAATGGTCTCATTGTATCATTGTGATGCTGGGGCGGTGAGGTAATTGTAAGTACTCATGGGACATCAGTGACTCCCTTGCCATATAAGCAAGTTGCAAGAATCTTTCAGTTCTTGGGAAAACATATACCATTAAGTGCTCTTCCTGAATCGATTATGTTCCACCTCTGCTGTGGGTCAGCGCACATGAACATGTTAAGTGAGTCAGCTGTGATACCTAACGATATATACAATTCCAACCCTGTCAGGAGATTCGTTTTCATTACTTTTTGCTATCAGGGCCACCATTAACTGATGCCAATACTGAGCCACCACTGTTCCAGTTACTCACCTCCATCTCCCAATATGTATTTTCATACTTTCAAGCTCAACCCATGTCTGCACTAAGATGTGTAAGTTGATAGTATTGGTTCACAAGCTTCTCTGTTTCATACAATGTGACGTGTAACTCCTATTTCTGCTTATGGTAACCTGAGAAAGCAGGTTTTCATCCAAAATGTTTTTGTTCTGTCAGAGGAAAAGCATAGCATGTCAGTCCACAAAGGTATGTCCAGTGTAAATAAAAAGATTAGGTCAATTTGAATGTGGCTAAATCTCAGATTGATTGATATTTCCAGACTGCTGTCAGGGCTCAATTTTTGAAGGCAGTTTTCAATGGGCCAAGGTGACAGAATGCTGTCTCTACTTAGCTTTGTTAGCTGTAAGAAAATCACATGAAAAGTATTAAGGCAGATTCAGTAACAGTCATTTGGATCTTTTGGGTAGCACTGAGTGCAGAGAAGATTCTATAGTAAGATGTCATGGTAAGTGGAAACGGTGTGAATTAGCATGGACTCACATTTGCTTGACAGTACATTGAGGTGCAAAATCACGCTTAAAGCAATATCAGCATGAGAGTACCATTTGGAGCCCAAATCGTATTTTGGTGCAAAATCATCTTTTGGTTGCACAATCAACCTCAGTGCAAAATAAGCAGGATTGATGTATCTCATTCAGTAGCAAAAGCACATTTAGGATCAAAATTACCATTGGCGCAACATCATTGGATATGTGGAAACACGTTTAGGACTATAAGTAACTTTTAGGAAGAAAAGAGACTTAATAAGTGCACAGTCGCGAAATTAGAACTAATAAAATTATGTGTTTCATTAAAATGGATGAGACAGAAATAATGTAAGTGCGCTGTATTTCCACGATGAAACATTTTAAAGTTGACATAACAAGGCCTCAGATTTATTTTCAGTATCATACACTGCGCATTTTAACTGTGCTCGCTCCTTTCTCTGTCTAAGCACTGAGAGTTAAAATGTCCATCAGCATTTAATACATTGTGTGTTTAAGTTAGCATAAGTAGGCCACAAATCTAATATTGGGCCTTAATCAATTGCTCTTAAAAAGAGACTTTGAAAAATTGCACTGTGCACAATGTTCATGATTTCTCATACAGTGTTTTTTCCCTTTACTTTTTTAAATCGTGAAAATGTATTCTGTTCTGTGGATATGTCTATTTAAGCTGTAACAATTCATAAGCTCACTGTCTGGTGCCGGAGGAACACACGTACAGGTTTAAACATTCAAGGTTGATATCTTCACTAGTAGAACTGTGGCCTATTATTCATATTTTTCAACCTGCTATTGTTTAGCACAGCGATGTTGTTTCTCCTTTGTATGTATATTAAAAATCTTAATTGTTTATTATGTTTGGGGGGACTTAAAGTGAGTTTGTTTTGCGCAGTGTAACTTCTAAAATGATGATTGGTTGATATAAATATATATTTGTGGGTACAACTGATGGTGCTACTCATGGCCGGACTGGCCGTGCCAGGCATCGTACGTTTTCCCGGAAGGCTGGAAGGGTGGGGGGCCGGTATTGTAAGGGGGCAGGTTGTAGCAGTTCAGCAGTTTTGAAAGCACCTGCTGCAGAGTTCCTTTTAAATCTAGTAGTTTTCAGGCAAGAAAAATAATGTTCTGATAACTCCGGTGATTAATGTACCGTACTGGGGCTGGTCTAGCAAAATTTGCCAGGGCTGCTTTGGGTTTCCAGTCCGGCCCTGGTGCCTCTTCACAACATGTTTAGGGAAGGAAACAGCCATTACAACATGGCTGTTTCCACGCAGGGCCTTTACCACGCAGACATTGCCATGCATACTCTGTTACCACGCATAGCCTTCACCACGCATTTTTTTTACAACATACGTGGTGAGGGCATATGCTGGTAACGGCACCTGCATGGAAATTGCTATCGGCGTTGTTAGAGGAGCGAAGAGATCCTTCCACTTCCTCTTGACGACGTGTGTGCAGTGCCTCAAGAGTTGCCTCATCCTGAAAAGGTAAGGGGGATTGTTGATTTTATTTGAAAGGATCTGGGGGCCAGGGGACAGATTTGGAGGAGCTGGAGGCTAGGAGGGGGTCACGCAGGGTTCTAGATTTAGGGTTTTGGGAAGGGTCTGGTATTTTTTAACAGGGAGGGGGTCACACTGGGGGTCTAGATTTTGGGCTTAGGGAAGGTTCGGGTAATTTTTAACTGGGCAGGGGTAGCGCTAGGGGTCTAGATTTATGGCTTAGGGAAAGGTTGGGTAATTTTTTACTACAAACATTTTTTATTAAGGGTAAGGAGAGCAAACCACAGATACACAGCATGTCGCCTACAACCCATTGAGGGGCCGGCCGCAAAATAGGACAAGTGTAGATAAGGCAAAGGTGCGGCAGCAGGAGAATTATACATTCACATGAGGTTACACAGCAAGTCGCCTACAACCCATGCAGGGCCGGCCGCGAAGTGGAAAGGGTATAAAAATCAGGCGTATGCTGAAACGCATCTCCAAGTGGGCAGAATCTCAGTAAGTAAACGAACTCGAACATAAACGTGAGACAGAGAGAGAGGAGAGAGAAAGACAGGAAGAACCAGCAAGAGAAGAGAAAGAGAAAGAAAAGCAAGAAAAGAGAGAATAAAAAGGGAAGGAAGGGAGAAGAGAAGAAAAAGAGGGAGGAAAAGGAAAATAGAATGCGGGGGGAAATCCTCATCGAGATGGTGGCTTGGTGGTCAGGTAGCAGCATGGTGGCGTCAGAGTCACGAGGGCACAGTGAACGCGAAGGGAAGTAGTGCATCATCAAAAAGGCGCAAAGCCCGAAGTTTCGGGGGCTGGAAACGGGCATGCTCTATCCTACAGAAGTGGTCAATCAGTGGTTGCCAGAGTTTGCTGAACTGGGTGTCTCGATGCTGCAAGCGCGCAGTGAGAAGCTCCATGGCCATGATGTGCCACAGGCGAGTGAACCAAAGAGTAACCGGTGGGGTCTCTGCTTTCTTCCAGTATAGCGCTATAAGTTGTTTCGCCGCACCCAGCATATGGAGACAAATATGCCAGTCGCTACGAGTCAGCGCACGCAAATTGGCAGGCTTGATGCCTAAGAGTATTGTAGCAGGAGATTCAGGCAGGGGGAAGCCAAGAACCAGTTTGATGTGGCTAAGTATCTCTTTCCAGTAGGTGGCCAGAAGTGAACAAGACCACCACACGTGAAGGAAGTCACCAGGTGAGGTCAAACATCGCCAGCAAAGGGGAGAGGTCGCAGTGAACATTTTATGCAGCCTTTGGGGTGTATAATACCACTGAGTCATTACCTTATAGGCAGTTTCTCGCTGCGAAATGCAACAGTATACCTTCGGGATGTCGCGCCACAGGCGCTCCCATTGTGCAGATGTGACGTCTGCGGCCAGATCAGATTGCCAGCGAGACTGGTAGGGGTGAGAGGGTAGCCGCGGGGAATGTTGGAGGATGTGATAAGTGCGTGAAACAAGACCCCTAGAGTTATCAAACGAGCGAACCAGCCGCTCGAAGGGGTAAAGGCACGCGTGGCCGCCGGCGCCAGAGATCCAGCATATATCCAATGTCGAAGTTGCAAATACTGTATTCGAGCCCCGTCGGGGAGGTGGAACTCTCGCCTGCATTGGTCGAAAGTCTTGAAAGTGGCTCCCACGAAAAGATCCCGTATCGTTCTACACCCGCCGTCTAGCCATTCAGAAAAAGCGGTAGAGTGTAAGGCAGGTGGGAAGAGGGAATTACCAGCGATAGGAGTGTGAGGAGAGGGAAAGGTGGTAAGGCCTTTAGAGATAGCCACCTTATCCCAGATGTCGAGAACAGTCTTGGTAGGAACGGCTATGTACGCGCTTCGCGAGCGAGAAGCCCGAGAGTGCCAAGGCAGATCCCAGACGGAGCGCCCAGTTACCGCCCTATCCATATGGAACCACACCTTCTCACTCTCCCAAGCCATCCATTCAGAGATGAAGCGAAGATGCGCCGCCCAGTAATAGTCCAACAGGTTAGGACAGGCCAGGCCCCCCTGTCCCGAGGCAGCATAAGGATTTTGCTGGAAAATCGCGGGCGGCGTCCCCCAGACAAACCTGGTGAATTCGCGCTGCAGGCTTTGGATCTGATGATGCGGGATAGGGGTGGGAAGAGATTGGAAAACATACAGAATTTTTGGGAGAATGGACATTTTAAGGGCATGAAGACGACCCAACCAGGAGAGAGTGAGAGGTTTCCAGTTTCGCAGGTCCTCTAGCACGGACCGCCTGCATTCTTGCCAGTTCGCTTGCGACCAGGTGGCAAGGGTGGGTGTCAGATTGAGGCCGAGGTATCGGATGGAATGTTGAGCCCACTTATAAGGAACCAGTGCCTGAAGCAGAGGAAGCTCCTCCACCGGAATAGTGAGGTTCAGAGCCCAGGATTTGTCATGGTTGATCTTAAGCCCCGACGCCTGTTCGAATTGACGCAATAGGAGGTAGAGGGCGGGAAGAGACGTGCGTGGTTGCGATAATGTAAGGAGCAGATCGTCCGCAAACAAGGCTACCTTATGCTGTTGGCCTCCAAGAGAGATGCCGTGGATATCTGGCGCCTGCCGAATCATAATAGCGAGGGGCTCCACCACAAGGGCAAACAGGAGGGGAGAGAGAGGGCAGCCCTGTCGCGTGCCTCTGTGTATGGCAATGGGATCAGTAAGGTGACCATTGACCCGAACCTGAGTCGCAGGGGAGAGATAAGGAGCCATGATACGAGAGACCATCAAGGGACCGAGCCCAATCTTGCAGAGAACCGCGCGGAGAAAAGTCCAGTCCACGCGGTCAAATGCCTTCTCCGCGTCAAGAGACAGCAAGCATGCGGGAATATTCCAGTGCTGAGCTTTCCCAACAAGATGGGTGACCCGCCGCACATTGTCTGCCCCCTGTCGCTGCCAGATAAAACCGACCTGATTGGGATCGATCAGGCCCGGAAGATGGGGATCCAGGCGTTTAGCTAGAATTTTGGTATAGAGCTTGAGATCCGAGTTAAGAAGAGCGATAGGGTGAAAAGAAGAGCACAACGCGGGATCCTTGCCTGGTTTCGGAAGTAAAGCTATCTCGGCGAGACCCATGGAGGAAGAGGGACCCACCACATCCGTGAAGGAATTGAAAAGGCGAAGGAGATGGTGTTGGAGTTGCGGGAAAAAACACGATAGAAAGAAAGCGGCAGTCCGTCCGGACCCGGTGATTTCCCAAGAGGGAGATCTTTTAGAGCTCCCGCAAGCTCGCTCTGGGAAAGTGGGTCCTCCAGCAACTGTGCGTGATATGAAGTGATCGGAGTCCAGGTGCAAGTATCTAGTACGGCCCGAATCCGTTCCGGAGGGGGCGTCTCCGTGGCGTATAGAGAGGAGTAATATGTGTGGAATGCCGCAAGCTTATCCTTCTCAGCAGTGGCTCGAGAGCCATCAGGGCGTTTAACGTTGGCTATGTGGGCTTTGGCCGTCGGTGCCCGCAAGTTGGGTAATTTTTAACAGGGTGGGGGTTGTGCTGGGGGTCTAGATTTTGGGCTTATGGAAGGATCGGGTATTTTTTAACAGGGAGGGGGTTGCGCTGGGGGTCTAGATTTAAGTCTTAGGGAATGGTCGGGTAATTTTTAACAGGGCGGGGGTCGCGATGGGATCTAGAATGAGAGTTTAGGGAACCGGCTTAAGGACTGAGGGCAGGGGTTGGGGAAAACATTTAGCAGGCATTGGCCTTTACAATACATGCTTTACAACAAAATACGTTGTAAAAGCATGTATGGTAAAGGATATACGTGGTAAAGGCATTCGCGTTGGAACGCATACGTGGTAAAGGCATGCGTTGCAACAGAATGCGTTGTTACATCATTCAACCGGTTAGGGATCTCTGCTGCGCAAATGCTATAAAAGGTGTTGTATTTGGATTATGAGCCAATCTTTTTTCCATTACTCTTAGTCAGACGCCATGTCAGACTATTGTTTAACTTTTAACTTAGAATATTTTCATTGATTCTCACCTGCCTTTAAACCGAGTAGTTAATATGACTATTTGCTTTTTGATTGATCATTTGCCTCGTGCTAGACTGTTTTGGTTCTTGCTAATTACTTGATAAGGGCTCAGCTTCCAGAGCTTATGCTGATTAACATTTATTTGCATTGTGAGTATTTTAAATTGAATTGACTAACCATTGCCTTTTGCCTTTTGTAATGATTTCTAAATTTTAAATAAACCTTCATATTTTGAACCTTGCCCCATGTGGATTTTCCTGTGTGCTTTTTTCAATGAGGGTTCTCTGGATTTAATCGCAATTTATGCCAATGGTTCTCGTCCTTTAGGATTCACAAATAGCCTTGATCCACCTCATTAGCCCTTTTAATGACAAAAAGCACCAACACCCTCAGTATCTAAACATATTTATCATCACAGTGACATTCCCGATTATGTAAAGCACTATTACCATTATTTATGATACTATCCACATTTCCCCTATATGTAAAGCATAATTGCTGTCATTCCCCTAGCACCATCGCCATCATATCACTATAGCCCCAGACTGTAAAGCACCATTTTCATCATTCATGATATAATCTATATTGATCCAATAAGTAAAGCGCCACTGCTCATATGTTATTATGGTCCTAGCTGAGTATGTAAAGTGTAATTCCGATCAAGTCAGTATGTTCCACTAGCATTGCTCTCAGTATATATATATATATATATTCACTGAAAAAAACCATAGGTTTCAGACATGTTATAGTTAGGAATTAGCATTTAAAAAACCTTTGAAATTCACTGAAAAAACCATAGGTTTCAGACATGTTATAGTTAGAAATTAGCATTTAAAAAACCTTTGAAATTCACTGAAAAAACCATAGGTTTCAGGCACGTTATAGTTAGAAATTAGCATTTAAAAAACCTTACAAATTCACTGAAAAAACCATAGGTTTTAGGGACAGTTATAGTTACTTGGACATTGCACTCGTACAAAACCCGTGGAAATTCCCCCGTTATAGTTAGTTCAGCTAACTATAACTCGCGCCCGCAATGCACTGCTGATGACGTCACATATTACATCACTCATGACATGGTCAGTGACATCACTGATGACATCACTGATGACATCTCAAATGACATCACTGATGACATCATCCAGTGACTGTGTGTTTCTGTAAAGTTTAAATATGTTTAATATATATAGGGAAAGGCGTATTGAAGAATGAGTGGGTGTATAAGTGTCTGAATGGATGATTTAGTACGTGAGTGACTGACTCTACAAGTGAGTGATTAAATGTATCTTACTGAATGCATGGGTTAGTGACTAAATTGTGTGAATGTCTGTATCCGTCTGTCTGTTGGTTTGTAAGCGGCTGCATGAGCTTTCTGAATAGCTACATGAGTGTCTACATGGGTTATTGATTGATTGTCTGAGTATCTGTATGGGTGCCTGAGTGTTTGTGTGGGTGGGGTGTGTGCGACTCTGTACATAGATGTGTGAGTGGGTGATTCTGTAAAGTTTAAATATGTTTAATATATATAGGGAAAGACGTATTGAAGAGTGAGTGGGTGTATAAGTGTCTGAATGGATGATTTAGTAGGTGCGTGACTAACTGTATAAGTGAGTGATTAAACGTATCTTACTGAATGCATGGGTTAGTGACTAAACTGGGTGAATGTCTGTATCCGTCTGTCTGTTGCTGTGTAAGTGGCTGCATGGGTTTGTGAATAGCTACATGAGTGTCTATATGAGTTATTGATTGGTTGTCTGAGTATCTGTATGGGTGCCTGAGTGTTTGTGTGGGCGGGGTGTGTGCGACTCTGTACATAGATGTGTGAGTGGGTGATTCACTGGGTGCATGATTTGAAGAGTGCATCTGTGATGGACCTCTTGGGTGGGTGAGTGTGTGTATGGGTGTGTTAGTGAGTGAATGTATATCTCAGTGGTACATGTGCGAGTAACTACATATGTAAAAGGAAGTATATATGTGTGTTAGAGTATTTAAAGGCTATACGTGAGAGTGTGTGATTGTGAGAGTGGCTGTATGGATGCGTGTGTGCTTGTATCAGTTATTGTATAAGAGCGTAAGAATGTGCTAGTATTTGTATGAGTTATTGAGCTGGTGTGTGTATAACTCTATAGGTGAGTAAATGGGTGTGTGATTAATTTTTTGCATGACTGACTAGGTGTGTGAGTACCTCTATGGATGAGTGGCGGTGTGTCAGTGTTTATATAGGTGTATGAGTGCATATGATAGTCCTGTACTGAGTGACTGTAAGTATGAGTGACTGTACGGGTGAGTGAGTGGATGTGTGTGTAGACCTAAGAATCAGTGAGTTGGTATGTAGTTATTGGTATTGGAGTGTCTATGGTTTTGAGAATGGCAGTCTGTAATTTAGAGTGGGTGTATCAAAAGTTATATTAGGGTGTGAAAAGATGCATGAAATTATCACATGGATGATGTCATCAGTGATGTCATTTGAGATGTCATCAGTGATGTCATCAGTGATGTCACTGACCATGTCATGAGTGATGTAATATGTGACGTCATCAGCAGTGCATTGCGGGGCGCGAGTTATAGTTAGCTGAACTAACTATAACGGGGGAATTTCACGGGTTTTGTACGAGTGCAATGTCCAAGTAACTATAACTGTCCCTAAAACCTATGGTTTTTCAGTGAATTTGTAAGGTTTTTTAAATGCTAATTTCTAACTATAACGTGCCTGAAACCTATGGTTTTTTCAGTGAATTTCAAAGGTTTTTTAAATGCTAATTTCTAACTATAACATGTCTGAAACCTATGGTTTTTCAGTGAATTTCAAAGGTTTTTTAAATGCTAATTCCTAACTATAACATGTCTGAAACCTATGGTTTTTTTCAGTGAATTTCAAAGGTTTTGTAAATGCCAATTTTTAAATGTATTAATTGTTATTTTTATTTTTTTCATACTGATTTACTACATTTTTTTAAACTATTTATTTTTAGATATTTTATTTTTTAAATTACATTGTAATTACATTATACATTACATTACAAAATATACTTTCTCAGAATGAATTAATTTACTTTAAATACTTTGCAAATAGGCAATAGACTTTTAAGTACAGTAGTTACAGTTGTTGCAATGGGCAACACAATTTAAAAAACAATGCAACATTGAGCTCAATGTGAATTTCTAGCTAAATGCATTTAGTTACTTTATGGATTACTTTTCTAACCACAGGAAATTCAGTCCTGGGACATCTCCTGTAAACAGTTGAGTAAAAGCGTTTTGGTTACAGTAGTGATTTTTAAGGAATATTATTGTATTTTAAAAGTTGACACTTAGAAACTTTTTCACATAGAATCACCAATGTGATCCTATGGGAGGAAATTCACTTAGCAGGAAAGTAGTGTTATCGTGACTTTTTCTCACTCAGTGGTGGATCCTGGATCCAGCACTGGTGCATCTCCTGTAAACAGTTGAAAGAATGCGTTTAAGTCATACAGGCGATTTTAAGGAATATTTGTAGTTTGTGAAAATCGACACTTTGAAACTTTTCTGCTGAAAACCAGACAATGGATTCCTATGGAAGGAAATACAAGTTACTGGTAAGTACGGTTAAAATTACTTTTTAGGGTCAGTGCTGGGCTAAAAGATGCAGCACTGGGTTCTCTCCTGATAACAGGTGAGTAAATCGGAATTCGTATTTCGGCTGATTTTAGAGGAATATTTGTATGTTTCAAAAATCGACACTTAGAAACTTTTTCAGCAAAAAGCAGGCAATGATATCCTATGGAAGGAAATTCAAGTTACTGGTAAGTACGGTTAAAATTACTTTTCAGGATCAGTACTGGGCTGAAAGATGCAGCACTGAGGTCTCTCCTGATAACAGGTGAGTAAATCGGAATTCGTATTTCGGCTGATTTTAGAGGAATATTTGCACAATGGTGAAGGGAGGGGGCGGGTCCTGAGGTGACATCTGTGCAAATGCGCCCCTTGGCGCGTTTTAAGTTGGGGGATTAAGTCCCCTTTAATCATGAGGGTCCCTGGGGGCCAACTAGCCCACCAGGAACCTCCAGTATGCGCCAGGGGGCTGCGTTGCAGAGACGTGTACAGAGGCCACACCCCTTTTTACACCTCTCTGCAAGGCAGCTCTGTGGCGCTTTGGAAGTACATGGTGGGCTAGTTGGACTCCAGGGACCCTCAGGATTCAAGGGGACTTAATCCCCCATCTTAAAACACGCCACGAGGCCTGTTTGCACACATGTCACCTGAAGCCCCGCCCCTCCCTTCACCACTGTGCAAACGCGCCCCGTGGCGCGTTTTAAGTCGGGGGATTAACTCCCCTTGATTCCTGAGGGTCCCTGGGGGCCAACTAGCCCAACAGGTATATCCAAAAGCGCCACAGAGCTGCGTTGCAGAGAGGTGTAAAAAGGGGTGTGGCCTCTGTACACCTCTCTGCAACGCAGCCTCTGGCACATACTGGAGGTTCCTGGTGGGCTAGTTGGCCCCCAAGGACCCCCAGTATTGAAGGGGAATTACTTCCCATCTGCAAACGCGCCAGGGGCGCCTTTGCAGAGTGGTGAAGGAAGGGCGGGGCCTGCGGCCCGATCGTTTCCTCCCTGAAGGGGGGCTGTGTGGCCCCCTTCCTTTTTCCTATTTTGGGCCCTGGGGACCCCATCCCCCAGGGCCTTATCCCCTCTTTTTTTAAAATTAAACGGGAAGGGGCCGCGTGCCCCCTCCCCTGGCCGAATCCTACCCCGGGGACCCCATCCCCCGGGGCATGGCCACACTTTTACATTAATTTTAAGGAGGGGGCTGCGTGGCCCCCCTCCTCAGGCCTCCTTTTGCCCCGGGACCCCATCCCCCGGGGCAGGCCTTTTATTTTTTTATTTATTTTTTAAATTATTTCTGGGGAGGGGGGCCGCGTGGCCCTCCTCCCGAGCCCTACTGCCCCGGGGACCCCATCCCCGGGGCCTGGCCTCTGGTTGGGGACTGTGGGGGTCCCCAAACCACCCACAGTCCCGCCGGCTCCCGTGTCCTACGGGAACCGGCATTGCTTTTCCACATGGGGAGCAGCTAACATGCTGCACCCCGTGTGGAAAAGCAATTGATTTTGGATATTGGAAGCGAGAGCAGGTTTCCCTGCTCTCTCTTCCAATATCCAAAGCAGTTTGCAATGACAGGACGGGAGCCGCGAGGCTCCGTCCTGTCATTGCAAACAGCAGTGTCCCGGGGGTAGGCACCCGGGACACTGCAGGAGCCGGCCCTGGGGGTGGCGGTCCCCAGGGCCACCACAGGCTCCAGGAGGGGGCCGCGTGGCCCCCTCCCATCCAAATGCACAGCCCCGGGAGGTGGTGGTCCCCGGGCTCGGGGTCCTAACGGACCCCATTTTCAATTCTGTTAGTGCCCCGGGAGGTGGTGGTCCCAGGGCGTGTGGGGGCTGGAGCCCCCCACACATGTTAATTTAAAAATAAGAAGCCCCGGGAGGTGGTGGTCCCGGAGCTGCGGGAGGGCTCAGAGCCCTCCCGCTACTTTTCAAATAAAGCCCCGGGGGTGGCGGTCCCCGGGGCTTGGGGCCCTTAGAGGCCCCCATACATAAAATAAACAACCCCCCCGCATGCCCCCGGGACTTGGCCCACCCGGGGGCAAATTAACATTGAAGCGCGGGAGACCGCGCTTCGATTTTTCTTTTTTATCGGCAGGATCCGCGCACCCTGAGCGCATCCTGCCGATTTAAAAAAAAATAAAGCTTTTTGCCCAGGGGTCCTTGTGGGACCCCTGAGCAGACCTAGGGAGTCAGGGTGTTTCTACCCTGCCCCCTTTGTGCGTTTTGCACACTTTTCTTTACTGCTTTCTTGTTCCTCGGTTCTACCGAGGAACAAGATGGCTGCCAACATTTCCTGGTTTGGAGTGTTGACAGCCAATTAGCAGACAGCTCGTGATCGGGAGGGTGCGCGGATCCTCCGTGCCCATAGATATATATGTACTTTTACTTTTGATTTTCTCAGCAACTACTGAACGGATTTACACCATTTAACAAAGAGGGTTCTTTCTGAACCAAGAACTACCTCTTTGCCAAATTTGGTTCAGCAGTTCGGGCTGTAGCCGTGTCTAAAGTTTCTTATGGAAAAATGAATGGGGAAAACGCGTTTTGGGACCCCCCTTTTTTCTCGGCCACCGCTTAACGAATCACCCCGAGACTTTAAGGGTAGGAGCGGATCGGAGCGCCCACAAAGTTTGAAAATTTCGCGAAGATACGTCAACCGGCAAGAGAGTTATTTCAAATAGAATGTCGCGGATTTCCTATGGAAAATAGGTCCTAACTATAACTATCTACTGGCGACCGCCAGTAGATAATATATATATATATATATATATATATATATATATATATATATATATATATATATATAGTAAGGTTTGCCTTTTGTGGGAAGTACTCGTTTCAGATTCATATCGCACCAGGGAGCCGCTGCAGCCAGCCACAAAACAGTTCATGCTGCGACGCGTTTCGGGCCTAACGCCCTTCTTCTTGGCAGCTAACACAAAGATGAACAGACAGCCCTGCCAGGTAAATCCCTCAATTTATTAAATTAATTAAGAAACGCCCTTGTGGGCCGGCAGCTCACTCTCCGCCCGTTAGATGCATCATGGGCCTGGTAGTCTGTCATTCAAACCTTGTGTGGGTAGCTTGTGAGGAAACAAGTACGTTCGTGTAGTACTATGGCTACAACACGCTCCCCAACAGTGCGAATCCGTTACTCACGTTGTCGGCTGCCCCAATAAACAGCCACGGACCCGCTGGCAATATCGCGGTGGTGCTTACCCTCGACCCGACAGGCCGAATTGAATGAATTGTAAGGTTTGCCTTTTGTGGGAAGCACTCGTTTCAGATTCATATCGCACCAGGGAGCCGCTGCAGCCAGCCACAAAACAGTTCATGCTGCGACGCGTTTCGGGCCTTACGCCCTTCTTCTTGGCAGCTAACACAAAGATGAACAGACAGTTCTGCCAGGTAAAACCCTCAATTTATTAAATTAATTAAGACACGCCCTTGTGGGCCGGCAGCTCACTCTCCGCCCGTTAGATGCATCATGGGCCTGGTAGTCTGTCATTCAAACCCTGTGTGGGTCGCTTGTGAGGAAACAGGTAAGTTCGTGTAGTACCATGGCTAAAAACGCTCCCCAACAGTGCGAATCCGTTACTCACGTTGTCGGCTGCCCCAATAAACAGCCACGGACCCGCTGGCAATATCGCGGTGGTGCTTACCCTCGACCCGGCAGGCCGAATTAAATGAATTGTAAGGTTTGCCTTTTGTGGGAAGAACTCGTTTCAGATTCATATCGCACCAGGGAGCCGCTGCAGCCAGCCACAAAACAGTTCATGCTGCGACGCGTTTCGGGCCTAACGCCCTTCTTCTTGGCAGCTAACACAAAGATGAACAGACACTTTAGATTACGTAAGTACGTTAGACACGCAGATTAGAGTGAATGTAAACCAAGGCTTAAATAGCGCGGGAATCGTGCAGGTAAAAAAGATCATTACAAACAACTCGGACGGAAGAAGGTTACTCGGCAAGGTGAGCAGGGTGAAGAATTCCTTGTTTTATGGAGGAGAAGATAGGGATAAATGGGTGTTAGGACACAGACATTTTTAATCAGAAGTACTGTCTGTGTCAGAATTCAGGACAGAATGCCGGTAATAATTTGTCAATAGAACACGGGAGAAACAGACATGAACATAGAACCTGTTCGTTATGAGTGGGAGATAATCACACTAGGTCAAAAAACAAGATGTGTTTATGTCCCCCTGCAATTGGATTCAGTAATAAATGTATAAGAGAAGGAATCTTGCCAAAGGGGTTGATATGTTTTATCTCTTAGATTAATGATAAAGAGAATACTAGTTGCTATTATATATAAAAAATATATGTTAATATTACATACAACTTAGATATCAACCCGCCAATTTAGGGGATAATAGACTTAAGCGTATACATGTTTTACTGATGTAGGCTTTTGTTGTATTTTAGAGCAAGGTATAATATGCTCTGATGTGAAAAGGAACAGACGAAATTCGCATGAGGAACAGATTTCTAAAGGATAAGCATTCCTTGTTACGAGCTTGAAACAACAAGCGCACATTTGGAATATAAGCGGGTATACTTCACTATTGATTTTAACGAGGTATGTATTTTCATTAGGGATAAGGGATAGTCTATGACAAATGATGAGGTAACATGATTACGAATAGCCTAACTAGGTTTTAACTTTCTCAACAATACAGCCCAAAACAAGCCAGATGCGCGTGATGGAATTATAAAACGGGGGACTGGCCCAGCGCGCCGTAGTGGGCTCATCTAGGAAATTGATATTAGTAAGTCTTCAGTATCTAATATGCGTCATAATATAGCTAGAGGGAGAAATAAAATAAAAAGAAATCCCCGTAATACTAAATAAAAAACAGAAAGTATAATGACGTTTTTTATGTGTGTTCCTAGATTAAGGAAGTACCAAGCCTCATAGATGGATGGAAGAGCATAACAATTTTTATTAAGTACACTACAGAGTGAAACATCGTTCACCTGCCCATTAGTAAGTTGAAATATACCCCCTATATAAAAGCATGATGGGAGATGAATATGAATAGTAAAAGAGTATATTGGAGTGTTATGAGTGGATGTAGTGTTATGTGTAAATATATGTACTTTTAGTAATCGGAATGGCTACATATTATTGATTCGAGTGAGTAAGGGTATTTGTGTGGGGCTTTTGGCATGGTGAAAAGGCACTGATGTGGCTTGGTGGCCTGCAGGTTTGGCACCAAAGTGTTTTTCATTTTCATTGTTATAAAAATTGTGGTCATTTATACAAAGACTATGGTGTTATTGACTGTAATTTTATGAAGCGTTGTTTGATTGAATTCATGAAATGTATTGATGTTTATGGAACAATGATATGTAAGGCTATTATTTATATTTATATATATATATATATATATATGTTTACATTATAGATTTTTAAAGGACGGGAGTACATAATATAACGGTCTTGATAAAGAAGGTGGAATGAGATAAAGCCTTCGAAACGCGTCAACGCCTTTTTCTGTTGCCACAAATCCATCTATACGAACATCACCCTAGATATTGATGATACACAAGGCACCAGGGTGTTTGTACATAAGTTTAACCGTGGATTATGGCGATTTATGACAAAGATTACTGTCTGTTTTAACTCTCGTGTTATGATTTTTTGAAGCATTGTGAATGAGACTAATTGTTTTTAGTATTGCTCATGATGATTCTATGGACAAAAATGGTTTTAACTTGAAACAAATTCCTTTTTTAATTTTGTATAAAATAATAAATGGTTTTAATAAATTACAATTATTACCTTATGAACAATAGGTGTTTGTGCCAATACATTGTAGCCACCAGTTGAGCGGTGACCTTTATGAATGGTGAGTGTGTGTATGTAGTCAGGGTTTGGCATATGAAAGAAGGTGCGAATGAAACAATATATTAAAACAATCCCAGTCCCAGAGGACGCAATTTTTAACCTTTTGACTTCATCCCCCAACCAGTACTGTGCCAGGAGGCTCGTTTGCAGAGTAGTGGAGAAAGGTGAGCGTGGCCTCCGAAGACCTCTTAGCAAACCCACTGTGTGGGACTTACTGGAGGTAGCAGGAGGTGTAGTTGGCCCCCAAGGTCAACCTTGGGGGCCAACTACCCCTCCTATTACCTCCAGTAAATCCCACACAGCAGGATTGCTAAGTTCTCATAGCAGGCCACGCCCCCTTTCCCCACCACTCTGCAAACGCACTTCCTGGCATGCTCTTGGATGGGGATTAAAGTCCCCTTCACTACTGGGGGTCCTTAGGGGCCAACTAGCCTACCTGATACCTCCAGTATGCCCCAGATAGTGGGATTGCTGACAGGTGGACACAGGCCATTTCCCCTTTCTCCACTGCTCTGCAAATGCACCTCCTGACGCGTTCTGGGTTGGGAGATTAAGTCCCCTTGAATCCTGAGGGTCCCTGGGGGCCAACTAACCACCAGGTACCTCCAGTAAGCCCCACACAGCTGGATTGCTGAGAGTGGTCCGAGGCCACGACCCCTTTTTACACCACTCTGCAAAAGCGCCTCCTGGCGCTCAGGGGATGAAGTCCACTTTACTCCTGAGGTCCTCAGGACACAAGAGGACCTCATCGCCCCACCAGCAATGCGCCAAGAGCCGTGTTTTCAGAGTGGTGTAAAAAGGGGCGTGGCCTCGGACCACCTCTCAGCAATCCCACTGTGTGGGGCTTACTGGAGGTACCTAGTGGACTAGTTAGCCTCTAAGGACCCTTAAGATCCTAGGGTACTTAATCCCCCAATACAGAACGCGACAGGAGGCGCGTTTGCACAGTGGTGCAGGGAGGGGGCGGGGCCTCTGGCGAGATGCCGGATTCTACTTTTTTTATTATTCTTAGAAGGGGGGCTGTGTGGCCCCCCTTCTCTTAATATTTTGTGGGCCCTGGGGACCCCATCCCTCAGGACCTGACCCATTTAAAAAAAAAAAAAAAAAACGGGACGGGGGCCGCGCGGCCCCCCTCCCGAGGCCAATTTTGCCCCCGGGGACTCCATCCCTGGGGCATGGCCTCGTGTATTATTTTTATGTATACGGGAGGGGGACCATGTGGCCCCCCTTCCCTGGGCCACTTTTGGCCCCGGGGACCCCATCCACCGGGGCCTGGCCTCCTTTTAAAAAAAATATATATATATTTATACGGGAGGGGGGCCGCGTGGCCCCCTTCCCAGGCCACTTCTGGCCCCGGGGACCCGATCCCTCGGGGCCTGGCCCCAACATTGGGGACTGCGGGGTGAGCCCCAATGCCCCCGCAGTCCCTGTCGGCTCCCCGCCTCCTGCGGGAGCCGGCATTGCTTTTGGGCAAAGGGAGCTGCTGACATGCAGCTTCCCTTGTCCAAAAGCAATCTGCTTCGCCCTGTCATAGCAAACTGCAATGTCCCGGGGGTGGGCACCCCGGGACATTGCTGGAGCCGGTCCTGAGGGGTGGCATCCCCCAGGGCCATAGAGGGCTCCTGGAGGGGGGCTGTGCGGCCCTCCTCCCAATGTGAAGATAGCCCCGGGGAGGTGGTGGTCTCCAGGGCCGGAAGTCCGCAACAGATGCCTGCATTAACATAACTAGTGCCCCGGGGAGGTGATGGTCCCCGGGGCAGTGTGGGGAGGGGCAGGAGCCCCCCTCACACTAATTTTAATGTGTTGGGGCCACGGGGAGGTGGCGGTTTCTGGGGCTTGGGGGGGCCCGTGAGGCCCCCCACCCATAATTTAAGAAAGACCCGGGGAGGTGGCGGTCCCCGGGCATGGGGGGGCCCGTGAGGCCCCCACCCATAATTAAAGAAAGCCCCGGGGAGGTGGCAGTTCCCGGGGCTTAGGGGGCCCACGAGGCCCCCACCCATAATTTTAGAAAGCCCCGGGGAGGTGGTGGTCCCCGGGGCTTGGGGGGGCCCGTGAGCCCCCGCCCATAATTGAAGAAAGCCCCGGGGAGATGGCGGTCCCTGGGGCTTGGGGGGCTTGCGAGGCCCCCCGCCCATAAATAATAAAGCCCCGGGGTGGTGGCGGACCCCGGGGCTGCAGGGGCCTGCACAGCCCCCGCATATATTTTGCACATTGCCCCCGGGATCTGGCCCACCCAGGGGCTTATTAAAACAAAGCACGGGAGCCCGCGCTTCGTTTTAAAAAACATTTTTCAACCGGATTTGCGATCCCAAAATATAAAAAAAAAAATCTTTCTTAGGCCATGGGGGTCCCTGTGGGACCCCCTGAGCAGGCCTAGGGGGTCAGGATGTTTCTACTCTGCCCCCTTTTCGTGTTTTTTGTCCTTTTTTCTTTTTTCTTGTGACTCAGTTCAACCGAGTCACAAGATGGCTGCCAACACTTCATGGTTTAGAGTGTTGGCAGCCAATCAGAATCAAGCTCGTGCTCGGGAGGGTTCGCGGATCCACTGCGATCACCAGATATATAATTTTTTTAAATATGAATATTTCAGGATCTACTGAACGGATTTACACCATTTAAAAAAAAGGTCGCTTCCTGAACCAAGAGCTACCTTTTTGCCAAATTTGATGTAATTCCGTTCAGCAGATCGGGCTTTAGCTTTGTCTTAAGTTTCCTATTGAAATTAACACGGAGAAAACGCGTTTTGGGACCTCCCTCTTTTCTTGGCCCCCGCTTGACGAATCACCCTGAAACTTTCAAGACAGGAGCTGACCGAAGCGGGCCATTAGTTGTGAACATTTCGCGAAGATTCGTCAAATGGCGCCAAAGAGATTGTCAAAAGAAAAATGCTTTTCATATGGAAACTAGGTACTAACTATAACTACCTACTGGCGACCGCCAGTAGGTAATATATATATATATATATATATATATATATATATATATATATATATATATATATATATATATATATATATATATATATATATATATATATATATATATATATATATATATATATATTTTTTTTTTTTTTGGAGGCGCCTAAGATGTCCGTGCCTGGTGGTCCCGTCGAGGCACTGACGGGCCAGGATTTGCAGTTATTATATATATAGTGTTATAATCATCATGCTGTTACGCCCCTAGTCTGTAAAGTACCTTTCCCATCGACCATGCCAGCATCCATACTGAATTCTCAATACTTATACAGTGTATTCAATAGTAAATACTCACAACAGCCAAATTTTAGACCGGGTAACATCTTACCCTAGTGGGTGATAATAACATTCAGTATCAACCCCTATTTCTCTAAGTATCAGTGCAATAATATTGGCATATATAACTAACAATCATAATTCTTATTTTTAAGCCATCATCTTTAATGAAGCATACCCGTGATCGATCTATATTCACACCTGATACATTCATTTGAAACAGAAAAATGGAGGAAAAAGTAAACTTATTTTTTTTTAATTCAAATGCAGCTAGATATAGGAAGGACTAAGGTCCAACAGTAATCCTAAAACATCCACTAGGCAAGAAACGGATCTTAGGTCATAAGGGCAGTTCCAACAGCAGTGGCGGCTGGTAAGTTTCAAAGTCATGTGGCATCAGATGCAAGCACATTTGTCCCAAAGAAGGGGTTTTACCTGCAAGGCCTACTTAAGTTAAAATCATTCTTTCATTGATAGGATTTTTCATTATGTGTTACTCCTTAACACACTGGCTCCAGAAAAAAACATTTTCCGTCAGAGTCCAGCTGGAGACAGATGACACCTCAAACAATCTGATCTTGGGCTTGCTGTCGAATCATTGTTAGTGGCAAAGTGGGATTTGCTGGCTTCCTTTTAAAATCAATAAATATATCTACCTGCTCCCCAGCTCTCTTCTCTCTACTGACACAGTGGCTATGGTGATGCATTTAATGTACATCGCAGAATCATACACCGCATGCACCGTGTACTATAAACTCACAGAGATAAACTGTTGCGTCAACTTCAATACAGAATGACCGGCCTGCAGTCTCAGCCCGAACCTATCACAGCTCATCATGGTGAGGGGGAAGTGAGGCTTGCTCACCTCACCCCACCCTGTGACGAGGTGTGAAAGGGTGGGGTGTCATAGCACCAGTGTTTGATTGACAGTTAGCCCCTGGTGCTACAGGGATGCAGACTGGAGCGTCCGGGTCTGAGTTACCTCTTTGTTAGGAGGGGAGGTCCATAACGTTGCACACTAGGTCTTTACCAGGCTGATGCCTTAACTTTAATATATGCCTCATGTAGAACCTTATTGGGATAATACACCTCTCCAGTTCTCACAAGGACCTGTTGTTCCTTCATGAGGAAAAGGCCATCATTGGCGCAATTTCCATTTACCCTTAATTTTCCCCACAGGAAATGCTCCATTTTAAGCCTGTAGGGTGGTGACTATCATCGTGTAGTAAACCTTTACCCACAGTTTTCTTGAAATATAGCCTAGTGGTCAGGATATTCTGTTGTACTTCTAAGTGTATATCCAAGTATTCCATACTCACACTACTGATCCTATTGCTGAAACTCAAATCAACTGATTACACTGGGATGTATGTCTTAACAACGCATGTGCTTACAACAGATGCCTTTACCACTCATCCATTACCATGCAATGCCTTTACCACGCATTGCCTTTACAACAGAAGCCTTTACCACGCATATGCCTTTACCACACATGCCTTTACAATGCAAGGTAAACATATATAAGATAAGTGAAATCCCTGTATATATATATATATACATATATATACATATATATATATATATATATATATATATATATATATATATATATATATATATATATATATATATATATACAGGGATTTCACTTACTCACATATATACCTACTGGCGATCGCCAATAGGTATAGTTAGGACCTAGTTTCCATAGGAAAAGCGTTTTGTGACTTACCTATAACTTTGGAACAGTAACAGGAGTGAGGCCCGTTAACCCAGGTGAGACCGGGCGTAGTATGCAACAAACATCAATGTCTCAACTGGACATCATTAAAACATGACAATGAAAAACAGTGATATAAATCACAATAGGAGCGGGGAACAAAGGAGGGGAGACCACAACGAGAATGGTAGGGTAGAAAAAATATTATTTGTAAGTAGTTAAGCAGCACTACAGTACAAAATAATATACAATGACCATAACACACAAGGTGAGCACTGGGCGTGCTAGTGAAGGTGGGCGGCGCAGTGACACAGGGGTGAAGAGAACAGCGTCAACGGCGACAATGGGTACGAACAATGTGGTCAAAATTGCAAAATATATACAGTGTTGATATACAGGGTTCAAGATAAATAAATTGACCACAACAGCGCCCAAGTTCTAGGCTGGGTAGTCGACGGCGTTTCAACCTGAATGATTACAGGTCATCATCAGGACATGGCCATTAGTTTGAGAGTAGTGCTGTGTAGGAGAGGGAGAAAGGAAGAGTAGATGAAGCAACTAAGTGGCCCAGGAGAAAAGAATGCATCTGGCGCAGGGCCAGGTGTGTGGCAATTACCTAAATTGGACATGGATGATTCGCCAGTCCAGGTCTGGGCAATCAGGGAGTGATGTATACAACGAGGCATCAGGGATCCGCGTATGTACTGCAGGGGTAATACACATGGGTCAAAAGGACGTCTGGAAACCGCATGTGACACAGGAATGAGGCATGCGCTGTAAACGCGTATATATATATATATGTATAGTAATGGTAATTACCCAGATGAGTTAGGTCCTATGACGTGAAGAATTGTCCAGGTTGTGGGATCCAAAAGAAACCATATGTGGATCCAAGTCACACCGTATGTTAGGCGGTGGCGGCGAATCTGGGTAGTAAGGGAGGGGGGATTAAGCCAGTGTTAATAAGGAGCAGTGTAAAGGGGTTAATTACAGTGAAAAATGCGGGCTTGGACCGTCACTTACTTGAGAAATTGAAAGGCGGCTGGAATCCGGGGATAGTGTCGCACGATGGCGGACAGCGTAATTGGGCTGTGGTAGAGGAGCGAAGCCTCCGTGGTGGAGCCGGGTGAGGGACGAGTGAAGCGTCCGGGAACACGGGAGGGAGGAAAAGCCGGCAAGAAGTGCCGTAGACTTGAATCAGGTGACGCGTGTCACGGGGTGCCGGAAACTAGACCGGGGGCGAAAAGGGGCTGTCACGGGCCCCCGGGGGGACCATGGAGTAGTTAGAGTGAGGGGAAAAGACACCGAGCGTGAGGGGTTCAAGGCTGCACTTCGGTACCAAAAATTATTTTATATGTGAAGGAACTTCTACATCCAGATTAAAGATAAATAATATACAATGTGAGACAAATGTACAATTACTAAAGGAATTAAAACTAGGTAAAGAGAGAACAATTATAGTGATGGTAAGACTGTATCACTTCATTCGCAGTTATGCTTACAAGTCAGGGCAACCGTAATAGAGAAGCAGTTTTTACAGAAAGGAAAAGACAAGATAATTCATAAGTCGAATCAATCAACATTGTATAACTCAAGGCAGTGGAACAGTGACATCGAGTATATGGAAGGTTACATTATGTGAGTTATTAACACATATGGTCTCGTTAGAGCCACGGTGGGGACCAGCCGGGTAAATAGAACGAAACATCAATGTTGTACAGGTATAATTTTCGATGTTGGCATTAAAAACAATTCAGGGTATGCAAGGTGACATGATATCGAGAAAGGAGAACTACCTATATGAACTACACCAGGTGTCTGCCAATGGGGATAGTATGTTATGTGGTGACCAATGAGGCACTGGTCTTCATTAGTGCGGCCAAGTGGAAGTCATATGGGAAGCAGGCCAAAGGAATTCCAGTAGTAGGTTCATGGAGCTGTAATGACCGTGTTCCATTCATCCAGTGTATTTAACCCATTTGCGACGGAATTGCAGCGTGCAATACATCTGCACTCGCATTTATTCAGCAGCAACTGTAGGTTACCGCCCCTGAGCGGGAGAATAGGACGATCAATCACCAACCAGGTTAGATCCATTTCGGAATGTTTTTTTTCTTTGTAATGGCTCACCAGGGGAGCTGTTTCAACATTGCATCTGATGCAACTTTGGTGCTGGAAAATCCGCTGCTTCACCATCTGTGTAGTTTGTCCGATGTATAATAGATTACAAGGGCAGCGTATGGCTTAGATGACATTTGACGTACGGCAGTTGGTGAAGTTTTTGAGTTTGTAAGTCTGGTCAGAAGCTACAAATTCCTTGGTGTTGTAGGTGAAGTTACATGCTGTGCAGGTTTGGCATTTGTAATGCCCGAGGGCTGGTGGTAGCCCCCACAGTGAGGTCACAGTCTGTGTTTTTCTTTCATTTTTTGGCCAGGTGATGGCATGAACAAGTTTGTCTGCTAGGTTCCTGCCTCTTTTGTAAGAGAACAAAGGTGGTTCTTTGAAGGGTGCATGAGTCCGTAGTATGGGCCAGTTTCTTTTTATAACCCTACTAACCAAGTTACTGGAGGGACTGTAGGTGGATAGAAATGGGATGCGTAGATTGGTCCGTTTGGGTGAGGGAGAGAGTAGAACTTCCCTGTGACAGTACCATGCACGTTTAGATGGGTAGCCTCTGTCGATCAATTTCTCAGAGAGGATGGCGGCTTCTCTGAAGTAATCCTTTCGCCATTTGCAATTTCTTCGGATGTGAAGAAATTGGCCGTAGGGTAAGCCGTCCCTCAGGCCTCTGGGGTGATAGCTTGAGTACATCAGGAGAGTGTTCCGCTCTGTAGGTTTGCGGAAGAGGGCAGTACCTATGGTGCCTTCCTCCGCATGAAGGGTGAGGTCGAGGAAGGGTAGGTCATTGGATCTCACATCAGAGGTGAATTTGAGATGATTTTAGCAGTTGTTGAGCCAGGTTATGAAGGCTGCCAGGTCTTCGTGTGTGCCATGCCAGAGTAGGAGGACGTCGTCGATGTACCGACGCCAGAGATTAATTTGGAAGAGAAAAGGATTTTGTCTAGATAGAAAAAGGGTTGTTTCGAGGTGATGGACATAGAGAATGGCAAAGTTGGGGGCGAAGCAAGCGCCCATAGCTACACCTTTGATTTGTAGAAAAAAGGTCTCTTTGAAGAGAAAATAGTTGTTAGTGAGTGCGATGTGTAGTAAGCCAATGACGAAATCAGTGGGGATGCGGACTGGTCTGGGTCTCACCTGGGTTAACGGGCCTCACTCCTGTTACTGTTCCTTTGTTCTTGAGCAACCGCTGGGTTGCAAGAGTTTTTTTCACTTAAATCCACACATTGGGTTGTCACATCATGTGTAATTAATATACACAATATGTCCTCTAGGGAGACCCCTGCGTACACGGATGACTATATCCAACGCATCTTAATTGGCCCTTCCTTACTTTCACACACGTCCATGCCTCTCACAGTAGCCCCTAACTCTTCAAGGGCTCTACTAGAGAAACTCGAGAACCTAAAGAAGAAACAAATCCGCACAGATCTCCACGCACGCATGCTAACAGAGTACCTCAAATCTGACACCATACCACTTGGTCTCCAAATACGCAACGTCCCGGCCATCTTTACACAAGACCTGAAATTCCGTACTGGTTTTAGCCATCTTGCTACCACCTGCTCCAGACACTGGATGGTTTTGGGCATAGACACAGCCATAGAACACAGCCGTAAGGAACAAGAAGAGATTGCGGAACTTGAGAAATTAATCCTTTCAGACACATCTATATCTGATGCAAAGGCCCTATTGGACAGAGTAAACAGTACCATTGCCACATTTCACACCTTTGAACAGAATAAGAAGATAACCAAAATCCAGAAGGACAAAAAAAATTACAATAAGGACACAACTTATCCCTACCTTCTTGATACATTCTTCAATACACCTTACCAACCTCCAAGAAGCAGAAACTGGGGCAGGTATAGGAACAATCAAGCCATCACCTTCTCGGATTCCTCAAACACATCCATAGAAGACATGGGCTCTGGAGAGGGCCCAAGCACTGAATGCCCACAGAACAGACCCCATCCACAACCCTTACTACCTACTGGTTATTTAGCAGGGAATCGCGGCCGAGGACAAACAAGACCCAACTACCAATACCAGTACACGGGCAAGCGACAAACACGTCGCAAATTCTACCAGTGGGGCCCCCAGTTATGCGTCCTCCCACTGTTAGACAAGAAGCCGAATCAGCCCAAATGATTATCAATACGGACGAGACCACCCTACCTCAGATGGATACAGCGATTGACCAGTTACCTGCAACGGACCAACTTCCCACCACACAACACAACGTGGACATCCTTACTGATCAGTACACACCCAATGCCTCTCCCATTCCCATCTTCAATCTCTCCAAGCATACCCTTTCCTCAGAAGAGATTTCACTCCTCAGCAAAGGTCTTTCTTTTGTCCCGGCGGACCACAGCAATTTTTTCAAACTACAAGAGGATCTACTCCTCTTCTTCCGACGTATTCGCCTTAAACAATTCTACTCTGACAAACCTGATTCCAATTTACCCTATGAGAGACAGTTTCACCCAGCCTCTACCTTCCTCCCTCCTGCATCTATGATGCAACCGGAAATCCTAGCTTTCGAGAGATTAGTCATGCATGAGGTTAAGGAATTACAATCTCATTCGGAATTTGTCCCATACAACATACCCATCAAGGAGAAGCAGGCCCTGGACAACTTACGTGAGAACCAACACATAGTCATCAAATCCGCGGACAAGGGTGGGGGTATAGTGATCATGGACATGGACAATTATGAGACCGAGGTCCTACGCCAGCTCAGTAACACCTCTCACTATCGCCCTTTACCTACAGACCCCCTCCCTGAAATTCGTAAGCAAATACAAACTATCACTACACACGCCCTGGATTCAGCCA
Source organism: Calotriton arnoldi (assembly GCA_963921515.1). Taxonomy (NCBI): domain Eukaryota; kingdom Metazoa; phylum Chordata; class Amphibia; order Caudata; family Salamandridae; genus Calotriton; species Calotriton arnoldi. Next base: position 561,222 of record CAWUFW010002422.1, on the reverse strand, counting down.
TCATCTCAAAAAAGGAACACACCTTCCTTAACAACCCGCACCCCCGCACTCCAGTTATTTACGTGTTACCCAAAATCCACAAGGACTCAACCAATCCACCAGGACGCCCCATAGTATCTGGTTGTGGTCCGATTCTGGAACCACTGGGTAAATATATTGACTTTTTTCTTAAGGAATTTGTTCCACTAACCAACACTTTTGTGAGGGATAGTACACATGTCATCAACATCATTGAGGACAGACTGTTTGACAACAACAATGACCTCATGATAGGCCTAGATATTGAGTCATTATATACCAACATACCTCACTCTGAAGGCCTCACCATTATTACACAACTCCTTGACGCACGCCCCAGACCAGTCCGCATCCCTACTGATTTCGTCATTGGCTTACTACACATCGCACTCACTAACAACTATTCTCTCTACAAAGAAACCTTTTTTCTACAAATCAAAGGTGTAGCTATGGGCGCTTGCTTCGCCCCCAACTTTGCCATTCTCTATGTCCATCACCTCGAAACAACCCTTTTTCTATCTAGACAAAATCCTTTTCTCTTCCAAATTAATCTCTGGCGTCAGCACATCGACGACATCCTCCTACTCTGGCATGGCACACACGAAGACCTGGCAGCCTTCATAACCTGGCTCAACAACTGCCAAAATCATCTCAAATTCACCTCTGATGTGAGATCTAATGACCTACCCTTCCTCGACCTCACCCTTCATGCGAAGGAAGGCACCATAGGTACTGCCCTCTACCGCAAACCTACAGAGCGGAACACTCTCCTGATGTACTCAAGCTATCACCCCAGAGGCCTGAGGAACGGCTTACCCTACGGCCAATTTCTTCGCATCCGAAGAAATTGCAAATGGCGAAAGGATTACTTCAGAGAAGCCGCCATCCTCTCTGAGAAATTGATCGACAGAGGCTACCCAAAACGAATTGTCTCCCGTGCATCTAAACGTGCATGGTACTGTCACAGGGAAGTTCTACTCTCTCCCTCACCCAAACGGATCAATCTACGCATCCCATTTGTATCCACCTACAGTTCCTCCAGTTAGTAGGGTTATAAAAAGAAACTGGCCCATACTACGGACTCATGCACCCTTCAAAGAACCACCTTTGTTCTCTTACAAAAGAGGCAGCAACCTAGCAGACAAACTTGTTCATGCCATCACCTGGCCAAAAAATGAAAGAAAAACACAGACTGTGACCTCACTGTGGGGGCTACCACCAGCCCTCGGGCATTACAAATGTCAAACCTGCACAGCATGTAACTTCACCTACAACACCAAGGAATTTGTAGCTGCTGGGCAGACTTACAAACTCAAAAACTTCACCAACTGCCGTACGTCAAATGTCATCTACGCCATACGCTGCCCTTGTAATCTATTATACATCGGACAAACTACACAGATGGTGAAGCAGCGGACTTTCCAGCACCAAAGTCGCATCAGATGCAATGTTGAAACAGCTCCCCTGGTGAGCCATTACAAAGAAAAAAACCATTCCGAAATGGATCTAACCTGGTTGGTGATTGATCGACCTACTCTCCCGCTCAGGGGCGGTAACCTACAGTTGCTGCTGAATAAATGCGAGTGCACATGGATTGCACGCTGCAATTCCGTCGCAAATGGGTTAAATACACTGGATGAATGGAACACGGTCATTACAGCTCCATGAACCTACTACTGGAATTCCTTTGGCCTGCTTCCCGTATGACTTCCACTTGGCTGCACTAATGAAGACCAGTGCCTCATTGGTCACCACTTAACATACTATCCCCATTGGCAGACACCTGGTGTAGTTCATATAGGTAGTTCTCCTTTCTCGATATCATGTCACCTTGCATACCCTGAATTGTTTTTAATGCCAACATCGCAAATTATACCTGTACAACATTGATGTTTCGTTCTATTTACCCGGCTGGTCCCCACCGTGGCTCTAACGAGACCATATGTGTTAATAACTCACATAATGTAACCTTCCATATACTCGATGTCACTGTTCCACTACCTTGAGTTATACAATGTTGATTGATTCGACTTATGAATTATCTTGTCTTTTCCTTTCTGTAAAAACTGCTTCTCTATTATGGTTGCCCTGACTTGTAAGCATAACTGCGAATGAAGTGATACAGTCTTACCGTCACTATAATTGTTCTCTCTTCACCTAGTTTTAATTCCTTTAGTAATTGTACATTTGTCTCACATTGTATATTATTTATCTTTATTCTGGATGTAAAAGTTCCTTCTCATATAAAATAATTTTTGGTACCGAAGTGCAGCCTTGAACCCCTCACGCTCGGTGTCTTTTCCCCTCACTCTAACTACTCCATGGTCCCCCCGGGGGCCCGTGACAGCCCCTTTTCGCCTCTGGTCTAGTTTCCGGCACCCCGTGACACGGGTCACCTGATTCAAGTCTACGGCACTTCTTGCCGGCTTTTCCTCCCTCCCGTGTTCCCGGACGCTTCACTCGTCCCTGACCCGGCTGCACCACGGAGGTTTCGCTCCTCTACCACAGCCCAATTATGCTGTCCGCCATCGTGCGACACTGTCCCCGGATTCCAGCCGCCTTTCAATTTCTCAAGTAAGTGACGGTCCAAGCCCACATTTTTCACTGTAATTAACCCCTTTACACTGCCCCTTATTAACGCTGGCTTAATCCCTCCTCCCTTACTACCCAGATTTGCTGCCACCGCCTAACATTCAGTGTGACTTGGATCCACATATGTTTCTTTTGGATCCCACAACCTGGATAATTCTTCACGTCATAGGATCTAACTCATCTGGGTAATTACCATTACTATACATATATATATATACGCGTTTACAGCGCATGCCTCATTCCTGTGTCACATGCGGTTTCCAGACGTCCTTTTGACCCATGTGTATTCCCCCTGCAGTACATACGGGGATCACTGACGTCTCGTTATATACATTACTCCCTGATTGCCTAGACCTGGACTGGCGAATCATCCATGTCCAATTTAGGTAATTGCCACACACCTGGCCCTGCGCCCAATGCATTCTTTTCTCCTGGGCCACTTAGTTGCTTCATCTACTCTTCCTTTCTCCCTCTCCTATACAGCACTACTCTCAAACTAATGACCATGTCCTGATGATGACCTGTAATCATTCAGGTTGAAAGCATACATCGACTACCCAGCCTAGAACTTGGGCGCTGTTGTGGTTAATTTATTTATCTTGAAGCCTGTATATCAACACTGTATATATTTTGCAATTTTGACCACATTGTTCGTACCCATTGTCGCCGTTCACGCTGTTCTCTTCACCCCTGTGTCACTGCGCCGCCCACCTTCACTAGCACGCCCAGTGCTCACCTTGTGTGTTATGGTCATTGTATATTAATTTGTACTGTAGTGCTGCTTAACTACTTACAAATAATATTTTTTCTACCCTACCATTCTCGTTGTGGTCTCCCCTCCTTTGTTCCCCGCTCCTATTGTGATTTATATCACTGTTTTTCATTGTCATGTTTTAATGATTTCCAGTTGAGACATTGTTGTTTGTTGCATTGCCTATAACTTTGGCACTGTTTGACGTATTTTCACAAAATTTTCCCCAAAAAGTGTAAAGTTGAGTCTTGTGCATGGAAAGTGTCAGAGTGATCTATCAAGCGGGGGCCAGCAAAAAGGGTGGATGATGTCATGAGTGATGTCATCTGAGATTTCATGAGTGATGTCACTGACCATGGTATGAGTGATGTAATATGTGAGGTCATAAGCACTGCATTGCCTGAGCATAAGTTATAGTTAGCTCGCGTAATTATAACTGCTGAATTTCACTGTTTTTTGTGCGAGTGAAATCTGAGCCTAACTATGCCATTATAGTCTCATTGTAGTTCTCCATTGTATGTTGTGATTCCAGTGCCCATCCCACTTGCCCTCCATGGTCAGCTTGCTGCTCCTGCCCTGCTCCCTTGCCCTCCATTTTCCATGTGCAGACCTCTATCCCCTCCCTCCTGCCTTGTGTGGTCTGTTGTCATGATCCTGCCCCCTCGCTCCTGCTCTTCAATGTCCATTATGCTTCAACTGTCCCTCCTGTCTGTCCGCTATGGTCAGCTTGAGGCCCTTCCCTCTTTCCCCTCTAGACTCTGTTATCCATGGGCATGGTCCTCTCTCTTCCCTATTGCTTTCCATGGTCCGTTGTGCTGCACTGCTGTCTTGCTTGCCCTGTGTGGTGTATTGTGTTGCTGCAACCCCCAACACTGGCCCTGTAAGGTCAGTTTGGTGCCCCTGCCTGTCTTCCTCCTGCCCTGTTATCTGAGACATGTCCCTACCCTATTCCTTCTGCCCTTGGTGATCCAATGTACCTTACTTGCCAACATTTTGAACTTTGTAAGAGGGAGATTTTGAAAAAAAACCTGGGGAATTGATTTTCCCTATTTACTTACCTTGAAAATGAGGAGATTTTAGGTAGGAGACAGATAAAATAAAGTCCTTTTGGGCTTAAAAACATTGGGAGTCTCCTGCCTGAATCGGGTCTGTTGGCCTGTATGGTTGTACTGCCACTGCCTCTTCCTTCTGCCCGAAATGGTCTCTTATATTGCCACAGCCTCTCTTGCCTGTACTGCATGGTTGGTTTGTTGCCCCTGCCCCCTTTCCCCTGCCCTCCATGGTCTGTTGTGTTGCCTCTGCCCCTCCCACCTGCCCAGCGCGGTCGAATTGGTGTCTCTGCAACCTCCTCCATGAGAGGGTTTTATTCCCATTGAAATTATGGTTAGTGCTCTAAGCAACTAAAATGAGGACATATTTTCTAAGTTCTCAAATAGCTACAAAGCCCTTTTAAATATTTTGCTATCTTTATGTTTCTTTTATTCAGTTGATCACTTGATTATATGTTACACTTAAGGGAGAGGATGTGGTGTTACGGCCAGAGCTGAAGACTTTGCAACAGGGGAACCAGGTTCGAGTTTCGGCATCAGCTTGAAATCCTGCTATTCTGGGCAAATCACTTAATCTCCGCCTGCCTAAAACTAAAATGAATATGTCCCTGTGTAATGTAACTGATGCTCAGGTAAAGCACTCCAATACCTTCGAGTCAAGTCTGCGCTATATAAAACTGCAAAAAAACAAAACAATTAAGGGCCTGATTATGATGACGGCGGGGTGTGTCCAGCCGGCGCGTTTTCGGCGGTCCTCGCATCGCCCTCTTGGCGGTCTGACTGCCCGATTACGATGTGTGCAGGAACACGGGCACATGAGTGCCGTCTCTGCTGATACGTCTGATCCCGCGGCAGAGGCAAGAGAGGCAGAAGCGGCCCATGTAGGGGTTCCCGCCAAGCTTACCGCCAGGATAATCATGACCTGCCTTTCCACTGACCTTTTCCTGGCAGGGACACTGCCATGCACGAGTCAGAGAAAGGCAGTCAATGAGCCCAAATATTGAGCCAAGACTGATTGTGCCCTTGTGTACTGTCACTGGTGCACATGTAAAGTGCTCCAATGCCTTCAGGTGGGGTTCGCGCAATGTCACACTTCAAAACTAGAAATATGAAAAAAATTGCACCTGACTGGATGGCATCACGTTATAGGGTGTCTGTGTCCAGGAAGTGGAACAACACGTGGCTGCATGACACCAGTGTCACAAAACTTACATATATGGCAGTAGCTGCATTCGGGAAGCACTGTAGTGTAGGCACTACAGCTTCTGGAGCACCTTCTATAAGCTGTATGGGAAAATCATGAGAAAACAGTTTTCTCTCAAACATGATCCATGAAATCCCAGCAGAAGGCTTTTTCACAGGGTAAAATTAGCATGGTCACATCAACAAATGATTTATTTTGTAACTAAAATCAGTTGTCACCCATTATACGTTTTCCTTTTTGTGACCCTCAAAACCTGCCATTCACTACAATGCATTTCAGTTGGGTGCCACGAGAAGATCTGTGCTTAGGCTCTGCCCAGATATACACATTTAGTTTTTCCTTTAATATCTCCAAAACTACTGAACAAATTTATACCAAATAACAATAAGCGTGAGCTCCAGAACAAAATGTACCTTTCTGCTAAATTTGGTATAATTAAGTCCAGTGGTTCGGGCTGCAGGCATGTCTAAAGACTCTATTGGAATTAACATGGGAAACACACTTTTTTTACCCCCTCTTTTTCTCGGCCCCCGCTTGACGGATCACCCTGAAACTTTCCATGCACAACAAGACCCATTTTGACCATTTTTTGGAAGAGTTTGTGAAGATTCGTCAAACGGCACCAAAGTTATAGGCAAGTCAAAAAATGTTTTTCCTATGGAAACATGGTCCTAACTATAACTACCTTCTGGCAACCGCCAGTAGGTAATATAATTTTTAAATTGGGGAAACCCCCACACCCCCATTTTTTAAATTACCCTTACCATCCCATACTCCTATCAACTCCTAAATCCTAAAACACTCTTATCACCCTATACCCTTAACCACTGCATTCTACAGCACACATAGAAAGAGGAAAATGCCTCCATTGATTTTTTGTGCAGGAAGGTATCCCATGGTGCAAAGGTGCCTGCATTGGTGCTTGTGTACCGGCAGAAAGTACAGGAATGCGCCATATTTCATTATTATGGCCCATTCCTGCCCTTTCCTTTTGACACAGGGCAATGCAGCAAGAAGCCTTGCGGTGCTGCCCTGCACCAAAAAGTTGTAAATGAGGCCCGAGTATGTAGTACATAGAATCTTTGTCCTGCTGGAAACTTTTTCTGCAGTACTATTAAATTGCTTGTGTGGAACATAATGAACACAAGTCATCAACTGTCAACTGCACACAGAGTTACTCCTCAAAACAAAGATTTATTATATGTTCAGAACCTCTACACACCTATGGTGCTTTAGGAGCACATATGTTTTGTAAACACTTATACCGATTAGCTGGACACATGCTATGCAAAATTAGGTAGACAAGTAATATTGTAGTTACCGGCCACTATGTAAACTATAAAACAAATTAACGCACTCATTGGATTGTGTCATCAGTGATGTCATCAATGATGTCATTTGAAATATCATCAGTGATGTCATAAGTGATACCATAGTACATGTCATGAGTGATGTAATATATGAGGTCATAAGCAGTGCATGGGGGTGCAAGTTATAGTTAGCTCGGCTAACTATAACTGGTGAATTTCTGTGTTTTTTTAGTTCGAAACATTAATGTTGTCACTGACATATTCACCTCACTATAACGTTACTTTAACCTTTGTTTTTTTCAGTAAAAAAAATTATGTATATATATATATATCTATATTACCTACTGGCGGTCGCCAGTAGGTAGTTATAGTTAGGACCTTGTTTCTATTCAAAAAGCGTTTGTTTTTTTGCCAATATCTTTGGCGCCGTTTGACGAATCTTCGCAGAATTTTCAAAACTAATGGTTCACTCAGGTCAGCTCCTGTCTTGAAAGTTTCGGAGTGATTCGTCAAGCGGGGGCCGAGAAAAAGGGGGGTCCCAAAGCGCGTTTTCTCCATGTCAATTTACATAGGAAACTTTAGACAAAGCTACAGCCCGAACTGCTGAACGGAATTACACCAAATTTGGCAAAAATGTAGGTCTTGGTTCAGAAAGCGTTCTTTTTTTCAAATGGTGTAAATCCGTTCAGTAGTTCCTGAGAAATACAAAAATAAAAATATCGATATCTGGTGGCCGAGGATTAGCGAACCCTCCTGAGCATGAGCTTCATTCTGATTGGCTGCCAACACTCCAAACCAAAATGTGTTGGCAGCCATTTTGTGACTCGGTTGAACAGAGTCACAAGAAAAAGGTAAAAAAAGGTTATAAATGAAGGAAAGGGGGCAAGGTAGAAACCCCCTAACCCCCTAGGCCTGGTCCCGCCGAGAAAATAAAAAAAACGAAGCATGGTCTCCCATGCTTTGTTTTAATGAGCCCCCGGGTGGGCCAGGTCCCGGGGGCATTTGTGAATATTTATGCAGGGGCCCTGCGGAGGCCCCCGCAGCCCCGGGGACTGCCGCCTCCCTGGGGCCATGTTGATTACATGTGGGGGGCATGCAGCCCCCCTGCAGCCCCGGGGACCGCCACCTCCCCGGGGCTGTTTTTAAAATTAAAGGTGTGGGGGGCTCCTGCCCCCCCATGTTGCCCCTGGGACCGCCACCTCCCCAGGGCATTGCTATTATGTGTGGGGGGGCCTTGTGGGCCCCCCAAGACCCGGGGACCGCCACCTCCCTGGGGCATCAATAATTAAAAAAATAAGTGTGGGGGCTCCTGCCCCCCCACACTGCCCCAGGGACCACCACCTCCCCGGGCATTTATACATTAAGTTCGGGGGTCTGTTGTGGACCCCCGGCCCCGGGGACCACCACCTCCCCGGGGCTTTGCACACGAAGGGAAGGGGGCCGCACAGCCCCCCTCCTGGAGCCCTTCATGGCCTTGAGGACTGCCACCCCCCAGGGCCGGCTCCGGCAATGTCCCGGGTTGCCCACCCCCAGGACACTGCAGTTTGCAATGACAAGGTGGGTGCACGGCTCCTTCCCTGTCATTGAAACTATGCTTCGCTTCATGGAAGCGAGAGCAGAAAACCACGCGGCCCCCCTCCCGTACTATTAATTTTTTTTTTTTTAATTAAAAAGAGGCAATGCCTTCGGGGATGGGGTCCCCGGGGCCATTATTGGCCTCAGGAGGGGGGGCACGCGGCCCTCCTCGAAAAAAAAGAAAAATGCTGGTCAGGCCCCGGGGGATGGGGTTCCCGGGGCCAATAGTGGCCCAGGGAAGGGGGGCCACGTGGCCCCCCTCCCGTATAATAAAAAAATAAATAACAGAGGCAAAGCCCCGGGGGATGGGGTCCCCGGGGCCAAAAATGGCCTCAGGAGGGGGGCCGTGCGGTCCCCCTCCTTTTAAATTAAATAAATAATTATTTTAAAAATAGATGGCCATGCCCTTGGGGATGGGGTCCCCGGGGCCGAAAGTGGCCAAGGGAAGGGGGGCCACGTGGCCCTGCTTTTGTAATATTATTATTATTTTTTTTTAAAGAGGTAATGCCCCGGGGGATCGGGTCCCCGGGGCAAATCCCGAATAATGGAAGTGGGGCGTTTATTTTTCTTTCTAATTTGGAGTTGCGACCCCAATGCGGCTCTCAGCGCGGCCCCCCGTGTAACGTCACGTTGGATTCGCGGATCCACCTCAAATAAATAATTTAATAGTATATAATTTAGAAGGTAGTGTTGCATTTGTGAAGTTGTTTTAAAGAGGTAGTGTGATTGAAGTTAATGATAAGAATAAAATTGATAGAGTTAGTAAAAATATATAAAATAAAAAATTAATAGTTAAGCCTGAAAAGTGTATTGTGTTGTAGTACATTAAATTCATGATTTTGCAGATTCGCGACGGGTGCGCAAATCCACAAAAAATTTAAAGAGTATGCATGTGTTAAAAAAAATAGATTCACTATTGTGTTATAGGGTGGCTCTAAAAAGAGCCCTTGTTTTTATTATGAGTTTTTTGTTGCTACATGTAAGTGCGGATGCAAAGCTTTAGGTGTTGAGAAAGACTCTGTTTCCTTGATCTGTGAAGTGTACTCCATCACTTCTGTAGATGTCATCCATATCAAAACGTAGATTGTTGTTATAGATGGAGCCCATCCTATGGTCTCTGAGGTAAGCAGAAACAGCTTTATTGACATTCTTCCTAGCTTTCTAAATCTGTGGACAGAATTGATTTGACCACTTCCATTTCTGTCTTTGGCATATATTAGAGTATACAAAGACAGTTTGAGGCAAAAGCAACATCAATTGTGCAAAGGTGTCCTTCATTAGCATTTCCGGACCTACCCCAGTCAATGTGCCTAGGTCATTGCCACCACAGTGCACAATCATGAGATCAGGGGGTTGGAGATGCAAAAAGGTTTTAACCAAAGGCATCAATTGGTGCCACTTTAATCCTCTCTGTGCAATCCATTTAATATCCACATTTTGCAAAGCTAGGTCTTTGTCAATACCTCTGCGTTCAGCATACCTTTTGCACCAGAAAACATAGCTGTGCCCAACAATCCATACTGTAAGCATCTTGAAGGGATGTCTGGAAGTAATGAAAAGATGTCTGTAGCTGAGGTAGTCAGTTGGTAGAATGAGAGGTATCTAAAATGGTGGACAAGATGCTGTTTTTTAAAAAGTAGATAATTGATTGGCTGTTTATGAACATTGTACACTCAAAAATAGGGTGCATGTTACTTTCTTTAAAAAGCATGTTGCTTATTGGTTATTAAAAAATGTTTGAAAGGTACAGTAGATAGGATAAGGTAATATTTGGCAAAAGTCAACCACACCTGCTGTTTGCATTTGTAACCTTGTGTGCTGAACTTGAAAATATGGTGAACTTGTGACCTGCCTGTTCAGTTGAATGTTGCAGAAACTATTACTATGGAAACTGGGATTAAGCAGAATGGGGGACGGGTTGAATCTTAACTGGGGTTTTGAAATATGGAATTGTAATCTATATATAAGTGATATGTTATTAAAGTAAGATTTCCCAAGTCAGTACTATGTTTAGAAGTGGTGTGTTCTTAAAAAATAGTGCTAGTATTATTAGTAATATTTTGAACTCCCGTATGATTCGGGCTCCATCGCAATGGTGCACAGTGGAGTCGCGACTCTAGAAAATTCCAGAACCAGTTTGGGCACTTTTAGAAGTCAGTTGGTAAGGGTTAATATGTCTAACCAATAGAAATGTGTTTTACAATATGAAATCATATAAGAAGTAATGTGATTTGTTACTTACATTTATTTGTGTGGAGAAAGAGAGGGAACGTTTGCCATTACTGGTTTTACCTTGTTGAGAGTGGTGCATTACATTGATTGTGTGCATAAGAAAATCTTTTATGAGTTTCTGATATTTCATATTCTACAAATCTATTTGGAAGGTGAGTTATAAATTTGTTAGGTGTATTATGTATTAGCTTTATTTTTAAACTTTAAAAATTATTCAAGAACTGTGATGTTTAAATATATTATTAAATGTAGAGATGTGTATTGTAGTTTGTTTTATTGTACTTAAATGTTGTTTGAAATAGATTGTGTATAGTAATATGTGTATATTGGAAGATGGATTAGTGATTATGGTAGTTTGTTTTAGTGTATGGAAATGTACAATTGAAGTATACCGCATAATTTTAGGTGTCGCTTTCAAATCGGAAGTGCAGTCTGTCAAGTTTTAAGGTGTGCATGGACTTGTGACTGAAGTATGTCTCTACTTGTATATGTATTTTCATATGTCTTATACATTTGAAGGTGCATGATGTATAACAAAGAGGTGTTGTTGCTTTGTATGTGGTAGGCTCAAGACTGTGAGTAGTAGTAGAATGGTGAAGATGCAGCACAAAAGTGTGGTTTAAAAGATGTTGACATAAGGTATTAGTGATTAGGCTACTTTTTATAAGTCTCTAGAGAGGTACAGTTGAAATATGCTACATAGTTTTTGGTGTTTGCTTGAAATTGGAAGTGTGGTCTGTGAATCTTTCAGGTGTGCATTGTGTTGTGATTGAAGAAAGTCTCTACTAGGCAATATATTCTGATATGTGTTATGTATCTGAAGATGCTAGATGTATAAAACACATGAATGCATCTATTTGTATATTTCTTTTATATATGATGCTGCTAGCAAAAGGTACAGACATATGCATGCATGCTTTCAGGAATATGGTGAGACTTACAGCAGAGACATGTGAAGGGTTGCTAGCTTTATATTTGGCTAGGTGTAACACTCATAAGTAGTTGTAGAATGGTAAAGCTGCAGCTCAAAAGTGAGGTTTAAAACATGTTGGCAGAGGAATTAGTGATTAGGCTATTTTGCATGAGTCTGCTGAAAGGTATGGTTCAAATATATCACATGATTTTAGGTGTCTATTTGAAATGTGAAGTGCAGCTTCTTAAGTTTTAAGATCTGCATGGTCTTTTGACTGAGGTATGTCTGTACTTGCAGATGTATTTTCATATGTGTTATGCATCTGAAGATGCTAGATTTATAAAATACAGGTATACATCTATTTATATGTTTCTTTTATATATGATGATACTAGGAAAAGGTACAGACATATGCATACATGCTTTTAGAAATATGGGGAGACTTTCAACAGAGATAAGTGAAGGGTTGCTGCTTTGCTGTTAGCTATGCTCAATACCTGATTAGTAGTAGAATAGTGAAGCAGCAGCAGTAGAAAAGTGATGTTTAAGATATGTTGGGAGAGGAATTAGTGATTATGGTACTTTATAAGAGTCTGTGTAAAACTTCACTTGAACTATGCCGCATAAATCTAGGTGTGTGTTTGAAATGTTAAGTGTAGTCTGTCAAGTTTTAAGGCCTTTATGGTCTTGTGAGTGAGGTATGTCTCTACTTACACATGTATTCTGATATGTGTTATGCTTTTGGCAATAGGTACAGATACAAGCATGCATGCTTTTAGGAATATGGTTAGACTTATGGTAGAGACATGTGATAGGTTGTTGCTTTATATTTGGCTAGGCCCAATATTCTGAGTATTCGTAGAATGGTGAAGCTGCAGCACAAAAGTGAGTTTTAAAACATGTTGGCAGAGGGATTAGTGATTAGGCTACTTTCTATGAGTCTGGGGAAATGTACACTTGAAGTACACCGCAGAAATGTAGGTGTCTCTTTCAAATATAAAGTGCAGTCTGTCAAGTTTTAAGTTTAAGGTCTGCATGGTCTTGTTATTGATGTATGTCCATACTTGCACATGTATTCTCATATGTGCTATGCATCTGAAGTTGCTAGACGCATAAAATAAAGGTATACATCTACTTGTTTATTTCTTTTATATATGATGATGATTTCAAAAGGTAGACACATATGCATGCATGCTTTCAGGAATATGGTGAGACTTACAGCTGAGTCATGCAATAGACTGCTGCTTTATATTTGGCTAGGGCCAACACCCTAAGTAGTTGCAGAATGGTGAAGCTGCAGCACAAAAGTGAGTTTTAAGACATGTTAGGAAACAGATTAGTGATTAGGCTAGTTTGTATGAGTGTGTGAAAAGGTACATTTAAAGTATGACGCATAAATGTAGGTGTCTGTTTGAAATGTGAAGTGCGGTCTCTCAAGTTTTAAGGTGTGCATGTTCTTGTGATTGGTGTATGTCTCTACTTGCATATGTATTCTCATATGTGTTATGCATCTGAAGATGGTAGATGTATAAAACATAGATATATCTCTATTTGTATGTTTCTTTTATATATGGTAGTACTAGTAAAATGTACATACACATGCATACATGCTTTCAGGAATATGATGAGATTTATAACAGACTCATGTGTAGGGTTGATGCTGTATATTTGGGTAGGCCCAACACCTGAGTAGTTACAGAATGGTGAAGCTGTAGTACAAAAGTGTACACCATGTCATAAACCTCACTTTTGTGCTGCAATTTCACTATTCTGCTACTACTCAGGATGTTGGGCTTAGTCAAATATAAAGCAGCAACCCATCACATGCTTCAGCTGTAAATCTCCAATCACCCAGTCACTACTGATGCACTCATCCATGCACTGAGGTACTATGTATGCACTCCTTTAATCAGCCTGACACTACCATTGCACTCATGCAATCACTCAGGCACTATGCATGCACTCCTTTAATAACCCAGACACTACCTGTGCACTCATGCAATCACCCAGGCACTACCCATGCACTCCTTCAATCACCCAGGCACTACCCATGCACTTATAAAATCACTCATGCATTACCTATGCACTCCTCCAATCACCCAGGCACTATCCCTGCACTCATGTAACCATCCAGCCACTAACTATGCACTCATGCAATAACCCAGGCACTACCCATGTACTCCTCCAATCACCCAGGCACTACCCATGCACTCATGCAATCAGTCAGGCACTACCCATGCACTCATATATGCACTCAGACACTTCTCCTGCAGTCATGCAATCACCCAAGCACTACCCATGCAGTTTTCCAATCATCCAGGCACTACCCGTGCAGTGATACAATCACCCAGGTACTACTCATGCACTCCTCCAATCACCCAGGCACTACCCATGCACTCCTCCATGCACCCAGGCACTACCAATGCACTCCTTCGTGCACCCAGGCACTACCCATGCAATCCTTCATGCGCCCAGATATTACCCCATGCACCCATGCAATCACCGAGGCATTACCCATGTACTACTTCAATCACCCAGCCACTACCCATGCACTTTTAAAATCACTCAGGCACTACCTATGCACTCCTCCAATCACCCAGGCACTACCTATGCACTCATGCAATAACCCAGGCACTACCCTTGCGCTCCTCCAATCACCCAGCCACTACCCATGCACTTATAAAATCACCCAGGCACTACTTATGCACTCCTCCAATCACCCAGGCACTACCCATGCACTCATGTAATCACTCAGGCACTACCCATGCACTCAGGCACTTCTTCTGCACTCATGCAATCACCCAAGCACTACCCATGCAGTCTTCCAATCATCAGGCACTACCCGTGCACTCATGCAATCACCCAGGTACTACTGATGCACTCCTACAAGCACCCAGGCACTACACATGCACTCCTCCATGCACCCAGGCACTACCCATGCACTCCTCCAACCACCCAGACATTACCCCTGCACTTATGCAATCACCCAGCCATTACCCATGCACTCCTTCAATCACCCAGGCAGTACCCATGCACTTATAAAATCATCCAGGCACTACCTGTGTACTTCTCCAATCACCCAGGCACTACCCCTGCACTCATGCAATCACCAAGGTACTAGCTATGCAGTCATGCAATGACCAAGGCACTATCCCTGCACTCATGCAATTACCCAGGCCCTACTTATGCACTCCTTCAGTCACCTAGGCACTATCCACGCACTCCTCCAATCCCCCAGCCACTACCCATGCACTTATAAAATCACCCAGGCATTACCTATGTACTCCTCGAATCACCCAGGCACTACCCCTGCACTCATGCAATCACCCAGGCACTACCTATGCACTCATGCAATAACCCAGGCACTATCCATGCACTCATGCAATCACTTAGGCACTACCCATGCACCCATACATGCACTCAGGCACCTATCTTACAGTCATGCAATCACCAAAGCACTACCCATGCAGTCTTCCAATCATCCAGGCACTACCTGTTCACTTATGCAATCACCCAGGTACTACTCATGCACTCCTCCAATCACCCAGGCACTACCCATGCACTCCTCCATGCACCCAGGTACTACCTATGCACTCCTCCATGGACCCAGGCACTACTCATATACTCCTCCAATCACCCAGATATTACCCCTGCTCTCATGCAATCACTGAGGCATTATCCATGCACTCCTTCAATCATCCAGCCACTATCCATGCACTTTTAAAATCACCCAGGCACTACCTATGCACTCATCCATACACTCAGTCACTACTCCTGCACTCATTCCATTTACCTATGCACTCTTAAAATCACCCAGGCAGTACGTATGCATTCATGCAATTAGCCAGTCACTATCCATCCTCTCCTCCAATTACCCAGGCACTACCCTTGCACTCATACAATTGCCCAGGCACTACTGTTGCACTCACCCATAAACCTAGGCACTTCTCATGCACTCATCTTTGCATTCAGGCACTATTCATGCACTTATCTATGCACTCAAGTTCTACTTCTGCACTCATGCAATTAGCCAGTCACTATCCATCCTCTCCTTCAAATACCCAGCCATTATCCTTGCACTCATACAATCACTCAGGCACTACCCATGGAGTCATGCAATCACTCAGGCACACCCATCACATGTCTCAGCTGTTGTCTCACCATATTCCTGAAATGATGTATACATATGTCTGTACCTTTTGCTAGCAACTTCATATATAAAAGTAATATACAAATAGATGTACCTGTGTTTTATATGTCTATCAACTTCACATGTATGACACATATCAAAATGCATGTGCAACAACACATACCTCAGTCCCAAGATTATAAAGGCTTTAAAATTTGCAAGACTGCACTTCACATTTCAAACACACATCTAGATTTATGTGGCATACTCCAAGTGAACTTTTCCACAGACTCTTACAAAGTACAATAATCACTAATTTCTCACCCAACTTATCTTAAACATCACTTTTCTAGTGCTGCTGCTTCACTATTTTACTACTACTCAGGTATTGAGGATAGCTAAAAGGAAAGCAGCAACCCTTCACATGTTTCTGCTGTAAGTCTCCCCATAAAGGAGGATAAAGGACCTAATATGAAAAATAATACATTGTGTTTCTTGCCTCTACTATCCCTCACTGAGATGGAGGCCATGTGCCTGAAAATTAAATCTGGCTCTTCAGTTGACCCCTTGAGACCAGCCCAGTTTCGTCAATTCCACAATGTCATTCTACCAGTGGCCAGGGAATTGATTAATCTGTCTCTGTCCTCAGCGTCCCTACCAACAGCCTGGAAACATGCTAAAGTAACCCCTCTTTTAAAGAAACCATCTCTAGAACCATCTGACCGGGTAATTATCGCCCCATTTCTCAGCTCCCTTTCCTGGCTAAAGCCACGGAATCTCATGTAAATACTATTCTTACAGAGTTTGTAGAACATAATGAAATTCTGGATGCCTCACAAAACGGTTTTAGATCCCGCCACAGCACCGAATCTGCTTTGATGGCGGTGATCGAGGAAAACAGTGTAGTCTCGATGAGGGAAATTCTGCGGCCTTAATTCTTCTCGATTTAAGTGCCGCTTTTGATACGGTATCACATGAGATATTACTGCGTAGGCTACAGGAGATAGGGATTGGGGGTCTGGCCTTAACATGGTTTCGATCCTTTTTGGAGGGTAGAACCTTCCAGGTCATTGTGCCACCTTTCCACTCTCAGGAGTACGCCATCAAATATGGGGTGCCACAGGGCTCGATACTGAGCCCTTTGCTTTTCAATATCTATGTACAACCGCTGGCAGCAGTAGCTAGAAGCAGAGGGCTGTCATTGGTGTCCTATGCTGATGACACCTAATTAGTCATCGCTTTTTCTAAGAAATGTGAATTAAATCTTGTCAAGTTTAAGGAGGACATGCTGGCGATCGCCGATTGGATGACAGCAAATTGCCTGCAGTTAAACGCAAGCAAGTCAGAAATACTTCTGCTCGGGAGAGACAGTGACATTTGGTCAGAGCAATGGTGGCCAGATAAACTAAAACCTGCTCCCATACCAAAGGAGGCTGTTAAGAACTTAGGCTTCTGGATTGATAGAAGTCTCTCCTTTGACACTCAATCCAAGTCAGTCGCAGGGACCTGCTTCGGGCTTTTGAGAGGGTTAAAACCTTTGCTTGGCTTCTTTGATCCTAATGTTCGCCAGACCATCATACAGGCCACGATTTTGTCCAGGCTGGACTATGGCAACTCTTTATACTTAGGTGCTAACAAATCGTGTACTCTGCGTCTTCAAAGAATACAAAAACGCAGCAGCCCGGATTCTGTTAGCACTTCCTAAATCATGTTCAGTGTCCAAGTCCTTATTTAAACTACACTGGCTGCCAGTAGAGAGAAGAATTCAGTTTAAGACTCTTTGCATTGCTCACAAAATTCTGACCCATCAAGCTCCTACTGTTTTAGCCAATATGTTAGTACCGTACATCCAGAGTTGACCTCTGCACTCTTCTGATCAAAAGCTGGTCTGTATTCCCCGAGTTCAACGAGCCAGAGCTGGCGGTCGCTCTTTTAAGGTTTTGGCGGCCAAACTCTGGAACTCTCTTCCCTCTGCTATCAGAGGACTACAGAACCAATTAGAGTTCCGCAAAGCCATAAAGACCTGGCTCTTCCCGGGGTAACCTTTATCCCTTTTCCTGGACCTGTCTCTAATCACTTATACTTGGGTAGCGCTGGGACGCCCCGTTGCTGGGGCAGCTATGCGCTGTACAAAATTTGTAATAATAATAATAATAATATTTCTAAAAGCATGCATGCATGTATCTGTACCTTTTGCTAGTGACACGATATATAAAAGATCTATGGAAATGGATGTATGCCTGTGTTTTACACATCTATCATCTTCAGATGGATAATACATATCAGAATATATGTGTAAACAGAGATATACTTCAGTCAGAACACCATGGAGACCTTAAAACTTGAGAGACTGCACTTCATATTTGAAAAAGACAACTACGTTTATGTGGTGTACTTTAAGTGTACCTTTCCACACACTCATACAAACTAGCTTAATCACTAATCTGTTCCCTAACATGTCTTAAACCTAACTTTTGTGCTGGAGCTTCACCATTCTGTGACTACTTATCGCATTGGGCCTAGCCAAATATAAAGTAGCAATGTATCAAATGACTCAGCTGTAAGTCTCTCCATATTTCTGAAAGCATGCGTATGTCTGTACCTTTTGCTAGCAGCATCATATATAAAAGAAATAGCCAAATAGATGTAAACTTGTATTTTATACGTCTAGCATCTTCAGATGCATAATACGTATCAGAATACATGTGCATGTAGAGACATACCTTAGTCACAACACCAAGCAGACGTTAAAACATGACAGATTGCACTTCACATTTGAAGCAGATAATGAAAATTATGCGGTATAATTGAAGTCTAGCTTTCCACAGACTTATACATAGTAGCGTAATAACTAATCCATCTCCTAATATGCCTTAAACCTCACTTTTGTGCTGCAGCTTCACCATTCTACGACTACTTAGGGTGTTGGGCCTAGCCAAAAATAAAGCAGCAGTCCATCACATGTTTCTGCTGCAAGTCTCACCATCTTTCTGAAAGCATGCATGCATATGTCTCTAGCTTTTGCTAGTAGCATCATATATCAAAGAAACATACAAATAGATGTATACCTGTGTTTTATATGTGTAGCATGTTCAGATGTATAAGACATATGACAATACATGTGCACGTACATACATGCCTCAATCAGAAGATCATGAAGCCTTTAAAACTTGAGAGACTGCACTTCATATTTCAAGGAGAGACCTAGATTTATTCAGCACACTTCAAGTGAAGTTTTCCAGAGACTCTTACAAAGTACCATAATCACTAATTCTTCACTCAACATATCTTAAATATTACTTTTCTGGTGCTGTTGCTTTACTATTCTACTAGTAGTTAGGTATTGAGCATATCCAAAAACAAAGCAGCAACCCTTCAGATGTGTCTGCTGTAAGTCTTACCATCTTCCTGAAACCATGCATGCATGTGTCTATACCTTTTGCTAGTGCACCGTATATAAAAGAGGCATACAAATAGATTTATACTTGTGTTTTACACATGTACCATCTTGAGATGGATAACACATATCAGAATACATGAGTAAATAGAGACATATCTACATAGACACTTACATTTATGCGGCATACAAACATATGCATGCATGCTTTCAGGAAGATGGTGAGACCTACAGCATAGACATGTGATGGGTTGCTGCTTTAGATTTGTCTGTGGAAAGGTATGCTTGAAATAGACCAGATGATTTTAGGTCTCTACTTGAAATGAGAAGTGCAGCTTCTTATGTTTTTAGGTGTGCATGATCTTGTGACTGAGGTATGTCTGTACTTGCAGATGTATTTTCATATGTGTTATGCATCTGAAGATGCTAGATGTTTAAAATACAGGTATACATCTAATTGTATGTTTCGTTTATATATGATGGCACTAGGGAAAGGTACAGATACATGCATCCATGCTTTTAGAAAGATGGGGAGACTTACAACAGAGATATGTGAAGGGTTGTTGCTTTGTATTTTTCTAGGCTGTGCATCTGAGTAGTAGTAGAATAGTGAAGCAGCAGGAGCAGTAAAGTGATGTTTAAGATATGTTGGGTGAGGAATTAGTGATTATGGTGCTTTATAAGAGTCTGTGTAAAACTTCACTTGAAGTATGCCACATAAATCTAGGTGTCCGTTTGAAATGTTAAGTGTAGTCTGTCAAGTTTTAAGGTCTGGATGGTCGTGTGATTGATGTATGTCTCTAGTTGCATATGTATTCTCATATGTGGTATGCATCTGAAGATGCTAGATGTATAAAAGAGAGATATCTCTATTTGTATGTTTCTATTATGTATGGTAGTAGTAGTTAAAGGTACAGACACATGCATACATGCATTCAGGAATATGGTGAGATTTATAACAGACTCATGTGTAGGTTTGACGCTTTATATTTGGGTAGGCCCAACACCCTGAGTAGTTAGAGAATGGTGAAGCTGTAGTACAAAAGTATACACCATGTTATAAACCTCACTTTGTGCTGCAATTTCACTATTCTGCTATTACTCAGGATGTTGGGCCTAGTCAAATATAAAGCAGCAACCCAACATATGTCTCAGTTGTAAGTCTCCAATGACCCAGGCACTACTCATGCACTCATCCATGCACTGAGGCACTATGTATGCAGCCCTTCAATCAGGCAGTCACTACCCCTGCACTCATGCAATCATTCAGGCACTACCTATGCACTCTTTCAATAACCCAAGAACTACCCCTGTACTCATGCAATCACCCAGGCACTACCTATGCACTCCTCCAATCACCCAGGTGCTACCTGTGCACTTATAAAATCACCCAGGCACTACCTATGCACTCCTCCAATCACCCAAGCACTACCCATTCAGTTCTCCAATCATCCAGGCACTACCCTTGCACTCATGCAATCACCCAGGTACTACCCATGCACTCTTCCAATCATTCAGGCACTACCCATGCACTCCTCCATTCACCAAGGCACCATCCATGCACTCCTCTAATCACGCAGGCATTACCCCTGCACTCATGCAATCACCCAGGCATTACCTATGCACTTTTTCAATCACTCAGGCAGTCCTCTAATTTCCCAGGCACTACCCCTGCAATCATGTAATCACTCAGGCACTATCCATGCAGTTATACATGCACTCAGTCACTACTTCTACACTCATTCCATTTACCGATGCACTCATCAAATCACACAGGCAGTACCTATGCACTCATGCAATCAGGCAGTCACTATCCATCCTCTCCTCCAATTACCCAGCCACTATCATTGCACTCATACAATCACCCAGGCACTACTGTTGCACTCATTCATTCATGTAGGCACTACTCATACACTCCTCTATGCATTCAGAGACTATTCATGCACTTATCCATGCACACAAGGTCTACCTCTGCATTCATGCAACCAGTTAATCAGTATCCAATCTCTCCTCCAATTATACAGACACTACCCTTGCACTAATCCAATCACCCAGGCACTACCCATGGAGTCATGCAATCACTGAGACACACCCATCATATAGCTTAGCTGTAAGTCTTACCATATTCCTGCAACCATTTATACATATGTCTGTACCTTTTGCTAGCAATATCATATATAAAAGTAATATACAAATAGATGTATACTTGTGTTTTATATCTCTAGCATCTTCAGATGCATAATACGTATCAGAATACATGTGCAAGTAGAGATATACCTTCGTCACAACACCATGCAGACCTTAAAACTTGACAGATTGCTCTTCAGATTTGAAGCAGATAATGAAAATTATGTGGTATATTTGAAGTGTAGCTTTCCACAGACTCATACAAAGTAGCGTTATAACTAACCCTTCTCCTAATATGCCTTAAACGTCACTTTTGTGCTGCTGCTTCATCATTCTACGACTACATAGGGTGTTGGGCCTAGCCACATATATAGCAGCAATCCTTCACATGTCTCTGCTGCAAGTCTCACCATCTTCCTAAAAGCATGTATGCATATGTCTGTACCTTTTGTTAGTAGCATCATATATCAAAGAAACACAAATGGATGTATACCTGTGTTTTATATGTGTAGCATGTTCAGATGTATAAGATATATCACAATACATGTGCAAGTACATACATACCTCAGTCAGAAGACCTTAAAACATGAGAGACTGCACTTCATATTTCAAAGAACACTTATATTTATTTACTGCACTTCAAGTGAACTTTTACAGAGACTCTTACAAAGTATCATAATCACTAATTCCTCACCCAACATATCTTAAATATTACTTTTCTGGTGCTGCTGCTTTACCATTTTACTACTAGTTTAGTAGTGAGCATAGCCAAAACAAAGCAGTAAGAAGCTAGAGAAGTGTAGAAAGAGGCAAGAGTGGTGCAGCATGATGTAAGAGAAGTGCAGACAGAAGCAACAGAGGTGCAGAAGGAGGCAAGAGAAGTGCAGAAACAGGCAAAAGCGGTGCAGAAAGATCCAAGAGCAGTGCAGAAAGAACCAACAGAGGTGCAGAAGGAGGCAAGAGGGGTGCAGAAGGAGCCAAGAGAGGTGCAGACATTTGCAAGAGAGGTGTAGAAAGAAGCAACAGAGGTGCAGAAGGAGACAAGAGAACTGCAGAAAGAGGCAAGAGAGTTGCAGAAAGAGGCAAGAGAGGTGCAGAAAAAGGGAACAGGGGTGCAGAAAGAGGCAAGAGAGGTGCATAAAGAGGGAAGAAGGATGTAGAAAGAGGCAAGAGGGGTGCAGAAAGAAGCAACAGAAGTGCAGAAAGAAGCAACTGAGGTGCAGAAAGAGGCAAGTGGGGTACAGAAAGAGGCAAGAGAAGTACATAAAGAAGCAACAGAGGTGCAGAAAGAGGCAAGAGAGGTACAGAAAGAGGGGAGAGGGGTCCAGAAACAGACAAGAGGGGTGCATAAAGAAGTAAGAGAAGTGCAAAAAGAGGCAAGAGGGGTGCAGAAAGAGGCAAGAGAAGTGCACAAACATGCAACAGAGACGCAGAAAGAGGCAAGAGGGGTGCAGAAAGAAGCAAGAGAAGTGCAGAAAGAAGCAACAGAGGTGTAGAAAGAGGCAAGAGAAGTACAGGAAGAGGGGTGCAGAAAGAGGCAAGAGGGGTGCATAAAGAAGCAAGAGTAGGTCAGAAAGAACCAACAGAGGTGCAAAAGGAAGAAAAAGGTGTGCCGAAAGTAGCAAGAGGGGTGCTAAAATTTACAGGAGAGGTGCAAAAATAAACAAGAGCAGTGCAGAAAGAACCAACAGATGTGCAGAAACAGATAAGAGGGGTGCACAAAGAGGAAAGAGAAGTTCAGAAAAAAGCAACAAAGGTGCAGAAGGAAGTAAGAGAACTGAAGAAAGAGGCAATAGAGTTGCATAAACAGGCATGAGAGGTCCAGAAAGAAGCAAGAGCAGTGCAGAAAGAACCAACAGAGGTGCAGAAACAGATAAGAGGGGTGCACAAAGAGGCAAGAGAAGTGTAAAAAGAAGCAACAGAGGTGCACAAAGAGGCAAGAGGGGTGCAGAAAGAGGCAAGAGAGTTGCAGAAACAGGCAAAAGAGGTGCATAAAGAAGCAAGAGCAGTGCAGAAAGAACCAATAGAGATGCAGAAGTAGGCAAGAGGGGTGCAGAAATTTGCAAGAGATGTGCAGAAAGAAGCAACAGAGGTGCAGAAAGAGGCAAGAGAGTTGGAGAAACAGGCAAGAGAGATGCAGAAAAGGGGAACAGGGGTGCAGAAAGAGGCAAGAGAGGTGGAGAAAGAGGGAAGAAGGGTGCAGAAAGAGGCAAGAGGGGTGCAAAAAGAAGCAAGAGAGGTGCAGAAAGAAGCAAGAGAAGTACAAAAAGAAGCAACAGAGGTGCACAAAGAGGCAAGAGGGGTGCAGAAAGAGGCAAGAGAGTTGCAGAAACAGGCAAAAGAGGTGCATAAAGAAGCAAGAGCAGTGCAGAAAGAACCAATAGAGATGCAGAAGTAGGCAAGAGGGGTGCAGAAATTTGCAAGAGATGTGCAGAAAGAAGCAAGAGAGGTGCAGAAAGAGGCAAGAGAGGTGGAGAAACAGGCAAGAGAGATGCAGAAAAGGGGAACAGGGGTGCAGAAAGAGGCAAGAGAGGTGGAGAAAGAGGGAAGAAGGGTGCAGAAAGAGGCAAGAGGGGTGCAAAAAGAAGCAAGAGAGGTGCAGAAAGAAGCAACAGAAGTACAAAAAGAAGCAACAGAGGCACAGAAAGAGGCAAGAGGATGCAGAAAGAGGCAAGAGAGTTGCAGAAATAGGCAAAAGAGGTGCATAAAGAAGCAAGATCAGTACAGAAAGAACCAACAGAGGTGCAGAAGTAGGCAAGAGGGGTGCAGAAATTTACACGAGATGTGCAGAAAGAAGCAAGAGCATTGCAGAAAGAAACAACAGAGATGCAGAAAGAGGCAAGAAGGGTGCAGAAAGAGGCAAGAGTAGTGGAGAAAGAAGCAAAAGAAGTGCATAAAAGAGGCAAGAGGGGTACAGAAAGAGGCAACAGAGGTGCACAAAGCGGGAAGAAGGGTGCAGAAAGAGGCAACAGGGGTACATAAAGAAGCAAGAGAGGTGCAGAAAGAAGCAAGAGAAGTGCACAAACAAGCAACAGAGGTGCAGAAAGAGGCAAGAGGGTGCAGAAAGAGGCAAGGGAAATGCAGAAAGAAGCAAAGAGGTGCAGAAAGAGGCAAGAGAAGTATAGAGAGAGGCAAGAGAATTGCAGAAACAGACAAAAGAGGTGCAGAAACATACAAGAGGGGTGCAGAAAGAGGCAAGAGAAGTGCAGAAAGAAGCAACAGAGGTGCAGAAGGAGGCAAGAGAACTGCAGAAAGAGGCAAGAGAGTTGCAGAAACAGGCAAGAGAGGTGCCGAAAAAGGGAACAGGGGTGCAGAAAGAGGCAAGAGAGGTGGAGAAAGAGGGAAGAAGGGTGCAGAAAGAGGCAAGAGGGGTGCAAAAAGAAGCAAGAGAGGTGCAGAAAGAAGCAAGAGAAGTACAAAAAGAAGCAACAGAGGTGCACAAAGAGGCAAGAGGGGTGCAGAAAGAGGCAAGAGAGTTGCAGAAACAGGCAAAAGAGGTGCATAAAGAAGGAAGAGCAGTGCAGAAAGAACCAATAGAGATGCAGAAGTAGTCAAGAGGGGTGCAGAAATTTGCAAGAGATGTGCAGAAAGAAGCAACAGAGGTGCAGAAGTAGGCAAGAGGGGTGCAGAAATTTGCAAGAGATGTGCAGAAAGAAGCAACAGAGGTGCAGAAAGAGGCAAGAGAGGTGGAGAAACAGGCAAGAGAGATGCAGAAAAGGGGAACAGGGGTGCAGAAAGAGGCAAGAGAGGTGGAGAAAGAGGGAAGAAGGGTGCAGAAAGAGGCAAGAGGGGTGCAAAAAGAAGCAAGAGAGGTGCAGAAAGAAGCAAGAGAAGTACAGAAAGAAGCAACAGAGGTGCATAAAGAGGCAAGAGGGGTGCAGAAAGAGGCAAGAGAGTTGCAGAAACAGGCAAAAGAGGTGCATAAAGAAGCAAGAGCAGTGCAGAAAGAACCAATAGAGATGCAGAAGTAGGCAAGAGGGGTGCAGAAATTTGCAAGAGATGTGCAGAAAGAAGCAACAGAGGTGCAGAAAGAGGCAAGAGAGGTGGAGAAACAGGCAAGAGAGATGCAGAAAAGGGGAACAGGGGTGCAGAAAGAGGCAAGAGAGGTGGAGAAAGAGGAAGAAGGGTGCAGAAAGAGGCAAGAGGGGTGCAAAAGAAGCAAGAGAGGTGCAGAAAGAAGCAACAGAAGTACAAAAAGAAGCAACAGAGGCACAGAAAGAGGCAAGAGGATGCAGAAAGAGGACAGAGAGTTGCAGAAATAGGCAAAAGAGGTGCATAAAGAAGCAAGATCAGTACAGAAAGAACCAACAGAGGTGCAGAAGTAGGCAAGAGGGGTGCAGAAATTTACACGAGATGTGCAGAAAGAAGCAAGAGCATTGCAGAAAGAAACAACAGAGATGCAGAAAGAGGCAAGAAGGGTGCAGAAAGAGGCAAGAGTAGTGGAGAAAGAAGCAAAAGAAGTGCATAAAGAGGCAAGAGGGGTACAGAAAGAGGCAACAGAGGTGCACAAAGCGGGAAGAAGGGTGCAGAAAGAGGCAACAGGGGTACATAAAGAAGCAAGAGAGGTGCAGAAAGAAGCAAGAGAAGTGCACAAACAAGCAACAGAGGTGCAGAAAGAGGCAAGAGGGGTGCAGAAAGAGGCAAGGGAAATGCAGAAAGAAGCAAAGAGGTGCAGAAAGAGGCAAGAGAAGTATAGAGAGAGGCAAGAGAATTGCAGAAACAGACAAAAGAGGTGCAGAAACATACAAGAGGGGTGCAGAAAGAGGCAAGAGAAGTGCAGAAAGAAGCAACAGAGGTGCAGAAGGAGGCAAGAGAACTGCAGAAAGAGGCAAGAGAGTTGCAGAAACAGGCAAGAGAGGTGCAGAAAAAGGGAACAGGGGTGCAGAAAGAGGCAAGAGAGGTGCCAAAAGAGGGAAGAAGGGTGCAGAAAGAGGCAACAGTTAGGTATTGAGTATAGCCAAAAACAAAGCAGCAACCCTTCACATGTTTCTGCTGTAATTCTCACCATCTTCCTGAAACTATGCATGCATGAGTCTGTGCCTTTTGCTAGTGCACCATATATAAAAGAAGCATACACATAGATGTATACTTCTGTTTTATATGTAAAGCAGCTTCAAATACATGACACATATGAGAATACATGTGCAAGTAGAGACATACCTCAATCACAAGACGATGCAGGCCTTAAAACTTGACAGACTGCACTTTACATTTGATTTGGGTAGTAGTAGAGAAATCCTTTAGTTGTGCTCTGTTATTCTGTTGTGGAGGTTGTGATGTATTCTAATTGTAGGAATTGTGCAGTGTCTGACATAGCTTTGCAATGCAATTAAAAGTATTTCTTTATTTATAGATGAGAATATTTGTATATAGTTATTTTAATAATATAAAATTATTTTTAGAAACTATTTAAACTTTTCTTTTTTTCCAGCTATTCACCATTATTAGTAATAAAGATTGAGTATGGCAAGAAAAGATCAGAAGAAAAGACAAGAAAAAAACAGTACTATTTAAAGGAAAGAGAAAAGCAGAAATTAGATGAAGTTCAAAATGTGACATTGAAGAAAAAGACTTCTGGTAAGAGAACTAAAGAATTTTTTAAAAGACTTTTAAAGAACGTAATGAATTTTCAAAATGTGGAAAAGAGAAAGAAAAGTTGTACAACCAATCAGAAGGAAAAGAAAAAGGACATATTAATGGAAAATCAGGTTATGGGAAAAAAATACATGGTGAAAGAAGGATGAAAGAATATAAAGACATAAGAAAGAAGAATGTATAAAAGTAGAGTACTGCAAAATTTATTGAAATATTATAAAAAACATAAAAGAAGATCAGCAGCTTACAAGAAAAAACAACAGATTGAAAGTGTAGTAGAAAAAGCTTTTGAATTGAAAAGAAAATTATTTATATTGGTGTTGAAGAGAATTAAAACATTGAATAAAACAATGCACTTTATGAAGGAGAAAAGCAAAAGAAAAAGACTGGTTAATAGAAGTAACTTTTGCAAAATATTTTCGGGTGAATGGAAGCACACTTCTAGTACTGAGCCTTTTTTTGATGAAGAAAGCTATTTTCAACAAAGTACATTAGTTCATGCAGTTGATACCAGTGGTCGTAGTTATGAGGTAAAAGATGGTTGTCCAATTGAAAAAGAAAAGATGTAAGAAGTAATAGCTGTAGAAGTTCAAGGGAGACGTACACAAGCTCCAGTGTATAAGTGGGATTGTAGTAGTATTTGTAGTATACGGCAGGAATCTATCGATATATTATGAATTTTCTTACGAGATTATGCAAAAAAAAGTGTTAAACAGAAGATTAAGATGTTGCAAGGACTAGATCCTTGTGAAGTGAGAAAATATACTAAGTTGCAGGGTAATTCTCTAGCTTGTCTTTCTAGAAAAGTGTGTCAAAGTACTTTTCATCATTTAAGAATGTTAGCAGTACATCATTCAGAAATGCAGAAGTTAGTAAAAAGATTGTACTACGTAAAACGTCCTGCATTATCTTTAAGTGAAATAAACACAGCTCTTTTGCATGGTTCAGTATCGGATGTAAAGAAAGCTTCTGATGATATACAGTTTTGTTTCTTTGGTTCACAAGAGGAGTGTATAGAAAGTGAGAGTTTGATAAGTGTAGGTGTTGAAGAACAGGTGAAAGATATTACTACTGAGAAGTTTGCAGAAGAAATTACAAAGTTTAAGGTACTTTCATGTGAAAAACCAAACTATGTTTGTATTTGTTGTCGACGTACTCACTATAGAAGTCAAACTAGGAATGTTGATCTATATTTAAAAAGTGAAAAGGAAAACAATGATAAGTGGGAGCAATTTGGTGCCTATTTGTTGGTGGAAGGTCGTTTTGAGTTGGGTACTGATCAACGTATTTGTAAATATTGTTACAACAAATTGGAAGAGAACGAAATGCCAGCTAGAGCTGTACATAACAACTTAGAGTGTCGTGTAGTTCCTATAAAAAGTATGCAGGATCTGCGCGTTTAGACAACATACACTGTAGGATTGGTGTCAGACGACCTCTGATCACCCCCACCGGGTATGTTGGCCTTTTGTACCAACTAGCTCACAGTGCCACTAGAATCTCCTCTTACCAAGGAGAGAATAGTTCCTGGCAACCATCGAACATGACAACCCTGATCCCTCAGGACCGTGGAAACAATATACTACTTTTCGCTCAGTCACTCGTGCTTACTTAGTCTGTCTCAGAGAGATGCACAGAACAAACAGGCTGCGCATTTTCAATAAGCATTTATTGAACAGTTGTTATTCTGGTGTAAAATAGATGAGCTGCAACAACCGCTAGACAGTATAAGATATAAATGATTAGCAGTACTATAAAAGTAAATGGATGGTATAGTTCTACCATCTTACAATAATCATGAATACATTAGAGTATATAAAACACATGATAAAAGATGCGTACTCCTACGATGCCTCCTTAACTAGATGTACCTAAGTGTACCTAGCATGTATGTAGGTGTTAAGCCAAGAATCCCTCTAGGATTTAGTCAACCCCATTACCTGAAGTGAGAGATGGGGACCCCGTCCTGGTCTCGAGTTGGACACCCCGAGAGGGATGTTAGACCACTGCGAGCTGGAGTGTCTGCATGCAGGAACCTCAGTGTCTCTGGCCAGTGTGTCGGCCGGGAAGTCTCAGTCTCCTCTGCTCTATCTTAGCAAGATGTGATGTATATATACCCAAAGGTCTCCCCAGGGGTCCTACCTCGCTGTATTACTGTGTCGGCCTAAGGATGACGTCGGGCATGAACTTTGTACATAGATTTTATACAGGAGATGGTAGTCCTGCTGTGCTCTAAAAATAAGAGAGGGGTCCTCCTAACCAAAGGGACAGGACACCAAAGTGACAATAAGTCAGAAAAACTTCCCTTTGGGTTGTTTAGAAGCATACCATCATGCATACATGTCACATCCATACACATCCAACCAATGTCACCAACGAGTGTCACAGAAACCAAAAGCTAATATAGGTATATTTTATTAAATGGATCCTTTGTTAGATATAAAAACATTAAAAATACAATTTACACAATAAATCAATTGTTATCACAATAATCAATAATTCACATGTGTGAAATAATGCTCCTAACAGGCAAAACATGGGAGAATGCAGTTGATAATAAAACATTTTTTAAAACACACAAAGCACCAAACCTACGATCATTTCAGGTTCAACATGTCGTGATATACTGCTACTATTTTATCAACGAGAACCAATTTGATTTGGTGCTTATAAGTAGCGACGCGTTTCGGTGGTATAAGCTGATCCGACCACCTTCTTCAGGCTTAATGATTCGATATCTCCCAACACTTCATCAAGAATGGTGATGAGGTGATAATAATAAATCTTTGTGCGGGGATCTGGCTCCTCCAAATTGACAAATCTTTCTCATGTATCCAACAATGATTGATAAAATGAAGGCGAGAAAAACTCACTAGTACCCTTAAATAAACCAGTGCGTATGCAGGTACAAATAAACCTGCCTTGAAGTATAAAACAGGCCAATTTCCAGGTTTTTAAAAATCTTCTTATGGCACCCACTTGTCCTTAGCGCAGAGTCAAATTGCCGGGACTAAACAGCCTCCTAGCGTCCTCCGGTCGTTATTAGTTGCGCGTAAGAGACCGGTCTCTCATTGATAAAATAATAGCAGTATATCACGACGTGTTGAACCTGAAATTATCGTTGGTTTGGTGCCTTGTGTGTTTTTATTTTTTTTTTATTATCAACTGCATTCTCCCATGTTTTGCCTGTTAGGAGCATTATTTCACACATGTGAATTATTTTGATAACAATTGATTTATTGTGTAAATTGTATTTTTAATGTTTTTATATCTAACAAAGGATCCATTTAATAAAACATACCTATATTAGCTTTTGGTTTCTGTGACACTCGTTGGTGACATTGGTTGCATGTGTATGGATGTGACATGTATGCATGATTGTATGCTTCTAAACAACCCAAAGGGAAGTTTTTCTGACTTATAGTCCTGCTGTGCTTCCAAGAATCCTCATGCATAATGGATGAGATTTCGAACTAGGGAAAACCCGCGTTCTGAATGCAGTGTCATATCTAGGTAAAAGGTCAGTCCCTGTAAACCTTGACAAGTGTAATGTAGGGAAGAATATAGGTGAAGAGTAATGAAGTTACCGGGGCCTATATTATGGTACCTATATGGAATATAACACCCACTCCTCTTCCGAATGGACGACATAGTTAAATTCTAACCGTACTACTAGGTGTACTAGATACTTGTACGCAAATAGTTAAAACATTAGTTTCTCGTTGTGTTAAAAAAAACATTGTGTTTTAAAAATTGTTAAAAAGGTGTTTTAAAAATTGTTAAAAAGAAAAATATTAGAAATTGACACCTAAGCTACAGATCTAATATGTCCGTAAGTATAGTCCGAACTACTACAAGCATTTGAACGCCATACCTGCTCAAAAAGAATGTTAATTTTGATATGGAGTTCTAGTTTTCCGTTTGTTTTCCCCCCAATTTTTTTTTTCCCCAGAACACGATCGGCCAAATGAGTCAAATGTTTATGTGTCCTGGCTGGTAGATGCAACATTTTCGTTGCTGATCTCCGCAGTCGACGGTCCCTGTAACACCTTGCAGAATATGTCAATTGAGCACAGATGATCTTCCGTACTGTCCACAGCCGGTGCTGGACCAAGTTTGGTATAGGAGCCGATGTCCATACCTATAGGAGCAGAAACTACCTGTGGTGGCTCTAGGAATGCGCCATCAACATGGGAATACGCTGGGGACACTGCAGAACATAGACCGTTATCGGGTCCAGTAAAGCATCAACGTCCAGTTGAGCACATGATGGGAGTGTCAGGCAGAGATCCAACACGCATTCTTCTCCGCAAAACAGGCATCGGAGGACAGGCTGGTGTAAATGACAAAAACCAAGTTGCACTTAGTTCGCTTAGGCGAGGTGTGCCTAGAAGTTGTACCATGCGATCACGATATTTTCGCTCTAGGAGTACTGTTTCCATCTCCTTGGTGACTGGGACATCCATTGCGTAGCAGAAAAGGGACAATCAGGATACCTGCTATTAGAAACAGGATCAGCGGCAGCCCTCCAAATATGCTTCCAAATACGGAGTGTATAAAGTTTGGTATAACTCCGAGGACCATCTGATAGGTGCATAATAGTCCAGAACATATGGTCTTAAATAGGTGGACGATGCCTGTCGTATCAAACATGTTAAAAATACGATTTACCATTTCTGCGAAATGGAAGGGGCAATTGGTACGTATGAGTGCCTGTATCTCTGCCGAAGACCTTGCTACTTGAAGATCAAAAGTCTCTTGAGCGGAGGTTAAGGGCATGGATTTCTGTATAAGCATAGCTTTCATTCTGCTCAAAGTATCAAACCGTATTAGTGAAACATTTAGCGAAGGCCATAAGGGCGCCTCCCTGACTGTATGTGCTGGTGGAAACAATACTTGTGTACAGCAAGTAACCCTGGAGCTCACGGTTACCAGATATGCGATGCCCGGAAGCACCCCTTAAGTGACAGGATAAGTTTGCTACCAAACCGTTACAGGCCCCATGAAGCATTATATCCTGGCATATAAGTGATCCACTTAAAGTATTCTCGCAGTTAGTACCGCTTAGAAACACTTCTTTTTCCCCACTCCGGCATCGAAATCTGTATAGTAATTCCCAGGATTCCTTTATGAATTCCCTACCCATTTCTTCATATCTGCATGCCTGCATTTGTTCAAGGCAATATTGGAATTGAAAAGTAGTGACCTGAAGAGTTATGTGGCCATGGATTAACCATTCCGTGGATGGGGATTCTGCCACTGTAAAGGCTAATCCATTTAGTTTTTCAATATGCAGCATTGTATATTTTGCTCCCCTTTGTGCCATTTCTATCTGTTTTTCTGTCAGATTGAACGAAGAAAACAGAGACATACTGTTTATGAAATGCCAAGGCACATAGCCTGCGTGCAAAGATTGCAGCGTCCAGCTTAATAACATAATAGAACGCAATTGTGACTGCCCGTGTTGTAATATGGACAGATCTGGTTCTAGTACATCAATACAGAAGATACAATGTTGCCTAGCGAATATATCCTGGAGGTTAGTGTCGTTAACCCATTGTCAACCACTGCTGAAGCATGATGCATGATGTCATCTAGTGTAACTTCTTCTTGTGATGTTATATTACCCTCAGTCTCAGTGTGTGATGGTGTGGGCATCCGAGGTGTATTCAAATATTTATTCTTGGCTAATCCAAGACAGGTCGTTTGTTGCACTGTTTCATTCAAAAACATTATTTGCTGAGGAATAAGGCATGCTCTAAATAGTGCCTCTGTTCCCTGGACCTGCCACTCCCTAGTACCCTAGACTGATTTTAAATCTATGGTGTCCTTCCATAAGTCGAAACCCTGTTCAGACAATTGGGCAATAAAGGCAGCAGAATAAATTTGTTTAGTGTTTGTTAACATATTTTTCCGTGCTGGTGTTGTAATAATATGAGGCTGGGTCTGATTTGTTAAATCCTAAAAAATATGGAGACTTTTGTACAAATGTTTTTGAACTACTTTTCGGCAGTGTTGGGCAATGTTCCCATTGGTGGTATGTGAAAACATTTCTGGGATTGGCAGATTTATGCAGAAAGTGATGACCATAATGTTGATAGCAATACATTGTTTCAAAGTCTGATGTGCCCTCTAACATGTCATTATTAGAAAAAGCAGCAGATTTTTCTAAATCAGACAACATATTATTTACAGTTTCATAATCCCAATCATCGGAAAATGTACTGGAGGTAATGATATCACTTAATGAAATCTTAAATAAATGTGGTATTTTTAAAAGTTCAGTCGGGCCAAATATATCGTAATCAACCTGTCCCACACTATACCGTCAGGTATAGGAACTGCTGTAATGTTCACTGATGATAGGTCTCTTTTTCACGATGTGATGACAGATGTGGTTTTCAGAATCACATTCACTTTTGTGCTGCAGAGCTTTCTCGAAGATAAGTTCCATTAACAAGCATACTAAAGACTATTACTAGGCCTATCCAGAAAAGAAAGAAAAGTATCCCAGTAGTTACCCAGAGTTCCACCCAAGGTGATACCAGGTAAGTCTTTTAAGAAAGTTCAGGAAATCTTTAAATTGCTGTAGACGATTTCTTTGGGCTGGCGTCATTTCAGGTTCACTTGGATCCAATGAGAACGTATCAAAGTCAATGAAATAGCCAGATGCAGTTCGATCCATTTTTGGTAGTCTCGTAGGTCTTGTGGAAACTGTAGCTTGCTCTTGTTGAGGCATGTTGATGTAGATATCTGTGTTTGGTCGAATTGAAATTTGTCTTTCAGTGGAGTTCTCATTTTGAACTTCAGTTTCCAGAGGAACGAGTTCCATTGCATTGTTGCTTAGTCCATCATTCCGTGCAGGTGACCCTTCAAACGTGATGAGTCTTTCTGTTTTAACTTCTTGTATAGTTGTGAGAGGAGAGTGTCTGTTACTCCGGAGTCCATGTGGCCTACTACTCAGTATCGGCCACATAGTGTGGTTTGATCAGGTCTATTGAGACAAATCTTTTCTCCTTTTTACCTGCAAGAGGTGGCAGAAGTACTGTTCTTGTTCCTTCAACTGCCAGGACAGGTACAGGCTTTCTGTATGATTGCCCAAATTCTTTTTTGTCCGCTATTTTCTCTCTGACCAGATCCCCAACTTTAGGGATACAGACAGGTCTTGCCTTGACACCTTTTACTTCCCCAGTGGCGGTCCTTTTCACCTGGACATTACTCTGTAGTGCCCTTGATTCATTCAGGTCCTGTAAAACAGCCAAACGTTTATGGATGTCAAAAGGTTTATCATCCGCCACTGTGCCTTCACAATCAAGATCAGGTACCCACATTCTCATCCCAAATAGGACCTCATAAGGAGTGACACCCCCTAGAGAGCTTCTTGGCTGATTATTTAATGCCCTTTGAACTCCATACAGATGTTTTACCCAATTTCCACCCGAGCCTAATACTCTAGCTCAGTGGTTCCCAAACTGTGCGCCGTGGCTCCCTGGGGAGCCGTCAAGCACAGCCAGGGGAGCTGTGCACCAAGCACTTTAATGCATTTAATGTTCAAGGGTCTGTTGGCTTCAGCTAAACTAATTAGACTTAAATGCATGATGTCGATGATTTGTAAGTGACATGCCTAAAGCTGTAAGCATAGTGCTTTTAATTGATGGCATTTCGAGGGAGATGACCTCCATATTTCACTGGATCCCCACGTTCCAACACTCCCAAAGTAAGCGGAAGATGCCTTATTTATTTAGTTAGACTCGTTAATAGTTTTGTTTTTTTCCAAATGCATTTTACACCAATGCAAGTCATCAGGAAAGTACAGTTGTCCTGCCTATTAAACACACTAAGTATTATCAAGTATTGACACTTGTACTTGAACCATAGGTACTTCCAGCACACATTTCTTTCAAAACACACACATTTCCAGACAGGCCTGCTCTCTCCTTGAGCACAGGGAAGTAAAACGCCATATACGGCATAATGCCAACATTTGGAAGCAAGAGAGAGGGACGTTTGGGAAAAGAAAATCAGAGGAATTTATTTGGCTTGCATTGATTTGGAGGCAATTTTAGGGAGGAGACAGCAAAAATAAAGGTGTATGTGGTTTAAAAAATCGTGAGTCACCCTACTGTGACAGGTGTTTTGGCACGTATGACATGGGTAGAAATGGAAGTGCATGCAAATCTTCTTCAAGCGTGGAAACACTTTGGCAATGGGGCCTACATGCATAGGGGTGCTATCTAGCACTGTAAGTGGGATAAAAAAGTTTGACAGGGTGCTCTAAAAAAGGCATGGGCAAAGAAGTGTAACTAGGAATATTTTATTAGAGGCGCCTCCTTAGTAACACGAAACACCCTGCGTATATGATTATAATACCTTCATCAGCTTCATCCCAGTTATTTTCAGGGAGAAAAATGCAAGTACTCCCGAGGCTGGGCTTACATCCCCCCCACCCTCCAAAAAAAAGTAACAGTGGGGAGCCACGGGCAATGTCCAATGGGTCAAGGGAGCTGCGGGTCGAAAAGGTTTCGGAACCACTGCTCTAGCTGTTAAAGACTGATTTAAGTCCCGGTTTTTCCTCTCCACAACCAAATTTCCCTCAGGATGGTACGGAGAGGAGTACCGCAATGCTACACCCAGACTTCCCATGGCTTCCTTGTAAGCCCTAGAGCTAAACGTGGGGCCACGGTCAGAATTTAATGTGCCTATTGCGTATGTCCCTATAAAGACTCAGAAATCTTTTATAACAGTTCGAGCATCAGCCGAGCGCTGGGGCCACACCCATAGGAATCTAGAGCAGGAATGCACTGCAACCATGATATATTTTTAAGCCCCATCAGATTGTAAGGGGCTGAAGTGGTCCAAGTAAACACACGCGAGTGGTTTGTCTGATATTAGTAATGGTGTCTGCCCTGGACGTGTTACTGTGGAGCCTTTCATCTGCTGACAGATGTCGCATTTCAAGACGTAGTCCTTAGTCTGCTTTCTTAGTCCTGGCCACCAATAGCGCTGTTTCAATAGAGAAACAGTAGCTGTAACCCCCGCATGTGCAGAGCCTATGCCCTCGTGTGCTGCTAGAATTAATCCTAACCTACGATCCATATTTGGTATTACTCTATCCCCCACTCCAGGAATTTGAGCAAATGGAACATTGTTTGCATCTAACTTGTAGGAGTATTTGAGTGGAAATCTTTTCGGTACTTCTGAGTTATTGCGTGTAGCAATAATCGCAACCATTATCTCACCGTCTATTCTCGTTTTGGAACCAGTGATTGCAGCTATGGAAGCCATGCGTACAGCCCCCTTTGCGGCTTCATCAGCCAAAGAATTCCCTTCAACGTGAATGCCATCACGTTGATGACTCAGTGTATGTATCACGTGAGCCTTTGGTAGTTCGTTTTTCAACTCCACTACCTATTCCCATAGCGTTTTGTGCTTTATTGTGCCACTTTTTGCATCCTTAAACCCGTTTTGTCCCCAGTGATGTAGATATTCATTATATGACTGTACACAGTAAAAGGAATCACACACGATTAGTGTGGGGAATTCTCGATCCGTATTTACCAGTGCCAGTATAAGTGCTTTTAGTTCTGCCAGCTGCGCCGTGCAGTCTCCTAGAGACTGTGTTTTTGTGCATTTCGGGTGACATTATCCATCCTGCATGCATCCTTTAACGATAGCACATGCAGCGCTGTATTGCTGTTTGCTCCCTATGGCCAGTTGCGCAGAACCGTCAGTGTAAATTATATATTCATACTGATCTAGAGGCATTATTTCATTTGGTAGAGGATATTATTGTTCGTATTGCAGAAATGCTTGTGTTTTTAGATTTGGGTCGTACCTGTATTCTACATCTGTTGCAGTGAGAGAATTAGCCCATTGTATCCATCTTGGATGTAAGGCTTTAGCTTTGGGAACACTTGCCTTTGTCGCAGCATCTAAGGCTGGAACTGTGGTAACCACTATTATACGATTCCCTTGAGCCAGAGCTCTTTCTCTTACTACAGCAGTCTGTACTGCTGTTAGAATTTTTTCTGTTGATGCAAAGCACATCTCAGCATTTGTGTACAAATGTGATTTGTACGCTATTGGTACTCTCTCACCTTCATTATATGTTAGATAGGTGTACCCAGATTGACCCGCAACTATACGGATCACCAGGTTGCGTACATTTACGCGTGTCTATAAGTGTTTTGAAGCTATTATGTCAGCTTGTAAAGAACAAAGGATATCAGTGTGTTCCTGTGTCCATTGTCTGATTGAGAAATCAGGTTTTATTAAATCGTAGAAAGGTTTTACTCTTTCTGCGTAATCCAAAATGTATGTTCTGCCAAAGTTTAGGAATCCCAGGATTGATTGTAAATTTTTATATGTTTTTGGAGGTTGGAGTAGCGCACATTTTTCCAAAAAGTTAGCTGCTAGGCTTTTCCCTTCACTTGAAAGCTCATATCCTAGAAAAAGGACATTAAGGTAGGCAATCTTCGATTTTGTGAAGTTGAATTTGTAATCCTCAGAGGCAAATCCCAAAATTATGGTGTTCACTCTGTTCAAGTTTTCCTCCAGGTCATCATCGGTCAGATAGATATCATCTACGTAGGACAATGCCTCCTCATCCAAATTTTGAAGTAATTCAGTTACCCTAGCCGAAAACAACCCCGGCTGTTCTCATTCCCCTGGGGGAGTCGAAAAAATGGGTGCTGGGACCCTAGCGCTGAGAATGCTGTCAAATATCTGCTCTCAGGTGCTATATTTTGGCAAAAAAATCCATTTGAGATATTTAGTGTTGTTTTGTATTTTTTCCGCACAATGTTATTCATTAATGCGGCACTGTGTGCATTCTGTACTGCAAATGTTTTAGTGCAAGTGTTTAAATGTCTGTAATCCAACACTAGACGGTATGTGTTGTACGGTTTTGATACGGGAAACAAAGGGTTATTCATTTGAGAAGTGCATGTTTCAATCACTCTTTGGTATTCAAGTTGATCTAAGATCTCCCTGACCTGTTTTTTAGCTTCTTGCTTTATTGGATACTGCCTTTGTGCAGTCGGAGTATTTTTCAATGGAATTATATGGTGGATTGAGTCCTCATCCCATCCAACATGGTTTTTGTATAATTCCGGAGCTTGGGCTACCGCCCACTCCTGCGCATATGTATATTTTAAATGTTTGGGAACATGGTCTGAGAATGCTGGTAAAATTACTGTTTCTCCCCTAGGGCAATCCATGACGAATGCTGGCGGCCAATCTTGTTCAGCTAACAGAATGTCATAGCCAAAAGTTAGGTTCTCCTAAAGCGACCTCTAACTGTCCTGCATTTGTCCCCCTCCATTTGGAGTGTTAGTTCATACAATTTATGTGGGACACTTTCCCTAGTATCAGGTGTTTCTACCGTGATATAATCATTCAAGTCCGCTGTCACCAGAAATTCCATCAGGTTCTGGCGAGCTATTGTTACTTCTGACGCACTGTCTAGCATCGTCAGAGCCCATTCCCCGTTCAGTAGTCGAGTCCTCAGAATTCTGGGCATGTCTGATCTTTAGACCTGCAACCTTCTTCTTTTTGAACTGTGGCTTTTGTTTTGGTTTACCTTCTTTTTTGGAAGTATATTCTTGAGCGTGCTGCTTGTCTCTGGACCTTGTACGCTCTTCTTGTCTGTCTGACCGTCCTTCCCTCTCGGAGTTTTTCGTTGAACCCTGAGAGGAACGTGTATCAGTATCCTGATACCTGTCAGGTTTCCTAATGTTGTCCCTATTCCTAAGGTTATACCTCTTTTCGGAGGGCTCCTGTGGAGGAGATCTACCTCTGGATTGAGATCTGTTTTCTGTAACTTTTTGTTTTTTGTTATTGTCCCACTTCTTTTAGATGAAGCAGGTGTCTGCTTGATGGTCTCCTTCTCAGGTATTACCCATCAGTTGTGGTTTTAATGCTTTTCCACCCAAACTGCCCCTGCCTAATTCTGCATACTGCAGTTTCAATTATTTTAGGTAGTTCGTGCTCTTGTTCTTAAGGACTGAACTCCCTCAGGCATTGGCGGATAGCCACTGATGCTGCCTCCCTTTAATATTTGCTAATATTATGGCTGATACCTGGGCATAATTACCTAGTAATTTCATCCCTAAGTTCAGAGCAGGCTCTGCTCCATACTCATTTTGTATTTGTCTCAATACATCTGGTATTACAGCTAAGGATGGTATACAATGAGTTCTGGTATATATGGCAGTGAAAACTGTACCCCAAGAGGTACAATCCTCTATCTGTGGTGTTATTCCCATGGGCAAGCAGATTGTCAGCATCCTGTGTTTCTCATAAGGGCTAGTATTCGGAAATACTGCTTCTAACTGTGCTATTTTCTAAGCTACCCAGAATGAATGAATGAAATGAAAGTGAGATGAATGAAATGAAATGAAAGGGGCTTTTATATAGCGCATGGCTACCCGGAGGCATCCCAGTGCTGCAGAGGTGGCTAGGGAGATGGGTGGGTTTATGGGAATAGCCAAGTTTTCAAACGTTTTCGAAATGTCAGATGATTGACCTCCTTGCGGATAGGAGGAGGAAGGACGTTCCAGAGCTTAGAAGCATTGTAGGAGAAAAGGCGACCGCCTGTTCTGGCCTTCTTAATTCTGGGGACCTCAGCCAAGTGGAGCTCGTCCGAGTGCAGACTTCGTGTAGCCTTATATGGTTTAACCAGACTTTTGGTGATAGGAGGACCTTTGCCTTGCAGGCCTTTATGCGCAATGCAGAGGGCCTTAAAATGTATTCTCTCCTGTACCGGGAGCCAGTGAAGAGAACGAAGAGCAGGTTTTGCTGAGCAGCGGTTTTTTGTGCCCGTAAGAAGTCTTGCTGCTGAGTTTTGAACCACTTGCAGTTTGGTAATGACTGAGTTGGGAGCGCCCAAATAAAGAGCATTGCCGTAATCCAGCCTGGAAAGGATAAGTGCCTGGATCAGGAGCTTTCTTGAGTGGCTTGGTAGAAGAGGGAGTATTTTTCGGGTGGTTCTGAGCAGACCATAGCATGCGGCGGCCGTTTTCCTTGCTTGGACTCTAAAAGTGAGATTATGGTCGAGCCAGATGCCCAAGCTTTTATCTCCTTTTTTGGCGTTGGAGCTGGGCCCATGCAAATCGGCCACATGGTGTTTGAATTAAAAATTTGCTTGGTTGCCCAGCAGCATGAGCTCCGCTTTGTCGCCATTGAGTTTCAGGTGAGATGAGCTCATCCAGCTAGCGACTTCCTTGAGGCAGGAACGCAGATCCGTAGTGGATTGTTCTGCCTGGTTGAGTGCCACAATTAGCTGGGTATCATCAGCATATGTGACTATGTGGATTCCAAAAGGGCTACAATCTCTGCCAAGGGGGCCATGTATACATTAAAAGTGTGGGGCTCAGAGGCGAGGCCCTGAGGAACACCACACTGCAGCGGGGCTGGTTGGGAGCCGGAATTTCCTTCGAATACCTGGAAGAACCTTTCTTCCAGGAACGATCTCAGCCATGATAAGGCCGTACCTGTCACTCCCACTTTTTTTAGACGGTGGACCAATGTGCCGTGGTTCACCGTGTCAAAGGCTGCACTTAGGTCCAGGAGGATGATAGCCGAAGATCCTCCGGAGTCAAGAATCTTTCTTGACTCCTCCACTACCGCTATCAGTGCAGTCTCTGTGCCCTGACCAGGGCGGAAGCCAGTCTGGGATGAGTGGAGTAATTTAAAAGTTTCCAGGTGTGCAGAAAGTATACGATTGACATGTTTTTCTGCAATCTTGCTAATACCGGGGAGTAATGAGATGGGGCGGTAATTGCCCAGCTCAGTGGGGTCTAGATGAGGTTTTTTTAATAACGCCTTCACTATTGCATTTTTCTAGTCTTGGGGGACTGTGCCCGATGCTAATGAGGCATTAATTAAATTGGTGATGGGAGAGGCAACTATGGGTGCTACCAGCTTCAAGATGTTAGGAGGGGCAGGGTCCAGCGGAGACCCGCTCTTGACCGAGTCTGAGATGGAAGAGAATAATTCCTCGGTAAGTGGAGTGAATGAATCTAGGAGATGAAGGTTATTCGGAGGTTCTAAGTCGTAGAGCTTGAGTAAGTGCTCATTGTCGGTGGGTGGGAGGAAATTGAGGATATTTTGAATTTTGGTAGAGAAAAATCCAGCTAATTCCTCGCATCGGCGACCAGACGGGTCAGGGGCTGCAGGAGGATCGGGAACTTTCATGAGTTTTTTTGCGATCTGAAATATTTCTCTGGAGGAGTTAGAGGAGGAGCGGATTTTTTCCTCATAGTAGGCAGCCTGGACTGCTTTTAATGCTGTTTTATAATGAGCGATGGATAGCCTGTATTGTAATTTTTTTCGCTTGAGAAGTCTTTCCTCCATGCTCTTTCCAATCTTTTACACTGTTGCTTCAATTTGCGAAGTTCAGGAGTGAACCAAGGAATTTATTGGGTCCCGTTTTTTAAATATAGTTTTCCTAGGAAGTACTATGTCAAGTGAGTTCTCAATCCATGAGGAGAACTTTCTATTAGCAACTGAAGGATCGGGGTCATGGATGGGTATAGTTGATTCCAATTCGCGGGTCCAGTCTTCTACAATCAGTTTGGACCAGGGGCGAATTTGGATACGTGAAGCTAGCGATTGTGAGCCCGAGGAGGGTGGGTGCCAAGAGAAAGGGACAAGAAAGTGGTCTGACCAAGGAAGGGGATGGGGTCATTCCCTTTTAATTCCGCTATACTTGAGAAAATGGGATCAAGGAGGTGACCCTTGACATGTGTTGCTTGGTGTGCTTTTAGGTCTAATTGGTAGGCTGCAAGGTCATGGGCTAGGTCGTTAGCCACCCTGTCCAAAGGGTCGTCAAAATAAAAATTAAAATCTCCCAGAAGGTTGAGATTGGGCGAAGCACTGGCAAGATTTAAGACAGTTTCCAGTAGTGAGCTGCAAAATTGTCCCTGTGCTCCTGGGGGTCGATATAGGAGAATGCAAACGAGGGTAAGTGATAGAGCGAATTCAATAGAGAAGTGGGCATTTTCGCAGTCTAGGAGAGGGCTGTCCAGAATATGGCAGATTAAATGGTCTCTGTAAATGATTGCAATCCCGCCCCCCTTCCCACTTGTTCTGTCTAATCGCTGAATCAGGTAGCCAGGGGAAAGCGTTTGAACAATGTCTGGATCTGAACTAGGAGATAACCAAGTCTCCGTGAGAAACAGAACATCCAGTTCAGTGTCTTGTAAAAGTATAGATATTTCCGTAGTGTGTTTTGGCAGGGATCTGCAGTTAAGCAGAGCCATATTGAACACGTTCCCTGCTGAGGGGAGTGGATGGTCAGTGGGGTCAGTTCATATGAGCAGTGTAGGCATCTGTCCTGCAACTTCTCGGGGGATATAGAATGGATACAAGTTAACTTAGGGGCTTTCTGCAGGAGTATTAATTCTTCCCTAGTATACCGAGGGAAAGCTGAAGGTGGAGGGGCAGGGGGTCTGGCCCCTGGGCCCTGTCTGGCGTGGACGGGCGCAGACGGGCTTGCCTTAGGCGTGCCTTAGGCGTGCAAGCGGCGTGCCCGCTGCGCACGTCGAGGCAGGCATCGGTATTTATGCTGCCGGTTAAGCAGCTAGACTGCTAACCGCCGCTGTGCCTATTGTCTAAAGAACAGCACTTCCGGTCTGCGTCACACTTCCCTCCACTCAACCGGAACAATCCGTGGTGGACCGGGGAAGACGCCGAGTTGACCTAGTGCGGGTGCGGAGTACAAAGTGCAAATGTGCAGGAATGCTCAAGTAAGTTTCTAAAAATATTTACAGCTCAAACGAGGCAGTTTTAAAAGCAAGACAATTTAAGGTGCAGCAAGTTTTAAAAATGGAGTCGATCGATGTCACAGGAGATTTTACCAACAATCATTTAAAATAGAAATAAAGAGTGGGTGTGTTAGGAGCCCTTTACCAGACGCTCCGTCCACTTAACCTGAATACAAGGACTAAAATCCTCTGGCATTTGTTCACGTTTTGCGGGCATTTTACCCTTTACTGCGTGTAATGTTTGTGGTGTAATTTTAGTTGCTGTGTTTGGAACGTGAGCTGTATTTGTTGTTACCATCGCTGGCTGGACTGTAAGTGTCCTCATGACGAATTGCGTCATGTTTCTGTAAAGTTTTATTAATTCTGTTGTGAAGTATGAGTAAGTCTGGTCCTGGCATTGTTTCGATGTCAGGATGTGGTGTGTAGGCTGCTAGTATTGGCCATGTTGCTCCCTCTCTTCCAAGCGGGCCGAGCCTTACTCTACTTCTTGTATGGGGTAGGGCACCTTTAAACCAGTATAAATGTTCCTGGTACGTGAGCGGAACCTCAATGTCCTCATACGGACAATATTCCGCTGGTGGTTCATCTTCTTTGTAGAAATGAAATGTTTTTGTTCTTGCATTTGCTGCTGGGAATGAAACCCATGAATGAAATACCTCTGTTCTGTATAATTGGTGTGCCTCAATCATGAAAGCTACTACGCCACCCCTAGGCGTTAAACCATGTGCAAGCAGTGTCAGGGTGACTGCGTTTCTAATGTTTGCCGCAATATGTATTGCGTCTGCATCGTCCTCGTCTTCCGAGAGCGGCAATGGCTGGTTTAGTGGGTCTGGTATTTGATTAGTCATTATGTTTAGAACACGAAATAACTTTTCAAGGGAACTAAGATAAGGTGTTTTGCACAATTTTTAGGAACACTGTGTCCTTCAAGCTTGATTAACCAACAGCTAATAAATAGTATTTTTGCCTACTCAGTTGTGGCGGAGTTTATGCCCTCCCACTCCAGAAGTCTGTGGGGATTTGTGAGTAGGGGTCTCTGAGAATAGCAAGACTGAACTACTCAGATTCTACTGTTAAATAAGTACCCAACCAACGTTGGCGGCGCCATGTCGTGTAGTTCCTATAAAAGGTATACAGGATCTGCGCGTTTAGACAACATACACTGTAGGATTGGTGTCAGATGACCTCTGATCACCCCCACCAGGTATGTTGGCCTTTTGTACCAACTAGCTCACAGTGC
Source organism: Calotriton arnoldi (assembly GCA_963921515.1). NCBI lineage: Eukaryota > Metazoa > Chordata > Amphibia > Caudata > Salamandridae > Calotriton > Calotriton arnoldi. Next base: position 517,324 of record CAWUFW010002422.1, on the reverse strand, counting down.
CACTAGAATCTCCTCTTACCAAGGAGAGAATAGTTCCTGGCAACCATCGAACATGACAACCCTGATCCCTCAGGTCGTGGAAACAATATACTACCTTTCGCTCAGTCACTAGTGCTTACTTAGTCTGTCTCAGAGAGATACACAGAACAAACAGTCTGGGCGTTTTCAATAAACATTTATTGAACAGTTGCTATTCTGGTGTAAAATAGATGAGCTGCAACAACCGCTAGACAGTATAAGATATAAATGATTAGCAGTACTATAAAAGTAAATGGATGGTATAGTTCTACCATCTTACAATAATCATGAATACATTAGAGTATATAAAACACATGATAAAAGATGCGTACTCCTACGATGCCTCCCTAACTAGATGTACCTAAGTGTACCTAGCATGTATGTAGGTGTTAAGCCAAGAATCCCTCTAGGATTTAGTCAACCCCATTACCTGAAGTGAGAGACTGAGGGACCCCATCCTGGTCTTGAGTTGGACACCCCGTGAGGGATGTTAGACCACTGCGAGCTGGAGTGTCTGCATGCAGGAACCTCAGAGTCTCTGGTCAGTGTGTCGGCCGGGAAGTCTCAGTCTCCTCTGCTCTATCTTAGCAAGATGTGATGTATATATACCCATAGGTCTCCCCAGGGGTCCTACCTCGCTGCATTACTGTGTCGGCCTAAGGATGACGTCGGGCATGAACTTTGTACATAGATTTTATACAGGAGATGGTAGCCCTGCTGTGCTTCCAAGAATACTCATGCATAATGGATGAGATTTCGAACTAGGGCAAACCCATGTTCTGAATGCAGTGTCGTATCTAGGTAAAAGGTCAGTCCCTGTAAACCGTGACAAGTGTAATGTAGGGAAGAATATAGGTGAAGGGTAAGAAGTTACCAGGGCCTATATTATGGTACCTATATGGAATATGACAAGAGTTGGTAGATATTCCTCCGGAACTGGTAGATTTAAATACATATGAGTCCATCCTTATTCAATCTGTGCACCCCTTTCAGGCTATAGTTCGTATGGAGCCTAAAACAGGTAAGCTGCCTCCAACAGATTTACAAAGAGGTATGAAAGGAAGAGTTGTGTATTTACCTTTAGATTTAAAAAAAATATTGAAACTGTTGGTATAGAGAGAGAGGAAAGTGAACCTGTAGTTATTCTAGTTAATGGCGTACCAACAAAGAGTCTGAAAATATGGCAAGAGTTAGTACATGTCACCAAACTTCAAAAGGCTACATTATATCTTGTACAAAACAATATTTATTATAAAACTGTAAATGTGGAAGAACAAGAAATATGTTTAGAAGATGAAACAGAAATTTCAACTGGCCAAATAGAAAAAGTGGACAACTCCAGGAGTGAAGACATTTATGAACATTACAGTATACATCCTCTACATTCAAAAGAAGTGATGGTTTCAAATGAAGAAAGCGAAGGGAACTCCCATGAGTGTATGGGAAAAAAGTTTAGAAGCTCGTTGTTTTCCACAGCGCTTCCCCTCTGGAAAAGGTGGACGATATGATGAACGACCACTACAGATTCCAGCTTCAGAATACCGTTCGACAAGATTGTACTCAGAAGATCCCAGATTTCGACAGTGTATTCCATATATATTTCATCTTCTGTTTGAAAGTGATTTGTCTGGACATTCATATGCAGTGAACCACATATTAAAAACAGGAGTTCATCTTACACATGTTTCTGCAAAGGAATTCTTGGACAAAGTTCAACAAAGAGACGATCATTTAGAATCTCATTTAATTAATTTGATGGCGTGTCAACGTGGTACTAATGAGTATTGGTATCGTCGTCACAGAGAACTTAAATGTATGTTAAAAAACATAGGTACCCCTACGTGGTTTGTTACGCTTAGCTGTGCTGAATACGCATCGTCCCGATTTACTTGAATTTCTACGACAAGCAAATTCAAATGTAAAAAACATTGAGTTGAAGGCAGCTGGAGAACTGTGTGCCTTGGATCCTGTAAATGTGTGCAGATATTTTAATCATAGGTTTCAAGCTATGATGTCTTTTATCTGCAATAAAAATAATCCACCTCTTGGAGAAGTTACTGATTTCTTTTGGAGAAAGGAGTACCAAGCCAGAGGTGCTCCTCATATCACATGCTATTATGGATCAAGAATGCACCGAAATTTGGAACCGATTCTGATGAAACTGTTTTGTCTTTCATTGAAGACTATGTTACCAGTGCCATTCCAAAAAAAGGAGGAGAAAACAGCTTGAGACAACAAGTTTTACGGTTTCAAAGTCATCGATGTGGAAAATATTGTCGACGAAAATACAAGTCAAAGGGAAAATTTTATACAAAATGTCGTTTTGGATTCCCACGTCCAATAATTTCAAAAGGAAGAGTCAATAATTTTATGTCAGCAGTAAGGCATACTATAACTCGAAAATCTCTGAAGAATACATACAACATAAAAAGAATTGAAGATTCAAAGTATATTATTGACTACAATCCAGTGATTTTGACAATGTGGAATGCAAACATGGATATCCAGTATGTTGCAGATAATTCAATTGCTGTTGCTCGCTATGTTACGTCATATATAACCAAATCTGAAAAGACAGAGTTGAAAGAAATGTGGGAAGAGTCTTAGTAACAAATTGTACAGCTTTAGTTTGAAAATGCTTTCCCATCGAGAGATTGGATCCTATGAATGTTCGGATCGGTGGAGCTCTGCCAGTTTATATTCAAAGTCAAGAGGAATCATTTGGGTAAGTCTAGGTCTTGCTGCAACACGAAATCGAGTATTAAAATCTCTACAAGAAATTGAATACTTAGCATTGAATGAACCAGAGAGTACAGATATTGTTAAAGCTAATATGTTGGATATGTAGTATCCCAAAAGGAGCCCACATCTGGAAAACATATGTCTCTATGAAGTACTGCAACATTACAGCTTTAAGAGAAATGTACAGAAAATATAAATTAAGAAAAATATGCAGAAATTGGATGTGATGGATGTTTGGTAAAACATGCCAAAGGAAATCTTATTAACCACAGAAAACTCAGTTGCGAAACTCCAGATAAAAGGGAATTTTTCTATTTAGCACTTCTGCAACTGGTGAAGTGAAACGGAATTACTTGGAGATGTTGACTGCTATGAAGATTCTTTTAATGCATATAAAGATAACATTCAATGCACAATTTTCCCTACTTATCTACAAATGTTAAATGAAGAGATTGAACAAGAAACTATTGCAGCTGAAATAGCTAGAGACAGTTCCCATGATACTCAAAGTTCTGCTCCACTAAGTCAAGATCCACTAGTACAACCAATTATTGAAAATGAAGCAGCAATAGCCATGAATGAAGTAGAAACTGCAATGCAACAAGCACAACAGGAGATTATTGAGTTGGGAAACTTGGAAGAAGAACTAAATATTAAATAAAAAAGAAATATATCAGCAAGTGACACAACAGATACAGCATGGTTTACTGCATAAAAAAAGAATGCCAATGCACATCATTTAAACCTATTCGAATGTACATCAGTGGTCAAGCTGGAACAGGAAAAAGTTTCTTAATTAAAATTTTGACCAGTTATCTACACAAAACTACTGAATCACATTTATCTTGTGTTGTAACAGCTCCAACTGGATTAGCAGCACACAACATTAAAGGGATTACGTTACATCGATTACTCATGCTACCAGTTGAACATGAAAATAAATTGGAATATCACAAGCTATCTGGAGAAGCTTGTTATGAAGTTTCAAGAGTACTGAAGAAAATGAAACTTCTAATCATTGATGAGGTGAGCATGGTCTCAAACTTAATGCTTGCGTTTGTACATTTAAGAATGCAACAGATTTTAAAAACAGATTATGATGTTCTATTTGGAGGAAAACATGTAATTGTATTCAGCGACCTACTACAACTTACCCCTGTGAAAGGGCAACCAGTTTTTAAAACACTTGTCCAGGAAGACACTAGGAAATCTTTGGGAAGTATTGGAAATGTCAAAATTTGGTCTCATTTTGAATATAAAGAACTTATTAAGAATATGCGACAAGCAAGTGATGAACATTATGGAAACATTCTTCAAGATATAAGAATTGGTGTTTTGACAAAACATGGTAAAGAAGCTTTACAAAGTCAGCTTTTAACGAACTTATTTGCAAATGAAAACATAGCACCTGAAATAATGTGCAAAAAAATTGGAGAAAAGAAGTCTATAGTTTGCCTAATGCCTACACTGCAAGAGTGTTCTACATTCAATGAAGAACTTCTGAAATTGGAAAAACAACCAATAGTGAAAATGGAAGCTATTGATAAAATGGAACACGAAGGAGTTACTATTCTTCTCTCAGAGAAATATCAGTCAAAATTGGATTCTTTGAAAAAGTCGGTGTCTAAGACTGCAGGTTTAGAAAAGACTTTATAGGTATGTGTAAACTGTCGGGAAATTTTACGGCGTAATTTGAATGTAGAAGAAGGTTTAGTAAAGGAGCAATGGGAAAAGTTGGTGATTTTGTAAATTTTCAGAACAGAGATGGAATTGAATTTTTGAAGATTAAATTTGATCAGATTGAAGAGGTAAAACAGATTGGACGTTGTGCTGTTCGTTTTTGCTTGTAAAAGACTTGTATGTTCGTAGAAAACAGTTTCCTCTTTCTTTAGCATATGCAGTAACGATTCATAAATCTCAAGGTTTAAGTGTAGACAGTGCTTTGGTAAATATTGGAAGTACAGTGTTTTTCAGAGGACATGGCATACGTTGCATTGTCTCGAGTAAGAACATTATCTGGTTTGTATTTGATTGATTTTGATGAGAAAAGATTAGTGCTGATGCAAATTCTGTAAGAGAGCACAATCGGTTAAGAAGACTTTATGCTCCTAACTTAGGTGAATACCCCGTATATGAGAAGCATGTTGTGTGTCCAAAATGGAAATATGACAAACATTCTACTGAGATTCAAAAAAGGAAAACAATTTAAGAGAATCATGAAGCTGCAAAGAAAATGAAAATGGACACTGTTAATGATATTGTTGGATACCAGTTGGAAAATAGTTCAGGTATCAACTGCTATGCTAATGTAATTGTGAATGTTGTCTTTTATCTAGAAGATCTTCATCATGAAATTATGGAAAATCAAGAAAAAAGATTCTGTTCTTTACTACATTATATTTTTCAAAAGTTGGTAACTTATAGAAGTAAAATCCATACTGCTTCTGGTATTCGGCATCTTTTGGGTATATGTACTGGTTCATTGAAATTTACATTGAGTATACAACAAGATGCACAAGAATTTCTTATGTTTATGCTTGGAGTATTGGAAGATGAAGGAATAGAAATTGAAAATTTATTTGGACTAAGTTACAGATGGGATCATAAATGTGAAGAGTGTTCATTTTCTTCTACCACTGAAATAGACACTGAACGATTCATATACTTGACGATACCAGATTGCAAATCAGTGTCTTTTAACAAATTAGTAAAAACAGCTAATCAAGATATGAAATGCTCTCATTGTAAATCAGAAATGTTGTCAACATTATATATAGAAAGATTTGGAAAATACGTCATTTTAATGCTACAACGTTGTAGAGCAAATGGAAGAAAATTGGAAACCAAAATAAATTTATTTGTGGCAAGTCAAGTATCAATTTCAGCAAGAACTTTTAAAGCAGTGGCTATTATTTTCCTTGATGGACCTACTACAACATCTGAACACTATACTGTGTATTTAAAGTGCAATAAAGGATGGACACATTGCAATGATGCCCATTTGGAATTCACAAGGAGCAAGCTGATCACAGCGCTGCTTCTCTCCGTTATGAATTACCAAATTCATATCTGATATTTTTGATGCCAAAGTTTTGAAAACATCATTCGACCTATTGGAAGATGTGAACACGAATTAACAAGTTTATTTTGGATATTTTCAATGCAAAAGTTTCGGAAACATTATTCGGCCTATTGGGAAGATGTAAACAATTAGTGTATGGATTATTGTTTGTGCTAATTCATATTGCATTTGGAAAATTGTGTTTAGAAATAAGTAGTTTATATATTTGTTCTTTATATTATACGAGATGTAAATGAGAATGTACATTTTAGAAAATGTAGTTGAGAGAAATAAAAGACTTAATGTAGTTGAAGAATGTAATTATGACACTGTAGATAGGTAAACACATAGTTACACATGTTCTAAATAATGCTCAATGCTGGTTTGGTATTTTTTTACAATCTCGTTGATTGTTTTTTCCCCCCCGCTGTTGTATGATGATGCTACATTGAAATCACTGTCTACAGTGAAATTCAGTAGAATCTGAGCACAGCAAAAAAGGGAAAGTGAAAATGTTTTGTAATTTTAAAATTATGTTGTGTTCTTGAAAGTATAATATTATATTCGATAACAGTTTTTCTTCTTCTTTTTTACAGAAGGTAATGGTGAAGTTTGAAAAGATTTTAAATTCAGTCTACAGCAAAACTACTGTAAAATACTTTCACTGAGTTTTGCATCTATATTAGTAAAAAGGTAAGAAGAAATAATGTAATATGCATGATAATGTGAAATAATGTTTAGAGCCACTTTTACTGCACTCATCCATTCCTTCAAACACTACCCAAGCACTCACTACCCAGGCACTATTCTCACACTCATTCAATTTACCCAGGCACTACTGGTATACTGGTACAATCACGCAGGCACTACCCATGCAGACTTGCAATCATCCAGGCACTACCCGTGCACTCATGCAATCACCCAGGTAGTACTCATGCACTCCTCCAATCACCCAGGCACTACCCATGCACTCCTCCATACACCCAGGCATTACCCATGCACTCTTCCAATCTCTCAGACATTACCCCTGCACTCATGCAATCACCCAGACATTACCCATGCCCTCCTTCAATCATTGAGGCAGTACCCATGCACTCCTCAAATCACCCAGACATTACCCCTGCACTCATGCAATCACCCAGGCATTACCCATACACTCCTTCAATCACTCAGGCAGAACCCATGCACTCCTCCAATCACCCACACATTATCCCTGCACTCATGCAATCACCCAGGCATTACCCATGCACTCCTTCAATCACCCAGCCACTACCCATGCACTTATATAATCACCCAGGCACTACCCTTGCACTCCTCCAATCACCCAGGCACTACCCCTGCACTCATGTAATCACCCAGGCACTACCTATGCACTTATGCAATAATCCAGGCACTACCCTTGCACTCCTCCAATCACCCAGGCACTATGCATGCACTCCTCCAATCACCCAGCCAGTACCCATACACCTATAAAATCACCCAGGCACTACGCATACACTCCTCCAATCACCCAGGCACTACCCCTACACTCATGCAATCACCCAGACATTACCCCTGCACTCATGCAATCACCCAGGCATTACCTATGCACTCCTTCAATCACTCAGGCAGTACCCATGCACTCCTCCAATCACCCAGACATTACCCCTGCACTCACGCAATCACCCAGGCATTACCCATGCACTACTTCAATCACTCAGGCACTACCTATGCATTCTTCCAATCACCCAGGCACTACCCCTGCACTCATGCAATCACCCAGGCATTACCCATGCATTCCTTTGATTACCCAGGGAGTACCCATCCACTCATCCAATCACCCAACACATTACCACTGCACTCATGCAATCACCCAGGCTTTACCCATGTACTCCTTCAATCACCCATCCACTACCCATGCACTTATATAATCACCCAGGCACAACCCTTGCACTCCTCCAATCACCCAGGCACTATTCATGCACTCCTCCAATCACCCAGCCAGTACCCATGCACTAATAAAATCACCCAGGCACTACCTATGTACTTCTCCAATCACCCAGGCACTACCCCTGCACTCATGCAATCACCCAGGCATTACCCATGCACTCCTCCAATCACCCAGACATTACCCCTGCCCTCATGCAATCACCCATGCATTAGCTATGTACTCCTCCAATCACCCATGCACTGCCCTTGCTCTCCTCCAATCACCCAGGCAGTATCCATGCAGTCCTCCAATCACCCAGCCAGTACCCATGCACATATAAAATCACCCAGGCACTACCTATGCACTCATGCAATCTCCCAGGCACTACTCATGCACTCCTGCAATCACCCAGGCACTAGCTATGCACTCATGGAATAACCCAAGCACTACCCTTGAACTCCTCCAATCACCCAGGCACTATCTATGCACTCCTCCAATCACTCAGGCACTACTCATGCACTCCTCCATGCACCCAGGCATTACCCATGCACTCGTCCAATCACCCAGGCACTACCCCTGCACTCATGCAATTACCCAGGCATTACCCATGCACTCCTTCAATCATTCAGGCAGTACCCATGCACTTATAAAACCACCAAGGCAATACCCATGCACTCGTCTAATCACCCAGGCACTACCCCTGCACTCATGCAATCACCCAGGCATTACCCATGCACTCCTCCAATCACCCAGCCAGTACCCATACACTTATAAAATCACCCAGGCACTACCTATGCACTCATGCAATCACCCAGGCACTACCCCTGCACTCATGCAATCACACAGGCACTACCTATGCACTCATGCAATAACCCAGGCACTACCCATGCACTCTTCCAATCACCCAAACACTACTCATGCACTCATGCAATCACTCATGCACTACCCATGCACTCATACATGCACTCAGGCACTTCTGCTGCACTCATGCAATCACCCAAGCTCTACCCATGCACTCCTTCAATCACCCAGCCATTACCCATGCACTTATATAATCACCCATGCACTACCCTTGCACTCCTCCAATCACCCAGGCACTACTCATGCACTCATGCAATCACCCAGGCACTAACTATGCACTCATGCAATAACCCAGGCACTACCCTTGCACTCCTTCAATCACCCAGGCACTATCCATGCACTCATCCAATCACCTAGCCAGTACCCATGCACTTAAAAAATCACCCAGGCACTACCTATGCACTCCTCCAATCACCCAGGAACTACCCCTACACTCATGCAATCAGCTAGACATTACCCCTGCATTCATGCAATCACCCAGGCATTACCCATGCACTCCTCCAACCCCCCAGACATTACCCCTGCACTCATGCAATCACCCATGCATTAGCTATGCACTCCTCCAATCACCCAGGCACTACCTTTGCACTCCTCCAATCACCCAGACAATGTCCATGCAGTCCTCCAATCACCCAACCAGTACCCATGCACTTATAAAATCACCCAGGCACTACCTATGCACTTATGCAATCACCCAGGTACTACCTATGCACTCATGCAATAACCCAGGCACTACCCATGTACTCCTCCAATCACCCAGGCACTAGTCATTCACTCATGCAATCACTCAGGCACTACCCATGCACTCATACATGCACTCAGGCACTTCTCTTGCAGTCTTGCAATCACCCAAGCACTACCTATGCAGTTTTCTAATCTTCCAGGCACTACCCGTGCACTCATGCAATCACCCAGGTACTACTCATGCACTCCTGCAATCACCCAGGCACTAGCTATGCGCTCATGCAATAACCCAAGCACTACCCTTGCACTCCTCCAATCATTCAGGCAGTACCCGTGCACTTAAAAAATCATCTAGGCACTACCTATGCACTCCTCTAATCACCCAGGCACTACCGATGCACTCATGCAATAACCCAGGCATTACGCATGCACTCCTCCAATCACCCAAACACTACTCATACAATCACTCAGGTACTACCCATGCACTCATGCAATAACCTAGGCACTACCCATGCACTCTTCCAATCACTCAATACCCTTGCACTCCTCTAATCACCCAGGCACTACCCCTGCACTCATCCAATCACCCAGGCATTACTCATGCACTCTTCCAATCACCCAAACACTACTCATGTACTCATGCAATCACTCAGGCACTACCCATGCACTCATGCAATAACCCAGGCACTACCCATGCACTCTTCCAATCACCCAAACACTACTCGTGCACTCATGCAATCACTCATGTACTACCCATGCACTCATACATGCACTCAGGCACTTCTGCTGCACTCATGCAATCACCCAAGCACTACCCAAGCAGTCTTCCAATCATCCAGGCACTACCTGTGCACTCATGCAATCACCCACACATTACCCCTACACTCATGCAACCACCCAGACATTACCCCTGCACTCATGCAATCACCCAGGCATTACCCATGCACTCATGCAATCACCCAAGCATTACCCATGCACTCCTTAAATCACTGAGGCAGTACCCATGCACTCCTCGAGTCACCCAGATATTATCCCTGCACTCATGCAATCACCCAGGCATTACCCATGCACTACGTAAATCACCCAGCCACTACCCATGCACTTATAAAATCACCCAGGCACTACCTGTGCACTCCTCCAATCACTCAGGCACTACCCCTGCACTCATGCAATCACCCAGGCACTACCTAAGCACTCATGCAATAACCCAGGCACTAACCTTGCATTTCTCCAATCACCAAGGCACTACCCATGTACTCATGCAATAATCCAGGCACTACCCATATACTCCTCCAATCACCCAGCCACTACCCATGCACTCATGCAATCGCTCAGGCACTACCCATGCACTCATCCATGCACTCAGCCACTACCCCTGCACTCATGCAATCACTTGAGCAGTACACATGTACTCCTCCAATCACCCAGGTACTACCCCTGCACTCGTCTAATCACCCAGGCAGCACTCATATACACCTCCAATCACACAGGCACTTTCTATGCACTCATGCAATAACCCAGGCATTACCCATGCACTCCTTCAAACACTCAGGCAGTATGCATGCACTCATGCAATCACCCAGGCATTACCCATGCACTCCTCCAATCACCCAGACATTACCCGTGCACTCATGCAATCACCCAGGCATTACCTATGCACTCCTCCAAACACCCAGGCACTACCCTTGCACTCCTCTTATCACCCAGGCACTATCCATGCATTCCTCCAATCACCCAGCCTGTACCCATGCACTCTTGCAATAACCCAGGCACCACCCATGCACTCCTCCAATCACCGAGGAACTACCCTTGCACTCTTCCAATCACCCAGGCACCATCCATGCATTCCTCCAATCACCCAGCCAGTACCCATGCACTCTTGCAATAACCCAGGCACTACCCATGCACTCCTCCAATCACCCAGCCACTACCCATGCACTCATGCAATCACCCGGGCATTACCCATGCACTCCTTCAATCACTCAGGCACTATCTATGCACTCCTCCGATCACCCAGGCACTACCCCTGCACTCATGCAATAACCCAGGCACTACCCATGCACTCTTCCAATCACCCAGGCACTACCCATGCACTCATGTAATCACTCAGGCAGTACACATGCACTTCTCCAATCACCCAGGCACTACACATACACTCATGCAATCACACATGCACTACCCATGCACTTCTCCATATATTACACTTGCCGCAATTCATACAACACATAGAAATTTGTCTATTTTTATCCAAATAGGTGGTTCTAACAAGAACCATTTTTTTCTTCTTTTTTTCTTTTATATTTTGTGTGTGTTTTTTTTGTGTTTTTTCAACAGAAAATCAACAGAATGAACGGAGAAAACTTTTGAAACATTTTGCAATCAGAAAGTCATTGCAAAAACAAACAAACAAAAAATTAACAATGGTGGTTTTTTACAGCAACCACAATAGCATCCACAGATTGCTCTCCATAGCAAAGAACTTTTTTACATTTAATACAACGCTTCTCCAGTCCAGCAAATTCAGGTACAATATGGGTTCTTTGAGTAGTGGAAGAACCTGATGAGGTGCTTGGTCCTGCAACTTGGTCTTCTTGTGATGCCTGTTTTTGAAGGTCACGACGATGTTGTTCTCGTGCAAGACACCGTGGATGCATTGTCTGCAGGTGTTTAAGCATCGAAGATGTCCCACACAAGTATTTCTTTTCTGGTCCACGTGAGAGGACCTTGTCGCAGATAGTGCACGTCACCTTACGTGTGTTGACCTTCTTCTCACCAGCAGGTTTTGAGAAAAAGGCCCATACGATGCTCTCGTACCTTTGCTTTACTGGTTCTTCCAACTCTTCTTCTTCTGGAGGAAGCTGTTGAGCAGGATTTGAAGAAGCCATTTTCTGTTGATGTCAAGAAACACCCAAAAAAATGCAGAAAAGAAGAGAGAAAATACAAGAGCTGTGTCTCTGTAGATGTTGTTGAAAGAATCAAAAATTTGCGTGGGGTCCTGCAAGTTGTAGAATAAAAAGCTTCTTAACCAATGAAATGCTTTCTTTTGCAGTCACATGGGATTTGCGCACCCGGCGCGCAACCGGCGCGCACCCGACGCGCAACCGGCGCACACTCGACGCGATTCCCAAAAAATATATTTAACAATAATATATCTTTATTCCAGTTACAAATATACAATATTTACAATTGTGTATATTAATCTCTTGGTATAATATATTTAATAAAGTTATATACATATACTTTTAAAACAAAATAATTTACAGTGTATTCGCGCACCTGGCGCGACCCCCGGAAATACGTACGTGAAGTTGCGCGGGACCTTTGCGGCTCCCGTAACTTTATTATACGACGTTTAACATCGATATTATTTAAGGAAATATTACTTTGATAACTCATAGAATAAACCATATACGACTGATTGAATAAATTTATAGTATATATCATATATTTAAAATTATTAAAAAAAGAAAAATGAGAACCGCGCATCCTTCGCATACCATACGCGTATCGTACACGACTTAACCAATATGGTGGCAACATTCTTGGATTCGCGCACCCACCGTGACCGGTTCACGATTGGTATCGACTCTCACTTAAAAAAAAAGACAAAAATAAAAATGTAAATGCATATTTTAAAAAGGATAAAACATCACATTATTTTTTATAAAAGTTTAAAAATTTAGATGAATAATTTTTGGGACATTATAGTTAGAAATTAGCATTTAAAAACCTTCGAAATTCACAGAAAAAACCATAGGTTTCAGGGACATTATAGTTAGAAATTAGCATTTAAAAACCTTTGAAATTCACTGAAAAAACCATAGGTTTCAGAGGTGTTATAGTTAGAAATTAGCATTTAAAAAACCTTTGAAATTCACTGAAAAACCAAAAGTTTCAGGGACGTTATAGTTAGAAATTAGCATTTAAAAAACCTTTGAAATTCACTGAAAATACCATAGGTTTCAGAGGTGTTATAGTTAGAAATTAACATTTAAAAAACCTTAGAAATTCACTGAAAAAACCATAGGTTTCAGGGACGTTATAGTTAGAAATTTTCATTTAAAAAACCATAGAAATTCACTGAAAAAACCATAGGTTTTAGGGATGTTATAGTTAGAAATGAGCATTTAAAAAACATGGAAATTCACTAAAAAAACTGTTTTTCATTTGGGATGTCATCAGTGATGTCATCAGTGATGTCAATGACCAAGTCATGAGTGATGTAATATGTGATGTCATCAGCAGTGCACTGCGGGGGCGCAAGTTATAGTTAGCTCAACTAACTATAACGGCCGAATTTCTCTGGTTTTGTACGAGTGAAATGTCCAACTAACCATAATGTCCCTGACCGCCAGTAGATGGTTATAGTTAGGACCTATTTTCCATAGGAAATCCGCAACATTCTATTTGCAATAACGTTGGCGCCGGTTGACGAATCTTCGCGAAAGCTTCCAACTTGTTGGGGCGCTCCGGTCCGCTCCTATCCTGAAAGTCTTGGGGTGATTCGTCAAGCGGGGGCCGAGAAAAAAGGGGGGTCCCAAAACGCGTTTTCCCCATTCATTTTTCCATAGGAACCTTTAGTCGCAGCTACAGCCCGAACTGCTGAACGGAATTACACCAAATTTGGCAAAGAGGTAACCCTTGGTTCAGTGTCGTGCCTTTTGCTTAAATGGTGTAAATCCGTTCAGTAGTTTCTGAGAAAATCACAAGTAAAATCACATATATATCTATGGCCGAGTAGGGTCCGAGCACCCTGAGCGCACCCTGCGCGCACTGCCCCGATCACGAACTGCATGCTAATTGGCTGTCAAGTGGCTGTCAACACTCCAAATCAGGAAGTGTTGGCAGCCATTTTGTCCCTCGGTAGAACCGAGGGACAGAAACAAGTGCGCAAAGCGCAAAAAGGGGGCAGGGTAGAAACACCCTGACCCCCGAGGTCTGCTCAGGAGGTCCCACAAAGACCCCTGGGCAGAAAAAAGCATTTTTTTTTTAAACGGCGGGATGCGCTTAGGGTATGCGGATCCCGCCGATTGAAAAAAAAAAAAAACACAAGAAACAAGAGCGCAAAATGCACAAAGGGGGCAGGGTAGAAACACCCTGACCCCCTAGGTCTGCTCAGGGGGTCCCACATCGGCGGGATGCGCTTACGGTGCGCGAATCCCGCCGATAAAAAAAAAAATCGAAGGCGGTCTTTCGCGCTTCGATGCTAATTTGCCCCCGGGTGGCCCAAGTCCCGGGGGCATGCGGGGGTGGGTTTAGATTTTATGGGGGGCCTCTAAGGCCCCCAAGCCCCGAGGACTGCCACCCCCGGGGCTTTAAATAAAAATGGTGCGGGAGGGCTATCCGCCCTCCCGCAGCCCCGGGACCGCTACCCCCCGGGGCTTCTTTTTTAAATTTAAATCACCTGTGTGGGGGCTCCAGCCCCCACACGCCCGGGACCGCCACCTCCACGGGGCACTAACAAATTTAAAATGGGGGTCTGTTTTGGACCCCCGAAGCCCCGGGGACCACCACCTCCCCGGGGCTTTGAAGAAGTTGGGAGGGGGGCCCCCCTCCTGGAGCCCTTGATGGCCCTGGGGACCACCACCCCCCAGGGCCGGCTCCTGCAGTGTCCCGGGGTGCAGGAAACCTGCTCTCTCTTCCAAAATTCAAAGACAATTGCTTTTCCACACGGGGAGCTGCATCTTAGCAGCTCCCCATGTGGAAAAGCAATGCCGGCTCCCGAGGGACGCGGGGAGCCGGCGGGACCGTGGGAGGATTGGGGACCCCCCACGGTCCCCAACAGAGAGGGCCAACCCCGGGGGATGGGGTCCCCGGGGCTAGTAGTGGCCCGGGAGGGGGGCCACACGGCCCCCCTCCCCAAATGTTAATTTAAAAAAAAAAAAAAAACAAAGGCCGGCCTCGGGGATGGGGTCCCCGGGCCATAAGTGGCCTAAGGAGGGGGCAACACAGCCCCCTCCATAACATTTAAAAAAAAAGAAGGCCATGCCCTGGGGGATGTGGTCCCCGGGGCCGATTAAGGCCTGGGGAGGGGGGCGGCCCGGCCCCCTTTCAATTTTTTTTTTTTAAAAACATAATATTAGGGGGCAGGCCCTGGGGGATGGGGTCCCCAGGGCCAAAAATTAGAAAAGAAGGGGGCCACACAGCCCCCTTCTTAAAAAAAATTAAAAAAAATACCGGCATCATGCCGGCGGCCACGCCCCTCCTTGGAGCACTCTGCAAACACGCCCCTGGCGCGTTTGCAGATGGGGAACGAATTCCCCTTGAATACTGGGGGTCCCTGGGAGCCAACTAGCCCACCAGGAACCTCCAGTATGCGCCAGGGGCTGCGTTGCAGAGAGGTGTACAGAGGCCACGCCCCTTTTACACCTCTCTGCAACGCACCTCTGTGGCGCTTTTTGGAGGTACCTGGTGGGCTAGTTGGACCCCAGGGACCCTCAGGATTCAAGGGGACTTAATCCCCCAACTTAAAACGTGCCACGGAGCGCGTTTGCACAGTGGTGAAGGGAGGGTGCGGGCTTCAGGTGACATGTGTGCAAACAGGCCCCATGGCGCGTTTTAAGATGGGGAATTAAATCCCCTTCAATCCTGAGGGTCCCTGGGGGCCAACTAGCCCACCAGGTACGTCCAGAAAGCGCCACAGAGCTGCGTTGCAGAGAGGTGCAAAAAGGGGCGTGGCCTCTGAACACCTCTCTGCAACGCAGCTCCCTGGCGCATACTGGAGGTACATGGTGGGCTAGTTGGACCCCAGGGACCCTCATGATTCAAGGGGACTTAATCCCCCAACTTAAAACGCGCCACGGGGCGCGTTTGCACAGATGTCACCTCAGGCCCCGCCCCCTCCCTTCACCATTGTGCAAATATTCCTCTAAAATCAGCCGAACTACGAATTCCGATTTACTCACCTGTTATCAGGAGAGACCTCAGTGCTGCATCTTTCAGTCCAGTACTGATCCTGAAAAGTAATTTTAACCGTACTTACCAGTAACTTGAATTTCCTTCCATAGGATATCATTGCCTGCTTTTTGCTGAAAAAGTTTCTAAGTGTCGACTTTTGAAACATACAAATATTCCTCTAAAATCAGCAGAACTACGAATTCCGATTTACTCACCTGTTATCAGGAGAGACCTCAGTGCTGCATCTTTGAGCCCAGTACTGATCCTTAAAAGTAATTTTAACCGTACTTACCAGTAACTTGAATTTCCTTCCATAGGCTAACATTGACTAGTTTCACTTGGAAATTCTTCTAAGTGTGGAGTTTTGGAACTTTATAATATTCCTCTAAAATCAGCCGAACTACGAATTCCGATTTACTCACCTGTTATCAGGAGAGAACCCAGTGCTGCATCTTTTAGCCCAGCACTGACCTTGAAAAGTAACCTAACCGTACTTACCAGTAAATTGAATTTCCTTCCATAGGATAACATTGCCTGCTTTTTGCTGAAAAAGTTTCTAAGTGTCGATTTTTGAAACATACAAATATTCCTCTAAAATCAGCAGAACTACGAGTTCCGATTTACTCACCTGTTATCAGGAGAGACCTCAGTGCTGCATCTTTGTGCCCAATACTGATCCTGATAAATAATTTTAACCATACTTACCAGTAACTTGAATTTCCTTCCATAGGCTAACATTGACTAGTTTCACTTGGAAATTCTTCTAATTGTGGAGTTTTGGAACTTTATAATATTCCTCTAAAATCAGCCGAACTACGAATTCCGATTTACTCACCTGTTATCAGGAGAGAACCCAGTGCTGCATCTTTTAGCCCAGCACTGACCCTGAAAAGTAATTCTAACCGTATTTACCAGTAACTTGTATTTCCTTCCATAGGAATCCATTGTCTGGTTTTCAGCAGAAAAGTTTCAAAGTGTCGATTTTCACAAACTACAAATATTCCTTAAAAATCGCCTGTATGACTTAAACGCATTCTTTCAACTGTTTACAGGAGATGCACCAGTGCTGGATCCAAGATCCACCACTGAGTAAGAAAAAGTAACGATAACACTACTTACCTGCTAAGTGAATTTCCTCCCTTAGGATAACATTGGTGATTCTATGTGAAAAAGTTTCTAAGTGTCAACTTTTAAAATACAATAATATTCCTTAAAAATCACTACTGTAACCAACACGCTTTTACTCAACTGTTTACAGGAGATGTCCCAGGACTGAATCTAGGGTCCAGTCCTGTGGTTAGAAAAGTAATCCATAAAGTAACTAATTGCATTTAACTTGAAATTCACATTGAGCTCAATGTTGCATTGTGTTTGAAATTGTGTTGCCCATTGCAACAACTGTAACTACTGTACTTAAAAGTCTATTGCCTATTTGCAAAGTACTTAAACTAAAGTAATTCATTCTGAGAAAGTATATTTTGTAATGTAATGTATAATGTAATTACAATGTATTTAAAAAATAAAATATCTAAAAATAAATAGTTTAAAAAATGTAGTAAATCAGTATCAAAAAAATAAATATAACAATTAATACATTTAAAAATTGTCATTTACAAAACCTTTGAAATTCACTGAAAAAAACCATAGGTTTCAGACATGTTATAGTTAGGAATTAGCATTTAAAAAACCTTTGAAATTCACTGAAAAAACCATAGGTTTCAGGCACGTTATAGTTAGAAATTAGCATTTAAAAAACCTTACAAATTCATTAAAAAAACCATAGGTTTTAGGGACAGTTATAGTTAGTTGGACATTGCACTCGTACAAAACCCGTGAAATTCCCCGTTATAGTTAGTTCAGGTAACTATAACTCACGCCCACAATGCACTGCTGATGACGTCACATATTACATCACTCATGACATGGTCAGTGACATCACTGATGACATCACTGATGACATCTCAAATGACATCACTGATGACATCATCCAGTGACTGTGTGTTTCTGTAAAGTTTAAATATTTTTAATATATATAGGGAAAGGCGTATTGAAGAATGAGTGGGTGTATAAGTTCATGGCAATGGTGCGAATTATAGTTACTTCATGGAGTGAGCTTTAGTTACTTCAGTTAACTATAACTGGTGAATTTCAGTGTTCTATTTGTTTCAAATCTGAGGTTGTAACTGACATTTTCACCTAACTATAACTTCACTTTTACCTTTGGGTTTTCAGTGAATATATACATGTATAGTACAAATATACAAATAAAGTTAATACTTTAAAAAAATATATAATATAAGTTTGAATAAACAAATATATCTATATATATATATATATAAAAACTAAAACTTAACTAAATACAATTCTTTTTCACAAAAATTGAAACAAATGTTAAAAATTACTAAAAATGTTAAAAACATAAAATATATATAATACACATTTATAAAAAAGAGTGGGAACAGTAAATTATACAATTGCTTCATAATTCAACTTACAATTAAAAACATATTAACATAATAATACTTAAAAATGCGTTATAGAAAAATGTAAATGATAACAATAACTGCTGTAAAATAAAATCACAAAAAATAACAAAAACAATTCTAATAAAAACATAAGTAAACTTCAATAAATACTAATATAAAAAACAACAATTAATAAAAATAAATGGATCACCAATAAAAAGGGAAAGAAAAATATTTGAAATAGTAGCTATCAAACAAGCAATTAAACTCAATTAAAATAAAAACCATACATAAAACAAAATGAACATTCCAAATGCATCACAAAAAATGTAAAAAAAGATTTGAAAAACCAACTACCACATAAAACATAATTTTGCCTTTCCAACCTAACCAACGTTGGGAAAGCATTGGACTTTGGAGTGGGAGCGAATTTACTATTCCCACTCCAATCTAAGCAACAGTAGGAAAAATACTGGACTCTGAAGGGGTGACATTTACTATTTCCAGTCCTAAGCAACAGTGTGGATAGTGTTAGACTTTGGACGGCTCAGATTAGCTATTCCCACTTCAACCTAAACAACAATGGGTAAAGTGTTGGACTTTAGTGGGGTCAGATTTACTATTCCTACTACAAGGCGAGCAATAGGAGGGAAAAGTGGGAAAAGAAAGCGTTGGACTTTGGTTGAGCCAAGTTTACCAAAGCAATGGTGGGGTAAGTATTGAAAACAAAATGTGCTAGAATATATTTAAAAAATAAGAGCATAAAAAATTTATATAAAACAAGAAAAATCATGAGAAGGTTACATTTTTTTTCTCCATTCTATAAAACTTATCAAACTCTACTAAATGACTTAAAATACCAAAAAGTCACTTATAAAAAATTACCAGTTTTCCTAAGTGTGCTGAAGACCCTACACACCAATTAACCACAGACGTCTGTGCTATTACAGATACATCTTCCTCAGCTAAATAGGGAACCCTTATTTTTGCCTGTAGGTTGTAAAAGTTTGAATCTTTCAAAGGAACACCCCACTACAATTACCTTCTCTGAATTCCATAAATTAAAATGGCTAATACAGCACCAGTGGTTATACAGATGACCTCAGACATGTAGTAAAACAAATGCCACAACAACATGAACTTGACTTTACGGGTGGAGATGTTGTCTTTGTGGTAGAGGCACACAAAACATACAGAACAGAGGTATTCTATTCATGGGTAACATTTCCAGCAGCAAATGCTCAATCAAGACACTTTCACAGTTATACCATAGATGCAGTTCCCAACAACTACACAGCTTATGAAGAACTAGAAATGCCATTAACAGATCAGGAACACCAAAATTGGTTCCAGGGCGCTCTCCCACACACAGCGGTTAATGTTATATTGGGTCCCCTTATCAATGAAGGGGCAACATGGCCAGTCTTAGCTGGTTACACACCTTACCCAGACATAGCAAACCTTACAGCATCAGAGCTATGAAAACTATACGCAAATATAGTTGGTCTATACAGATGCATGACACAATACATTATGCGAACAATGACAATAAACCCAGCGAGGAATATTCAAGCTGCACAATCACATTTAGCAATACCGGCCATTAATCCTGTGACTATTAATTCAATAATGGGAAGAATTCCCACCGGTCGGAAGGAAATTCCGTTCTGTATTGCACAAAAAAAAAATCAGCTTGAAGCAGTATATCCTCATACGGACCTCTTGATAAACATAAAATTCTAAAAATGTGCCTAACATTAGGATTAGTTGGGCCGGTAGAGAACTGCGCCACTTGGGGACAGTATTTGCTGTGGTCTAAACTATAAAACATGGTACACCATCTACTGCTGTTTTGCCAGAGGTGTTAAAACAGATTAAAATGTAATACAGTGCTGCCCTGGCCCTAGACTTAGGGATAAAACTTATTGGCAATTATGCCACGGTCTCAGCAAATATTTTAAGCAATATTAAAGGGGAAACAGCAGCATTGGCAGTACGTCAACATCTAGCACAAGTTCCATTATTGGATCAGGAGTGAGAACTACCTAAAATTATTGCTACCACCTAAACATCAATAGGTCAAGATAATTTAGGAGCCAGACCAAATAAATCAGTACTTTAGGTTAATTCTGAAAAGGATAACTTGAAAAAGGGACCTGACTCTTCTAAAAAATGCTGGGATAATAAGAAAAATAAAGAAAAGAGTAAACCACGAGGTGGATCTCCTCCACAGGAGTCCCCTGAAAAACACTATCATTTGGGTAGGCATGATACAATTAAATAATCTGATAAGTATCAGTACACTGATACACGTCCTTCTTGTTCCTTTCAGGAGTCATACGAAAAACGCTTGGAGAGAGGACAATCAGAGTATAGAACAGAGGAGTTTGTGAAACCGAAGAATGTCTCACAATGCTCTTCTGACTTCATAATAAAAAAGGAAGAAGAACTTCCACAGCAAAAAGCCTCAACTTCAAAAGAAGAAAGTGGCTGGGATAAAAGCTAAACACACCACTCATGTTGAGGAATCTTCTTCTTAATGGGGAGTGGGCTCTGACTCTGCTAGAAAACGTGGTAGAAGTCACAATAGTTTTCCAGAATCTTCAAGAGTGTCTTGCAGCAGTAGCAACTAGTGACTTCGTCCAGGTGGAAACACTGGACCAGAGGTTAAGTGTTTCAAGTCAGTTGTATGAATTACAACTCTCAATGGAGGGTGATATACCTCTCACTATTAGCGTTCTGTTTTCAGAGGACATAATCATTTGGTAACAACATTCTCTTGGCTGAAAAGGATTGGCCACCTAGGTTTGTTTGACAAGTCCCATGAGGGGAAAGTGCAATATTACCATCTTTCTCTGACCTCATTTCAGAATAATTTAAACATACATACGCCAAGGAGTGGGCTCTTGCACAAGCCCCGGCGTTATACCGCAATCATGTGGGCTGGAATGAAGAATCCCCTTACCATATTATACCCATAAGGTCTAGCCCACAAGTGCAACCTCAATACCCCATCAAACTTGAGGCTAAACAACAGGTTAGATTAATTCTACCACAACTTGAATATCAAGGTGTAATTGAAACTTGCACCACACCAATGAACAATCGTTTGTTTTTAGTAGTGAAAACAGATCATTGATATAGCTTGGTCTTAGACTCTAGACAATTAAACAGTCACACACGCACATTTGCAGTTCAAAATGCACACAGCGCAGCACTAATGAACACTATAGTGCAGAAAAACTACAAAACACTCTAAGAACGCTCCCTCATGACCTATATTTCTTTTATCTAACTGAAAATGAATTCAACATGGGCTGAAATAGAACTAAACAACAACAAAATACAAAAACATAATCATATTTATAAATATTCACATTATTTATTAATTTTCTTTGTTTTATCAAAAATATTTGTGTACTTTCTTTACATATTTTTACATATAAAATCAATATTATAAACATCTACAAACAGTGTTGCATATTAGTGACATAACATTTTCATGTGTAAACATCTTTACATCATAAACCCCTGAGTAAAGAAACAAGAATGGAACATTCATACACACTACCTCACATGCATTCCTCCTCAAATACACTCATACCACATTCATTAATGCATATATCTGGAGAGTGGGAGACAGAAAGTTGTTTTAATCTCCACGACCAATTAAGGCAACTGCATATAGCAGGATCTGAACAGCATTGGTCAAAAACTACAAAACCACATAAGACATTTCACATGGCATTTTCTGACAAAACATAGCTCCTGAAAGCAGGTATTTGACTTCATTTACCACCCTCGGGTCACAAAAAAAGTATGTCGATTGCCACAAGGGTATAAGAATAGACCAGGCTTGTTCTCTTCCTGAGTAAGAGAACTGTTACAGTGCTTTGACAATGAAGCATTGTCCTATGCTGATGCCATATATCTCATGATGATGATTTAGAAAAGCATCTGGCCAGAGTAGATCACATAATTCTAGGATTTGCTACCATTGGCAGCAAATTCCATTTAAATAAATAAAAAATTGCCTATCTCAGTGTCCTGTTCTTGGGATACGAGTAGTCAAATGAAGGCAAGAGCTTTGCGATGCACTTCCTAGAGAAGTGTGCGCTCTTCAACCACTGAACACATTAAAAACACTCCAATCATTATAGGGTTTTCTAAATTTTGGTAGAACATACATTCCAGATTATGCACAATGGGTAAAACCGTTTTATGACCTGATCCGTCCAGACTTTTCATGCACACATTGGACACCAGAACATACACAGATTTTGTGTGTAGTACAAACTGACATGCACACTGCAAAACACTTAGGGCCCGATTCCGATGTAGTTCAGAAGGCCTCTGAATTGGATTTGGCTTTACCGGATCCGATTTGTTACCCTTATTTACGACTGAATCGTACACAGGTCCAGACGACCAAGTACGATGCAAAGATCGCGTACGCGCCAACCGAATCATTTCCGAATGCGAGCATGCCCGTACGACTCGTTTGTAGATGAATCGTGCCGTGCAATGGATCCGGATTCTGACCAAGCGAGTACGATGCACTATTCGGACAGCCACTTCGCCTCGCTCTCAGCGAGACAAAACGGATGTCGGAGGCGTACTGCGGGGGCCGTAGCAGGCCCCCCTTCACCGGGGGCCCTATGAATCTGTCACGGGGAGTGCCTATGGGTCCCCCGATCCAAGCATGCACAGTGTGGCGATCACCATGGAGTGTCCCCCACAGGGTGTACGCTTTTCCCCACCTACCCCTTTTTTGCTATGGGAGCCTGTGTACGCGTCTGTACGCAGGCTCCCATAGAGTTCAATGGAAGTCCGAGCAAATCGAGTCTGTATGCTTACGGACGCATCGTACTCACTCGCTCGGACTCCCGGAGCACCTTTCATCCGGAAAGCCCTCCGGATCCGAGCCGTACGGAGGGCTTTCCGGATGAGATCGGAATCGGGCCCTTACACACACATATTAAAACAACAAATTTGGGAATTTTCGTAATTGCGGGTACCACTGGTTATGCATAAGTACATTCAACGATGGTGACACTGTACCAATTGCATATAAATAGCATTTATATTCCAATGGAAAAATGCATTTTGTACCAACCGAAAAAATTCTGACAACTGTACAGACTGCTGTAGTGAAAGAAAGATCATTGGCTCAGTGGAAACGCATAATTGTCACGACTCCCAGTCCAGCCTCTGAGGTGTCACAAAGGCCAGCGTTCCTAACGCAAAAGCCTTACATCCTAGATAGATGCAGTGGGGCAATTCACTGACAGCAATCAATGCAGACTACATATTTGAATCTACACTACAGACACAGGCTTACCTTCAATATGGACAAGAATACCCTCTGCCCAGTAAAATAAGGCTTCTATATCAGTATGACTTTATAGTTTACACTGATGGTTCTGCCCAGCCTGCAGTCAGACCAAAACACCATACCTGGCCGCTTGCGTAGCGGTAAAGGGTAAAATGAGGGATGGATAATGCCAACCTCTAGAAACATTCACACAGCCACTAGGTGATTGCACTGCACCGCTGGCTGAACTTAAAGCTGTAATTCTGGCACTTTAGAATACGGATCCAGAATTCCCCACACTCATAGTATATGATTGATATTGTTGTGTGCAGTCTTACAATGAGAATTTACACTATTGGAGCCAGAAGGGATTCAGAGACTCAAAAGGTTATACTATCAAGCATAAATTTCTTTGGGGATCAGTGGCAAATCTTAAAGCATGTTTTCCATGGGCTCATGTTATCCACACACTGAGCCACCAAAGTTTAGGAATATGCCTTGCAGGGAATTAATTGGCTGATGATGCCGCAAAGGCCGCAGTGCAAACTGCTGTCGTAGCTGCAGTGATTCATTCCAATACAAGGATAGATGGAGACATCATGAAGGCTGTCACAGCTTTGTGTTGTGGCACCCCTTAGCTAACTACAAATTAGCTGGAGCCTCATCAGGTTCCCCAACCCAGGATGCACTGCTGTGCATGTATATTTAAACAACCCAATAACCTTGAAACATTATCATCCATATGTTATCTAATTTATTCCAAATGTAATTAGTAGTAATCCATTGCTTTCCAACAAAACGTTTTCATACTTCACATTTTTACACAAGGTTCAGCGAGTGCCAATATTGGTTTTGCTCATAGACACTGTGAAGTTCAAAATTCCTCATAATTCAATGTGAAAATTATCGTTCCCATGCATTTCGGGCAACATCTGCCCTTCCTCAGGGGTAACAACAAAGTCAAAATGAGAACCACATGTTACCAGTCAACTCTCAAACAGTTCTCAATATGTGCATAAATATACCCAAGTATACAAGAACTTTACCTCCACCAAAGTGTTCTCGACTCATAATTAATAACCCAACTTCCTCAGACAACCTCGCTCCCAAAGAAAAACTACATGAAACAACACTCTTGATGTACCCCAACACTTGTAACCCATGCTCCGTTAATGTGCTTTGTGCTGCTTGTGCATGAGATTTCACCTTAACGTGCATTAGACACAAAACATGCAACTCCACAGCTCTGTTCAACAAAGTCAAACCTCTTAAAAGAGTGCCGAAGCTTTACATTTAAAACATACCTCCACCAAATAGATGAACCGCACACTCCCATGCATACCTGCCCTAAAAAAAATCACCACAAGTGCATCAGATATTTGTAAGTGATGTCACATGATGAAATCATATCATGTGACTCATCATGAAGTGATGACCTGAACAAAATACTTTTCAAGTGCTGTACGCTGTACCGTTGAACTTCTATCACTCAAAACACATGATCATTTGCCATCAGCCTCCGTACTGTGAATGCCCAAAAGCACTATACCATTAAAAAAAAATTAAACATTGCAAACTAAATGAATATTATACAAATCAGCCCTGTTTTTTTGCAGTTCGTAAATAGTTGTTGCTAGAAACTTAAAACGTGATGTAAAATTCAATGTTGTTCTCAAAGCATTAAACTATGATTGGTATACTTGGGTATATTTATGCACATATTGGGAACTGTTTCAGGGTTGACTGGTAACATGTGGTCCTCATTTTGACTTTATAGTTACCTCTGAGGAAGGGCAGATGTTGCCGGAAATGCTTTGGGAATTATAAGGAATTTTGAACCTCGCAGTGTCTATGAGCAAAGCCAATATTGACACTCGTTGATCCTTTGTAAAAATGTGAAATATGAAAATGTTTGGTTGGAAAGCAATGGATTACTACTGATTACGTTTTGGAATAAATTGGATAGCACATGGGTGATAATCTTTCAACATTATTGGATTGTTTGATTACACGTGCACAGCAGTGCATCCTGGGTCTGGAAACCTGACGAGGCTCCAGCTGATTTGTAGTCATTAACACACACGTACAGAGCGCGCTCCAGGAAGGCACGCATTAAGCATTGCTTTGAGCAGCAAAAATCTTTTTGAAGGACATTACTTGGTGGTGTGCATTCTCCCTATTTTGAATGAAACAATTGCCCTCTTACCTAAGCCATTTCCTGCAAAATACTCCTACCTACTAAGGGGCCTATTTATGAGAGCCCTGTATCACTTTTGCACCACGTAAAGTGGTACATGCGTGACGCAGGGCTCTCATTTTGATTTATGAAGCCAGGAAAAGCCACCCTGCGTGGCTTTGAGTGGTCTCATAAATCATGAGTAAGGGGACGCAGTGCAAATCGCTGTGTTGCCTTACTCTGTGCCCAGGAGGCGTTCCATGGGCGTTGCGGTGGGTTTGTCCAAGCAGCACCCATGGAATTTGATTCTGCCCCAGATTTACAAAGTGATGTAAACCTGGGGAAGTGCCAAATCCATATAACTCCCGAGGTGAGGCGGAACGAGGAGAATATGTTTATTTCTCCTTGTTTTTTCCTCTTCCCATGTGTGCAGATGGAAAGAGAAAAATGCCTCTTAGGATTGTTTTTCGCAGGGAGGTGCCCCTTCCTGCACAAAAACAATCCTGCATGCAAAGGAGACACCCTTGCACTATGGTGCAAAGGTGCCTACATTGGCCCCAGGCTGCCAAATTGGCACCAGCACAGGGAGAAAGTGCAGGAATGCACTGTATTGCTTAAATACGGTACATTCCTGCCCTTTCACTTTGGCGTAAGGCAGGGCAGCAAGGTGCCAAAATCCTATAAATAGGCCCTTAAATGCGCAAAACATTCAGTTTGCCTGTCTTCCCGGAGTGGGGGGAGGAGCAATACCAAATTTGGACCACGGGTCAGAATTAATCATATCAGCACATGAGGGGTTAGCTTCTGCACAAGCTGGTGTGGCGGCTACAGCTTCACTGCTACAGCTAAGTAACTGATGGCCAGGTCTATACAAACAGACCAAAGATTATGTCCTTAAATTTTCTACCACAGCACGTCCACCGCAGACGCCTCTCTTAGTTTCAAACAAACCGATCACCTGCATCTACCTGGACCATTGCGGACCATTACACAGTGACGGCTCTTTTAAATACATCTTATTAGCAGTGGATTCCTGCTCTTGATTCCTATGGGTTTGGCCACAGTGATCGGCTGATGCTTGAACTGTTATAAAAGACTTGCAAGTCTTTATCGGGACATATGCAGTAGCTGCATTCCATTGTGACCAGGGCCCGGTGTTTGCCTTTAAGGCTTACTGGAATGCTAGGAGTACCTTGGGAGTGGCTGTGCACTATTCCTCACCCTATCATCCTGCAGGAAACGCAATAGTGGAGAGAAAAAAATGTGACTTAAAACTTAAAACAGTCTTTAACAGTGTTGTATTCCGCTTTCGGTGTCCGTATACAGGTTTTCCTGAATCATGTCCTTATATAGGCACAATTCGCATTGCCCTTATATAGGGAGAGAATCCCAGTCCTTATTTAGGCATTAGCCATGCACTCCAAATACAGGCATGGTCACCGACATCCGTCCACCCTAACGTCACAACGAGTTCTTAGAAACCAGACCCTTAAGCTTCGGGAATTCCCCTAGCACAGGACTATTGATTTCTCCAAGAACTCATCTATTATGTATGAACCGTTATACCTTAAGGGTTCATTCCTGATGTCTTCCTCTGTCCGACTTCACGTCAATGCTAACATTCCGAGGCACCTATCAGGTATAAATATACCTTCCCTCGCCCAAGCAAGTTAGAGGAGACCTCGACTTCAGAGGAGCCCGTATCCCGGCCTGACGCACTGAGAAGACGCTGTCATTCCTGCACGCAGAAGAATCCAGCTTCCAGTGTTCTGACTCCCTTCGCGGGGTGTTAGAGTTCCAGATCCTGCAAGAGATTCCCACCTCTCTCATTCTAAAGGTATGGAGCTGACTAGAACCTAGAGGGACTCTTGGCATACTAGACTTAACATACTCTTAGTATACCATACTAGAGAATACTCCACCTACTTCTACCTTTTCCTACACCTAGACTAGGTTAGGCACATTGGGGTAGAACTAGCTTAGAGACGCATCGTATGAGTACTCGCATTTTTAGCTCATTTTATTTATGTACGTGAATATATGCTAAAAGATAATGCTAGCGCAGTATTATTTATTTTTACTGCTTACGCTGTACATTATTTATCTTGCATACTGTCTTGTGATCATAACAGCACATATCTCTTACACGAGAAACAAGACTGTTCAATAAAACCCTTTTATTGAAATGCCCGTCTTTCCTTTCTGTGTAACTCTGTAGAAACTAAGCATGCACGATTGACTGAGTGAAACTGTTATCTATTGTTTCCACGATTCTGAGACGTGTTCCGATTCTAAAGGGAAACAAAGTGGTCATGTTTATGCGGTTGCCAGAACCTGCTCCCTTCTTGTTCTCAAGGAGTTTCTAGTGGCCTCTGAGCTAGCTGGCACAAGTAATTAAGTTTAATATACTCGATAGGGACATACCGACCTTAGTCCTATGTCAAGCCTATAGGTTATATTATTCCAATGCGCAGAGCCTATTAGGGAAATAGGAACTACACTACATGGCGCCCAAACGTTTGGTAAGGCAGTAATTTAACGCTAGATACTGAGTAACTCAGTCGTGCTTTTCTCAGAGACCCCTACTCACATACTCCATAAGACGTCTGGAGTGGGTAGGGTTAAATATCCGCCATAACTAAATAGGAAAAAAAAACTATATATTAGTTGTTTGGTTTGTTCAACGTTGAAGGATACAGTGTTCCAAAATATTGTGCACCTTATCTTTTGTTTCCTTGAAACTTGTTCTACATTTTTCAAAAAACAAATGTCCACACGGGACAATGCCACTGAAACCGGTGGAGCTGCGGCTGACCCAGTCGTAGCAGTTTTTAACTTTACAGGTTTAAATGAAACCGAGGAGGGTGTTATAGACATCCATCCAAACTTAAGAAGAGCCATCACTCTAAAACTTATAAAACACGGCCTACCACTAAGAGGCGGTAGAGCAGTTTTCGTGATAGAGGCACATGAATCCTTTCAGACAGAGGTATTCTATTCATGGATAACATTCCCTGAATGAAATTCAGTAACAAAACTGTTTCACTTCTACAAAGAAGATGAACCACCAGAGGAATATATTCCTTTAGAGGATATTGAAATTCCACTAACATACCAGGAGCATCAGCTCTGGTTTAAAGGCGCCCTAAAACATCACAAAAACATTACCAGGCTCGGTCCACTAGGTAGACCAGGAGCAACTTGGCCGATTCTAGCCGGCTACACTCCTCATCCTGACCTCGATATCATGTCAGATGAGGAATTACTTACTCAACTTACAGAGTTAATAAAAGTTTACAGACAATTAGTCCAATATGTCATGCGGACTTTCACAGTCCAACCACCATTAACCGTTCCAAATCAAACTCCTCAACAGAGGAATACACTAAAAATTACACCACAGACTTTATACGCAGTCATGGGTAAAATGCCCACAAAACATGAGCAAATTCCATTCTGGATAGCTCAAAAAATTACTCAAATAGAAGCAGTATTTCCAAATACTAGCCCTTATGAGAAACACAGAATCCTAACAATCTGTTTACCAATGGGGATCACACCACAACTGGAAGACTGCACCACTTGGGGCTCAGTCTTTGCTGCCATCTATACTAAAACACATGGTGTTCCGTCAATCGCAGTAATACCAGATGTCCTGAAACAAATTCAAAACGAATACGGGGCAGAGCCTGCTCTGAATTTAGGTATGAAATTACTGAAAATTTTCGACCAGGTCTCAACAATAATATTATCTAATATTAAAGGGGAGGCAGCAGCAGTGGCGATCCGCCAATGATTAAGGGAATTCGATGTTACAGAACATCAAACTGAACTACCCAGAATAATAGAACAATCTTATGCAGAATTAGGCAGAGATAGTTTGGGTGGAAGACCATTGAAGCCAAAACTATCTGAAAGTCCTGAGAAGGACTCTATTAAACAAACTCCTACATCTTCTAAAAAGAAGTGGGAAACTAATAAAATTCAAACGAGAAACGTTCTCAATCCCGAGGTAGGTCTCCTCAAAAGGAGCCCTCTGAAAGGAGGTATAACCTCAGGAATAGGGAGAATTTAAAAAAGCCTGACAGGTATCAAGATACTGATACACGTTCCTCTCGTACCTTTCAGATATCGTCAAAGACATCGGAAAGAAGAGGACGGTCAGAACATAGAGAAGAACGCGTGAAATCGAAAGACGACAAACACGTTCAGAAAAATAAATCAAAAGCTCAATTTTCAAAAAAGAAGGTAGCAGGTCTGAAAATCAGACATGCCAAGGATACTGAGAACACAACTCAAGAACGGAGAATGGGCTCAGACAATGCTGGACAGTGCGGCAGAAGTCACAATAGCTCGCCAGAACCTGAAGGAACTTCTGGAGATAGTGGACTTGAATGAGTACATCACAGTTGAGACTGTAGACACCAGGGTTAGTACTCCACAAAAGTTATATGAAATAACAATCCGAATGGAGGGAGACATACCGAGAAAGGTGAAAACACTCTTTTGGGAAAAACTTTCAAGGGCTTATGATATACTTCTAGCAGAAAAAGACTGGCCACCACATTTTGTCAGGGAGTGCCCACATGGTGAAGACATTATTATGCCTGCCTTCTCCAACCATATTCCAATTCACCTAAAAAATACTTATGCCAGGAAATGGGCAGTTGCCCAGGCCCCAGCATTATATAAAAACCATGTAGGATGGGATGAGGACTCACCTCACCACAAAATACATCTAAAAAATGAACCTACTGCACAAAGGCAGTACCCAATAAAGCAAGAAGCTAAAAAACAGGTCAGGGAGATCTTAGATCAACTTGAATACCAAGGGGTGATTGAAACATGCACCTCTTCAATGAACAATCCTGTCTCCAAACCAGACAATACATATCGTCTAGTTTTGGATTACAGACACTTAAACACTTGTTCAAAAACATTTGCAGTACAAAATGCACATAGTACAGCATTAATGAATAACATTGTGCGTAAAAAATATAAAACCACATTGGATATCTCAAATGGTTTCTTTTGTCAAAACATAGCACCTGAAAGCAGGTACTTAACAGCTTTCTCAATAATGGGGACCCAGCGTCAATTTTGTTGACTCCCACAAGGGTTCAAGAACAGCCCGGGGTTATTCTCAGCGAGAGTAACGGAGTTACTACAAATTTATGATAATGAGGCATTGTCATATGTCGATGACATCTATCTGACAGACGATGACCTGGATAGGCACTTGAACAGGGTGAGCACCATTATATTGGGCTTCGCCTCTGAGGGCTATAAGTTCAACTTTAAAAATCCAGAATTGCCCATCTCAATGTCCTTTTTCTAGGATATGAGCTTTCAAGTGAAGGCAAGAGCTTGGCAGCCAACTTTTAGAAAGATGTGCGCTGCTCCAACCTCCAAAAATGCTGAAAAGTTTACAATCCATCTTGGGTTTCCTAAATTTTGGAAGAACTTACATTCTAAATTACGCAGAAAGGGTTAAACCTCTCTACGCATTAATCAAACCTGATTTTTCAATCAAACATTGGACACATGAACACACAGAAATCTTGCGTTCACTCCAAGCTAACATGTTAGCAACAAATCACTTACAAACACGCGTAAGTCAACGCAATTTGGTGATCCGAATAATTTCGGGTCAATGCAGATTCACCTACTTAACATTTAATGAGGGTGAAAAAGTACCAATAGCATACAAATCACATTTGTATACACAAGCAGAAATGCGCTTCACTTCAACAGAAAAAATACTGACAGCAGTTCAAACCGCTGTAGCAAAAGAAAGAGCTCTAGCCCAAGGGAAACGCATTATTGTCGTAACCCCAGTACCGGCCTTAGAGGCGGTTACAAAAGCGAGCATTCCAAATGCAAAAGCTTTACATCCAAGATGGATACAATGGGTTAATTCTCTTGCTGCAACAGATGTTGAATATGTTTTTGATCCTGATCTAAAAACACAAGCGTTCCTGCAATATGAACATGAATGTCCTCTGCCCACTGAAATTCTGCCTCTCGATCAGTATGAATTCATAATTTACACTGACGGATCTGCACAACCCGCTACAGGGAGTAAGCAAGCTTACAGTGCAGCATGTGCAATCGTTAAAGGTCGCATGCGCGATGGGGTAACTTCAGACCAATGGTCACTAAGACTCAATCTCTAGGAGATTGTACAGCTCAGCGAGCTGAACTACAAGCATTCAAACTGGCACTTGAAAGTACAGATCGTGAATTCCCCTCACTAATAGTGTGCGATTATTTCTACTGTGTGCAGTCGTATAATGAATATATACAAACTTGGCTTGAAAATGGGTTCAAAGATGCAAAAGGTGGCACAATAAAGCATAAAACGCTTTGGGAACAAGTAGTTCAGTTAAAAAACGAACTAACAAAGGCTCACGTGATACACACACTGAGTCATCAACGTGATGGCGTTCACGTTGCAGGGAATTCATTGGCTGACGAAGCCGCAAAGGGGGCTGTTCAGACGGCTTCCGTAGCTGCGATCACTCGTTCAAAAACGAGAATAGACTGAGATATTGTTGGCTGTCAATGCTACAAGCAAAGGCAGTGGTGCAGCGTTACCAAAAGTTTCCACTCAAGTACTCTTATGTAATTGATGCGAACAACGTTCCTTTTGCTCGAATCCCTGGAGTGGGGGATAGGGTAATTCCAAACAAGGAACGTAGATCAGGACTAATCCTAGCAGCACACGAAGGGATAGCTTCTGCCCATGCAGGTATTTCTGCAACAGTATCTTTACTGAAACAAAGATATTGGTGGCCTGGCATTAGGAAACAGACCAAGAACTATGTTCTGGAATGTGAAATTTGCCAACAGATGAAAGTCTCCACAGTGAAACGTCCTGCGCAGACACCCTTGTTAATTTCAGACAAACCATTAGCTGGTGTTTACCTGGACCACTGTGGTCCCTTGCAAAGGGACGGTAACTATAAATATATAATGGTCACAGTGGATTCATGCTCTAGGTTCCTATGGATATGGCCTCAGCGCTCGGCTGACGCTCGAACTGTTATAAAAGATTTGCGAGTCTTTATCGGCACATACGCAATAGGCACGCTACATTCAGACCAGGGCCCTGCGTTTAGCTCTCGGGCTTACAAAGAAGCCATGGCCAGTCTGGGCGTTGCATTGCGGTACTCCTCTCCGTTTCATCCTGAGGGAAATTCTGTTGTGGAAAGGAAAAACCGGGACATAAAGCAGTCTATAACAGCTAGGGTATTAGGTTCGGGTGATGGGTGGGTCAAACATCTTTATGGGGTCCAACACTCATTAAATAATTTGCCAAGAAGTTCTCTAGTGGGGGTCACTCCATATGAGGTCCTATTTGGGACAAGAATGTGGGTTCCTGATCTCGAATGTAAAGGCACAGTGGTGGAAAATAAACCCTTTGATATCAAAGATCGTTTGGCTGTTTTACAGGATCTAAATGAACTAAGATCGAAACAAAGCAACGTGTTCCTGCAGCCAACCACCACTGGGGAAAAACCGGCAGTCCCAGCAAGGCCTGTCTGGATTCCAAAAGTTGGGGATCTAGTCAGAGAGAAGATTGCGGACAAGAAGGAATTTGGACCTTCTTACAGACAACCAGTACCTGTCCTAGCCATACACGGAACAAGAACAGTACTTCTGCCGCCCCTTGCTGGAAAAAGGAGAAAAGATTTGTGTCCATCGACCTCATCAAACCACAGTATGTGGCCAATACTAAATAGTAGGCCTCGTGGACTCCGACCTAGTAGCAGACGCACTCCTCTCGCTACTATCCAAGAGGTTCAGACTGAAAGACTGATAACTATCGAGAATTCAGCAGTAACAGATGAAGGACTGAGCAACAATGCTATGGAACTCATCCCTCTTGAAACTCAAGTAACAGTTCGTCCAAATACACCTGTCTACACCAATGTAACAAGTGATCAACTGGTTCCAGCGATTTCGACAAATCCTAATGCAATT
The DNA here is from genome assembly GCA_963921515.1 of Calotriton arnoldi. Taxonomy (NCBI): domain Eukaryota; kingdom Metazoa; phylum Chordata; class Amphibia; order Caudata; family Salamandridae; genus Calotriton; species Calotriton arnoldi. The sequence continues at coordinate 483,211 of CAWUFW010002422.1, read as the reverse complement.
TCAACAATTGACAGAACTGCTTCTGGCTATTTCATCAACTTTGATACGTTTTCTGATGATCTGAGTGAGCCTGAGACGTCGCCAGCGTCGAAAACGTTTAAACAACAAGTACAAGACTTGTTTCATCTTTTGAGAAAGACTTATCTGGTTTCACCATGGATTGAACTATGGATTATTTCTGGAATATTTTTCTTTCTGCTGTGGCTAGCTTTGGTTATGACTATGAGCGTGCTTATAAATGGCAGATACATCCATTTGGACATTGAAAGTAAAGATGTGAACTTACTTTTGAAACCACACAAATCATCCCATCGTGAAGCAAGAGACTTGTCAGCAGTGAACATCACAGCCGTTCCTATACAGGATGGTATAGTGTGGGACAAAACAGATTTCGATATCTTTGGCCCTACGGAACATTTGAACATTCCACATTTATTTAAGATTTCACTAAGTGATTTTGTTTCATCCAGTACCTATTCTGATGATTGGGACTTTGAGACTGTAAATGATATGATGTTTGACCTAGAAAAGTCTGCTGCATTTTCTAATAATGAATATTTAGAGGGTTCATCGGACTATGAACAGCTGTATTGCTATAACCACTATGGTCATCATTTTTTGCATAAATCTGCAACACCTAGAAATGTGTTTATGTTTAACCAATGGGAGCATTGTCCTACACCACCAAAAGGTAGTTCAAAAACATTTGCTAAAAAGTTTCCATATTTTTCAGGCTACAATACATCTGACCCAGAAACATTTTACTATAAAAATGTAAACAAAACAAGACTGAAAATCATGTTAACTAATACAAAACAGATTTACTCTGCAGCATTTATTGCCCAACTGTCTAGACATGGTTTCAACTTGTGGAAAGACACAATAGACACAAAATCTGTCTGGCGTACTAAAGATTGGCAAGTGCAGGGGATAGAAGCTTTGTTTAGAGCCTGTATCATCCCTCAGCAAATAATGTTTTTGAATGACACTGTGCAACAAACGTCTTGCCTTGGTTTAGCCAAGATCAAAGACATGAAAACACCTTCTGTACCAACACCTGCCAGTAATAACAATACACAGGCAGCGGTTACAGTTGACACAATACTAAAAATCAACAGAACAAATCCTGATTGGAGAAAATAGTTGATCTGGCCCACAGACACAAACATCTGTCAAGACAGATTCCTGAATAAAACACAGGGGTTTACTATTCATAGGCCAGACCCACGATACGTCCAAAGACAGCATCCGGGGGTAGTAACAACATACAGTGTAGGAAAATTATGCCTCGATTGGCTGCAAAAATCTACACTTAAGGATGTGAAATAACACTTATCTTTACTTAAAGAAGACGCAGACCTTAGGGAATTCTTGCTTGGACCAAGAAAACCGCGTCAAAAACGTTTCATATATGCCGGATCTATGCTGCTTATAATGAAGCATGGAAGGTGACACAGGTAGAGGCCGCAGAACGAATACGTGAACTTGATCGTATTAATTTAGAGAAAACTCTCTCTGTGGTCGACAACGGGTTAACAACTTTGTCATCCAGAATTTATTCATTGGACAACATTGTATCCTCTGCTATTGACATACTGGAACAAGATTTAGCCATGTTACAGCAAGGCCAATCTCAGTTACGTTCTATTATGTTATTAAGCTGGACGCTGCAATCTTTGCGTGCGAGCTATGTGCCTTGGCGTTTATCAACACGTCGGCTCTATTTGCAGAATACAATCTAACTGATAAACAGATCGAACTGGCACAAAGAGGAGCAAAGTATACAGTGCTGAGCATTGAAAAACTGGAAAAATTACCATTCACAGTGGCAGAAAAACCAGCTACAGAATGGCTTATTCATGGCAAAATCACTCTGCCTGTGACTACTTTTCAGTTTCAGTATTGCCTCAAACAAATGCAAGCAGGCAAATATGAAAGGTTGGGTAAAGAATACATTAAGACATCCTGGAATTTACCTTGCACATATAGATGTTGGAGTGGGGATCGTGAAGTGTTTTTAAGCGGTACACACTGTGAAAGTGCACTAAGCGGTTCACTAATTTGTCAGGACATTTCTTTACACGGGGCTTGTAATGGTTCTGTGGCAAATTTGTCCTGCCATCAGCAGGGTACACCAGCTACTGTGATTAATCCAACGTTTGGCCAATTTTCTAATGGGAGTTACCTCATGTTGAATGATCAGAGTTGCTGTGGCATGTTGCCAGGCATCCCAAATCTAGTAATGGTCGACTCCAGGGTCACTTGCTGTATGCAAGTATTGTTTGCCCCAATAGACACAGTCAGGGAGTCGCCTCTATGGCCTTCGTTGAATGTCTCTTTTATACGATTTGATACTTTAAGCAGAATGAAAGCCATGCTTATACAACAAACAGTGCCTCTGACCTCGGCCAAAGAAATCTATGATTTACAAGTTGCAAGGACTTCGGCTGAGATACAAGCTTTAATTCGTACAAACTGCCCTATACATTTCGTAGAAATGATGGTACGTATCTTTAACATGTCTGATACGAGTGGAATTGTACATGTATTTAAGACCATCTGTTCCGGACTATTAGCACCTTTCCAGGCTGTCCTCGGAATCATCCCAAACTTCGCACATTCGGTGTTTGGTGGTGTGCCATTAATTCTAGCACTTGTTGCAGGAATTCTATTTCTATTCCTCCTACTACGCTATGGCAAGCCTATTCGCCAACATCACTCCGAGCGATGTGGAGAAAGCTCTCCTTGAACGAAAGTGCCGTGAGCGAATAGTACAGCTTTTGGGCATGCCTCGTATAGGGGAACGTAATACAACGTGGTTCCTGTCATTCAGACCAATCTGGCAAGATTGCATCTTACCTGTTCTACGCTGCCTGTTTTGCGGTGAAGAATGCGTGCTAGACACCTGTCTAACACTTCCATCAGTCATGCCAACGGATGTCGATACTCTGCTGGACCCGATAACGGCCCATGCTCTGTGTTGTCCCCAGAGGCTACCAAACCTGATGACGGCATTCATTGAGATCTCACAGACGCTTCCGGCAGCTGCTGAGGTACGAGATGGATCGACAGGCACACAGGTAACAACGGTCGCGAACATTGCATCTTCTGCTGAAAGCGATGTTTCTCACATCTGTGCAATTAACCTTCTGAACGAGGTGTTCCAAATGTCACCAACTTCGGTAGACGATATTTTGGCTACGGAAATAGATGATCTCATGTTTACGCCAGACCCATACACTGACTTTGATTTGGCTCACAGTGTACCAGGGACGCAATGAAATTTGGCCTTCATATTTTCAAAACTTGGAACTTTTCCCAGAATTGAACTTTTTTCTTTTAAAATTTTTGAAAACACATGGCAAAAAACAATCTGCTTACAGTAGAACTAGTCTTATAAAACAGACTTCTTTGAATACTTCCAGGGACAGATTGTCGCCTCACTTGTCTAACATTTCTTCTAATACCATGATATGCAATGGCTTTGATTTTTTTGAAAACTTATCAACCATTTCATCATATGTATATATTTCTGTTTATTCATTCATGTTGCATTTATTTCGGTAATATGCTTAGAATGAAAACAATGCTTTAAATGTACAGTACCTATTGCATTTCAACAGTTTTTTAAAAACTTCTTTTAATACTCGTTTAGAAATGTTTTTAGCAACATTTGGTACTCAATTTTATGTTTAGCATTTAAATGTTTAGCATTTAGTATTATCGTTCATTCGAAAGTGGAGTGGGTGTTGTATTCCGCTTTAGGTGTCCATATATAGGTTTTCCTGAATCATCTCCATATATAGGCACAATTCGCATTGCCCTTATATAGGCATAGAATCCCAGTCCTTATTTAGGCATTAGCCATGCAATCCGTCACCGACATCCGTCCACCCTAACGTCACAACGAGTTCTTAGAAACCAGACCCTTAAGCTTCGGGATTTCTCCAAGAACTCATCTATTATGTATGAACCGTTATACCTTAAGGGTTCATTCCTGACGTCTTCCTCTGTCCGACTTCACGTCAATGCTAACATTTCGAGGCACCTATCAGGTATAAATATACCTTCCCTCGCCCAAGCAAGTTAGAGGAGACCTCGACTTCAGAGGAGCCCGTATCCCGGCCTGACGCACTGACAAGAGACGCTGTCATTCCTGCACGCAGAAGAATCCAGCTTCCAGTGTTCTGACTCCCTTCGCGGGGTGTTAGAGTTCCAGATCCGGCAAGAGATTCCCACCTCTCTCATTCTAAAGGTATGGAGCTGACTAGAACCTAGAGGGACTCTTGGCATACTAGACTTAACATACTCTTAGTATACCATACTAGAGAATACTCCACCTACTTCTACCTTTCCCTACACCTAGACTAGGTTAGGCACATTGGGGTAGAACTAGCTTAGAGACGCATCGTATGAGTACTCGCATTTTTAGCTCATGTTATTTATGTACGTGAATATATGCTAAAAGATAATGCTAGTGCAGTATTATTTATTTTGACTGCTTACGCTGTACATTATTTATCTTGCATACTGTCTTGTGATCATAACAGCACATATCTCTTACACGAGAAACAAGACTGTTCAATAAAACCCTTTTATTGAAACGCCCGTCTTTCCTTTCTGTGTAAATCTGTAGAAACTAAGCATGCACGATTGACTGAGTGAAACTGTTATCTATTGTGTCCACGATTCTGAGACGTGTTCCGATTCTAAAGGGAAACAAAGTGGTCATGTTTATGCGGTTGCCAGAAACTACTCCCTTCTTGTTCTCAAGGAGTTTCTAGTGGCCTCTGAGCTAGCTGGCACAAGTAATTAAGTTTAATATACTCGATAGGGACATACCGACCATAGTCCTATGTCAAGCCTATAGGTTATATCATTCCAATGCGCAGAGCCTATTAGGGAAATAGGAACTACACTACAACAGCCAGAGTATTAGGTTCAGGTTGCAGTTGGATTCACCACCTAAGGATATAGACAGCTGTAAACAATCTGCCAAACAGATCGTTGGGTGTTCGGACCGACGCTCTATAAGGTCCTGTTTGAGGTCAAGATATGGGTTCCAGACCTTGACATTCGTCATGCAGTGGCGGCGGAAACGCCTTTTCATATCAGTAAATGTTTGGCTGTCTTACAAGACTGAAAGAACTCCGGAACGATCAAAGCAACAAGCTACACAAATGTTCTACCACTCACAAGGCGATGGACCAAGCAGTAACTCCTGGCTAGATTCCAAAGAATGAGGATCTGGTTCGAGAGAAGATTGTGAGCAAAAAAGAATTTGGCCCATCATACAAGAGCACCTGTGCCTGTCCTGGCAGTTGAAGGTACCAGAACTATACTTTTACCACCCTTTGCTGGTTGTAAACACAAGCGAGTCGTATCAATTGATCTCGTAAACCCACACCCTGTGGTCGGTTCAGTAAAGTATGCCACAACGGCTTCTCAGTAGTTACTTGTCTCCTCTCACTACTGATCCAGCACAAAACCAATACCTGATCAGGGATCAATACTCAATAATATCACAGAACAATGGCCCATACACATTCACCCAAATCCCTGATGCACTGGGGTCAATTTATATATGTTCAATTCTTTTCTTTCTAAAATTCATGTATGACATTTCCAAAAATACTTATCTAACTTTTACATCAACTTTCCTTCTACTTGGTCGATGAACCAATTAGTTGAATGGTTGATGGTAATGATACTACTATCTAACTAATCATTCAATCAGCTAAATAAACACAAACTCTTGTTGAAGTTAATAAAGTTTTATCTCAAATTAAATGATAAAAATGCTCAATGCATATGGTCACAAGTGCAAACAATGAACTCACAAAGGGGGAGAAAAACATCAGCAATTTCAGATAGAGACAAACACATCAGTCAATTAATGACATTGTGCACGAAGGAGTGGATAGATGAAGAGACAAATGTTTCAGAGACAAAATTCATTTGCAGGTAATTCTGCAAGAGCGAGTCAGAATAATACAAACCCAAAGGATCTGTAGAAAACCACCCCTCTGGCCAAAGTGATGGTGGGGGTCCCCTGAAATAGAGTCAGGGAACAAAGATCACAGGGACAGGAACGGGACAGGACAGGAACAGCTAGGCCTCTCTGCAAACTGATGGACAGCAACGTATCTCCCCTCTCTCTCTCCGTAATCAGCCTAACCACACCCCTAAAAGCACCCCAGTTATACCCTAAAACCTACATGTCCATCCCACATCAGTTGCAACATTTCACGAAACTCGACAGATTATTGGAGGGTTTAGGAGGTGGTCTGTCACACCACTGTGACTTCATTCAAAGTTTGGGCTTATTCATTGTTCTATACCCATTCCCATGATTTCATAATTGTTCCGTTCACACGATTTAATTCATGTTACAATTTCACATAATTTTAAGCAATGTCCGCGGAAAGAGTCTTTCTGTCCCACGGTCAGTCACATCCCTTGGCAGGCGATCATCACATTGGCCTTCAACCCCTGCACTTCTTCTGCTGTGCTCAGCGCTTCAGTGTGTCTTTGTCAGATCAGTTTCACTCGTTTATCCTGCCCCTCCTTTATCCGGCTAAGTTAAGGGAAAATGGCGTCTCATCCAGCTCACTATAGCAAATGGAAAATGATCATTCATTAATTATATGATAATGTAGTTTTCAGTGTTTACCACCCACCTTTGCACTATTCCCTGTTAGCGTTTTTCCTAGCATAGCTTTATGCAAAAACTGTATTATTTATAATTTCAAAGCAAGCTGCAACATGCAAACTACGAAATGCACATGTGGCCTAGTCATGCATTATTTCCCATTTCTTTCAAAGCAAAATGTAAATACGGTTTTAGTTCCTTCATGCGTTATCTCACGTTAGTCCATGCATGCGCAAAGCAGTTTTCCCTTGTGTTCATGTAAGGTGCACTTTAATTTTCTATTACTACTTACTGTTAGTACGTATTATGGGGGTATTAATTCGAGCAGGTTTCTTTCTGCGAAATCCTGCTCCATCAATCCCCCCTTTGATGGCTTTCTGGAGCCATCATAAAAATACCTACCATACAGAGTGCCATCTTCATTTATCTAAAACTCTGTATTCTTCTCTCTTTTTATGGCACTTTCTTCTTTATCTTTCATCCTATTATAGTATTCTTCTAGCTCTATTTCTTCTCTTTTTCTTTTTCTCGCTCTTCGTCTATTCTCTGATTCTGTCACTTCCTTTTTTCCGCTCTTACACTTACAACATTTGTATGTTGTTATTATCACTAAAGCTACTATGGCTACTGAAATAAGTGGCATTATTATTTTCCCTAATAAACTACTTCCAAAAATAGAAAACCATTTACCTACAGAGGAGAAACTCTTACCAAGTCTCTCCCAAACACCGTCAACCTCCAGTTGGGTCAAATCTTCATGTAATTTCGTAATATTCTTTATATATCCCTCAATTCCTTTACTTTTGTCAGGGATATAGGTACAGCAATGTTGGATTTTCAACATACCACAGACTCCACCCTCTTTTGCCAATAAGATATCAAGGGCAAGTCGATTTTGCAAAACCATTGATCTGATTGCAACCATTTCTGTGTCAATCATTAAGAAACCACCAGCAGTATCTGTCGATAAACGATCAACCACTGTGGATAACTTCCGAATTTTGTGCGAATTTAGAACGACTCCAACTGATGGTATCAGTGCACCAAAAATATCACCTACTATTTCTGAGAAACTTGCTCTCTTGTTACGTGTTAGTCCGTGATTTATTTCCTTTAGTCTGTTGCTGATTCGGTCCATGTGATAGACCTTTGGAAAGACAATAGCAAAATAACAACTACCATACCAATGTGCAGGCAACCTATAGTAGGCTTTCTTACCGCACACATAATAGACTCCCGGAAACACAGGATCAGTTCCACCCTTCAATCCCCAACCTCCAGTAATTTGAAAAGTATGCTCACATTCACTAGTACCAATGAAATAATTGTTATAGTTAGTTTTCATTCTAAGCAAACATATTTTTCCCTTCTGATTCCAGTCCAGGGACATGGCAGTGTATGTTTCGCATTTCTCATAATTTCCTTCCCTGAAAGCCCATGGTGGAACCTGTGACTTCTGTTCAGCAGCTTTTCTCTGGAAACTTTCCCTTCTACTTTCTACCATTTCTATAAATACTTTTTCTTCAACCTGCAAACTACATGTTAAATTGTTTTTATAAGCATATTCTACATCTAAAGCCTTAGTAATATGGAAGAACTCTCCTATATAACGTGCATTTTTACTACTCAAAACCTTATTTAATTCCTTAATATCAGGTATTTCTGAAAACACTAAGGGGGCGATTCCGATCTCGGTCGGAGGCGCACCCAATACCATTCGGTCGGGAAAAAAGCCATGCGAATGCCTGTTTCCCGACCGATCCGTACAGCATACCGATCGAGTAAGTACGATGCGCACAACAGCACAGAATCCGGCCGAGTCGTACTCACCCAATCCAGGTCCTGTCCTCCGACCGAGGCGAATCCGGAAACGCAGAATCGAGTCGCACGGAAGGGAAAATGCAGCTCCGTCCGGCCGAACAAGTACGATGCGCTTTCCGTACGCGCCGAACCCGTCGCTACGCACGGCACGTCAAAGCATCCGGGAGAGGCGCACATAAGCTCCGATTCGCGCCACAACACGATCCACGGCTACGAGGCGAACACGCCAGCGACGAGGACGACGCGAAGCGACGAGGACAACGCGAAGCAACGAGAAAGACGAACGACACGAACCAACCATGAATCCCTTCGTCCCGATCATACCAATATTCTACATTTACTACCGGAACAGGCACGGACGCGTACGTCGCAGAAGGTAAGTCAGACACCAACCACAAAACACATACAACACGTACACGACACATCACACACACACAGAGGGATGCAGAATTTACTTACACCAGCAACAGCAGCACCATAGGGGCGGGATGCCCATCACCAATGCCACATATGCACACAGGGGCCTGAATGCGTACCACCACCCCTACCCAGGGGGGGCCGGATGCCAACCACCACTACCACCCTTAGCCAGGGGGTGCCAGATGCCCACCACCACTACCACCCTTACCCAGGGGGCTGGATGCCTACCACTACTACCACCCTTAGCCATGGGGGTGCCAGATGCCCACCACCACTACCACCCTTACCCAGGGGGGGCTGGATGCCTACCACTACTACCACCCTTAGCCATGGGGGTGCCAGATGCCCACCACCACTACCACCCTTACCCAGGGGGGGATGGATGCCTACCACTACTACCACCCTTAGCCATGGGGGTGCCAGATGCCTACCACTACTACCACCCTTAGCCAGGGGGGCTAGATGCCTACCACTACTACCACCCTTAGCCAGGGGGGCTGGATGCCTACCACTACTACCACCCGTAGCCAGGGGGGTGCCAGATGCCTACCACTACTACCACCCATACCCAGGGGGGGCTGGATGCCTACCACTACTACCACCCTTTGCCATGGGGGTGCCAGATGCCCACCACCACTACTACCCTTACCCAGGGGGGGCTGGATGCCTACCACTACTACCACCCTTAGCCATGGGGGTGCCAGATGCCTACCACTACTACCACCCTTAGCCAGGGGGGGCTGGATGCCTACCACTACTACCACCCTTAGCCAGGGGGCTGGATGCCTACCACTACTACCACCCGTAGCCAGGGGGTGCCAGATGCCTACCACAACTACCACCCTTACCCAGGGGGGGGCTGGATGCCTACCACTACTACCACCCTTAGCCAGGGGGCTGCCAGATGCCTACCACCACTACCACCCTTACCCAGGGGGGGCTGGATGCCTACCACTACTACCACCCTTACCCAGGGGGGCTGGATGCCTACCACTACTACCACCCTTAGCCAGGGGGGTGCCAGATGCCCACCACCACTACCACCCTTACCCAGGGGGCTGGATGCCTACCACTACTACCACCCTTAGCCATGGGGGTGCCAGATGCCTACCACTACTACCACCCTTAGCCAGGGGGCTGGATGCCTACCACTACTACCACCCTTAGCCAGGGGGCTGGATGCCTACCACTACTACCACCCGTAGCCAGGGGGTGCCAGATGCCTACCACTACTACCACCCTTACCCAGGAGGGCTGGATGCCTACCACTACTACCACCCTTAGCCATGGGGGTGCCAGATGCCCACCACCACTACCACCCTTACCCAGGGGGGCTGGATGCCTACCACTACTACCACCCTTAGCCATGGGGGTGCCAGATGCCTACCACTACTACCACCCTTACCCAGGGGGCTGGATGCCTACCACTACTACCACCCTTACCCAGGGGGCTGGATGCCTACCACTACTACCACCCTTAGCCATGGGGGTGCCAGATGCCTACCACTACTACCACTACTACCACCCTAAGCCAGGGGGCTGGATGCCTACCACTACTACCACCCTTAGCCAGCAACAGCAGCACCATAGGGGCGGGATGCCCATCACCAATGCCACATATGCACACAGGGGCCTGAATGCGTACCACCACCCCTACCCAGGGGGGCCGGATGCCAACCACCACTACCACCCTTAGCCAGGGGGGTGCCAGATGCCCACCACCACTACCACCCTTACCCAGGGGCTGGATGCCTACCACTACTACCACCCTTAGCCATGGGGGTGCCAGATGCCCACCACCACTACCACCCTTACCCAGGGGGGGCTGGATGCCTACCACTACTACCACCCTTAGCCAGGGGGGTGCCAGATGCCCACCACCACTACCACCCTTACCCAGGGGGGCTGGATGTCTACCACTACTACCACCCTTAGCCAGGGGGGTGCCAGATGCCTACCACTACTACCACCCTTAGCCAGGGGGGCTGGATGCCTACCACTACTACCACCCTTAGCCAGGGGGGCTGGATGCCTACCACTACTACCACCCGTAGCCAGGGGGGTGCCAGATGCCTACCACTACTACCACCCATACCCAGGGGGGGCTGGATGCCTACCACTACTACCACCCTTAGCCAGGGGGGTGCCAGATGCCCACCACCACTACTACCCTTACCCAGGGGGGCTGGATGCCTACCACTACTACCACCCTTAGCCATGGGGGTGCCAGATGCCTACCACTACTACCACCCTTAGCCAGGGGGCTGGATGCCTACCACTACTACCACCCTTAGCCAGGGGGCTGGATGCCTACCACTACTACCACCCGTAGCCAGGGGGTGCCAGATGCCTACCACTACTACCACCCTTACCCAGGGGGCTGGATGCCTACCACTACTACCACCCTTAGCCAGGGGGTGCCAGATGCCTACCACCACTACCACCCTTACCCAGGGGGCTGGATGCCTACCACTACTACCACCCTTACCCAGGGGGTGCCAGATGCCTACCACTACTACCACCCTTACCCAGGGGGGCTGGATGCCTACCACTACTACCACCCTTACCCAGGGGGGCTGGATGCCTACCACTACTACCACCCTTAGCCATGGGGGTGCCAGATGCCTACCACTACTACCACTACTACCACCCTAAGCCAGGGGGCTGGATGCCTACCACTACTACCACCCTTAGCCAGGGGGGTGCCAGATGCCTACCACCACTACCACCCTTACCCAGGGGGGCTGGATGCCTGCCACTACTACCACCCGTACCCAGGGGGTGCCAGATGCCTACCACTACTACCACCCTTACCCAGGGGGGCTGGATGCCTGTCACTACTACCACCTCTACCCATGGGGGGCTGGATGCCTCCCACCAACACCACCCCCACTCATAGGATGGACAATGCATGACACAACCAGCACACCACAACCTAGGGAATGCAAGAAAAAGACATCCCCCAACACCATGACAAGCGTGTGTAGACTGTGTCAAATGCCTACAACACTGAACATGACTTTGAACATACAATGTGACCCCCTATCACATGTGCCACACATATATGTGTGTGGCCCCCACAATGCAAGCAGGCCATGACCATTGTGGCAATGGGGTCCAAACCCCCATCATCACAGTGACCAAAATGTAAGTGTGGGGTCCATAGCTGAAGCACATTTTGAACAGTGTGGCAATGGGGTCCAAACCCCCATCACCACAGTGACCAAAATGTAAGTGTGGGGTCCATAGCTGAAGCACATTTTGAACAGTGTGGCAATGGGGTCCAAACCCCCATCATCACAGTGACCAAAATGTAAGTGTGGGGTCCATAGCTGAAGCACATTTTGAACAGTGTGGCAATGGGGTCCAAACCCCCATCATCACAGTGACCAAAATGTAAGTGTTGACAAAGAAAGAGCTGCAACTGCCAAACTGCATGGATGATTCCTGGTCACAGAACATAAAACACATCAGTGGCAAAGTAGTGCATGTGTCCCATTGCAACATAAATTGGGGGAGGCAAATACTGCAGTGCAAATAAGACATACCTTTGGCCATGTGCAGACAAACAACACCCATGGGGCTGACACTGTCAACATTCATCAATGACACAATGACAGAAGTGACCATCAGAATGCAGACCCACATATTTGCACCAATGGGCACACAAATGCAGATACCCTGTGGAGACTGTAGATGTGAGGTGAACAGATACCATACCATGGCAGCAATGGGACACACAAACCATGATCATTGTGCTGACCGATGACCTAGGAGTCCCAGGGACAGCAGGGGAAACCCACCAAACTACATACAGCCAATGGCACACCCAAGATATGCCAATGCAGTGGTGCAGATGCACAAACACGAACAGGCAGACCCACACTGCACATCATACACAACAGGTGAGGGGGGTGCCAGTGTCCCCAGGCAACCACACAACACATGAGGAGACCTGAATACCAATCATACAGATGTGCATACAGTGCCACACAAAGGTAACTCATGGATCTAAATCCCCTATGTGGGCAAGCAGGCATTGTCAGATGAGAGGGAGCACAAATCACACATGTCACACAGGCACGTAGGAACAGCAACTGACACAGCAAGACACAGACACACCACAGCACTACCCCCAGGGCCCCCACAATGTGGTGACCCTGGGCTGCATTACAATCCCACTGTGATGACAAAGCTAAATGTCGTTCACACTGTGAACCACAGTCATGTGTCCTGAGCAACAAACTACCATCACACCTACACAAGCACAAATCAATCAGCACGGCCAGTAAGCCAAGGCCAACATGGAGGCAGTTGCCTAGCCGGGCAACAACTCTCATCTGCACACACTCAACACCACACCCCTCGACCTCCAACAATGTGCAGCAGTGAAGCACACATGCACTGGTGACATTGCACATGCACCCATGACTATTCCAGGGTGGTGGGTGGGAACCAAGGTGCAGAAACACATCACACATGGCCACTCAACTAGACTCCTGAATGTCTGACACACTGCACACTACGCTGTACATGGACATGACGGCAATACCACACCAACCAATGGGATCCCAGCCACAGTCACACACCAATGAAGAAGCCAAGGTCACCCACAAAGAACACACATAGACAACAACCAACATTGCAGCCCGGACCCTGAGGAGTGCCAGCAGTCACACACACAACGTGTCACAATCACTGAAAGATAACACAAACTGGAAATCACATGACAGGGGCAAACAACAAGTGCCAAGGGGAAACCTGACTGTGACCCATCTGCGTCTGCACACAAACTCAGCCCTGACAGCAAACACACCTATGGGTGACACCCTGATGACCAGTAATGTGCCATGCACCCACATCACAGAGAACCCAGGGAGAAGACTTTGGGGGAACATAGGTCAACTCAGCAAGCATCACAAACAGGTACAACACTAGGGATCACAGCATGCACAGCTAAACGGAAGTGAACACACAGACATGCTCATACAACACACACCTTGGGCACAGGCAATGTCACAGGAGTACACACTGCCATGAGGGGACTCCACTCCTGTGTGAGGAAAGCTGTGCCATATGTTGCCTCAGTAGGGCCCCATCATGTCAACTGAGCACTTGGTCACACAATCAACAATTAGCACCAAATGAAGGCTCCCGTCACATCAGCCTGGTCATGGAAGTGCCAACGAAATCATCAGCACAGATCCAACACACTTGTATAGCAATGTTGCACTGACAACACAGATGAGTCCTTCCCCATTGATGCCCAAACCTGCATGTCCAGTGGAGATGGCCACACGGTCAGGGAAGTAGACGAATTGAACAATGGCAGGCACAACAGATGTGCAGGGGTGGAAGCCACAGATGTGAAATTGCTAATGTAAGTAGGAAATCCCATTGCCAAATACTGAACACATGACACCCTCAGATGCTGCCATGGATGACATGGATACACCACAGGATAGGACACATTCCCCCTGGACCACATGGGTTCCTGCACAGTAACACTTCATTATCATGAGACCAAATATCACCATCACTGCAGCAAGGGCATGGTTAGCATCATCAACAACATGTACATCAGAAGCATAAGCACTAGAGAACAGAAAGTTGCTTTATTCAGCATATGTGTGTAATGAAAACTAAAAGTCCAGAAAAAACACAAAGGCCAATGGCCAGTCCATTGTCAAAGTCCAAACAGGGTGACAGTGGCAGATGTCACCCTACGCATGCCTGCACTGCACAAAACCAGGGACAATCCACTAGGAGGGGCATCCGGGGGGGCAGGCCAGGCACCGCAGGGACAGGATCAGGGCTCACCAGGAGGAAGCAGGGAAGGGGTGGTGGGTGCTGGAGAGCCACTGACAACTGCAGTGGAGGTGTCTGACATGGTGTGTTTCCGGCACAACTGGGGGGCATGACTCAGATGTTGTGGGTGCCGGCACGACTGCAGTGGACCCTGCAGATGGAGTGGGCAGGTCCGCCACTGCAGTGCCCAAGTCAGACAGGGTGGTAGTGGACTCCACTGCAGTGCCTACCACCAGGGGAGGAGAATGGGGAACAGGCAAGGTGGGCTGGACAGAGGGGGAGGACACCCTCACCACATCAGTGGCACAGACAAGCGCAGCGGGGGGTGTGGTGCCGGGAGAGCAAGTGGCAGGGGGAGAAGGCCGGATCCTCTTGGGGATGGTATATCTGTGGGTGGGGGAACCTGGGGAGGGTGTGGTGGGGGCACCTGTGGAGTGGGGGCCTGAGGGATGGAGGAAGGAGACCTGGTGCCTGAGCTGCAGGACGGCAGCGGGGTCTTGCTCTTACGACTCCGGGGGACTTGCGGGTGGGGGCCTCAGTCTGTCTGCGCCTGGGGGAGGGTGTCTGGGGGCGAGGGGCACTCTGCTCCGTGTGGGTGGGCTTCCTCTTCCCCCTGAATGCTGTATCAGCTGGATCGGAGGGTAAGAGGCCGAGGTCACTGAGGAAGAGCCGCTGGGTCTTTGGGGTTGCAGGTGAGGCAAGGGAGGGTGCTTTGGAGGGAGAGGCAACTGAGGACTGCGCAGTGCTCGTGGATGTGTGTGTGTGTTCCAGGGCCCCATCCCCTGTGAGTCTGGTTACAGTCCCCTGACTGTGCGTGCGTGTGCGTTTTGTTTGTGGTGTGTGTGTCTGTGTGCTGGACGTGTGTGTGCTGGTGTGTGCCTGTGCCGGTGTGTGTGTGCTTGGGACGGGTAAGGTGCTGGGGAGTGTGGATGGAGCAGAGGCAGGAGGGGTGAGGGACTGTCTGAGGAGGGACACTGCTGCCGTCAGGGAGGAGTCCATGGACCTATTGCCCCTCTGTAGGTCAGACATGCCCGATGAGATGCTCCTCCATGAACGACACCAGCTGAGTCAACAGAGCGGTGTGCGCATGGAGGACACTCAGCATGGCTGTCTGCCCTACATGGAGCTGGCGAAGGAGGTACACAGACTCCTCACTCAGGGCAGCAGGGGACACAGGGGCAGGGGGTGCGGTGCCTGGCCCAAAGGAGACACGCTCCCGAACATGGGAGCCTCCACGGACCTGGGGAATGGGAGCCGATGGGAGGGCGGTGGTGGTGCTGGTGGTGGCGGGGACAGCAACAGTAGCTGGGGTGTGGTGGCTGCTGACACCCGCCTCCATAAGGGAGTCATCCTCCGAGTTGCTCTGGTCCTCAGCTGAGGTGGATGGTGCTGAGGACTCCTCGGTGTGGCTCCCCTCGCCCTCCGTGCCACTGGGTCCCTCCGACCACTCCTCGGCTGCTGACCCAGTCTGGCTCTCCGGCTCCTCCTGGTCCTTGGAGCTGTCCCCTTCCGTGGCCGTGGATGTATCTGCAAACAATGGGGAAACAGACAGACATCAGTCACCTGCACCAAACGCACACACCACTGTGAGCACAGCACATTACAGAGCAAGCCCTGGCATCATTAGTTGAACATTGCTAAAAGTGCCCTAACTGAACAGGAGAAGCCAATTGTCAGTCTGATGCCAACCATGGCACTCACATCCCACATGGCCTTGCACCCATCTGTCTGGTGTCTGTTGGATAGCAACACCCCAGTGTGGACACATGCACCAACTACACAGTAGTTGGACAGTGCAGAGGACACGGTGTAGCATGTGGACATGCACACATCACAACTCTTGCCACTGAGTCAGTACAGGTTTCCGGATGAAAGGGATGCCCAGAGTCAAATAGGAAATGCATGTGATGCATACCAGCGACAGACACCATGATGCACCCATGTCCTGATAGCCATCGCCACAATGGTGTGCATGTTGCACATGTCACTCCCCTGCAGGATCACCAATAAGTAGACACATGCCATGGCGGAGGCATGACTGCTAAGTCATACATCACTGTCTCAGTGATGTATGACTTGGCAGCCAGACAACAACACTCTGCACTGTGTCACAATAGTAGGTCATGGGGAATGCAAGTCCTGGAGCTGCACAAGTGCACATGTACATCCCCCACACAACACATCATCTTAACCCTCATCTGTCCCGGTCATACCGATTGGACATATGGGAGACCTGTGACACTACCCTCTGAACCTGAGCCCCTCACAATCTGCTGTGAATGGGAAACAGCTTCCTGAACTTCACATTCGCATACCCCAGTCTGCACGGGCAGCTGATGAAACACCTATGTGACACACAAGTATCGTCTCCTATGGTCACATCTCCAGTGGCATGCTGAGCCCCTACCGAGAAACACCCCAGCAGTCCTGGCAACAAATCCACAGCACACTGACACAGAGGCAGACACCTGAGGGGTCAAATCACTGCGCACAATGTGTCAGCTGATACACGGGAGTGGGAGTACAGAGTGCATTGCATGGCCTGGAGTAGGCATGACTGTCCTGCCCCACATGAATGAGGGATGAGCCCTGGACAGTGGATAGCTGGCTATGTATGTGTGACACACGTAATCTGCACACTCCTGGGGCCCAAACATTGTTCCCACCCGCTGCATGGGCGTGTGCCACATACCCCAGGCACATGTGGTGGCTCAGCTCAGCAAGTGGACCGCATATCAAAGCAACACGCAGATTACATGTCCGAACACAGGCGTTGTGTGAACAATGGACCCACCCATGATGCCCACAACAGAGTTAGGGAAACAGATGCTGTCCCCCACCTTGAGTGAAGCAAACTGCAAGGACACAGTCCCAAGTGACACAATTCCCTGAATGTAAGGGCCACACATGGATATCAGATGAGGAGTGGGCAGTGCACAATAGAGGGACATGGCTCCTGGACAACATGACTGCTGCACTGTGGCAGTTGAACCAGGCCAGAGGAGGGCACAAAGCATGTAATACAGAGTTCACAGTGCAGTCTTTGACTCACCCCCGCCTTCAGCTGCCCATCCAGGTCTGGAAACACCACCGCCAGGATCTGGAGCATGTGGGGGGTCAGGGTCCGTGTTCCGGCCCTCCTGCGAGGAGGCGACAGCTTCAGCTGGACCCGTGCAATCCTCCGGGTCCAGCCCCGAAGGTCCTGCCACCTCTTCTGGCAGTTGCGGATCCGGCGCTTGTAGATCCCCACTGACCGGACAGCCCGGACGATGTCCTTCCAGATCTCCTGCTTCCGATGGGCATTAACCTGTCAGGATGACAAAGTGAAAAGGCCATTACTACACATGCAACATATCCGTGCATGACACAGTTGTATATACATGTCTCAATCACAGGGGCACATGATGTACACAGGCAGTGCAACGCTGCCCATGGACAGTTTGCCAGAAGTCACTACATGGTATGATTGCATGGGAAGTAAAACCTTGTTCAAATGCACTGTCACTGCACCATACCTGTCCAGTGCATGTCACTACACACTATGGGGGTGACAACTACTCAGTGAGCCTGCTAGCCAGTGGCGTGCAGACTTTCAGCCTTGCTAGTCAGACAAAATGCACATTCAGAAAGGCAGTGCACAGAACACTCACCTGCTCCCCTGGTGTCCCATACAGCCTGCTGTACTGTGGAAGTAGGCTGTCCAGCAGGGCCTGGTTCTCCTCAAGGCTGAAGGCTGGGGCTCTCTCCACAGTATGTGCCATTGCAGGGTCCAGAGGGGGCAGAGACAGCAGCAGTGCAGTGGCAGATGTCGTCCTGGAGCATGTAGTGCAGGCAAGTGAGCTCTCAGGGGAACAGCCAGCAATATATATGTGCTGCAGAGGCAGATACTGTCCCATGTGTCCAAAGTGATAGGTCCAAGTCGTTTGCATCTTCTGAATCTGGCCAATCCATGGAATAGCAGCACCAATACACGCCCACAGCATCCTTCAAATCTTCAACTTCATGACATACATGATTTTGCAACATTGTTGTGGGTGACCAACTGAATTTCCAGCAACCGACTCGTTCGAATTTCGAAACGCGTCCGTTGCCAGGCTAGGCCATTGTCAATGGGTGCGCACCGATCGGTCCATTGCTGATCAACGCGTACAGGGGTACAACGCGTACCCGCACACATTGAATGCAATGGGCCGGCCGGGGCACCGATCGGTCCATTGCTGATCAACGCGTACAGGGGTACAACGCGTACCCGCACACATTGAATGCAATGGGCCGGCCGGGGCACCGATCGGTCCATTGCGGTACAACGCGTACAGGGGTACAACGCGTACCCGCACACATTGAATGCAATGGGCCGGCCGGGGGCACCGATCGGTCCATTGCGGTACAACGCGTGCAGGGGTACAACGCGTACCCGCACACATTGAATGCAATGGGCCGGCCGGGGGCACCGATCGGTCCATTGCTGATCAACGCGCATACAGGGTACAACGCGTACCCGCACACATTGAATGCAATGGGCCGGCCGGGGCACCGATCGGTCCATTGCTGATCAACGCGTACAGGGGTACAACGCGTACCTGCACACATTGAATGCAATGGGCTGGCCGGGGGCACCGATCGGTCCATTGCTGATCAACGCGTACAGGGGTAGAACGCGTACCTGCACACATTGAATGCAATGGGCCGGCCGGGGGCACCGATCAGTCCATTGCTGATCAACGCGTACAGGGGTACAACGCGTACCTGCACACATTGAATGCAATGGGCCGGCCGGGGGCACCGAGCGGTCCATTGCTGTTCAACGCATCCCTGTACAAGTGACTGGCATATGTCACCATGCCTGTCTCAGATGAACATATGCCAGCCACAGATAGCTCCCAGGGAGTGAGGGGCACACCTACAACACGACAGCCTGTCCAAACTGTATCATAAGGCATGTAAGGCTGCATTTCCTATTGTGTGTATGTTGGTGTACATGTTGTCCTGTGGGTGTCACCTGGGGGCAGCCACCCCCAGGCTGTGCACGTGTTCATGGGGACAGGATCCTGGGTGTTACGTGTACATGACCACTGTGATGTGCAACTGTTCATATCTGTGCATGTGCCATGGTCACATTTCACGGTGGTGTATGTGTATGTCATGTCACATACCCCGTGAGTCCCATGTGGGACGGTATGTTTGAGCCAGGGTGTCCCAGTGGCACAATAGTGATGGTCCTCCACAGTCTGTGTGCATGTAGTGTTTACAATGTCTCTGATTTCATGTGCACAATGGGAGACAGTCTCCACATCCACGTTGTGTGTGCATGGACTTTGATGTTGTGCGTGTGTGTGTCACAGACGTCCATGTCTGTCCTGCAGTGGCAAGTGGGACCACTACCTGTGGGGGTCATGGTTGTTTTGCTGTGGTGTATACATGATACTCCATGTAATGCCAGTGTCCATGTGGCAATACAGGGTCCCTGGGAATGTACCTGTCGTTGAGCTGTGATGCCTGGGGCACATCTGTCCTCACATGTCACTGTGGGGGGTGATTGTGACACGGCAGCAGGAGATGGGAACTGTGACACGGCCTCATGATATCCAATGGGCCAACCTGGGACTTATTGATGCCACTTGTTGAACCGTGATGACAGATGTTGGCCATGTATGTACCATACATGTCCTTATGGAACTGCACACTTCATGTAGTTGTGCCTCATAATGATGTATGTCGTGATATTGAGTGTGTTCAATGCCGCATATGTGGGGTGACTGACAATCTTGCTTTCTTCTCTTCTGCACTGCAGGGCTCCTGCTGTCCATCGACCATTCCCAGACCTGGCAACGATGGTGGAACGGGACAGCATCCGACGGTACCGCTTCACCAGGCAGCTGATTGAGGATTTGGCAGTGCAGTTGGCCCCACATTTGCAGCCTGGCCGGCCGTATCCTACAGCGCTGACCCCCAAGGTGAAGGTGATGGCAGCCCTACACTTCTTTGCCACCGGTACCTTCCAACATACTGTGGCGACTGCTGGTGGGATGTCACAGACCATGTTGAGCCGTGTGCTCCGCGATGTTTTGGAGGCAATGTTGCTATTCCTGAACCGGTACATCTATTTCCCTAGACTGCAACGACTCACTGACGTGAAGAGTGACTTCTATGCCCTGGGGAGGATGCCGCATGTCATTGGCTCCATTGATGGGACACATGTGGCTTTGGTACCACCACAGGCCCAGGAGCAGGCTCTACCGTAACCGCAAGCACTACCACTCGGTCAATGCACTGGTGGTGTGTCTTGCAGATATGACCATCACACACGTGTGTGCCCGTTTCCCTGGTTCAGCACACGATGCCTTTGTGATGAGGAGTAGTCGCATCCCCAGGATGATGGCACAGATGCAGAACCAGCGTGCCTGGCTTGTCGGTGTGTACTGACTTTGTGCCATTGTGTGTGATCTGATCTGTAGTATTCCGCCCACTTTTCCAAGTCAGCTAATGTGCACTTGTCTGTCCGTAGGTGACTCGGGATACCCCAACATGCCGTGGTTGCTGACACCCCTCAGGAACCCTGTGACACCAGCCCAGATGCGCTACAATGAGGCACATGGTCGGACCAGGAGAGTGATTGAGCGGACATTTGGTCTCCTGAAGAGCCGCTTCCGCTGCCTGGACAAGACAGGAGGGTCCCTCCCATATGCCCCAGCGAAAGTGTGCAAGATTATCATCGTCTGCTGCATGCTCCACAACCTGGCAGTGCGGAAGGAGTTGCCTCTCATCCAGGATGACAATGACCAACATCCGCCACCTGTGGAGGATCCTGGCCTGGACCACGATGCCAGTGATGATGTGGATGATGAGGGTAATGTCCGCACACAGCTCATCACCAACTTCTTTAGCTGAATGTGAGTATCCTGAGGTGTCATGTCAATGATGTGAGTTGGCATGATATGTGTAGGTGGTGCTCTGGTGCTGTTGGAGTGTGTCCATGGGCTACTTGACTGGATGTGTGTAGCGATGTGTGCTTACAGGTGGTCTGTACTCCCCAACAGTGTTGACATGCTAACTTGGTTCTGGGTGGGTATCTTGTAACATGTATTGTGCATGAGTTTTGCTGTTCTGTCCTGTTCTCCATTGCTTTTGACTGTGTGTCATTTCTGTCCTTCACAGGGTACTTTCAGATTCGTTTGGTCAACTGTGTCCACCGACGACGTGATTGTACTTCCAGGGTGGTAGCTGTTGTGTCCCTACAGGTGATGTGCGCAACACCCATGGACTTCCTTCCTTCTACAGTTGTTGACTGTGTGCCCGCTGCCAGGTGGGATTACCTTGCATCTGTAGTGGTTATGACATGTTGCAACTGTGTAATAAACCTGTGCTTCACTTTGTGATGTGCGTTGTCTGTGGTCACACATTTGACTGCCAGTTGCTTACTGCACCTGTGGGCTACTTGACTACAACTGGGAATAGGTGTGGTGTCTGTGCATTGCACCGTCTTCCCTGGCAACATCAGTGTAGGCAATGAGTCAGATGGCCTAGGTGTGTATGTGTTGTGTAGCCCTGGTGGTGTGTCTCCCTCATATGTGTCACGTTGCCTTTACTCACATGCCTGTGTTGTACTTGCTGTTGCAGTTCGCATACACAGTGTAATTTTGCAGTTCATCATCCCCATGACAGCACCCACGTTGGAATCACAACAGAGGCAAGTATGGTGTATTAGTGTGTTTATTGTGATACATTTGTGTGAATAGTGCATAGGATGGTTAGTGCTGTACATATATCTTGCAATCAGAAGTTCCTAGGTGAATTGGAAGTCCTGGTAGACAAAATCCCCAGTATCGGGGCCACAGTTGTCTGAGACATTGGTCCAACTTGTACTCCCCATGTAATGTGTGGGAGTTGTGTTGCCGTCAACAGGGTGAACAGTTTGTGCACAAAGGTGAACATCCAGAACAGGTTCAGGCTTCCTGGGAGTTGCACTTGGCCATCGGCCTCTCACTTGCCCCTCCTCGGACGACCCCTCTTCTTTGGGGGGCCCTCAAGTACAGGCTGCTGCGGTGCAGGGGACTCTCCGCCAGAG
Organism: Calotriton arnoldi; assembly: GCA_963921515.1. NCBI lineage: Eukaryota > Metazoa > Chordata > Amphibia > Caudata > Salamandridae > Calotriton > Calotriton arnoldi. Next base: position 460,445 of record CAWUFW010002422.1, on the reverse strand, counting down.
TCATCCTCCCTCCCTGTGGCAGTTGCAGTTTGTTCAGCACCAGATGTTGTTGGCACACAGGGAGGTGTAGACTGGTTGTTGTTCATCTGGAGGAGGCATTGTAAAATGTCCCTGTGCACCGCCGTCATCTCTTGCAGTGCGTCCCACTTGGACTCCACGCGGGACATGTGTGAGTCCAAGCGGGCATGATGGGCAGCCTGCTGCTGTTTCATGTCTCTGAGGAGCCCCACTACCTGGCTGAGATCTCCGGTGCTGGACTGGTACGCATCGGCTATGCGTACCAGTTGTGGGTCATCATGCACACCAGCAACCTCTGCAAGCAGCGACCTCTGTCTCCCACCCTCCCACCACCCCTGCCGACATGTGCAGTGCGTGCAGTGGCACGCACAGATGACCCTGGTCCCCCTTGGGGGTTGGTGGTGGTGTCCATGGCCCCACGTTGGTCCAGGGTCCCTGTGCTGGTGTTGCTCCTTGTTCTGTCCATGTCGGCAGGGATGGTATTTGTGGTGACAGTCGTTGGAGGGGTGGGTGCAGGGGGTGCAGCTGGTGGCCCTGCTGGTGCTGCAGCTGGTGGTCCTGCTGGTGCTGCATGTTGACTTGCACCGGATGTGCCAGGTTGGTCTTCTTTGTCCGAGGAGGGCAGAGGCTGTACGACACCAGTGAGCTCCGCATCCTCTTGAGCCTGGGACTGGGACTCCTCAGCGTCTGCTGCTGTGTCCCCATCATCACCTATTTTTGGGAGACACACCCAATGTATGTTATGTTTCTGCAGGCATCAATGGTTGACACACCTGACAGTTGTGACTGTGCCTCTGGGTGTGGGCCTGTACATTGCATTGTCCTAAGTCGTCACAGTCAGGGGTTGATATTGGTGTAGCACATTGTCCTGCATTATTTGGGCATTTCTATGTATTTGTTGGGGTGTGAACATGGTCTGCATTGGTTGTATTTGGTTGACAGCCGGCCCTCCTTCCCACCCAGCCAGTCAGTTATCCCACCATGGACTGTGCTTGCATTGCAGGGAGTGGAAGTTGTCTTTCAGGATGTCAGTCAGTGGTGTCCTGCTGTTGGTTGTTGCACAGTTGCCAGCAGGGCCTTGTGCTCCCCACAGCAGTAGCCAGTGTCAGCCATCTTGTCAGTCCTTATCCACTCCCTGTGATGTGAGCATGGTTCAGGGTGGTGTTGATGGGACAGTTATGGGGGTGAGCTATGTCTGTGACTATGACTCCCATCATGCTATTGCCTCCACCCCACTTGCCAGCATTCCCATACTTACTTGCTTTTGTGGGGAGTTCAGTGTGTGTGGGTGTGAGAGCAATGGCAAGATGGCTGACAGTGGTGTCCTGCTGTTGGTTGGTGTGCAGTTCCCAGCATGCCCTTGTGCTCCCCACGGCACAGCAACAGTGTCAGACATCTTTGATGGGCCTTTCCACTCTCTGTGGGATGTGCATGCGTGAGTGTGAGCTTGATGGGCCATGTGGTGGGGGATGTAGAGCTGTGCCTACGACTCCCATCATGCTATTGCCTCCACCCCCCTTCCCAGCATGCCCATGCTTCCTTCTTTTTGACTCTGCTTCCCTGTGGGGTGGGCTGCCTGTGCTGACAGGATGGCTGGGAGTGTTGTCCTGGCAGTTGTTTGGCTAAAAGTCCCAAGAGTGTCCCTGTGCTTCACACAACATAACCCAGGGTGGTGGTTCTTTGTGGGATCTTGAGTTAGGATGTGAGGCATTGCATTCTCCCAGGTGGGTTCTGTGGAGTTTGTGTTGAGGGGGGGTGTGAGGGGAGGTGCTTGTGACTATGGTCAGTGCTGCGAGTCCTCCTTCCCACCCAGCCTGATATCCCACCATGGAACGTGCTTCCATTGCAGGGAGTGGAAGTTGTCTCTCAGGATGTCAGGCAGTGGTGTTGTGCTGTTTGTTGGTGCACAGTTCCCAGCAGGGCCTTGTGCTCCCCACAGCAGTAGCCAGTGTCAGCCATCTTGTGAGTCCTTATCCACTCCCTGTGATGTGAGCATGGTTCAGGGTGGTGTTGATGGGCCAGTTGTGAGGCTGAGCGATATCTGTGCCTACTACTCCCATCATGCTATTGCCTCCACCCCCTTCCCAGCATGCCCATGCTTCCTTCCTTTTGACTCTGCTTCCCTGTGGGGTGGGCTGCCTGTGCTGACAGGATGGCTGGGAGTGTTGTCCTGGCAGTTGTTTGGCTAAAAGTCCCAAGTGTGTCCCTGTGCTTCACACTACATTACCCAGGGTGGAGGTTCTTTGTGGGATCTTGAGTTAGGATGTGAGGCATTGCATTCTCCCAGGTGGGTTCTGTGGAGTTTGTGTTGAGGGGGTGTGAGGGGAGGTGCTTGTGACTATGGTCAGTGCTACGAGTCCTCCTTCCCACCCAGCCAGATATCCCACCATGGAACGTGCTTCCATTGCAGGGAGTGGAAGTTGTCTCTCAGGATGTCAGTCAGTGGTGTTGTGCTGTTTGTTGGTGCACAGTTCCCAGCAGGGCCTTGTGCTCCCCACAGCAGTAGCCAGTGTCAGCCATCTTGTGAGTCCTTATCCACTCCCTGTGATGTGAGCATGGTTCAGGGTGGTGTTGATGGGCCAGTTGTGAGGCTGAGCGATATCTGTGCCTACTACTCCCATCACGCTATTGCCTCCACCCCCCTTCCCAGCATGCCCATTCTTCCTTCCTTTTGACTCTGCTTCCCTGTGGGGTGGGCTGCCTGTGCTGACAGGATGGCTGGGAGTGTTGTCCTGGCAGTTGTTTGGCTAAAAGTCCCAAGAGTGTCCCTGTGCTTCACACTACATTACCCAGGGTGGAGGTTCTTTGTGGGATCTTGAGTTAGGATGTGAGGCATTGCATTCTCCCAGGTGGGTTCTGTGGAGTTTGTGTTGAGGGGGTGTGTGAGGGGAGGTGCTTGTGACTATGGTCAGTGCTGCGAGTCCTCCTTCCCACCCAGCCAGCCAGATATCCCACCATGGAACGTGCTTCCATTGCAGGGAGTGGAAGTTGTCTCTCAGGATGTCAGTCAGTGGTGTCCTGCTGTTGGTTGTTGCACAGTTGCCAGCAGGGCCTTGTGCTCCCCACAGCAGTAGCCAGTGTCAGCCATCTTGTCAGTCCTTATCCACTCCCTGTGATGTGAGCATGGTTCAGGGTGGTGTTGATGGGACAGTTGTGGGGGTGAGCAATATGTGTGACTACGACTCCCATGATGCTATTGGCTACACTGACTTGCCCAGCATACACAGAATTCCTTCCTTTGAGTGGTCTTCACTGTGTGTTGGTGTTGTAGTGGTGGCTACATGTCTGGATGTGTTTGTTAGTTCTATTTGTGCCACTGCCTAGCTGTAGTTGTAGTTGTGTTTGTACATGTGATGACACGGTTAAATGTAACTTTGAGATGGCATGTGTTGTGTTTATCTGACTGACATACACATTTTGGGATGATTCTGTTCTGGTTGCTGTGTAATTGCTATGAGTGCATGGTTTGACTCTCCCCTTGACAGTGATGTGTGTGTGTATTGTGGCAGAATATTGTGCACATTTGTTGTGTACTCACCAGGCTCTGGGATGTTCTCTAGTCCATAGACGCTCACTGGCGGAAGGATGGCCCGCACTTTCTCCTCCCAGGGCCTGAGGTATACTGGCTTGGCAGGAGGGCCACTGCCGGTGTATTGGCTCAGGAGGTAGTCCTTCTTGAGCAGCTCCCGCACTCTCCTGCGCACGTCATACCACCTGTTCTGGATGTCAGTCTTTGTGCGCAGACATGGTGATTGTGCGTTCACCCTGTTGATGATCCTCTCCCACATCTTGGTTTTCTGGGAGATGGGGGTCTGTTGGACCAGTGTGCCAAACAGCTGTGGCTCTACCCTGAGGATCTCGTCTACCAGGACTTCCAATTCACAATCTAGGAACTTGTGATTCTTCTTGGGGGCATGGTGATGGGTGGTGATGGTGAGTGATGTGTGTATTGGTGTGCAGGTGAGGGTGTGTGGGTGTGTGTTTTGCTGGGTGTATGTGAGGTAGCTATTTGTTGGTGTGCTGATGGTGTGTGGCTTGTGTGAGGGATGAGCTGTGGGTGTGTGGTTGCTGTCTGTTGAGTGCTGGCAGTAGAATGGCATTTGCAAAGGATCATGGTTGGGAATTGTGTCCTTTATATGGGTGGAGTTGTGGGTGTGTCTTTGTTCTCTGTCCCCACCCCCCCAGTATTTATTGGCTTTGTAATTGCTTGTTTGGGCTTTTTTGTGTATTTTTCCTTAGTACTTTTTGTGCATGTTGGAAACGTTCTTGTGACCGAGTCGGACCCTGCATTTGTCTCGTACGGTCTTCTCCGTTTCGTTCACGCTGTGTTTGTGCAGTTTTCTATGCTGTGTACGCATCGGTCGCAGTGTTTTGTGTTACTTCGGCTCGGTTTGGTATGCGTGTCGGTCGTACGGCTTGTCCTCCGTTCGACTCGGTCGTGGTTTTCGCGCCTTGCATCGTACTTAGCGGTTTGGAGTTCGCGTGTACGTTTCGGTTGGATTTGTTCCGGGTGCGTGTCGGTTGGTTCGATTCGCGTGTTTTTCCGGCCGGATTGCTGTTTTCCGTGCGGCTCGGTCGTTCGGCTTGGGTTCAGTACGTGTCGGTCGGATTTTGCACGCCTTGCATCGTACTTGGCGTGTCGGGCGCCACAGGTACGTGTCGGTCGGAATAAATTCCGGCTCCGAGTCGGTCGGTGCTTTTTCCGGCCCGAATCGGAATCGACCCCTAAATCTATATTAGAATAGTGATATTCGAGCTTCCCCGTCATGTAAAACAAACTTGTTAAAACACTGCAAGACACACCATATGTTAAAGGAAGGTGATGATACGTCACCCCCTCTGAGACAGATGAAGGTAATTGCATGCACACATAACAATCACTCACATTCATTGTGTCAATGTACTCATACAACAATTTAGTAAACACATTTAACGAGAAATCACTAATTGATTTATCATGATGGAGAATGCTTCCATCCATTTATTCTATGTTGGCATTAGGTGTTCCTTTAGTAACATCATTCACTCTTTCACTTGTTACATCATTAGTATTATTTCCATTATTAGTTACCATTAGAATAGGTACAAGGACAGTTAGTAATATCCATATGAATGTTAATAACAAGACACTACATAAGCAAGCTTTAATACATCTGCGTTTTAGACTAGATTTTGGATGTCCAGTCACCTTTTCTTCAGCCATTTTGTATTCTACCAAAAATATATTAAAAAATCTATCTAAATCTAAACACATTAAACTTTACTAAAAATTTAAAATTCTAGGAAAATAGTGTAATCCCACACTTCAGACTTTCTTCTTTACCCCTTTCTTTTATTTTTATTTTCTTTAGGTCTTCAGAATTCTTTACTTCTTCTTCCAGCTGACACTGTTGCACCTCAGTTTTTGTCACAGTTCTTTAAGGTGGTCGCAATTTGCTTTCATCAACATGTCCAGTGTCAGATTTGTCTTTTTCTTCACTTGGATCTGAGCTTTCAATTTCTTCCAAGATTACGTAAGTCCATTCTGGTGCTGTATATTTTCTGCTTGGAATTCTTACTCTTCTTGTTTTTCATACTAATTCTTCTCCTGACTCTTCTTGTTCTGTCTGACTTGAGACCTCATTACTTTGCTCTGGTCTTTTCTTTAACTTTCTCCTTACAAGAGTGTATTTCAGTCTTTTCACTCCACCTGGCCAATTGTCACCTTTTCTTAGATTCTTGGTTTGTACTACCCTTTCACCTTCTCCATCTGGCTCACAGGTTCTTTTGTTTGGCCTTTCTTCTATCTGTTCTTCTTCTTCTTCTGGATTTTTAGTAACTTCTGTTTCTGCTGATCCAACAGCAATTTCATCTTCTCCTGGTTTAACCGTGAACCCACTTTCTTCTGGTTCAACAACAGCCTCACCTTCCTCTGGTTCAACAGCAGTCTCACCTTCCTCTGGTTCAACAGCAGTCTCACGAGACCCAGTAACTGGTGCCCACTTTACTTGACTTGTGCTTGGCTGTTTGTCATCAGTTTGTTCTTCAGAATCCTTTATTCTAGATTCTTCAGCTGCGCACACTTCAACCTCTGGTCTTTGACTTTGTTTTACCAGTTGTTGCTCTTCTTGCCTTTCAAGTGGACTTGGGACTCGTCTAGTGTGGCTTGCGTGAATCCAGTTTGGCTGACCACCACACTTCACTGCCGTTGTCGTCACCAGAATTATTTGGTTTGGACCATTCCACCTGGGTTCTAAACATGATTTCCTCACGTGTTTCTTGATGAGAACCCACTCACCAGGACTCAGATCATGAGCTTGATTCGGCTGTGTTGTTGTGGCAGCTTCCCCAACCTGGCGAGACACAGAACACACTAGATCAGCCAATCCTCTGCAATAATCAAGCACTAGATCATCAGATATATTCATCAGTTTGTTCGCTGGTATGTATGCTTGTCTCATTGCTCTTCCCATTAAGACTTCGTGAGGACTCAAACCCGTCTTTTTGTCAGGAATGCTTCTAAGACTCATCAGTACAAGGGGTAAAGCATCAGGCCATTTCAGTGTTGTGGATGCACACACTTTTCCTAACCTAGATTTTATTGTGCCGTTTAACTGCTCAACCACTCCAGATGCTTCGGGTCGATAGGCACAATGCAGCTTCAGTTCAATTTGTAATGCTGCACAAATCATCCGAATTATCTCATTATTGAAATGTGTTCCTCTATCTGTCTCTAAAGTGACTGGAAATCCAAACCTAGGAATAAGTTCTCTCAAAAGCAATTTGGCTACAGTTAAGCTGTCATTTCTTCTCGTGGGATAGGCCTCCACCCAGTGAGAGAACAAGCAGACGACAACCAACATATACTTCAGTCCATTACATGGGGGAAATTCGATAAAATCCAATTGGAGACGGGTAAATGGGATAGGCCTCCACCCAGCGAGAGAACAAGCAGACGACAACCAACATATACATCAGCCCATTACATGGGAGAAGTTCGATAAAATCCAATTGGAGACGGTAAATGGTCCTCCTGCTCTTCCAATTCGTCCCCAACTAACAACTGTCTTCCTGCCTGGATTTTGTTTCTGACAAGTGATGCACCTCTGGCAAAGGCTCTCTGCAATGACCCTGAACCTTGGGTTATACCATGACTGCTTAAAGAGTCTGATCATTGCATCTCTTCCAACATGTGCAATTCCATGATATACCCTGGCCATATGGGAAAGTAAAGAATCTGGCATGACTGGTCTTTCATCTATATAGACCCACACTTCGTCCTCTCCTCTCTTTCTGCAACCTGAATTTTTCCAGATTTCTTTTTCCTCATCACTTGCCTCTTCCTGCATCTGCCTCACTTCATCCCAAGTTTCAAATGTGGTTGTAAACATAAGATGGCATTCGGTATTTTCCTTTTCAATTGCTCTGTTTAAGGCCATTAAATTTCGTGCACAGAAACGCGCTATTTGGTCGGCATATCTGTTGCCCTTTGTCACATAATCATCTCCTGATTTATGTGCGGCACATTTGACCACTGCAATTCTTTTGGGCAATTGCAAAGCATCCTATAGTGCCTTTACAGTTTTGCTGTTACGCATAGGGGAACCTGAAGAAGTCAGAAATCCCCTTTGCATCCATGGACAACCCCAAACCCATATTGGCTATCAGTGAATATGGTCACCCTCAGGCTTTTGGCAATTTTGCATGCTCTAATTAGAGCTATTAATTCAGCAATTTGAGCAGAGTTTACTCTTTTAGACAGGATGCTTCTAGAACTCCCGCTATGGTGCAAACAGCATAGGCAGTGCATAATTCACCTTTCTCATTTCTTAGGCATGACCCATCCACAAATATCTCACAGTCTGGTTCTTCTAAAGGAACATCCTCTACATCAAACCTGGGTTTGGTGCACAGTTCTGTCACATCCAAACAATCATGATCCACTTCCTCTCTCACTTCCTCACAACGAGAATTCGGCAATAAATTTGCCGGGTTTACAGTTGTGCACCTCACCACAGTCACATTTTCAGCACCCAGAATCACTCTCTCGTACTTAGTCAGCCGACTAGAGGTCATATATTGTGTCCGGGTTTGAGTTAAAAGAATCTCAACAGAATGTGGCACATACACCTTGACTGGATATCCCATCACAATCGCTTCACTTTGTTCCAGACTCACACAAGTGGCGGCTACTGCTTTTAAACAGCCTGGTAAGGCTGCAGCCACTGAATCCAATGTAGCAGACAAATATGCTACTGGACGTCGTGCCATTCCATGTTTCTGAGTTAGGACTGAAAGTACACACCCATCTCTCTCACAACAGTACAACGCAAAATCTTTTGCATAATCTGGCATTCCCAATGCAGGTGCTCGACAAAGACTATTTCTCAATTTTGCAAAAGCTTCCATACTTTCATCATCCAGCACAATCGGATCTTTCACATCTTTTCGTGTCAACCTCTGTAGAGGTTTTGCAATCAGTGAGAAACCACTGATCCACTGCCTACAGTATTCAACCATTCCCAAAAACGTGCGGACTTCTTTCTGAGTGGTAGGTGGGCTCATCTGTTTAATCACACTAATTCTTTTTGGTGTCACCTTTCTAACCCCTTTTTCTATTTTGTGTCCCAAATATTGGACTTCCTGTTTACAAAATTGTAATTTTGCTGGTGACACTTTGTGTCCTCCTTCTGCCAAATGGTTCAGTAAGGCAATGGTATCTGTTACACATGCCTCTCGGGTCTTTGATGACACAAGTAGGTCATCAATGTACTGAACCAAGACTGAATTTCCTGGCATGATCAAAGTCTCCAGACATCTTTTCAGAATCTGGTTAAAGATTGAAGGACTCTCAGTATACCCTTCCTTAAGGAACTCGGCACCATGCCAAAACACGGTCTCCGAACCGGAATGCAAACAAATACTGGCTTTCCGGATGTAGAGGAATCGTGAAAAATGCTTGGCACAGATCAATCACTGTGTACCATTCTGAATCGCATGGAATTTGGTAAAGAATTACTACTGGATTTTGGTACTACTGGACAGCAAGGTACCACAATCTTATTAATCTTTCTTAAATCCTGTACTACTCTATATTTTCCGCTTGGCATCTTAATTCCTATATTGGGCGAATTACAAGGACTACTCATTATTTCTCTCAAAAATCCCTGTTCAATCATTTGATCAATCACAGGAGTGACTCTCGCAATTACTTCTGGACTTATTTTGTACTGAGGTGTGTTTGGATACACAGCACCCTCTTTCACTGTAACCTGAATCGGGTCGACATTTGTCATTAGGCCAATCTCTTTCCCCGTAAAGTCCCATACATCCAACCTCACGGTACTTCTAAGTTCTTCAGGCAAACTTTCTTCTGTGAGAAGTGAAAACAACTCATCCACTTCTGTCCCTTGCTTCGCTAACATCATCTTGAATTCAACATCTTAATCAGGTGTCTGAAACGCAATACCATCTGGCATACAGTAGATGGTACAGTTCATCTTGCACAATAAATCTCTTCCCAAGAGATTTACTTGTCTTGAGTCACATACCACAAAACGATGCATGTCTCTGAAACTTCCAATATGAACTTCTATTGGATTTGTGACTGGTGTTCTAATATGCTTATTTGAGACTCCTACAACTTGGATAGTTTCTCCAGAGAGGGGTAGGTTTGGGATTTCTGCTGCTCTCACAGAAGAACCAGTGTCCACCAGGAATGTAATATCATTACCTTCCACCTTTCCTTCGACAAATGGACCTGACTGATCTACCGCCAAAGATGCGCCAAGAACGCACTTTTCCTCCCCCCTCAGGCACCGTCATCGAGATGAGTCTGAATCATTCTCATCGCACTGCAACCAATATTGCGGAACCATTTGCACACTTTGATTCCTACTAATTTGGTCACATCCATGAAATCCAGTGTTCACACTGTACCTCTGCACCTGAGCATTCACATTATTTGGCATAGGTGCTTGTGGCACCTGTAACTGTGGAGTAACTACCTGCTGCTGCTGTAGGTTCACAACCACCTCATTCTGCATCTGTGGATTTAAATTTTGATTTACCCCCTTATTCTTTTAAGCAGATCTACACTCGTTCTTCCAATGTCCAATCTTTCCGCACTCATGACAAGGAAATTTCTTCCTAGCCTCTTCTTTACTAATTTTTCCTCTACCTCTACCTCCGTTGGGTACCTGACCATTTTGATTCTGACCATTTATCTGATAACCTCTCTGGGAATTATTATTTACCTCTTGTTGCTCTGCTACCTTCACTTGTGCCCACATCATTTTCTCCTTTAATTTCTTATGTCTTGATTCAATGTCCTCACTACAATACTTCGCATACCTTAAAATTTCATCAATTGTTTTACTCTGCCAACAGATCAAATGTTGCTGAATCATATTTCTAATCTCCGGTTTCAACCCAAACACAAAACGATACACAAAATGTCCCATATCTTTGTCTCCAATATTCTCAAATCCGCTGTACTGTTTAAACACTTGTAACAGCCTTTCATAGTGCATACACTGACTCCTTTGGTTCTTGGGTCGTCCTGTCTATTTTAACCCAATCTGTTTCTTAAGGGGACATTTTTCCTTTTAAGAAAGCAATTACCTGATTATACTTTTTCATCACCTCTTCTGATGGTGCACCTGTTTTAGGGTCTCTAGGATATTCTTCTTTTGGCCAATCGACAGTGATCTTACATTCTGTCCACAAATCTGCTGGAACAACAATCTCAAACAACCCATCTAAATCCTATAACAAAACCTTTGAGACCTTCACAAACCTTTCTACCTGTTTGTAACATTCAACTGGTTTCTCTCTTAATCTGGGGAAATCATTCGTAAAAGATAATATATCCTGCCTTGACCATGGAACATGAACATATCCACCACCTGGAACTTCTCTCATTGGACACACCCTTTCAACTTGTTCTGTTTCTTTTAACGGAAACATAGATGCTCCTTTACTAGTGGCTTCTTCCTTCTTTTTCACCCATCTATTTTTCCATCGAGCTACATCTGCCCATTTCTTCAAAATATTCATCAAGTCTTTTATCTGTAACCTTTTTCCAGATGCATTCATACTCTCCAGATCTTTTTCAGTAAAGGCCAATCTGTACGATTTCTGCAACACCTTTGACTTTTCTATGTCTATTCCATACTCACTAGCAGCTTCAGATATTTTCTTGTGAAGATTCCTTGCTCACCAAGTAATGCTTTTACACAAAAACAATAATTCATCATCTCGGTAAGTCCCTAATCTATCTGGACTTATCGTACCAATAATCATCTCCTCCAGATCTACTTTCAATTGGCTCACATTTATACTCTGTGGTTGAGGTTTTTTCTTTTCCATTCCCTGTATCCAATCATTCAATTCCTCTGGTGAAGGACCTGCTGAACTCCCTGTTGCTGAAATAACATTCGGCCCTATTCTCCTTGGATCTATTTGTATACTTCTTCTAGGGGTTTCTGTTATCATCTCACACACTGGAAGATCCAACAATGTAGTATTTGTGTCAGCCTGTCCATCCTCATTCACTACCGTCACCACTTCATTCTTGACACTACTCCTAGGAACTGCTAACGTATGTACTTTTGATACATTCTGTCTTTCTCCATACACTGGAACTACGGGACCAATTGTTACCGGTACCGTTAATGCTTCTGCATTCAGACTTAACTGATTTATTTTCTGGATCTGGTCTACTTTTGCCTTATTTAGCATGTCAAATTCTTTTTCTCGCATTATCCTAGCCATGTCCGCAATCTGTGGGATTAATGGATTTCCCATAAAGGGTGCATTCGGAGTCACCTCAACTGTATTTTCTTGATAGGGCAGAGGTCTTTTGGTCATGATCTCCTCTAATAACTCATCATCAGAAATGTTTGCATCATCTCTTAAACTTGAAGTTTCTATATTTGTCTTTTTCTCTTTACATTTACCTCCTGTCTGGTCATCAGCAATTAAAACTGGGTACAAACCCTCGGTTACCACAGCTCTCCTCCATCGTTTCATTGTATCCTCTCTTCTCTCAAAAGGGTACCTAGTCATTAAATTTCTGTATCTTCTACCCCCTCGATATTTCTCTCTTTCCATTGCTTCTACTTCCCATTCCTCTAACGCCTCATCCTGTGTAGGTCTGGGATTTGGCTCTAATGAATTCATTCGATTTCTCAAATTCTGTAAAATCCTCCTATTAAACGAACCATACTGTGGAAAGGCTATAACACCATCATCCTTTGTATATTCCACCCAATTCTCTAACCATGTTCACGTATGGTATCCTCGCTCTAACATCATATAAGAAGCTATGCGTTCCTGGAGGGGAATAAGAATTCCCTCTCTAGTCACTATTGGTTTATCCTTCTTAAAGAAATTCTTTATTTTCTTTAACAACTTCATTTTTTTCTGACTCTTTATGCAAATGTATCACAACAAAACCCACTAAGAATCCCTTCCGTAATTCTTCTTATTCTATTTGATGTTTCTCGTCCAATACCAGCGCGACTCACACCAACCGTTCAATCACAGCTCTCTACGTATCAGCTCAGTACACGCCCGCTGCCTGACCAATGCCAGCGCAGCTTTTTCTGATGTCAGTATTACTCCTTCTGCTGACCCTCCCTTTACAAAATAATACGGCATGGTATTTCTAAGTACTTTTAATCAAAAAATTCGATTAGTAACAACACAAAACAATGCTACCTTGTCTGCTCCTCTAATAAAGAGATCATTTTCACTTTTCCGAGAGGTTTCCTTCACTACGATTCCTAATAACGTGCAGCGCTATTTTACTCTTCAAACAAGCTCCGAGTGGACCTATTACTCCTCTAGGGATAAGGCCAAAGTTTCGCAAGAGGACTTTTTGGTGTGAAAAGAGGTCTTGGTACTCCCCTGGGGATAAGGCTAGAGTTTCGGAAGTGGACCCTTCGCTATTTCAGACACTCTACTCTCATACAAAATTTTCCTAAATATAACACCTTCAGCCCTCTGTAGCTTCGGTATTATTACAACAGACAAAGTACTTCTGCAGTGTGATTTCTTTACCACACTCTTCTTCTGCCTATTTCAGGCTAAATTTCATTCCCGGGATTCCTTAGGTATCTCCGTACCTGTACTTCTAGACAACATAGAACAGGACACTATCTTTTTGTGTTAAGAACATATAATCAATAATCAATAATCATTACCAAACTAATCAATAATTAAACTGTCCTCTGCTACCAAGAAACTGATCCAGCGTGAAACCAATACCTGATCAGGGATCATTACTCAATAATATCACAGAACAATGGCCCATACACATTCACCCAAATCCCTGATGCGCTGAGGTCAATTTATATATGTTCAATTCTTTTCTTTCTAAAATTCAAGTATGACATTTCCAAAAATACTTATCTAACTTTTACATCAACTTTCCTTCTACTTGGTCGATGAACCAATTAGTTGAATAGTTGATGGTAATGATACTACTATCTAACTAATCATTCAATCAGCTAAATAAACACAAACTCTCGTTGAAGTTAATAAAGTTTTATCTCAAATTAAATGATAAAAATGCTCAATGCATACGGTCACAATTGCAAACAATGAACTCACAAAGGGGGAGAAAAACATCAGCAATTTCAGATAGAGACAAACTCATCAATCAAATAATGACATTGTGCATAAGGGAGTGGATAGATGAAGAGACAAAAGTTTCAGAGACAAAATTCATTTGCAGGTAATTTTGCAAGAACGAATCAGAATAATACAAACCCAAAGGATCTGTAGAAAACAACCCCTCTGGCCAAAGTGATGGTGGGGGTCCACTGAAATAGAGTCAGGGAACAAAGATCACAGGGACAGGAACGAGACAGGACAGGAACAGCTAGGCCTCTCTGCAAACCGACGGACAGCGACGCATCTCCCCTCTCTCTCTCTCCGTAATCAGCCTAACCTAACCACACCACTAAAAGCACCCCAGTTATACCCTAAAAACCTACATGTCCGTCCCACATCAGTTGAAACATTTCACCGAAACTCGACAGATGATTGGAGGGTTTAGGAGGTGGTCTGTCACACCACTGTGACTTCATTCAAAGTTTGGGCTTATTCATTGTTGTATACCCATTCCCATGATTTCATAATTGTTCCGTTCACACGATTTAATTCATGTTACAATTGCACATAATTTTAAGCAATGTTCACGGAAGGAGTCTTTCTGTCCCACGGTCAGTCACATCCCTTGGCAGGCGATCATCACATTGGCCTTCAACCCCTGCACTTCTTCTGCTGTGCTCAGCGCTTCAGTGTGTCTTTGTCAGATCAATTTCACTTGTTTATCCTGCCCCTCCTTTATCCGGCTAAGTTAAGGGAAAATGGCGTCTCATCCAGCTCACTATAGCAAATGGAAAATGAACATTCATTAATTATATGATAATGTAGTTTTCAGTGTTTACCACCCACCTTTGCACTATTCCCTGTTAGCGTTTTTCCTAGCATAGCTTTATGCAAAAACTGTATTATTTATAATTTCAAAGCAAGCTGCAACATGCAAACTACGAAATGCACATGTGGCCTAGTCATGCATTATTTCCCATTTCTTTCAAAGCAAAATGTAAATACGGTTTTAGTTCCTTCATGCGTTATCTCACGTTAGTCCATGCATGCGCAAAGCAGTTTTCCCTTGTGTTCATGTAAGGTGCACGTTAATTTTCTATTACTACTTACTGTTAGTACGTATTATGGGAGTATTCATCCGAGCAGGTTTCTTTTTGTGAAATCCTGCTCCATCACTACCGTACAGGAAATCCCACTACAAGCTTTAACTGACACTGAGGTTTCTACTCCCCAACAGGGGATATCTGATTCTGAAGTCTTGCTACCTACAGTTACATCCACCTCTACCATACAATCACCATATGCGAGTTCTCAGGTTTCAACACCATGTGCCAATAACAAAGTTGTTTATTATGAACCATATTTGGAGTTAATTACCAGTTCTACACCAGTATGTGATGTCCCTGTTTTTGCACAGACTGCCTCTGGCTAATTTGCTGACTTTGAAGACTTTTCTTCAGATTTGTCAGACCCACCACAGCATGGAACTTGTGCATTTGTAATTTGGCTTAAAAACCCATATTTCGTTCCACCTTCGAATTACATTTAGATTTCCATTTTGTTGCTTTTCCTTTTCATTTGGATTGGTTTTGTGACAGTATTCTTTCTGCTTCTGAATGGATACTATCTCCCAGAGCTCTCTGCTGTTGAACTGCTAACAGAGGTATTGAAGCCTTATTCTTCATCACACAAAGTGCGAAGAGACCTGTCCCTGGTGAACATTTCCGGTACTTGATGGAATTGTCTGGGACAGGGTACTATATGATATTTTTGGACAGACAGAAACTTTGCAGATACCAAATATCTTTGAATGACATTATTAATTCTAGCAGCATCTCTGATGATTGGGCTATTCGTACAGTAAAGTCAATGCTTGATAAGCTAGAACAGTATACTGTATTTGAACATGAAGATATGTATAGTGAATGAAATGAAATGAAATGAAATTTGTACTTGTAAAGCGCACCCATACCCCCAAAGGGGTGTCCAGGCGCTGTACGCATACCGCTGTGGAACCCTTCCTGGCTTTTCCCTGTGAAATGTCCACTCCTGGGCACCCCCAGGGTGAAGCCAGGCATCCCAGCGCTGTTGGGGCCGTTGTGGAGATTAAGCAAGCTATTGCCCAGAGTTGCAGAGTGGGACCCATGGTTAGAATAGGCACCGAGGCGAGAATTATCAGGTCCGAGGAAATTGAGCCCAAGACCCGCCGAGGCGGGAATTGAACCCAGGTCCCGGGCCAGATCTCTGCATCAGGGTCTGCCGCTCTAACCATTGAGCCACACTTCTCCAGAGTGGAACATCTAATTGTGATGAAATGTTCAGTTTCACCACTACGCGCACCATTACTTACACAGAGCTAGTACTCCCCGTACAGTTCTTAATTACACACAATGCAAACATTGGCCTGCACCAACTGTTGGTAGCTCCAAAATATTTGCACAGAAGTTTGCATATTTTTCTGGCATTAACCCCGTAGCCCCAGAGTCTTATTATTTTAAACTTCGCCCTTCCCCAGCAAAGAAAAATATTTTAAGTGACTCAAAATTGATTTATGGGGCCCCCTTGATTTGCCAGTTGTCAATACAAGGGTATGACTTTTGGACAGACACTATTGATTTAAAGTCTGTTTGAGGAACTAAAGGCTGGCAAGTTCAAGGCAATGAGGCTTTGTTTAGAGAGTGTCTTACACCAAGACAAATGATTTTGCTGAACAAAATGGTGCGAAACACATCCTGCCTCAGCATGGCCAAGATAAAAGATTTGAACACACCAAACATTCCCACATTTCGAGAATTGGCAGGAATTCACAAATTACACAGAGGAAAAACTGAAAAACATGTTCAGGAATGGTACATACAGTTCTTCACATTCCAGTCCAGAGGGAAAGGTAGTGTGGCCATTCGATACTAATGGATGTCATGCACGTTATTTGAACAACACAAAGGGGTTTCAAATAAACAGACCAGACCCACGTTGCATGCAGACACAACACTCAGGAGTAGTAACAACATATATCGTGGGGAAATTGTGTCCTCAATGGCTAAAACATTCCACGTTAGATGAGGTGAAACAACACTTGTCTCTCCTTTCTGATGACATGGATTTACAGGATTTTTGTTAGGTCCTAGAAAACCACGTAATAAATGCTTTTTGGATGCAATACACAACAATTTATGGAAAATGTCAGAGTTGATATGTGAAATTGACAGAGTTAATTTAGAAAAGTCTTTAGCAGTCGTTGCTAATGGTATGACCACGTTATCCACTAGAATTTATTCTCTGAGTAACATTGTCTCATCAGCAATTGACATAATACAGAGTGACATGTCGCTCTTACAACATGGACAGTGTCAGCTTAGATTCACTATGTTATTGAGCTGGACTTTAGAGACCCTGCACAATAGTCGTGTGCCCTGGAAGCATTTAAATGCAACAAACGTATTCGTGCCATAAAATTCAACAAGAGAACATAAAATTATGGCTAGGGTGGGCGAGACATACACTATGTTAAGTATAAAACGTTTTGAGAAATTACTGTTCACTGTGGCAGAAACACAGTCAGCAGATTGGATAATTCATGGGTTTATATCTCTGCCAATTTCCACATTCCACTTTACGAACTGCTTACAACACTATCAAGTAGGCAGGTATGAAGTGTTGGGGGAGAGATTTGTACATGAAGACATGGGTCGTACCTTTCAAGTTCAGGTGTAGCAAGGGAGGGACTGAAGTTTTTCTTAGCGGTATAGACTGCAAGAACATTTTTGGCCATTCATTAGTTTGCAGGTAAATTATACTTCATGGAGCTTATAATGCATCCAAGGCGAACTTAGCCTGTTATCTGAAGGGTTCCCCAGCTGCTGTAATTCGTCCAGCATTTAGATTACTTTCGTATGGAAGTTATTTGATGTTGAATGACCAAGGTTGCTGTGGGATGAAACCGGGAGTGCCTTATGTGGTGATGGTTTCCAGGGTTGTGACCTGTTGTAGAAATATGATTTTTACACCTGCCTATACAATTAGAGAAGTGACGATTTGCCTTCAATTTCTATCTTAAATTGGAATTTTAATAGTTTGAGCAGACCGAAAGCCTTGTTGTTTCACTAGGAAGTTTCTTCAACATCTGCAAGAGAGACATTTGATCTTCAAGCTGCAAGGTCATCTTCTGAAATCTAATCGCTACTACCACACACTAACCTTTCACAACCCTTCAGAGAACTTGTGCACCACATTTTTAATGCATAAAACACTGCAGGGGACTGAAAGCCTTGTTGTTTCACAAGGAAGTTTCTTCAACATCTGCAAGAGAGACATTTGATCTTCAAGCTGCAAGGTCATCTTCTGAAATCTAATCGCTACTACCACACACTAACCTTTCACAACCCTTCAGAGAACTTGTACACCACATTTTTAATGCATAAAACACTGCAGGGGGAGTACATGGTTTTCAAGCGATTGGGTCTGGATTTGTTAGCATTTTTCAGACTGTCTTTGGAGTGATTTCATCCTTCATACACGGCTTGGTCTCCAGCATTTAGGAGGCATACAACTTGTCCTGTTTCTGATTGTTTGGATCTTGATTCTAATTTTGCTTCTCCGCAATGGATGTTTTGTCACATGGCCAAATGGGAATAGCATTGCCACATGTGCTAGCTTGTCATGAATGTTTGATGCAGTATATTGGCACAGCCTTGCTTCAGGAACTGAACAACTGGTCTTTGCCCTTTTGACCTATATGGTTACATTATGTACAGCATGTGTTTAAAGGTACCCGCAGGTAGTTTTAACACACTTTCCACTACACATACTATCCAATCCCCCCACACCCGCATTCATCATCACAGCTGAAAGAGAAGATCTCCTCTAAAGAGCCCTCTCGTGGGGCCCATGGGGCATTGCACCGCCGGCCCCACGAGGAGCTAAGCACAATGATGAAGCATGATACCCATTTGGGTGTGTGAGGGCCATATCTTCCAAAAAGAAAGACTCCCCCATTCCATTTATTTTCCAACCTCGTTTCTCCTCTCCTCGCTATTGGAACTACCACCCTCCATTTCCTCTTCCCTCAGCAGAACCTTTGCTCTTCTTCCTGAGAGTTGTTCTCACCTCCCCACAGGAGGGCGGAAGGCTGCCTCGGGGACTGCAGCTATGTGCAACCGTAAATGGCTTCTGGAAACTCTGAGCAACAAAGTGGCAACCTTCTCAAGTTGCCATCTGTGAAATAGTTACATCAAATTTGACATGAACAAAAAGTCAGGTTTAATGCAACAATTCTTTTGATACCTTGAAGTACTATATTTGTAGTCCCATCTGGAAGTTAGCACTGCGAAGTTGTCAGTGTGTAGCTCAATACTCGCCAGAGGGGCAACTCGCCTTGCCACAATATAAACGACAATGCAGGTTTTTTACCGTCAGTATATGTAAAGTTGATAAAATGCATGTCCTTTTTTTAAAATAATGCACCCTGCCTTTAGGGCTCAATAGGCCTGCCTTTCGGAATGACTTATAAATATTAAGAAGGAAGGTTTGTGCTTTGCCATGCGTTTAAATGCGTTTATTTTTCTTTTCTTTAGGTCTTCAGAATTCTTTACTTCTTCTTCCAGCTGACACTGTTGCACCTCAGTTTTTGTCACAGTTCTTTAAGCTGGTCGCAATTTGCTTTCATCAACATGTTCAGTGTCAGATTTGTCTTTTTCTTCACTTGGATCTGAGCTTTCAATCTCTTCCAAGATTACGTAAGTCCATTCTGGTGCTGTATATTTTCTGCTTGGAATTCTTACTCTTCTTGTTTTTCATACTAATTCTTCTCCTGACTCTTCTTGTTCTGTCTGACTTGAGACCTCATTACTTTGCTCTGGTCTTTTCTTTAACTTTCTCCTTACAAGAGTGTATTTCAGTCTTTTCACTCCACCTGGCCAATTGTCACCTTTTCTTAGATTCTTGGTTTGTACTACCCTTTCACCTTCTCCATCTGGCTCACAGGTTCTTTTGTTTGGCCTTTCTTCTATCTGTTCTTCTTCTTCTGGATTTTTAGTAACTTCTGTTTCTGCTGATCCAACAGCAATTTCATCTTCTCCTGGTTTAACCGTGAACCCACTTTCTTCTGGTTCAACAACAGCCTCACCTTCCTCTGGTTCAACAGCAGTCTCACCTTCCTCTGGTTCAACAGCAGTCTCACGAGACCCAGTAACTGGTGCCCACTTTACTTGACTTGTGCTTGGCTGTTCGTCATCAGTTTGTTCTTCAGAATCTGTTATTCTAGATTCTTCAGCTTCGCACACTTCAACCTCTGGTCTTTGACTTTGTTTTACCAGTTGTTGCTCTTCTTGTCTTTCAAGTGGACTTGGGACTCGTCTAGTGTGGCTTGCGTGAATCCAGATTGGCTGACCACCACACTTCACTGCCGTTGTCGTCACCAGAATTATTTGGTATGGACCATTCCACCTGGGTTCTAAACACGATTTCCTCACGTGTTTCTTGATGAGAACCCACTCACCAGGACTCAGATCATGAGCTTGATTCGGCTGTGTTGTTGTGGCATCTTCTCCAACCTGGCGAGACACAGAACGCACTGGATCAGCCAATCCTCTGCAATAATCAAGCACTAGATCATCAGATATATTCATCAGTTTGTTCACTGGTATGTATGCTTGTCTCATTGCTCTTCCCATTAAGACTTCATGAGGACTCAAACCCGTCTTTTTGTCAGGAATGCTTCTAAGACTCATCAGTACAAGGGGTAAAGCATCAGGCCATTTCAGTGTTGTGGATGCACACACTTTTCCTAACCTAGATTTTATTGTGCCGTTTAACTGCTCAACCACTCCAGATGCTTTGGGTCGATAGGCACAATGCAGCTTCTGTTCAATTTGTTAATGCTGCACAAATGATCCGAATTATCTCATTATTGAAATGTGTTCCTCTATCTGTCTCTATAGTGACTGGAAATCCAAACCTAGGAATAAGTTCTCTCAAAAGCAATTTGGCTACAGTTAAGCTGTCATTTCTTCTCGCGGGATAGGCCTCTACCTAGCGAGAGAACAAGCAGACGACAACCAACATATACTTCAGCCCATTACAATGGGGAAGTTCGATAAAATCCAATTGGAGACGGGTAAATGGGATAGGCCTCCACCCAGCGAGAGAACAAGCAGACGACAACCAACATATACTTCAGCCCATTACATGGGGGAAGTTCGATAAAATCCAATTGGAGACGGTAAATGGTCCTCCTGCTCTTCCAATTTGTCCCCAACTAACAACTGTCTTCCTGCCTGGATTTTGTTTCTGACAAGTGATGCACCTCTGGCAAAGGCTCTCTGCAATGACCCTGAACCTTGGGTTATACCATGACTGCTTAAAGAGTCTGATCATTGCGTCTCTTCCAACATGTGCAATTCCATGATATACCCTGGCCATATGGGAAAGTAAAGAATCTGGCATGACTGGTCTTTCATCTATATAGACCCACACTTCGTCCTCTCCTCTCTTTCTGCAACCTGAATTTTTCCAGATTTCTTTTTCCTCATCACTTGTCTCTTCCTGCATCTGCCTCATTTCATCCGAAGTTTCAAATGTGGTTGTAAACATAAGATGGCATTCGGTATTTTCCTTTACAATTGCTCTGTTTAAGTCCATTAAATTTCGTGCACAGAAACGCGCTATTTGGTCGGCATATCTGTTGCCCTTTGTCACATAATCATCTCCTGATTTATGTGCGGCACATTTGACCACTGCAATTCTTTTGGGCAATTGCAAAGCATCCAATAGTGCCTTTACAGTTTTGCTGTTATGGATAGGGGAACCTGAAGAAGTCAGAAATCCCCTTTGCATCCATAGCTGTCCAAAATCATGGACAACCCATATTGGCTATCAGTAAATATGGTCACCCTCAGGCTTTTGGCAATTTTGCATGCTCTAATTAGAGCTATTAATTCAGAAATTTGAGCAGAGTTTACCCTTTTAGACAGGATGCTTCTAGAACTCCCGCTATGGTGCAAACAGCATAGGCAGTGCATAATTCACCTTTCTCATTTCTTAGGCATGACCCATCCACAAATATCTCACAGTCTGGTTCTTCTAAAGGAACATCCTCTATATCAAACCTGGGTTTGGTGCACAGTTCTGTCACATCCAAACAATCATGATCCACTTCCTCTCTCACTTCCTCACAACGAGAATTCGGCAATAGAGTTGCCGGGTTTACAGTTGTGCACCTCACCACAGTCACATTTTCAGCACCCAGAATCACTCTCTGGTACTTAGTCAGCCGATTAGAGGTCTTATACTGTGTCCGGGTTCGAGTTAAAAGAATCTAAACAGAATGTGGCACATACACCTTGACTGGATATCCCATCACAATCGCTTCACTTTGTTCCAGACTCACACAAGTGGCGGCTACTGCTTTTAAACAGCCTGGTAAGGCTGCAGCCACTGAATCCAATGTAGCAGACAAATATGCTACTGGACGTCATGCCATTCCATGTTTCTGAGTTAGGACTGAAAGTGCACACCCATCTCTCTCACAACAGTACAACGCAAAATCTTTTGCATAATCTGGCATTCCCAATGCAGGTGCTCGACAAAGACTATTTCTCAATTTCGCAAAAGCTTCCATACTTTCATCATCCAGCACAATCGGATCTTTCACATCTTTTCGTGTCAACGTCTGTAGAGGTTTTGCAATCAGTGAGAAACCACTGATCCACTGCCTACAGTATTCAACCATTCCCAAAAACATTCGGACTTCTTTCTGAGTGGTAGGTGGGCTCATCTGTTTAATCACACTAATTCTTTCTGGTGTCACCTTTCTAACCCCTTTTTCTATTTTGTGTCCCAAATTTTGGACTTCCTGTTTACAAAATTGTAATTTTGCTGGTGACACTTTGTGTCCTCCTTCTGCCAAATGGTTCAGTAAGGCAATGGTATCTGTTACACATGCCTCTCGGGTCTTTGATGCCACAAGTAGGTCATCAATGTACTGAACCAAGATTGAATTTCCTGGCATGATCAAAGTCTCCAGACATCTTTTCAGAATCTGGTTAAAGATTGAAGGACTCTCAGTATACCCTTCCTTAAGGAACTCGGCACCATGCCAAAACACGGTCTCCGAACCGGAATGCAAACAAATTCTGGCTTTCCGGATGTAGAGGAATCGAGAAAAATGCTTGGCACAGATCAATCACTGTGTACCATTCTGAATCGCATGGAATTTGGTAAAGAATTACTGCTGGATTTGGTACTACTGGACAGCAAGGTACCACAATCTTATTAATCTTTCTTAAATCCTGTACTACTCTATATTTTCCGCTTGGCTTCTTAATTCCTATATTGGGCGAATTACAAGGACTACTCATTATTTCTCTCAAAATTCCCTGTTCAATCATTTGATCAATCACAGGAGTGACTCCCGCAATTACTTCTGGACTCATTTTGTACTGAGGTGTGTTTGGATACACAGCACCCTCTTTCACTGTAACCTGAATCAGGTCGACATTTGTCATTTGGCCAATCTCTTTCCCCGTAAAGTCCCATACATCCGACCTCACGGTACTTCTAAGTTCTTCAGGCAAACTTTCTTCTGTGAGAAGTGAAAACAACTCATCCACTTCTGTCCCTTGCTTCACTAACATCATCTTGAATTCAACATCTTCATCAGGTGTCTGAAACGCATTACCATCTGGTGTATAGTAGATGGTACAGTTCATCTTGCACAATAAATCTCTTCCCAAGAGATTTACTGGACTTGAGTCACATACCACAAAACGATGCATGTCTCTGAAACTTCCAATATGAACTTCTATTGGGTTTTGTGACTGGTGTTCTAATATGCTTATTTGAGACTCCTACAACTTGGATAGTTTCTCCAGAGAGGGGTAGGTTTGGGATTTCTGCTGCTCTCACAGAAGAACCAGTGTCCACCAGGAATGTAATATCATTACCTTCCACCTTTCCTTCGACAAATGGACCTGACTGATCTACCGCCAAAGATGCGCCAAGTACGCACTTTTCCTCCCCCCTCAGGCACCGTCATCGAGATGAGTCTGAATCATTCTCATTGCACTGCAACCAATATTGCGGAACCATTTGCACACTTTGATTCTTACTAATTTGGTCACATCCGTGAAATCCAGTGTTCACACCGTACCTCTGCACCTGAGCATTCACATTATTTGGCATAGGTGCTTGTGGCACCTGTAACTGTGGAGTAACTACCTGCTGCTGCTGTAGGTTCACAACCACCTCATTCTGCATCTGTGGATTTAAATTTTGATTTACCCCATTATTCTTTTAAGCAGATCTACACTCGTTCTTCCAATGTCCAATCTTTCCGCACGCATGACAAGGAAATTTCTTCCTCTTCTTTACTCATTTTTCCTCTACCTCTACCTCTACCTCCGTTGGGTACCTGACCATTTTGATTCTGACCATTCATCTGATAACCTGTCTGGGAATTATTATTTACCTCTTGTTGCTCTGCTACCTTCACTTGTGCCCACATCATTTTCTCCTTTAATTTCTTATGTCTTGATTCAATGTCCTCACTACAATACTTCGCATACCTTAAAATGTCATCAATTGTTTTACTCTGCCAACAGATCAAATGTTGCTGAATAATATTACTAATCTCCGGTTTCAACCCAAACACAAAACGATACACAAAATGTCCCATATCTTTGTCTCCAATATTCTCAAATCCGCTGTACTGTTTAAACACTTGTTACAGCCTTTCATAGTAGGCATACACTGACTCCTTTGGTTCTTGGGTCGTCCTGTCTAATTTAACCCAATCTGCTTCTTTAGGGGAAATTTTTCCTTTTAAGAAAGCGATTACCTGATTATACTTTTTCATCACCTCTTCTGATGGTGCACCTGTTTTAAGGTCTCTAGGATATTCTTCTTTTGGCCAATCGACAGTGATCTTACATTCTGTCCTCAAATCTGCTGGAACAACTATCTCAAACAACCCATCCAAATCCTATAACAAAACCTTTGAGACCTTCACAAACCTTTCTACCTGTTTGTAACATTCAACTGGTTTCTCTCTTAATCTGGGGAAATCATTCGTAAAAGATAATATATCCTGCCTTGACCATGGAACATGAACATACCCACCACCTGGAACTTCTCTCATTGGACACGCCCTTTCAACTTGTTCTGTTTCTTTTAACGGAAACATAGATGCTCCTTTACTAGCGGCTTCTTCCTTCTTTTTCACCCATCTATTTTTCCATCGAGCTACATCTGCCCATTTCTTCAAAATATTCATCAAGTCTTTTATCTGTAACCTTTTTCCAGATGCATTCATACTCTCCAGATCTTTTTCAGTAAAGGCCAATCTGTACGATTTCTGCAACACCTTTGACTTTTCTATGTCTATTCCATACTCACTAGCAGCTTCAGATATTTTCTTGTGAAGATTCCTTGCTCACCAAGTAATGCTTTTACACAAAAACAATAATTCATCATCTCGGTAAGTCCCTAATCTATCTGGACTTATCGTACCAATAATCATCTCCTCCAGATCTACTTTCAATTGGCTCACATTTATACTCTGTGGTTGAGGTTTTTTCTTTTCCATTCCCTGTAATCAATCATTCAATTCCTCTGGTGAAGGACCTGCTGAACTCCCTGTTGCTGAAATAACATTCGGCCCTATTCTCCTTGGATCTATTTGTTTACTTCTTCTAGGGGTTTCTGTTATCATCTCACACACTGGAAGATCCAACAATGTAGTATTTGTGTCAGCCTGTGCATCCTCATTCACTACCGTCACCACTTCATTCTTGACACTACTCCTAGGAACTGCTAACGTATGTACTTTTGATACATTCTGTCTTTCCCCATACACTGGAACTACGGGACCAATTGTTACCGGTACCGTTAATGCTTCTGCATTCAGACTTAACTGATTTATTTTCTGGATCTACTCTACTTTTGCCTTATTTAGCATGTCAAATTCTTTTTCTCGCATTATCCTAGCCATGTCCGCAATCTGTGGGATGAATGGATTTCCCATAAAACGTGCATTCGGAGTCACCTCAACTGTATTTTCTTGATAGGGCGGAGGTCTTTTGGTCATGATATCCTCTAATAACTCATCATCAGAATCATTTGCATCATCTCTTAAACTTGAAGTTTCTATATTTTTCTTTTTCTCTTTACATTTACCTCCTGTCTGGTCATCAGCAATTAAAACTGGGTACAAACCCTCGGTTACCACAGCTCTCCTCCATCGTTTCATTGTATCCTCTCTTCTCTCAAAAGGGTACCTAGTCATTAAATTTCTGTATCTTCTACCCCCTCGATATTTCTCTCTTTCCATTGCTTCTACTTCCCATTCCTCTAACGCTTCATACTGTGTAGGTCTGGGGATTTGGCTCTAATGAATTCATTCGATTTCTCAAATTCCTCCTATTAAACGAACCATACTGTGGAAAGGCTATAACACCATCATCCTTTGTATATTCCACCCAATTCTCTAACCATGTTCACGTATGGTATCCTCGCTCTAACATCATATAAGAAGCAGGCATTCCTGGAGGGGGAATAAGAATTCCCTCTCTAGTCACTATTGGTTTATCCTTCTTAAAGAAATTCTTTATCTTCTTTAACAACTTCATTTTTCTGACTCTTTATGCAAATGTATCACAACAAAACCCACTAAGAATCCCTTCCGTAATTCTTCTTATTCTATTTGATGCTTCTCGTCCAATACCAGCGCGACTCACACCAACCGTTCAATCACAGCTCTCTACGTATCTGCTATTTCGACCAATGTCAGCGCGACTCACACCAACTAACCAATCACAGCTCAGTACACGCCTGCTGCCTGACCAATGCCAATCAGCTTTTTCTGACGTCAGTATTACTCCTTCTGCTGACCCTCCCTTTACAAAATAATACGGCAAGGTATTTCTAAGTACTTTTAATCAAAAAAATCGATTAGTAACAACACAAAACAATGCTAACTTGTCTGCTCCTCTAATAAAGAGATAGTTTTCACTTTTCCGAGAGGTTTCCTTCACTACGATTCCTAATAACGTCCAGCGCTATTTTACTCTTCAAACAAGCTCCGAGTGGACCTATTACTCCTCTAGGGATAAGGCCAAAGTTTCGCAAGAGGACTTTTTGGTGTGAAAAGAGGTCTTGGAACTCCCCTGGGGATAAGGCTAGAGTTTCGGAAGTGGACCCTTCGCTATTTCAGACACTCTACTCTCATACAAAATTTCCCTAAATATAACACCTTCAGCCCTCTGTAGCTTCGGTATTATTACAACAGACAAAGTACTTCTGCAGTGTGATTTCTTTCCACACTCTTCTTCTGCCTATTTCGGCTAAATTCCATTCCCGGGATTCCTCAGGTATCTCCGTACCTGTACTTCTAGACAACATAGAACAGGACACTAACTTTTTGTGTTAAGAACATATAATCAATAATCAATAATCATTACCAAACTAATCAATAATTAAACTGTCCTCTGCTACCAAGAAACTGATCTAGCGCGAAACCAATACCTGATCAGGGATCATTACTCAATAATATCACAGAACAATGGCCCATACACATTCACCCAAATCCCTGATGCGCTGGGGTCAATTTATATATGTTCAATTCTTTTCTTTCTAAAATTCATGTATGACATTTCCAAAAATACTTATCTAACTTTTACATCAACTTTCCTTCTACTTGGTCGATGAACCAATTAGTTGAATAGTTGATGGTAATGATACTACTATCTAATCATTCAATCAGCTAAATAAACACAAACTCTCGTTGAAGTTAATAAAGTTTTATCTCAAACTAAATGATAAAAATGCTCAATGCATACGGTCACAAGTGCAAACAATGAACTCTCAAAGGGGGAGAAAAACATCAGTAATTTCAGATAGAGACAAACTCATCAATCAAATAATGACATTGTGCATGAAGAAGTGGATAGATGAAGAGACAAAAGTTTCAGAGACAAAATTCATTTGCAGGTAATTTTGCAAGAACGAGTCAGAATAATACAAACCCAAAGGATCTGTAGAAAACCACCCCTCTGGCCAAAGTGATGGTGGTGGTCCCCTGAAATAGAGTCAGGGAACAAAGATCACAGGGACAGGAACAGGACAGGAACAGCTAGGCCTCTCTGCAAACTGACGGACAGCGACGCATCTCCCCTCTCTCTCTCTCCGTAATCAGCCTAACCTAACCACACCACTAAAAGCACCCCAGTTATACCCTAAAAACCTACATGTCCGTCCCACATCAGTTGAAACATTTCACGAAACTCGACAGATGATTGGAGGGTTTAGGAGGTGGTCTGTCACACCACTGTGACTTCATTCAAAGTTTGGGCTTATTCATTGTTGTATACCCATTCCCATGATTTCATAATTGTTCCGTTCACACGATTTAATTCATGTTACAATTGCACATAATTTTAAGCAATGTCCACGGAAGGAGTCTTTCTGTCCCACGGTCAGTCACATCCCTTGGCAGGCGATCATCACATTGGCCTTCAACCCCTGCACTTCTTCTGCTGTGCTCAGCGCTTCAGTGTGTCTTTGTCAGGTCAATTTCACTCGTTTATCCTGCCCCTCCTTTATCCGGCTAAGTTAGGGGAAAATGGCGTCTCATCCAGCTCACTATAGCAAATGGAAAATGAACATTCATTAATTATATGATAATGTAGTTTTCAGTGTTTACCACCCATCTTTGCACTATTTCCTGTTAGCGTTTTTCCTAGCATAGCTTTATGCAAAAACTGTATTATTTATAATTTCAAAGCAAGTTGCAACATGCAAACTACGAAATGCACATGTGGCCTAGTCATGCATTATTTCCCATTTCTTTCAAAGCAAAATGTAAATACGGTTTTAGTTCCTTCATGCGTTATCTCACGTTAGTGCATGCATGCGCAAAGCAGTTTTCCCTTGTGTTCATGTAAGGTGCACGTTAATTTTCTATTACTACTTACTGTTAGTACGTATTATGGGAGTATTCATTCGAGCAGGTTTCTTTTTGCGAAATCCTGCTCCATCACTACCGTACAGGAAATCCCACTACAAGCTTTAACTGACACTGAGGTTTCTACTCCCCAACAGGGGATATCTGATTCTGAAGTCTTGCTACCTACAGTTACATCCACCTCTCCCATACAATCACCATATGCGAGTTCTCAGGTTTCAACACCATGTGCCAATAACAAAGTTGTTTATTATGAACCACATTTGGAGCTAATGACCAGTTCTACACCAGTATGTGATGTCCCTGTTTTTGCACAGACTGCCTCTGACTAATTTGCTGACTTTGAAGACTTTTCTTCAGATTTGTCAGACCCACCACAGCATGGAACTTGTGCATTTGTAATTTGGCTTAAAAACCCATATTTCGTTCCACCTTCGAATTACATTTAGATTTCCATTTTGTTGCTTCTCCTTTTCATTTGGATTGGTTTTGTGACAGTATTCTTTCTGCTTCTGAATGGACACTATCTCCCAGAGCTCTCTGCTGTTGAACTGCTAACAGAGGTATTGAAGCCTCATTCTTCATCACACAAAGTGCGAAGAGACCTGTCCCTGGTGAACAGTTCCGGTACTTGATGGAATTGTCTGGGACAGGGTACTATATGATATTTTTGAACAGACAAACTTTGCAGATACCAAATATCTTTGAATGACATTATTAATTCTAGCAGCATCTCTGATGATTGGGCTATTCGTACAGTAAAGTCAATGCTTGATAAGCTAGAACAGTATACTGTATTTGAACATGAAGATATGTATAGTGGAACATCTAATTGTGATGAAATGTTCAGTTTCACCACTACGCGCACCATTACTTACACAGAGCTAGTACTCCACGTGCAATTCTTAATTACACACAATGCAAACATTGCCCTGCACCAACTGTTGGTAGCTCCAAAATATTTGCACAGAAGTTTGCATATTTTTCTGGCATTAACCCCGTAGCCCCAGAGTCTTATTATTTTATACTTTGCCCTTCCCCAGCAAAGAAAAATATTTTAAGTGACTCAAAATTGATTTATGGGGCCCCCTTGATTTCCCAGTTGTCAATACAAGGGTATGACTTTTGGACAGACAATATTAATTTAAAGTCTGTTTGAGGAACTAAAGGCTGGCAAGTTCAAGGCAATGAGGCTTTGTTTAGAGAGTGTCTTGCACCAAGACAAATGATTTTGCTGAACAAAATGGTGCGAAACACATCCTGCCTCAGCATGGCCAAGATAAAAGATTTGAACACACCAAACATTCCCACATTTCGAGAATTGGCAGGAATTCACAAATTACACAGAGGAAAAACTGAAAAACATGTTCAGGAATGGCACATACAGTTCTTCACATTCCAGTCCAGAGGGATAGGTTGTGTGGCCATTTGATACTAATGGTTGTCATGCACGTTATTTGAACAACACAAAGGGGTTTCAAATAAACAGACCAGACCCACGTTGCATGCAGACACAACACTCAGGAGTAGTAACAACATATATTGTGGGGAAATTGTGTCCTCAATGGCTAAAACATTCCACATTAGATGAGGTGAAACAACACTTGTCTCTCCTTTCTGATGACATGGATTTACAGGATTTTTTGTTAGGTCCTAGAAAACCACGTAATAAATGCTTTTTGGATGCAATACACAACAATTTATGGAAAATGTCAGAGATGATATGTGAAATTGACAGAGTTAATTTAGAAAAGGCTTTAGCAGTCGTTGCTAATGGTATGACCACGTTATCCACTAGAATTTATTCTCTGAGTAACATTGTCTCATCAGCAATTGACATAATACAGAGTGACATGTCGCTCTTACAACATGGACAGTGTCAGCTTAGATTCACTATGTTATTGAGCTGGACTTTAGAGACCCTGCACAATAGTCGTGTGCCCTGGAAGCATTTAAATGCAACAAACGTATTCGTGCCATAAAAATCAACAAGAGAACATAAAATTATGGCTAGGGTGGGCGAGACATACACTATGTTAAGTATAAAACATTTTGAGAAATTACTGTTCACTGTGGCAGAAACACAGTCAGCAGATTGGATAATTCATGGGTTTATAGCTCTGCCAATTTCCACATTCCACTTTACGAACTGCTTACAACACTATCAAGTAGGCAGGTATGAAGTGTTGGGGGAGAGATTTGTACATGAAGACATGGGTCGTACCTTTCAAGTTCAGGTGTAGCAAGGGAGGGACTGAAGTTTTTCTTAGCGGTATAGACTGCAAGAACATTTTTGGCTATTCGTTAGTTTGCAGGTAAATTATACTTCATGGAGCTTATAATGCATCCAAGGCGAACTTAGCCTGTTATCTGAAGGGTTCCCCAGCTGCTGTAATTCGTCCAGCATTTAGATTACTTTCGTATGGAAGTTATTTGATGTTGAATGACCAAGGTTGCTGTGGGATGAAACCGGTAGTGCCTTATGTGGTGATGGTTTCCAGGGTTGTGACCTGTTGTACAAATATGATTTTTACACCTGCCTATACAATTAGAGAAGTGACGATTTGCCTTCAATTTCTATCTTAAATGGGAATTTTAATAGTTTGAGTAGACCGAAAGCCTTGTTGTTTCACAAGGAAGTTTCTTCAACATCTGCAAGAGAGACATTTGATCTTCAAGCTGCAAGGTCATCTTCTGAAATCTAATTGCTACTACCACACACTAACCTTTCACAACCCTTCAGAGAACTTGTGCACCACATTTTTAATGCATAAAACACTGCAGGGGGAGTACATTGTTTTCAAGCGATTGGGTCTGGATTTGTTAGCATTTTCAGACTGTCTTTGGAGTGATTTCATCCTTCATAGACGGCTTGGTCTCCAGCATTTAGGAGGCATACAACTTGTCCTGTTACTGATTGTCTGGATCTTGATTCTAATTTTGCTTCTCCTCAATGGATGTTTTGTCACATGGCCAAATGGGAATAGCATTGCCACATGTGCTAGCTTGTCATGAATGTTTGATGCAGTATATTGGCACAGCCTTGCTTCAGGAACTGAGCAACTGGTCTTTGCCCTTTTGACCTATATGGTTACATTATGTACAGCCTGTGTTTAAAGGTACCCGCAGGTAGTTTTAACACACCTTCCACTACACATACTATCCAATCCCTCACACCCGCATTCATCATCACAGCTGAAAGAGAAGATCTCCTCTAAAGAGCCCTCTCGTGGGGCCCATGGGGCCTTGCACCGCCGGCCCCACGAGGAGCTAAGCACAATGATGAAGCATGATACCCATTTGGGTGTGTGAGGGCCATATCTTCCAAAAAGAAAGACTCCCCCATTCCATTTATTTTCCAACCTCGTTTCTCCTCTCCTCGCTATTGGAACTACCACCCTCCATTTCCTCTTCCCTCAGCAGAACCTTTGCTCTTCTTCCTGAGAGTTGTTCTCACCTCCCCACAGGAGGGCGGAAGGCTGCCTCGGGGACTGCAGCTATGTGCAACCGTAAATGGCTTCTGGAAACTCTGAGCAACAAAGTGGCAACCTTCTAAAGTTGCCATCTGTGAAATAGTTACATCAAATTTGACATGAACAAAAAGTCAGGTTTAATGCAACAATTCTTTTGATACCTTGAAGTACTATATTTGTAGTCCCATCTGGAAGTTAGCACTGCGAAGTTGTCAGTGTGTAGCTCAATACTCGCCAGAGGGGCAACTCGCCTTGCCACAATATAAACGACAATGCAGGTTTTTTACCGTCAGGATATGTAAAGTTGATAAAATGCATGTCCTTTTTTTAAAATAATGCACCCTGCCTTTAGGGCTCAATAGATTTTAGTAAAAAGGGGACCCCTACCAAACCAATATGCTTGCTATGCGCAGGGAAACGAGCTAAGTGAGTAAAGAAACCTATAGCAAGCTTCTGTATAATCACAAAAAATATTCTAGGTACACTAAAACAGTAACCACACTACATACCATACAAAAAATCAACACTTATTAAGAAAATATATAGTATTTTTTTATTTATAAATCTTTTTAGTTCATTTTGTTTATAGAAAATATGTATTATTCACAAAAAAATGTCACAAAAATATATAACAACAACATTAATAAATACAAGGGTTATGTATAAAGATGATAATAAAATGAAATAAATTCTCACATCAACACAATAAATACTTATTTCCACTTTCTTGACATATTAGATAGGGCAAACAAACCTTCCTTCTTAATATTTATAAGTCATTCCGAAAGGCAGGCCTATTGAGCCCTAAATGAGTAAAGAAACCAATAGCAAGCTTCTGTATAATCACAAAAAATATTCTAGGTACACTAAAACAGTAACCACACTACATACCATACAAAAAATCAACACTTATTAAGAAAAGATATAGTATTTTTTATTTATAAGTCTTTTTTAGTTCATTTTGTTGATTTTGTTTATAGAAAATATGTATTATTCACAAAGAAATGTCACAAAAATATATAACAACAACATTAATAAATACAAGGGTTATGTATAAAGATGATAATAAAATGAAATAAATTCTCACATTAACACAATAAATACTTATTTCCACATTCTTGACATATTAGATAGGGCAAACAATAGATGAAAACTTGATAGAGGCAAGCGGTAGATGTAAACTACACGCGTTTCGGCACTACTGCCTTCATCAGGGGACTGTCTATTGCAAGTAAGTTTGATGGACAGTCAAACACTGGCACTAAGACCTGTTTGGTAGGACACAGCCACTTTCACAGTAAAAAAAAACAGCAGCTTCAGTCCAAATATTTGGGAGATGATCATGCAAAAAGAGGCATTTCCTTACACCTGCCATTTTTCCATCATGTTATGTTATGTTAATATATTTGTAAAGCACACTTATATTGGTAAAGGTGTTCTGGTGCTGTGGGCAATTGGAATGAAAAGGCTGCTGTAGATACGAATATGTAAATAGCCAGATTCAGAGTAATTTTCACATGGATCTGTTAGAAATTCCAAGCGTTAGCAAATAAGTAGAAAAAAGAGCAAAAACCTAGTCGAACAGGATGAATTTTAGAAGTTTTGAGTAAACGAGCCGCAGATGATCTAAGACAACGTGCCAGTTGATGCCAGCCAAAGAGACCCAATTTGGGTCAATGTATTTCTTTATAGCATGAAGAGACTCCTCTGTAGTGTGCCTTACACTTTAAAGGTACCTATAAATATACAAAATTGATGAATTGATATCTGGGTCCATTAAGAATGTTATGGTAAATGCAAAGGTATTTGAAAGGAATGTGCCAATAGCCAGTGAAGTTGGACCAACTGGGAGGAATTAAAGGTTTCCTGAGGAGGACCTAGTAAGAGCCAAGCAGATATTACCTGAAGCTGCTGGAATTTTAATTTGGGAAGCCCTAGGTATAAGGCATTGTCATAATTCAGCCGAGATCCAGTAATGGCATAGATGACGTAATCGATTTTCTTGGAGGAGAAAATGAAGATTTTTTTTTAGGATTCTCAAATAAAAAAACACAAAAGGAAGTAACTTTGTAGATTTGCAAATTAAAAGTACGATCTTGATCAGTAATGAATCTGAAGATGTGGGCTTCTTTGGCTGGTTGAGGGCATGTGCTGAAATTAGAAGGCCACCAGCAGGAAGAACACAAGGGTTGGTTGCCACCTACAATGACAACCTATGTCTTATCTGTGGGAAGCTTAAGACACTTGAAGTTCATCCAGGAGGCTACAGCAATGAGACAGTTGAGGAAGTTGGATTGAGCTGTGGTTGGTTGTTCGGTCATCCTGAGAATGATCGAAGTATCAGCTGTAGAGGATTTAAAATTAAGGCTAAATCTGATGAGTATGGCAAGGGCAGCAATATAGAGAATAAAAAGAGTGGGGCTGAGCCATGAGTCCTGGGGAACAACCCAAGTGACACATTTTAAATCATATTTGCAAAGAGGTAGGGAGATGGCTTGCAATCTTCTGTCTGAAAAAAGAGATGAACCAGAGAAGTGCTTTCTCTGGGATAGCATCCTCTTTCAGCCTTTTATTAAGGACACTACGTGACACAGTATCGAAGGCCACTGAAAGGGCTAATAAGATCAGTGCAGCCCCACCTCCCTGATTTTGGATTAGACAGAGTTGATTGGCAAATTAATCAAATGTCAATTTAGTGCCATGATGGGCACACAATCTAGCTTGGTCTGTTCCAAATAAATTGTTTTCTAGAATGTGATTGGTCAACTGTTGCTTAACTTTCTTTTCAGTTACTTTTTAAATGAGAGATAGGGTGATGATTACTTGCTAGATTAGGGTCTGCTAATGGTTCTTTAAGGAGAGGATGTACAGACACTTGTTTCCAGACCTCTGGCAAATTTGCAGTGGATAATAATCAATTAATAGGATCTGTTATTTTTGGGACTAAGGTCTCTGCTGCCAAGTGGAAGATATGCACTTGGCAAGGATCCAAAGAGGACCCTAGTTTATATTTATGTTTAACCCAATGCCACTCCACTCTACGCCGCTCTACTCCATGCCAGTGTACTCCATGCCACTCTACGCCACTCTACCCTATGCCACTCTACACCACTCCACTAACTTGGAATGGTGCTGTACACCATTGCTAAAAGACTTTAGCAAAGCAATTATCTCTTGCATATGCTTGTTCAATAACATGCAATTATGTGATACTTTGGGCTAGTTTATCTGGAGGCTTTATCATCCAACTGTTGACAGAGTTGGCAGCAGTTTCAATATTGAAGCTGATCGTATGTTTGGTGCCCAGAAGTTCATATTGTAAAGTTGTCAGATTGATTTAGCTTAAGATGACGTTAAGAAGAAGGGGAAGTATGTAAAGATTTAGGTACATTTTATCGAAAAATAACTGCCTGAGGAGCAAAACAACTGAGCGTAAATAAATTAGGATTTAACCTAAAATCAGAGAACGTAAGGTCTGGCATGTGGCCTGCACAGTGGGTGAGGAATTTGACCATTTGGTGCAGTACAACAGAAAGACAGGATTCTAACAGCTTTTTCATAGCAGGAGTACCAGGCATGTCTACTTGCACATTGAAATTCCAGAGAACAATAAATTCGGCAGCATTCAGAGCAATGGTGGAGGTAAATGCTTTAAATGTATTGATAAAGACAGTGAGGGATTCTGGGAGGTGGTACTGAAAGAGGCAGTTGAAACAAAGAAGATCAGCAGAGTCAAAAAGTATCATGGGGTGACAGAAATGGGTAAACGTCCTGATAAATATTAGCTATGCCCTCTCCAGTTTTCCTACATGATAAACTTGAAGGATTCTGTAGCCGGCAGGGATTACACAGGTCAAATCTTGGCTTGAAGAATCTTTCAACCATGTCCAGGTGCGAAACGCAGGGCCCTGCAGCGCAGTGTGGCCCAACCCCTCAGGATGGCCCCAACAATTAAGGGGGCCCCCATTGAGCCCAAGACCAATGAATATCTGTGATATATGGGAGACTCACATTCTGCAGGGAGGCCCATTGATTTACGTTACGCCACTGACTATGTCTGTAATTAAAAACATATTGAGGCTGTGATGTTGAATTAATTCAAAGATTTCAATGGCATTTAGATTAAGATCTGACATTCAACAATGCTGAGTGAAAGAGATGCATATCGTTGCCTGTGATACATGATCACCTGAGAGTTGCGATTAGCATCAGCAAGAAGGACCAGGGCAGGATGAGGTGGGAAGTTAGAGCTACCATAGGAGAACAAAGAGAAGGGAAGGAGTCAGAACAGTCATAGCATTGACTGCTAAGATTAGCATTGATTGGGTTGTAGTTGGAACTCTGCTTATGATATCTGGGATGGGATTCATAAGAGCGGGATAGCTGGAGCAGCCACTGGCTATATCATGGAGTTTGCAGCTGGAGTAATGTATTTTTTATATCGTGTTAGAGGGGATAGGCAGCATCACTCGGCCTGGTTGGGATGGGTCTGGAATGCATCAACATCAATTCACCAAGATGTCAGGGGTAGCGGAGGTGACATCACATGCCATTTAACCTTTACTTTCACTCATACACACATGCTTTCACATACACACACATTTACTCACACACACACACTTGTTCTCACATAAACACACTCTCACCCGCTGATGCGACCCCTGGCAACACCTAAATGACGTCCATGCTGGAATGGGTCTAGATGGACTTGCCTTTGATGCGACTTCAGCACGCACGCTGCGCAGCTGCGTCAGGGTCATACATTTTTAGTCTAAGAAGCCAGACAAGTGAAGGGGTGTGAGAGCAGAGCTGCAACGCTAACCTTACAGAGGGCTGATGGAAATATAAGAGAGAGAACTCATGGGATAAAATAAAACAACTGGAGTCCAGCAACTACACCTCTCCCCTAGCTTTGTCACTAGGGTCGAGTATTGAAACGATTAATAAAGGTGAAAAATTAAAACAATTAAAAGAAAATATAATTGAACTCACAACATGCTGTTGACTGCTTACTGCTTAACATGTTAAAGAATTTTTTTTTTTAACGTGAGGGTGGGGCTTGGCTCTCCAAACAACAAGGAAATCAAAGGGCAGGAGAACTAAAAGGTAAAATTGCTTCAGTGTATAAATCATAGTGGCCTACCAAGTTGCACAGCTGCGTCATAGCCATGGATTTGTAGTCAAAGCGCAACCAGTGAAGGGGTATGTGAGCAGACCTGCACTGCTAACCTTACCGGGGGAGGGTTGATGGAAATAAAAGCAAGAGAAATGAAGGACAATAGAAAAACAACTGAAGTCTAGCACTTTCACCTGTCCCCTGGTTCTGTCACCAGGGTCGAGAACTGAAAACAGAATGATTAAAATAAAGGTGAGAAATTAAAACACATAAAAGAGAATCAATGAAAATAACAACACTCTTTCAAACTGTCAAACGCAAGAATTCATGGCTGGGTGGGAACTGTAGTTTTTTGTCAGCATCTGCTGCAAAGGACATTCTTCGTGTTTGAATTACCTCGTCCAGAGGGCACTGACCCTTTGTGATGGCCCAGTCTACAAGAATGGATACAAAAAGTGACAGATGAAATTCTTGAATTAAATTCAGCCACTGGAATTACTTTAGCAACACAAAAAGATAATGGACAGAATGCTGTACATTGTCAAACATTCACCCCCAGTCACAGATCTGGGTTAAATCCATCGTTTTTTTGCTCACCATGCCACCCCAGTTAGTACCCAGCATATGCAAATCAGTATTGACCCTGCTCCCCATGGTAACAGTCCAGCCGGACTGCTAGGCCAGGTCCTCCCTGCACTGGAAAACAAGCATCCTGGGACCGGTTTCGGGTACCTCCTCTCATCAGCCAGGCTAGCTTGAATTGAGTGGTATAGCGAGCATGGGACCCACGTCTGGGCATACCCTTCGCACTGAGGGCGACATAGAAATAAAAAAAGATGATGGACGGAATGCTGAACACTGTCAAATATTCACCCTCAGCCACAGATCTAGGTTGAATCCATTGTTTATTTGCTCCAGGCTATCTAGGGGGAAATTACAAAGCCCAACTGTCAGCTGCACCCAGTCATGTGACCTAGAAACTGCAGGCAAAAATGGGTCGGGCAGGAAAATGCCAACTTTCTAAAAGATCGACTGTATGACCAGGGAACGCATGACATTTCAATTCAGCTTCCATTGTAGTTTTCAATACGGCGCACAATCATATGTGATTATATATTTTTTTTTAAATAGAGGGTCTCTGCTTTATGTTACTGTTTTACTTCTAAATAACGTGGAAACTCTATGGCAACAATATTCGAACCAAACGATAACAAGTCAGATGCTTTAACCATCACGGCATGTTTTCTGACATTATGGGAATTCCATGTGATTAACTAATCATTGAGCCCAATATACAAGACATACCTCAGTGACATATTTGATGTTTAATCGATATAACTGAAGAAGTCTCCCATATCGTAATGCAATCATATCACTATGATATAATATGAGATTGGTTTTTAAAGTCCTATGGACAGCAGGCTTTCATTTTAAGTTTTGCCTAAGTCTCTATCTATGCAATGATTTCAAGCCAACTACAGGCCATTAGGACCATGCCTTACCAATGTATTTCTATTACTTGTAGCTATCTATAGTCCATGTGACTCTTTTCACCAGAATTCAATTCAATCAAGTGAAAATGTGCTTCTGCATTAAAATCTACAGTGCCATTTGACATGCAGAGTCTTTTTTATAACTTACAATTCAGTTTGAAATAGTTATTCATATTTGTTCTTTAGATGGTTGCTTACATTGAGATAAAAAATGTATTGTGAACCACTTAAGTATTATCGAATTCACGATTTTTTTGTGTATCTCACTTTTTAGTCTGATAAAGAAATTATTCAATCCATTAATTTAAGAATTGATCAACTTCGTCCCTTGAATTGCTTTCATTCAGGGCCTCATACCGTGTGACTTCATTGTAGCACTCACTTACAGTCCCAGCCAATTCTTCCCCAGCGGGCCTCACAGTAAGCAGTCTTTTAATTAACAGGAGTTATAAGCACTTAATGGATGCAACATGGTGATGGTTTCCACTAGCACTCACTTTTTTAAATCTAAAAACCGCTATGCTAAATCATACATCTTTTGTGGCACAGCAACAAGCATGACTTTTTAACTAGGGTGATGGTCTTCTATCTTCACAATGTTTCGAGCATGCCTAGCTCGCTTCACCGCAGTTGTGTGTTTTTTAGCTATGTTTTTTACCTCTGAATTGTATTAGTTATGTTTACTTTCTAATTATTTCGTAGGAGGGGTCTTTTATCTTCATGAAATACCCACAGTCCTGAAGATGGCCTAACTGATATGTTACAACTGAGACCAAGACCAAAACTTCGACTCACAATCCAACTTCCTTTCTAGTCATTATTAAATTTGCTATCCAGAGCCTAGTATTTTGTGTTCAACAGGCTCGATCTGTACTTATAGGAAGTGGATGTTAAATACATCGAAATAAGGTAATATAGACTTGTACATATTTTGTAAACAACCATTGACAATGTGTTATGAGATTCATATTCTGAGCCCCTGTTACTATATATATATATATATATATATATATACATATATATATATATATATATAAACCACAGGTTTCAGGGACGTTATAGTTAGTCTGACATTTCACTCGTACAAAATCAGAGAAATTCAGGCGTTATAGTTAGCGGAGCTAACTATAACTCACGCCCCTGCAATGCACTGCTGATGACGTCACATATTACATCACTCATGACATGGTCAGTGACATCACTGATGACATCACTGATGACATCATCCACTTAATCTCTGATGCACCTACTCACACCCTAATATAACCTTTCATACACCCACTCTAAAATACAGACTACCATTCTCGAAACCATAGATACACCTATACCAGTTAGTACATACCCACTCACTGATTCCTAGGTCTATACACACATCCACTCACTCACCCATACAGTCCCTCATACATGCAGTCACTCATCAATACAGCCACTATTATATGCACTAATACACCCATACAGACACTCACACACCGCCACTCACCCATAGTTACTCACACACCTACTCAGTCACCCAAAGAGTCAATCACAATGCCATTTACTCACCTATACAGTTATACACACACCACCTCACTTATTCATACAGATACTAACACATACTTACTCTCTTATACAATCACTGACACAAGCACACACTCATCCCTACATCCACTCTCACAATCACTCACTCTCACATACAGTCAATTATTTGCTCCAACACTCACATATACTGCCATTCACATATGCAGTTACTCACACATATACCACTGAGAAATCCATTCACTCACCAACACAGCCATATAAACACTCACTCACCCATACAGCACCTCGCAGACACACTCATGAACCCATACACCTAGTAAATCACCCACTCACACATCCATGCAGGTAGTCACACAACACACAGACACTCAGGCACACATACTGGTACTCAGACAACCAATAAATAACCTATATAGACACTCATGTACCTATTCACCAACCCATGCAGTCACTTACACACCAACTGACAGACTGATACAGACATTCACACAGATTAGTCACTCACCCATACATTCACTCAGACATGTATAATCACTCACTTATACAGTCAGTCACACACTGACTGAATCATCATATATATATATATATATATATCACATTCTTAAACTTTTTGAAAACACTAACAGTCACTGGATGATGTCATCAGTGATGTCATCAGTGCCATCAGTGATGTCATTTGAGATGTCATGAGTGATGTCACTGACCATGTCATGAGTGATGTAATATGTGACGTCATCAGCAGTGCATTGCGGGGGCACGAGTTATAGTTAGCTCAGCTAATTATAACGGCTGAATTTCTCTGGTTTTGTATGAGTGAAATGTCAGACTAACTATAATGTCCCTGAAACCTGTGGTTTTTTCAATGAATATCTAAGGTTTTTTAAAAGCTAATTTCTAACTATAACATCCCTGAAACCTGTGGTTTTTTCAGTGAATTTTATATATATGCATTCAATCTCCTCTCACTCTTACAAGGAAGGAATCAGCACTCCGTATGTAGTTTGGAAGTTTTTAATCTGGAAAAGACGCGATCCACGCGTTTCGGCTCGTCCGAACCTTGATAGCGATACAAGACGTTATTGTAGCTTCCTTATTTAAATGTACAAATGCCTCTAGTTGCCAAAATTAGCAAAGGACTACATATTACATTAGTCCAAAAAGCTGGCAGCCATATTGGCCTGGTCACGATGCAAAAATTCAGGAATTCTTACAATAAAGAAAAGAAAACAGGTGTTAATATGCACACAATGTCACTTCAGCATATCTTGCCCTGTGACCACCGTACCTGTATGTTCACCAACGTGACTTGTTCATAAAAAACATACTTACGATTGCAGACATCAACATAAAAAATGGACTACACATTACTTGAAAGTGAAAGGCTATCGGCCATATTGATCTGGGCACTTTGCGTATTATATTGGTTCTTACACGAAAGAAAAGAAAAAAAAGGGTGTTAATATACACACACTATCCCTAAATAAAGTTCTAGCAATTATAGTTCCATTCCATTTACAGCTCATTTGATATGTCATGAGTGATGTCAAGAGTGATGTCACTGACCATGTCATGAATGATGGAATGTCTGAGGTCATAAGCAGTGCGTTGCTGGGGCGTAAGTTATAGTTTGCTCAGGTAACTATAACTGCTGAATTTCACAGGTTTTGTACGAGTGAAATCTGAGTCTCACTATAACATCCCTGGAATCTTTGTTTTTTTTCAGCAAATTTCTAGTTTTTTTTAAATGTTAAGTAAGATGCCTATCACAATGGATGGTGGGGGGTTGGAAGCACGGCCTAGCATGGCATTGTGCTGCCCCCACCTAAGCTTGCTGCTCCTGCCTCCCCTCCTCTGCTTTGCCATCCATTGTCCAAGTCCATGCCCCTGCTCCCTCATTACAGCCCTGTGTGGCCGTTGTTCTGCCACTGGCCTTCCCGCCTTCTCTGAACTGTTAGCTTGCTGCCCCATCCACTTCCTCCCTATCCTCTGTTGTCTGAATCCATGCACTAGTCTCATCCCTCCTGCCATGCATGGTCTGATGTGCTGCCACTGCTCCCCATTTAGCATGATGCCCCAGTCCACTCCTCCTGCCCTCCATTGCCCAATTCTATGCCCCATCATTGACCTCCTGCTTAGCCTCTGTGCTTAGCTTGCTGCCCCTACTCTCCTTCCCCTTGCCCTCCGATGTCTGTGTGAATGCCCCTGCTCTATCCTTTTTGCCCACCATGTTCCATGGACCTGCCCCTCCTATCTACTGTGAGTGTTCTGTTGAGCTGCCACTCCCCTCCCACCTGCCTAGCATTGTCAGATGACTGTAACCTGTCCCTGCCACCTCCACCCTGCCTGTCTAGTTCCATGCCCCTATCACCTTCCTCCTGTACTCCATGGTCCATTTTACTGCCACACCCTTCTGCCCTCCCTGGTCTGTTGAGCTGCAACTGCTCCTCCTGCCTGCCCGGCATGGTCTGTTGTGAGGCCCCTTCCCCTGAACTCTCTTGTATGTGCCCAGCTCCTACCCTTCCCTTCTATCCTCCATGGTCCTTTGTGCATGCCCCTGTCCCCTCCTTCTTGCCCATCATGGCCATTGTGCTGCTACTAACCCTCCTGCTTGCCATGCATGGTGTTCTGTGCTGCCACGGCCCCTCCCACCTTCCCTGTGTGGTCAGCTTGCTGACCCTGACCCCCTCCCACCTTCCCTCCATGGTCTGTGTGTATGCCATTATAGTCTCACTGTTGCCCTCCATGGTGTATTGTGCTTCTAGAGCCCATCCTGCCTGACCTCCATGGTCAGCTTGCTGTTCCTGCCCTGCCCCCTTGCCCCATGCCCTCTGTTTTCCATGTGCAGACCCCTATTCCCTCCCTCCTGGCTTGTCTGTTCCATTGTAATGCCCCTGATCTCTCCCTCCTGCCCTTTATGGTCCGTTATGCTGCAGCTTTCTCTCCTGTCTGTCCATTATGGTCAGCTTGCTGCCATTGCCTCTTTCCCCTCTGTTCTCTGTTGTCCATGTGCATGGTCCTGTCCCCTCCCTATTGCTTTCCATGAATTGTTGTGCTGCACTGCGGTCCCGCATGCCCTGTGTGGTGTATTGTGCTGTTGTAAACCCTGATGCCTGCCCTGTAAGGTCAGTTTGGTGCACCTGTCCATGTCCCTCTTGCCCTCTGTTATCCGAGTCCATGTCCCTACCCCAATTCCTCCTGCCTTCCATGATCCAATGTACCATACTTGCTAACATTTTGAACTTAGTAAGAGGGAGATTTTGAAAAAAAACTGGAGAATTGATTTCCCCCATTGACTTACATTGAAAAAGAGGAGATTGTAGACAGGAGACAGATAAAATAAAGCTTAAAAACATTGGACGTTTCCTGGCTGAATCGGGTCTGTTGGCATGTATGGTTGTACTACCACTGCCTCTTCCTTCTACCCACAGTGGTCTATTATATTGCCACAGCCTCTCTTGCCGGTCTTGCATTGTTGGTTTGTTACCACAGCCCCCCTTTCCACTGCCCTCCATAGTCTGTTGTGCTGCCACTGCCCTTCCTGCCTGCCCAGTGTGGTCAAATTGTTGCCTCTGCACTCTCCTACCTGCCTTCAATTTTCCGAGTCCGTGTCCCTGACCTCTGCCTTTCAACAGTATCCTAATGAACAACTAGATTGCTAACATTCTGTATTTATTACAAAAGTGTGGCACGCCTGACACATCTTGATGTAATCCAAACTGTAATACCTAAAGCATTTCCTTTAGAAATTATAGAGATGAGAGGGTCTTATTTGCATCGAAATTATGGTTAGTGCTCTAAAAAACTAAAATGAGGACATATTTTCTGAGTTCTCAAATAGCGACAAAGCACTTTTAAATTATTTGTTATTGTAGTAAATAAATGATGGGCCAATTCCATGTAGTTTCTCCAAGTAGATTTATTCATGATAAGATGGTAAGATGTTAAGCAGAGCCCCACCAGGAGCAGCCTTCCTAATGCTCAGCCCATCCACCAACTGACTCACACACTCACCAACATTCCACTCACCAACATTCTGTCACCACAGTCACACTGGCTGAGCAGCAGGTATAACACATCTCCTTTCTTTATATTAATTACAAAAGAACTTTAAATGGAATGACAATGAAGTCTGATGCAAGCAAAGGATGACATAGGAACAATAGCATGCAACAGAATGATATCAGAACAATTGCCACAAATAAGAAACATAGCAATGATCTGAAACCTCAGCATGAAGATAATAGATGGAAAATATCATGCACAAGAAATAAAAAGAGAGAGAGAAAAAGGAACACAAGTTGTATAATAAGAATACACTCATGCACCATCTCCCTTTCTACCACAGCAAAATCCATGCACTACTACACTGCAAACCACAAACAAACCCAGATACCTAAAACATGCTAGCTGGCCAGGCATACATGAGAAAAATAAAAAGGGTGCCAACCACAAGGTGTAGAAGAAAACCATCCAACAA
This sequence comes from Calotriton arnoldi, assembly GCA_963921515.1. Lineage (NCBI taxonomy): Eukaryota > Metazoa > Chordata > Amphibia > Caudata > Salamandridae > Calotriton > Calotriton arnoldi. The sequence continues at coordinate 415,795 of CAWUFW010002422.1, read as the reverse complement.
CAACAACTAAAATTCACCCAACCCCGAAGCATAGGTGGAAAGTGTGTAAAGAAGCTCCACACGGAACCTGTAAAAGTGTACACTCTACACCAAGCAAAAGGTAAGAGAAACAGCAATAACTAGAAACAAAACACTCACTCATGAAAATCCGGCTTCAAATCAGCCCTTCACTCAAACCCGAAGTTAGAGTGGTACGTGTGGAAGGACGCTCCACACGGAACATGTTAAGGTGCAAAACTACATCAATCATGTAGTAAAGGAAAACAGCACTCACTAGGAACAATACTCACTCTTCAACAATCTGGCTTCAACTCAGCCCTTCACCCAAACCCGAAGTAAGGGCGGTACGTATGGAAAGAAATCTTTATGTTTTTTTATCCAGTTCACCACTTGATTAAATGTTGCACTTAGGGGAGAGGATGTGGTGTTACTTCCAGAGCTGCAGACTTTGCAACTGGGGAACCAGGTTGGAGTTTCTGCTTCAGCTCGACATTCTGTGATTCTGGTCAAATCACTTAATCTCCCCATGCCTACAACCAAAATGAATTTGTCCTTGTGTGATGTAGCCAATGCTCATGTAAAGCACTCCAATACCTGACCAATCTGCACTATATAAAACGGCAAAAAAACAAAAAAATAAAAAGTGTTTTCCACACTTCTGTCATTGGGCTATACGTGGGCTACATTTGGCTGGGTGATATTTGTGCTACATTTGGCTCCTTTTTCTCTGGTGGCCATCTTGGGAGTCTTCAATTCAATTCAATAAACTTTATTTGATCTGATTTGGAAACATAGATCATAAAAGTGTACATAAAAACAGTAAATCCTCTTTCTTAATACAATACAATGAGAATTAATTAAAACCAGCAGGTAAAAACGGGTGTTACAAAGCCCGGCTCAGAGCAACTTCAGTTTAACAGAATAGTAAAGTTCAATGTTCCGCAAGATCAATCTCAAGTACTTTGTGCAAAATATGCAATAAGGGGTCCAAGTAAGATGCAACGCTCCAATACCTGACCAGTTTGCACTATAAACAACTGCAAAAAAAACAACAACAAAAAAGTGTTTTGCGCACTTCTTTCAGTGGGCTATACGTGGGCTACATCTGGGTGATATTTGTGCTACATTTGGGCTCTTTTTTCTCTGGTGGCCATCTTGGGAGACTTATTTGTTATGAAGTTTCCTAATTTCCTCATTTACTGCAGTCTCCTCAGTAGGAAATGCTTTCAGTTTTTTACTTTGATTCCATCAAGAAGGCATTCAGATGTGTCACGCATTTGCCATAAATTCAGAATGTTAGCACTCAAGTTGCTCATTAGATCACTGTAGCAAAGCTACTGCTCACCAGGGAGTTAACTGGAAGTCTGCTGCTGGTATTGAAAGTGCATGTTTCAGTTTGCATGTCAGAATTTTTTAATGAAATAGAAGAGGATTTGAGAAGTCACTCAAAACGTGCCCTAATTTTTCTTTCTGCAGCACTAATCATAATTTCTGTGGCACAATGAACCCCCTCATTTTGTTCCTTTTTAAATTAAATGTTTTAAGTGTTACCAGTTTATTCCAATCAAGATGGCTTCAGGTGTGCCATACTTTTGTCATAAGTAAGACTGTTAGCGCTCTGGTTGTTCTTTAGAACACTCTGTGAAGCTGCAGTAGAACACAAAGGAATCAACTGACAGTCTCTGCCCTTGTTGGATGTACATGTTTTACTGAGAATGTCTGACTTCATTCTCACATGACTGAGAAAGATATTGTGAATTTACAGAACATATGCACTCATTTCAGCTTCTGGAGCACCTTCCAAACCTCTATGGGAAAAGCATGAGAAAATAGTTTTCTCTCAAACATGAGTCATGATATCCCAGTAGAAGGCTTTTTCACAGGGTAAAATCACCTTATAACACACCACAAGTCCAGAAATTAGTTTGGCACCATCAACAAATGATTTATAATGTAACTAAAGTCTGTTATCACCCTTTATAAGTTCTCCTTTTGGTGACGCTCAAGACCTTCCATTCACTACAATGCATTTTAATGGGGTGCTATCATGTATATTGGTCCCAAGATGGCTGCCAACATTTCTTGGATAAAGTGCTGACAGCCAATCAGATCTCACGATGAGATGTATGGTTAGGCTCCACCCATATATATCAATATTTCTTTTTCCTTTAATATTTCAATAACTACTGAATGGATTTACACCAGTTGAAGCAAAGAGTGCACTCTGGACCAAGAGCTACCTTTCTGCCAAATTTGGTGTAATTCCGTTCAGCAGTTCGGGCTGTAGCCGCAACAAAGGTTTTCTATGGAAATTAGCATGGAGAAAACACGTTTTGGGACCCCCCTTTTGTCTCGGCCCCTGCTTGATGAATCACCCTGAAACTTTCAAGACAGGAGCTGACTGGAGCGCGCCATTAGTTTTGAGAATTTCGCGAAGATTCGTTAAACGGCGCCAAAGATATTGGCAAAAGAAAAAATGCTTTTCCTATGGAAACAAGGTCCTAACTATAACTACTACTTCATATATATATATATGAAGATTTATCTCTTCCAATATAAAAACTATCAATATATACACCTGCTTCTGAGATTCTTTCTCTTTAATTCACTTGTGAATGACTTTCAATTAAGTTTCGATGTCTTGTAGGCACTCTTACCTGTTGTATTGTATTTACCCAAGCTCTCAAGGGAATATTGGGTTACCCTATTGTGTCTAAAAACTTTCTAAAAAATGGCATCTTCAAAACTGTAATTGAAAATCTGACTTTGCCATTACATAGGATTTTTCATTACAACTCCAGAGACACCAAACATGACCTGGTTACCTGTTCCCCTTTGGAAATTACAGCTTTTAAATGCAATAAGGTAAAGCCAATGTTATCCTAAGGGAGGGGCAGGCTGTGCAGTAGTGAAAAACAAATTTCAGAGTTTTTCACTACCAGGACATGTAAAACTGAAAGGTATGTGTCCAATTTTTCACATGCACTGCACCTTGCCCTCTGGTCTGTCCATGGCCTACCATAGGGGTGTCATACATGTATTAGAAAGGAAGGTTTGGGCCTGGCAAAAGTTTTATTTTGCCAAGTTGAAATGGCAGTTTAAAACTACACACACATGCTGTATTGGCAGGCCTGAGACATGTTTAAGGGGCTACTTAAGGTAGTGGCACAATCAGTGCTCCACCACTAGCATTTAATTACAGGCTCTGGGTACACGTAGTACCACTTTACTAGGGACCTGTAAGTAAATTACATATGCCAATTGGGGATAAGCCAATATTACCATGTTTTAAAGAGTGAGCACATGCACTTTAGCACTGGTTAGCAGTGGTAAAGTGTGCAGAGTCCTAAGGCCAGCGAAAATGAGTTCAGCAAAAATGGAGGAAGAAGGCAAAAGGTTTGGGGGGAAGACCACACTTAGGTTGACAGATATAACACGAAGGATCTGACTTGGCCGCTTGGACTAGGCTGTTCCTGATGGAGCAGGGTCAATGCTGATTTGCATTTAGCTGGGTCTAATCTGAAGTGGAATGGTGTACACTCCGGTGTCTATGTATAGTGGGCGCCAGTACAGATCCCAGGCAGGCACACTGCACACTAGCTCGCTCCTGAAAAGGCAAAATTAGGTGGCAGCCACCAGGCCTCCCTACGGAAAACCGCAGTGGCCCATCTGGACCATATATCCTTTGGTACTGCTTTATGGAAGTCAGTGGGATGGATGACAGATTTAATTTCATATACAGGATGTGGTTGGTGAGATGCGATTTTGTAAATATTGGAGACATGCTTCGCTGTGAAATGTGCAAGATGAGAATCAATCCCTAGGACTTGGCATGTATGGCTAATGTGGAAGAGAATTGTTGCAAGAGGGAACCAGTCCTGGATGTGTATTGTGGAATTGTTACAATGCAAGCAATGAATTCTGGTATCTTGAGGTTCAGGGGCATATTTATTAAGATATCACTCGGTGCAGCAATTCACCTTGCTGCGTAGTGTGATAAAAAAAAGGGCAGGATTGTTCTGTACTTATACAGCACACTCCTGTCATTTCCCAGCACTGGCATGCAATATGCTGCCTAGCGCCTACGCAGGTACCCTTGCACCATGGTGCAAGCATGCCTGTGTAGTAAGAAGGATTGTTTTTGTCAGGAAGGGACATCTTCCTGCACAAAAGCAATCCCCTGAGGCATATTCCTCTAGCTATATGTACTGTAGAAAGAGGAAGTTACAAGGAGGAATAAAGATATTTCTCCTCATTACGCCTCACCTCGGGAGGAGTAGCCTTTTGATGAATTCCCAGGTCTACCAGTAATGGTAAATCTGGGAATGCTCCAAAATCTATGGGTGAATGTGTGGGAACTCCCACGCTTTACCCATGGAACGCCTTGCTGGTGCGTTACTCTGGAGTTATCAAGCCACTCAGGCCCACACAAGGTGGTCTTGCGTGACTTGATAAATCCGGCTTAGATTTTGTGTTGCCCTGGTGCAAGGGTGACTCTAAACCTACATAAATATGCCCCTAGGTTTTACAAGGATTGATAACATAAATTGATACATTTGTGAGAGAGAGGTTCCTTGTAGAAGTGCTGCATGGTGATATGATCAAGCCTGATGCACACCACAGAGGTGGGTAAGTGGTGGAGATCTGAAAGTCTCAATTTGTGGAAACTGAAGTTTTTAAAAAAAAGACGGCCTATTTATCCTGGAACTTGTCCCAGCATTCCTGTTTGTAGGCAAGTTTGTTTGAGTATCATATAGGAAACCATGTGTAGCTCTGATGAGGTAAATAGGAGCCACCAACATTAAGTACGAAGAGAGAATTTTTCAGTAAATGAATGGATGCAATATCAATGCTAACCTCTAGTATGAAATATGACTACTGCTGGTAAGGACTGCTGACAGAGTAGGTGTGTGTTTCAACAGCCATTTCAGTGAACTTTACCTAAGAAGGTGAAGTTCTGGGACTATTCTCAAATTTGACAGATCCAGGTTGACTTTTTTTCAACAGGGAGTAATATGTCCAACCTTAAGGATGGCTGGGGAAAAAGCCCTGTTCTAGTGAGGCATTGGTTATGTGGAACTTAGGAGGAGCTTAGGCAATATTCGTATGCTCTAAAATGTTCCCAAGTAGTGCATCATACACGTATGAAGAGGCCTTCATGTTTTGTCAGTATTTTCCAAAGATCTAGAAGATTCAATAAGTCAATTAGTCTCAGGTTGGCATTACATGCAGTTGGGAGCGACAAATGTGTACATGGATGTATGCTAGGGTGGTGGCCATATCGTCTTGAAAAAACATATAATTTATTTCCACTAATTGCATCAAGTGCGGTATTGGATGCCTGGTAACTGTTACCCACAAATTTGATTGCAGTGAATACCATTCTTAAATACCAAGTGGAGTGTGAAGGTATCTAAATTAGAACTTATTACACGTCTTAATGCCTTTAGGTCCTGACTATGGGTGTCAGTGAAATTGTGATCCCTGCACAAATTATAAATATTACAGTGTTTATCGTACCAGTCGCAATAAAGTCACACTATCTGTAAAATGTTGCCAGTTCAAACCTGCCAGAATGTAACAGGGTATAAAAGCCCAGTATTTACTGGGATATCCAGACCTTGGTACAGTCAGCACAAAATATACATGTTATTCCCCTACGGACCTAATAAGCGAGAAACATCTGATAAAATCTCAAGAATTCTGAACTTGGTATTGAAGTTTTATTGAATGCGATAATTACTATATCCGACAGAGCCTACTTGTAATTAGGTCCATTGTTTTGGCATCTTACCATCCACCTAAGCTCCAGTCAACATCCCGCTACTTTGAGGCCTCAAAAAATCTAATAATTCTAAATGTTTATTTCTTGTGCTCCTCCTAGTCTCAGAGAATGTTCTAATTATTTACCAGTAATCTTCATTACCCTGAGTCATAGTACTCCCCATCACAGTCCTGACTAATTGAGGTGCCTTTCTCCTGAGACTGCGATGAACATATTTATTTTATTTCTGTTAAGCACCCATGATGCTTTAGAAAGGAACCTCCCCCTTCCTTAGTATTGTAATTTCAAGAAGTTCGTCTTGCCCAGGAAAGTAAAATAGGAGGGAGCAGGGGTTGTAAGACTGTGAAGGGGAAGGACTATGTTTCAGGGCAATGAAGAGTGCCAGTAAGTAATTTGACCATTAACCCTTCATCCGTCCTCCCTGTCACAATCCTGACTGATTGAGGATAGAACCAATTATGTACTTCCTGCCGGCAAAGAATAAACAAACAATAGATGGTATAATTGATTTTTTGATAGAATACCACAAAGCTATTATTACTTCCTAACAGTTTTGAGGAATTAAGAGCCAAAATTAGTCAAATCAAGATTTCCTGAATCCAAATGAAAAACGTATTGCCATTGGACCATATTACTGCCATCCATATTTCCAACAGTGGAACCCCATCAATGCATGCCCATGAAGCAGCAACACCCCTTGTGGACCTGCCCTCGATGTTACCAGAGATAGGAAATCCTAAGGACACATAAGGACACATAAGCTTGTACAAAAGCTTGTCTCACCCACCTACCCAGGGTTGATATTGCTAGCTTTTTACCTTTAATGACTGGACCATGGGATAAAAGGAGTGCATTTGACTCCCTAAAATCATTTGTCCTTTCTAGAGAGATTAAGAGAAGTCTCTTGACATCCAATGCCAAGGGAATGCCAGAAGCTGATTCTGAGTGGAATACAGTATGGACAACTTATTTGCTGGATTGAAGTTGAAAGTAGACCTTTAGCTTTAGCAGGATGGAAGAGCTTTCAAGTATGGAAAACCTCTGTAAACTGGGCTGATACACAAATACTGGGGTAGGTGGAATGGGAAGTAAACGAAGGGCCCAATGCTTTATTGGGACTCTTCACAGAACATCAGCTCATGACAGTTTTAGGGTCAAATACTAATGACCTGCAAATCCTGGGTGTAAACTGCACACCTGCATATTACCATACTGAGTTGTGCAGTATTAAGCGGGTATACAATGTGCGCCCGAATTTTATTTAGACACCTTAGAATGGGGAACTTTGTGCAAATCATCTAGTTTAAAATGACAAAAACAGAATTGTGTGTAATTTGACCCCTGATTTGTAGCAGGTTTTACCTGTCACAAATCGCAGGAGCAAACTACCATGCCAGGCACAGTTTGCTCCTGACTCCTGGCTTGTAATCCCATTTCAGGTGCATATCTGGGTTTTTGTCCCAAAAAAGGATTAGTCTGACTGTTGTCATACGGCCTTTGTGTGCTCATTATTGTGCATGCTCGGTGTCTCGCTATATTACGGCAGAGTACATAACATCTGGTATGTATAAAAAGGGTCAGAAAATTGGCCCTGGCACCAAAAAAGTGTCTCTCATTAGAGAATAAGAAAGTTAAAAAGTGGGCCATATTTGCAAACTGAGGCAGTGTTCTTTTTTGAAAAACATTTTATTAAATTTTCCCCACAACTGCTGTCAAAAACAGATCTCATCTTTAACCATCTATAGTGCATGATTATGTATGCAACAGTCCCACCTCTCCCCACTCCCAGCCCTCTCCCAATAGTATTGAAGAATTTTATGTGAAGACAGGAGGCTACCATTATGCATGCAACTTTTATTCGCCACCTTTGAGCAGCAACCATTAAAAGCTTTCCATAGAACTCAAACAACATAACATTAGTCAAAAGAATGTTCAGTCCTATAAATAGAGAGTGACCTCCTTCTTCCTCCTCTTTTGTTTGCTGCTTCTGAGCAGATAAGTATATGACGGGACTCTTTATTTTGATGCAGAGAATTTGAGGGATGTATGTTTGATTGGTGACATCTTATCAATACCCAATTTATGGGTGTATGTTTCAATATAAGATAGGGATGCTTGTTGTAGGTTTATATATATAAATATTTCATCTAGATGTATGCTTTACTGTCTTTTTACTGGTTTTTTGGTGCGTGTGCTGTTTATTTTTAGTGAAAACTTTTTTTTCAAGGCTAAATGGGGCATATATAACTTACATTGAGATGATTATGTAGTGCGCAAGTGTTTTTGGAATGAGGAAGCGTTATCGCGATTGCGTTGGGCGCGAGGTGGTTTGTGCTGAAACTGTTTTTATTTTGTCAGCAAGCGCCTTGGCTGACCTTAGTTCATGGTGATTCGCACTGAGGAGACTGTGCGCATGTTTCCTACAACGCTCCTACTAGGTCGGCCGCATGAGGAAAGTGAGCTGGGTGACATAGAGCGGGTCAGCTCACTTTCCTATTGGCTGATGTTTGGGTCTGTTTTTTAAGGCATTAGGCCTTACTTTAAAGCAATTGCTTTGTTTCTTCTGCTGATTGCTTTGCAGGGCTGTTACCAGGGCAACAAATCTTTGTTGGTGGCTTCGTGTCGGAGAGAACAGTTGCGATCATGAGGTGATCGTTTTAAAAGCAGTTTTGGGTGTATTAACATATTGCAATTTTTGGGCGAATTTAAGGAAAATAATGGCTGAAATGGATAAGAATGAGGAAGGTCAGGAGAATTTACCCAAAGCAGGCTTTGGGTAAGAGGAAAAACATTGAAGAAGAAGAATACTTTTCAGATTTGGAGGAAGAGGACCATCAGAGGGGTCCAGAAGGAAAATGTCTTTCAAAAAGAAAGCACTTAGAATTAAAGGCAGGACAGAGTGGAGCCCCAAGCGGCTCACAAAGGGAAGGTACACGACGTGGTGCAAAAAGAGGTCAGCTTGACGCTGAGAATGGAATGATTACATGTGAGGATGTAACCAGTAAAACTGATGTGGATTTAGATGTGTATATCTTGGATTTGGAGATCAAGGATGGATTAGATGAGAAAAATGAACTAAGTGGTAGAGGAAAGAGTAGAGATACAGTGGTTGATCCTTTTGGAGAAAAATTATTTATTCCAAAGGAAATTAGACACCCAAGGGGAAAGGATTGGTGGCCCTTGGACCACATTTCAGATACCATCAAGGCAAGGATAAGGAAGCCTTTGGAGAAGAATGAGAGAAATGTGATGCAGGCGGAATGCTCAAGGCCTATAATTGAAGAGAAAGTGTCTATGACACCTAACTTGGATCCTGAACTCATAACGTATCTTTTTAAGATGGGTAGGGATCCAAGAAAAGGATTGGAAAGATCCTTGAAACAATGTCAAGATAAGGTTCTTGACGTTTTGGGCCCTTTGGCAAAAATATTTGACGCTGCAGAAGAAGCATATGTTACGAGTCTGGATTTGGACTTGACACTATTATGTGGGTGGTGTCAGAGGGCCATTTGTTTCTTAGGTAACGCTAACGTGGGACTTTTGGCAGAGAGAAGAAAGACTGTGCTTATGAGCATTAATCCCAAGTTAGGTGATCTAGCGAATAGGGAATCTAGTGAGTATGCCTGTGGTTTACTGTTTGGTGAAGGTATGGTGAAGGCTTTAGCAAATTACGTGTGCACCTTCACAAGTTTGGATAAAGCGCAATCATCTATGCGTAAAGTTTTTTCAAATTGTGTTTTTTATGGGCTGGCTGGTAGGAGAGGGCACCCTACCAGCAGTGCAAGTTTTAGAGCCCAGTATCAGAACCAAGGCAATGGATATTATGGAGCAGGACAAGGAGGTTCTCAATTCTTTCCCCAAAGAGGGAGAGGTTAAGGACCCTCAGTCAGAGGAAGGAGTCAAAATACAGGACAAGGACAGATCCTGGGAGAGTATGAGGATTATTTCTGTTTCTATCCCGAAATGTATAGGAGGACGATTAAGGTATTTCAAAGAAAACTGGAGAACATTGACACAAGGTGTTTGGGTTCTAAGGACCATAGAAGGTTATCTGATAGACTTTGACAGAGAACCGGTGCAGGTAAAGGAGCCGCATGAATTGGTATTTCAAGGAAATTTGGTGCAAATAGTACAAGAGGAGGTAGGGCAGATGTTGGAAAATAATGTGATTGTGAAAGTAGAGAAAAAGGAGAAAGGGTTTGTAAGCACTTTGTTCTTGGTGGAAAAAAGGACAAGGGTTAGAGGCCGGTAATAAATGTAAGAAGTTTGAATAAATATGCGACATATCAAGATGTAAGGTACTTATCTATTAAGGGATATACTCCAAGATCGAGATTTGTCGGTGAAAATGGATCTCAAAGATGCTTATTTCACAATAACAGTAGCAAAGCAGAGTCAGAGGTTTCTGCAGTTCTGATGGAAATGTCAGTTGTATCAGTTTCAGAGCTTACCGTTTGGGCTTACGTCAGCCCCTTGGTGTTTTACAAAGGTGATGAGACTGGTGGTTGGGTTTCTTAGGGAAAGAGGAGTGAGAATGATCATTTATCTCGACGACATATTAATAATGAGTCAGGATGTTGGAGAGTTAAAGGGACATTTGGAAATGGTGAGAAGCCTGTTAGAAGGTTTGGGATTTGTAGTGAATCAAGAGAAATCTGTTTTGATTCCAGTGCAGAGGTTGACATTTTTAGGATTTGTGGTAGACACAGTATTGTGTCAGGTACATCTTCCGGAGGAGAAGGTGAGGACGATAAAACAGGAAATACAATCAGTAATAAAGAAGGAGAATGTCGAGCCTGCCGTGTTTAATGGGCGGGGCACGGCAGGGGAGGAGTATAAGACCCCCCTGCTGCCGCACTATAGCGCTTCGCGTTCTAGAGTTCAGGGTGAATTCCGCTTCCGGGTTCCCTGTGGCGGCTCTTCCGGGGCTGCCCCATCCTTTTCAGGCTTGACGTCCTCTCCGTTTCCCGTCGCGGGCCGGCGGTGTCTTCAGTGCGGCCTCTACTTTGAAAATAACAAGGACCCCCTGTAAGGTAAATGTAACAATTCCTAGGACAGGGTAATAGCAATTATGAATAGTAAACTCCTAGGCAATTAAATGAAGATAATGGCACAATAAAGGCCTTTAAAAATAAGCCAATAATAAAACCTCACAGTTAATGCAACACAATGTACCAACTCAAAACTGTTTAGAAAAAATTCTTTTACCTTTATTTTTAAAAAAATATATAAATCTTCTTTTCAATTAATCATAAAATCTTTGACATACATATATATATGTTACAAACACCAAATATTAAAAACTACTATCACTGGTCAAATCTTTAATTCACACACCAATGTAATCTTTAGCTGTAGTGTAATACGACCAAATATGCAATTATATAACAACAATCCACATTTCATAAAATAAAATTACAATAGTGGCACAAAATTGTCTTCGCCGCGCGTTTCGGCGCACTTGCGCCTTCTTCAGGAAAGCCACACGATTTCTTAAAACTGATAGATCGCTGCTTTAAGATATAACATCGACTTGTAATGAGGTAGTCACTGATTTCTTCAATATCGTTTTTAAACGCCGATCATCACTGGCGTATATGATTTATCGAAATAAACACTGACTGAAATGTCAATTATAGTGACAGGGATGATAAATTCAGTACTTCTATCTCTGGATGAAGAGAATAGAATAACGATTCATATATGTTTCGAATCTTTCATAAAATCTGACTGAAATGTCAATTATAGTGACAGGGATGATAAATTCAGTACTTCTATCTCTGGATGAAGAGAATAGAATAACGATTCATATATGTTTCGAATCTTTCATAAAATCTGATAAAAAACGGAGAAAGACCGCAATGGCGCCTTCGCGTCCTCGTCTTGCTCACACACACTTCCTGTGTGTGTGAGCAAGACGAGGACGCGAAGGCGCCATTGCGGTCTTTCTCCGTTTTTTATCAGATTTTATGAAAGATTCGAAACATATATGAATCGTTATTCTATTCTCTTCATCCAGAGATAGAAGTACTGAATTTATCATCCCTGTCACTATAATTGACATTTCAGTCAGATTTTATGAAAGATTCGAAACATATATGAATCGTTATTCTATTCTCTTCATCCAGAGATAGAAGTACTGAATTTATCATCCCTGTCACTATAATTGACATTTCAGTCAGTGTTTATTTCGATAAATCATATACGCCAGTGATGATCGGCGTTTAAAAACGATATTGAAGAAATCAGTGACTACCTCATTACAAGTCGATGTTATATCTTAAAGCAGCGATCTATCAGTTTTAAGAAATCGTGTGGCTTTCCTGAAGAAGCGCAAGTGCGCTGAACGCGCGGCGAAGACAATTTTGTGCCACTATTGTAATTTTATTTTATGAAATGTGGATTGTTGTTATATAATTGCATATTTGGTCGTATTACACTACAGCTAAAGATTACATTGGTGTGTGAATTAAAGATTTGACCAGTGATAGTAGTTTTTAATATTTGGTGTTTGTAACATATATATATGTATGTCAAAGATTTTATGATTAATTGAAAAGAAGATTTATATATTTTTTTGAAAAATAAAGGATTTTTTTTTTTTTCTAAACAGTTTTGAGTTGGTACATTGTGTTGCATTAACTGTGAGGTTTTATTATTGGCTTATTTTTAAAGGCCTTTATTGTGCCATTATCTTCATTTAATTGCCTAGGAGTTTACTATTCATAATTCAGTGCGGCCTCTGCCTTTTGGTGCGGTTCCTGCTTTCCGGACCTCTCCGTCTCCCGTCGTGGGCCTGCGGTGTCTTTAGTGTATCCCCTGCCTTCTGGTCCGGTTCCTGCTTTCCGGACTCCTCCTTCTCCCATCGCGAGCCGGCGGTGTCTTCGGTGCGGTTCCTGCTTCTGGGTGTGGTTCCTGTTTCTAGGCGCCTCTCTCCTTCCGGTGCGACCCCGGTGGTGTTTTTCAGCACGGTTGTTGCCTCCTGCTGCGACTCACCCTCCTGTTGCAGCTCACCTGCTAAAACAAAAAAAGGAACAAAGAAAATTAGCCAATAGAACGGTACAGTGTTACATTTAAGTATATATTTGTTACAAGAAAGCAGTACTTACCTTTGTAGTGATCTATCGTCCCTGAGGATCTGCCTTTTCTCTTGCTTTGGTACCTACATGGAATGCTCCTGGAAAAGATAAAACAGTCGATTTTAGTTAGAATTCCTGACGTTAAGGAATCCAGATTTTCTTTTTAGTTAATGGTTGAAGAATTTGCTTACCTGCTCACAGAGAGTGTGTCCCAGTTAATTTAGGTGGGTACCATATCACAGCCTGAAAATATTTCATTGCCATCTTTCTTTTGGGGCTCAGAATTCATTGCTCTTTTGTTCTTTCTCCTTAGCTAAGATTAAGTGAATATTTTACAAGACAACTTATGTCATTACAGAACTAAAGAAGAGATTCACTCAGGTAGGGAGAGAGCCAACAATCATTAATACTCTATTGTTTTCTTTCCTTTATTGTATCATATACTTAATACACCTTTATCTTGGATTTAGGAACCACCTGATTGACTGACCATTAGTCTAAGAAGAAACATTGAGGGACGATTGTTTTGCTTACCCATATTATTTCCCTTCTTCCCCTAGTTACCATTGTTGCTTTGACATTAGTTGGGCGCAACTGGTGAAAATGGGAGGTTGGGTGCCTTCATCTTGCATGTCATTCCTGCAGAAACATAGGTAAGAGTTTTGCCAGATTTGACAGGGTCTTGCAGCATTTAAAAATTTCAGGCCTAGCGAAGGGGTTGTGGTATGGAGATGTAGTGTTGGTATCTATGGAGGCAAAAGAGGAGGTGATTTGGTGGAAGGAGAATCTGGAGGCTTGGAATGGTCGAGCAATATTTGGAATTACACCAGATTTTGTGCTGGAGATGGATGCGAGCAGCTCAGGTTGGGGTGCTATTGATCTAGGACAGGAACCTGGGGGACTTTGGACTCCGTTGGAGAAGGAGAAACATATTAACTGCTTGGAAATTAAGGCAGGGTTGTTTGCATTGAAGAGCTTCAAGACAGGTTTGAAAGAGAAGTCTGTGTTGCTGAGATTGGAAAACATGACGGCTGTGGCATACATAAACAGATTGGGAGGAAAAGGGTCTAAGGGACTAGATGATTTGGCAAAGGAGATATGGGATTTTTGTTTGGAACACAAAATAGAATTGAAGGCGGAGTATTTGCCGTGGGTACAGTACGTGTTGGCAGATTGGAATTCTCGACACATGACAGATTACAGCGATTGGAAGTTAAAAGAGGATGTTTTTCAGAGAATATTAGCGGAGTTAGGCCCTTTGGAAGTGGATCTCTTTGCATCAAGGCTATCCTTTCAGTTACCAAATTATGTGAGTAGGTGGTGGATCCAGGGGCAATGGCAATGGATGCATTTTTGCAGAACTGGAAGGGGATGAAGGGCTATGAGTTTCCCCCATTCTCTATGATCCAGAGGGTTTTAGTTCAGGTGAGGAGGCAGAGGTGTCAGGTCGTTTTGATTACTCCATTTTGGAAGACTCAACCATGGTTTCCATCAGTGATGGAATTGGCAGTGGAAGAACCGTTAATGGTGATGGCTTGCGAAGGACTTTTGACAAATGTGGAATGGGGAGAGCATCCGTTGGTGGATTCGGGTTCTCTCAACCTTCTAGTATGGAAGATATCAGGTGTTCAGGAGGATTCTCTGAACTTTCGGGTTTGGCTGCAGAGCTACTAAATGAGTCTTGGGCCCCAGGTACAAGGAAGAGGTATAGAGGGGCATGGAAGGTGTGGTTTGGTTGGTGCTTGGAAAGGGGTGTGGATCCCTTGGAGGCAGATGATGTTCAAGTAGCAAACTTTCTGGCAGAGTTGTTTGATAAGGGGATGTCTTACAAGACAGTGAATTGTTACAGGTCAGCGGTGGCTGCTGGTCATTCACTCAGGCAAGGTGTATCGATTGGTAAAAGTCTGTTGTTATGTAGGGTGATGAAAGGAATCCGATTGAGGAGACCTTCGAACGCTAGGTGCCACACTTTATGGAATGTAGATATAGTTCTAAAGTTATTTGAGGGATGGCCAGGCAATAGGTATCACATAGATTTTATCAACCAAATTGAGTAATTTTTTAGGTCTACAGGAGGACTAAAACCACGTCTGGGTCCATTTTTTATCCTATGTTTGATGAGTGTCCTAAATTGTGTGGTGCGCTGCCTAAAAGAGTATGAGAGCAGGATGTTGGAAAAGAGAGCTGCAGGAGTTGAGCAAGTGATGATTTCATATGTGAAACCTTATAAGGCTGTTTCAAATGCAACAGTTGCAAGAAGGGTGAAGGCTGCTATGAAAGAGGCAGGTGTGGATGTGTCAAGGTTTACAGCACATTCAGTGAGAGGAGCTATGGCGAGTAGGGTGTGTATGTTAGGTGGTAGATTGGAGGATATTTTGAAGGCAGCTGATTGATCTTCTGCTCAAAAGTTCAGAAGGTTTTATTTCAAATCAACAGATCATGTTTCAAAATGTGTTTTGAAAAGCTTTGAACATGCATAATGCTAGCCTCCTGTCTTGACATAAAATTGGGATTCTAATAGGTTTACTGTGTAAAGAATTGAGATTTTATTAAAGACTAGGAGGCTAGCATTATCCCACCCACCCAGCCCTTGGGTGTAGTGATTTTGTACTGTAAAGGTTTTTTTTAAATATGATGTGATAACGATAAGATAAAAGGTTTAAGAAACAATAAATAAGAAGGAATTGGAAATAAGTTTACTGTACTGTAGAGAATTA
This sequence comes from Calotriton arnoldi, assembly GCA_963921515.1. NCBI lineage: Eukaryota > Metazoa > Chordata > Amphibia > Caudata > Salamandridae > Calotriton > Calotriton arnoldi. The sequence goes on along the minus strand of CAWUFW010002422.1, from coordinate 400,214 downwards.
GAAGGGGATAGTTTTGGAAAGAGGAGACTGATATAGTAACGAAGAAGAGAAAGCGAAAAGGAGGAGGAAATGGAGGTCACACTCTATTTATAGTACTGAACATCCTTTTGACTATTGTGATGTTGTTTGAGTTCTATGGAAAGCTTTTAATGGTTGCTGCTCAGAGGTGGCGAATAAAAGTTACAAGCATAATGCCTGCCTCCTAGTCTTTAACAAAATCTCAATTCTTTATACAGTAAACCTATTAGAATCACAATTCTCCATCAACCATTAATCAAAAAGGACCACATTTCTTCATCTATGGACCTTTGCTGGTTCTCAACTGGCTCCATCAGAACCCCTCTATGTTGGCCCCAATCTCCCCAGATCTTCGCACATTTGTGGGGGCCGTCTCTAGCTGTTTATACCATGCCTTCAATACTCATCCAGTGGTCTAGTCCTGTTCTCCAAACATCTAAAGAGGTGGGGCTCTTTACTTTTCCAGTTCCTAGTAATATCCCTTTTGGCCACCATTAAACCAATCCACAGCAGGGCCATGTTATATCTGTTACTATCTAGATCTATTGGTATGTGTAAAAGGGCCATTTTGGGATCTCTTGAGAAGTGCCAACCAAACCCAGAACCGGGTCAATTTCCCACAACTCCACACAGTATGTATGAGGTCCCCTTCCTCCTCCTGGCAGAGCATGCACCGTGGGGAGGACACCAACCCCCGTTTCCATAACTTAAATCGGGTCAAAATGTGTATTGGAGGTAGTGTAGCTGGATAAGACGACACATTGGGGCAGTTTCAAACTTATAAAGACACAATATGTTGGTGTTTTGCAAGGTATGGGAGACTTCATACAATTCTGCTTGCTTAAGGCAATGTTTGTGGTGATATCAGGGACATTAACCATAAATCAGGCCCACAAACAGCCCAAAAACAGCTCACTCACGGACCTGTCAGACCAGTCATTTTGGCACTGCAAGATTGCCCTACAGGCCAGTCTGACTCTGGCTATAAGACTTAAAACGGATTCAAGTTACATCGAAGCATTCAAAAATCAAGCTGTAATAACAGCTGAAATAAACTGTATTCAAATTCAACACTGTGCGGTCTTTAAGGGTAACTGGGGAGAGGATGTAGCCTTACAGCTACAGCTGCCGACGTTGGAGCTAGGGAACCGGGCTCGAGCCTCGGCGTCGGCTTAGCATCCTGTGATTCTGGGCAAATCACTTAATCTCCCCGCGCCTACCAAAATATGAATGTGTCCTTGTGTAACGTAACTGGTGCTCATGTAAAGCGCTCCAATACCTTCAGGTCAAGTTTGCGCTACATAAACCTGCAAAAAAAAATTTTTTTTTGCTGCTCCATAGAAGTCCTGATTTCTGAAAAGTTTTTGTGGTTGCAAAGCCCACGATTCACAAATTTATAGGCTGTGCGACTGCAAATCCTGACTCACAATGTACTAAAGGGACATAAGAAGTCTCAGTTCTTCGCAACCCGCAGTTTAAACATTGGAGGGCATATGTACAAAGAAATGGCACAGCGAGGTGCTGCAGCAAATTTTTCAGCGATGCGTCATTTAAAAAATACTGGAATGTGCGGTATTTACAACAATACGGCGCACCCCTGTGTTTTCCCTTGTGCTGGCACTAAAAATAGCTGCCTAGTGCCAACACAGACACCCTTGCGCCATAGTGCAAGCGTGCCTGCGTTGCAGGGAATGATTGTTTATGTGTAGGAAGATGTCCCTTCCTGCACATAAACAATCATTAAAGGCATTAGTTAGAGCAAAAACGAGGAGAAATAAAAGTATTTCTCCTTGTTGCGCCATTCGAATGCCTGCTCTTGCACGGCGTTAGTTTTTGGTGCTGCCTCAGATTTACAGATCCTTGTAAATCTGGGGCAGCGTCAAAAAGGAATGGGTGTTGTGGTGGAACGACCACAGCAACACCCATTGCAAGCCCCTTATACGAAGAAAACTGTGTGAAAGGGTACCATATTTACAAAGCGGTGTTAAGCCACGCAAAGTGGCTTAGCGCAACTTTGTAAATATGATGCAGGGCACTGTGCCACCGAACGTTGTAAAAAGTGACATCCCGGTGGAGCAATCCCCTTTTAAATATGCCCCTGGGTCTCCTTACTTATCGGTAGGAAAAAGGAACGTGAAATGGCGCCTCCTCTTCCCAGTGATTCCCAATTACATGTACCCAAGGTTCCGGAAAGCAATTGCGGTCGCAGACCATTGAATGGAAACCAACACTTGAAAGGGGGTGGTATCAATTTTCGTTGGAGGCTACCTATAAGGGACAGCTACCACTTAGTAATTGTGACATAAGGGGGATCACACAGCGATCCAGGGCTACCTTTACATCATGCACTTTTTAAAAATAATTGCAGCCACTATGCCTACAGGGGACAGTGGCAGCAAATCGCAGCAATTTGGTAGGATTTGCAAAAGGAATCTAGCCTTATTAAATTCCACGAGGGCGGATTTTTGCCAGGCCTGCCATATGTAGCAAGCGCTATACAAATGCAAACCTTTTTCCCTCTTCTATCCCTCCGCTTTCCTTCTCAATCCAAATAACTGACTAACATATACACCACTCAAATTACTTTCATTTTTCACTATACTAATTCACCACTGATACTTTATGGGTTCCGGAGTAGCGTGCTACTCGCTGAAAAAGCGCTTCGATGCCTCGTCAGGGGTACTAAGCGCTATATAAATGCAATTACAATATAATGTCAGTTTCTGTGCTAGGACAGAATAAAACATCCTGTGCTGCCCAAAAAAATATCGGGCTGCAAACCAGGCGCTGAGGAAAAACAGTTAAACGTGCGACTAACAACACCACCTATTGGCTCTCGCTCAGGGTCACACGAGTTCAGCTGTGCTCGTTGACTGCATTTATGGCTGGCAAACCAGCGCATTCTTTGGCAGCCCATGAAAGTGCACTGAAAAACATCGCATATCCTGGAACTTCGAATCGGCTTAGCTGCTTGCCAGCAAGTGGCCTTAAAGGCAGCAGTGTCCCTAAGACTGGTTGTCTACAATAAAGACGTGTTATTTGGCATTTGGGAAACTCTGGAATTTAAGAAAACATTAAGGCAGTGTTTGCCTGCCACACAGGGACACTATTGTCAGCGTTGTTGATCCTTTTCCACACTTGCACCTGTGACCTTTGGCTCACCGTTCACACGGGGCAGTGTCTTCTAGTTTTCCACGGCCACAAAGGTTAGATTACCAAGCCTGCAGAAATGCCATGGATTCCGTAGCACCCTCTATTCTAACACTGGGATGACCAGAGTCAACAGAGGACAAGTGTATTCTGTCGGGGGTCATAGAAAAATGCTGTGACCTGGTTTGTGCAACACAACTGAGAAGAGCTTAGTGAGACACAAAGGCAGCTTGATAGATTTGAGTTAAACAAGTTTGATTAAATATGGGAATGAATGGATTAATTACTAGTACTGGATATCATTTTTGTAAAAAAATACTGTAACATATAAAAGTGTAATTATACTTGCATGCGACCCTCACTTGTATTAGTAGAAAAGCCCACACTCACAAGGCCCACTTCACACATTTTTTTTTATCAGTAGTTGTGTCTTACTCCTACCGTAGTTGTCGATTAATCGTAAATATTCACTCGATGTATAAAAGTATTTCCTGTGATACTGTGTGTTGTTGTGTCTTACTATAGGATTAGGTTAAATTTACACATTCATTTCCAGGAGTAAGCTATGCTTACTAATGAAAAAAGGTGGTGTGGTTGACAAGGGTCTGTTAGCATGTCTTTTTCCAGGATATACATGAGTAAATCACTGCCATTCCTCACTCAGAACAACTGTTAGAAAATAAAGTGAGAACCAGGCCTGGATATCCAGGTGAAATCCATACTTAAGGCAGTATTAAGACACAATTATTCATAGGACAAGGTTTGTGAGCCAGGCCACACTTTATAAATCTTATGAGATATGAATTTGGAGTGCCCTTCGGTGGGAGGCAGTGCAGGAAAATACTACTAGGGAGTGTAGCAACCGTGGGTGAACAAGAAAGATACATCCATACTTCACATGCCCTAGAAAAAAAATAAAAGAGAACTTCTGTCATCAAAGGAATGGTCAGACCCACACAAGGCTCACCCACAGTCAAACCACGTGCGCATGTTAACACAAGTGACAGGGGTACTATTAGTGCCTAGAGGAAACGCAATGCTAGCCGTCATGAGATACGTCTTCACACATTTCAGCCCAGATAGCCCTACACGCAGCAGTCACAGAAATCAGAAATGAGTCAAGACGGGGCGTGGCTAGCAGCCGAAGTGAATGGCGGCTAGCTAGAGGGGCTCTCGCATCCTCGCTGTCTATCCTGCATAATCCTGTGCCCGTAAAGACTGCAAACCAGATTTAAAGACAGCTCACCAGCCCTACAGTCCACTGCTGCCGGTGAATGTGCGATGAAATTCCGCTGGGACGAGTAAAGCGAGGCACTCCGGCGGCCGATAGCGGGAAAACCAACATGGCGGTGCAGAGACCTCCGACCGCAACTCAGAGGTCAGTGTAGAGAGCGCACACGCTGGGGTCGGCAGGAGGTGACCCTCTAATCCAGACGGGGCCGCTGGACGGCCCGACTGAGGCGACGACTGGTGCCCGCGAGGCCGAGGCGGCTACTTGTGAGCAGAGATACAGGAGACACACTGCCGCGGCCGCTAGTCGAGGTCCCGGCTTCCGGGGCCCACTAGGCCCAGAACTGCGCGCATCTCCCAGAGTCCGGGCGCTGCCGGGGAGGTGGGGCGCAGATCGTCGGAGGTGGCGACAGGACCATACCACCGCGGCGGCCTGTGATCGGGGCCCCGGCTCCTGACGCAGACAAGACCTAGAACTGAGCACCTCTCCAGGGGCCCGGGCGGCCATTGAGAACTACAGTGGATAGGGCACCCCCTGCACAGCCTCCCTCCTTGTGGCTAATACTATACCGATGTGAGATCCAAACCGGAGTCCCGAAGGGCGTAGAAGGCTGCTAAATTGTGTGCTAGTGTCCCGATTGAGACCGGGGACGACGTTCCACGCGCTAGACGGGGCCTGGGGGTCTGTAACAATGGCGGGAAGTACAGACAGCCTGAGGATTAATCACTGGCGCCCAAGGTTGCTGTAGGCCGTAGTGGGCCGAATATACGATTGCAGAGTGACGACCTCCCCCCATACCTGGAGACCCGATACGGCCCCGGAAAGACGGACACACTCCTGGAGGTACCCAAGACCCTCTCAGGGTCACAGCTGACGTAAAGACAGGGGAAGAACTGACCCTATCCGAGGTGAGACTAATGGCATAAGGTAAAGGAAATCCCTATAGGCGACCCAAGTGGGAGCACCAAGACTCGCAGACCGGTGCGTCAACTGTCGTACCCTGGTTAACGGTAAGCGCTCAGACGCCGCCGGCTTCCTTGACAGGCCCAGACTATCACCTCGTGGCGAGGACACCTGAACATAGTGGTTTATCGGAGATTGATCCTGGGGAAACCCGACAGGCCAACGGCGAGAAAGGCATCCTTGCTGAGTAGGCGGCGGGGATTACCTAGACTGATCTCGGACATAGTACCCTCTCACGCGAATCATAGCCCTGACATGGCAACGGGCAAGGGACCGAAAGTGAATGCGCACAACAAGCTAGCTAAATTCGCTTGGAACAAGTTGGTAGAAGATAAGCACGACAAATGGAGGCACTAGGGATGCAGAATAATCCTGGACCACCGTCGGAGCCTACACTACACGATGTCATGGAAACTATCAGCGGAGTGCGCACCTCCCTCGACTCCGTTAACATAGAAGTGTCCCTTATACGAGCGGACTTTCTCAAAATGGATGACAAAGTGAAAGACCTCAAAACAGTAACGACATCACTGCAGGCCGATACGTCTCAACATCAGACACAAGTCGCCGAACTTCAAAGTCAGCAGGCACGGATGACGCAACAACTTGATGAATATGAAGGGAGGGCTCGAAGAAATAACATACGTATACTAGGTGTGCCGGAGCGGGCCGAGGGGCCAGCGGCTGACCTCTTTGTGGAAGACTTAATATTGAAACGTCTACAGCCCAAGAGACTATCTAGTTATTTCTCGATTGAAAGAGCGCACCGAGTGCCAGGAGGTAGGCCAAAACCAGGAGCCCCCCCGAGGCCACTTATTGCCTGTGTCTTTAACTATAGAGACAGAGACACCATCCTACAAACGGCACGATCTAATCCTCCACTTAAGTTAGATAATAATGAAATCACGTTCTTCCCAGATTTCACTGCCAAGGTCCAGGCCCAAAGGCGAAGCTTCCAGACAGTGAAGAAAGAGCTTCGGGACCGCGAAGTGAAATACGCCATGCTTTTTCCAGCAAAACTTAGAGTGGAATCAGACGGCAAGACGTGGTTCTTCACTTCACCGGAAGATGCATGGGACTGGTTGGAGGGGTGGCGCAGAGTGGGAGGCCAACATCGAGATCGAAACGGAGGACCAATGACGCACAGAGAGAACAGTGGGACTCCATCTGAAGACGACTCCGCTAAAGCAAAAGACAAAGAGACGACGCACAGATGATACAATCACGCCTGAGGTCGGGACTGCAAGGAATTCAACGCACATATGTGCTCCACTGCAGTGGTGAGACTGTTCTTAAGATGTTACCGAATTGTGGGTCACAAGTGGACTTGATTTTCAGACTGTCACTATCACAGATGCCCATTTATGAGATGTGACATTTAGATCTCTTACTGGTTGGGTTGGGAGCCAAAAGATTGCATGCACAATAACAATAGCTATTAGCGGGAGTGGGGGGACAACTAGCCCACACCTTCAGTATTTTTGGGAGGGAGAGAGGCACTCTGCCTGGTTGGGCAGTGGGTAGTTCTAAATCCACGGGCAGGGGGGCAGGGAGGGGGGATGGAAGGGGGTGGAGGGATGGGTGTTTACCTTTTCAAGGACTGTTTGATTCACGAAGTAGTGATCGCATACTGCCATGTACGGGTTCCATCGCTGATTTCAGTTGCAGGGGAGATGAGCTGGGCCACGCTTCACCAGTTCTGCTAGTTGGGAATGCTAAACACACGCCATTATTGAAATACCGTAATCTTACTGTCTTAATATTGGATGATGGGGGATAAAATGGAATCGTCACTCTCTATACTTACTTGGAATGTGAATGGGATGGGGGCAAAATCAAACGGGGAATTGTTCAGCAATACTTAAAAAGACAGGCTCCTGATGTGGTATTATTACAGGAGACGCACATGGTTGGTAATAAAAGTAAAGCCCTCACAAGGTGGGGTTATAAACTCCTAGTACATGCTGACCACACCACGGGATCTCGGGGAACGGGTATTCTGGTTAAAAAGAACCTAGCTCTTATCGTGAAGCGTACTTGGGCGGATCCCGGGGACCGATTTGCTGTCTTAGAGGCCCAATGGGAGGGAAGGGTGCTTAATGTGATTTCACTGTACCTACCGCCAGCACTGGGCAAGGAAGCGCTGACAGACTTAGGAAAAATATTAACTGACCTTCCGGTGGGCACCCTGATCCTGGGAGGGGACTATAACATGACCATGGACGACAGAATAGACAGACACCCACAACGGTCGGGGGCGCGTCCAAATGTACTAATGGAAGAATTTACCAAAGCTATGGGTCTGACAGATGTATGGCGTACGCTGCAACCGAATGCAACCCAATACACCTATTTCTCTAATGCGCACAAAAGCTCATCCCGTATAGATTACTTTCTAACGCACACAGCCTCAATTGGTAATTTCTGAAACCCTCATGCTCTGCCGAGAGGCATCTCCGATCATTCCCCGGTTAGGGTCGAACTTACACACTGGGAACGACAGCCTCGGACCACTATTATTCTAAACCCATGGTTGTTGAAAATTTCAGACATTAAACAGGAATTATACCTGCAAACCGTCAATTACTTTAAAGAAAACGTCGGCTCGGTTGAATCGGCACTAACTATATGGGAAGCCTTCAAAGTAGTCTTGAAGGGACAAGCCCTGTCTTTAAAGACGGGTTACAACCAGAATAAACGTCACCAGCTAGTCCAATTGGAAGGTGAGCTCCAACAACTAGAACTCGATAACACCAATATGCCATCAGAAGACACACTACACCGCCTCACGCTTAAACAAGAGGAATATAGGATCAGAGCAAGGGAACACATGATGGCTAAACACCTTAATACGCAACACAGAATGTATGAACTGGGCGATAGGGCCGGTAAAACATTGGCCTGGCTAAAAGGAGAGAGCAAGGGGATAGATGGGTGCCGAGATTGACTATGCCAGATGGTAGGACGATTGCACATCCCAGGGATATAGCGGAGGCATTTGCAGATCACCTAGAGCAGCTATATTCTCCCTCCACTGCATACACAGCGGAAGATTCCCGCCAACTCCTTTATGATAGCAACCTACCAATACTCTCTGAGACCGATAAAGAAGCCCTAGATGGAGATTTAACAGACGGAGAGATCCAGAAGGCCATAAGCCGAATCCACTCTGGAAAGGCGATGGGGCCCAATGGGACTCCCATCGAATTCTTAAAAGTAACTGCCTCTCAAGTAGCCCCGCACATAAGGGCTATGTAAAATGAAAGCTACGAGTGGGGGAAACTACCCAATGACCAACGTCTAGCATCCATAGTTGTGATCCGTAAACCAGGGAAGCCTGTAGATAATTGCGGCTCATATAGACCGATTTCATTAATCAACGTAGAAGCTAAGATTTTAGCGAAAGTTCTTGCCACTAGGCTGGTCACAGTTATCTCCTCCTTGGTTCACCCTGACCAATCTGGCTTTATGCCAGGGAGGAATACGGCACTCAACATCCGCCGTCTCCACAACGTGCTTGCACGTAGGGACTATATGGAAGAAGATGCAGTAGTGCTGTCGTTAGATGCCTCCATGGCGTTCGACTCTATAGAGTGGCCATATTTATTTGAAGTTCTGGCAAGGATGGGATTTGGTCCGAAGTTCTTGGGATGGGTGAAATTACTTTACACCGATATACAGGGTCAAGTGAGAGTCAATAACTACACATCCCGGGCATTCACCTTACAGAGGGGTACCCGACTGGGCTGTCCTCTATCCCCACTGATATTTTTCCTCATGCTAGAACCGTTGGCCGCCTGGATACGTCGAGATGTCAAGGGGCTTGAAATGGGCGGAGGGTCAAGAGGATCGAATATCCTTGTACGCCGACGATATTTTATTATACCTCGCCTCCCCGTATAGATCCATACGCGGCGTGCTCAACATCTTTACGAATTTTGGGAAATACTCTGGTTACGAGATAAATTGGAGTAAGTCGGTGTTGTTTGTGCTCCGGGGCCAGGTCCCTAGTCTCCCGGTGAACTGCATGGTTGAGGTGGCAACGCAGGGCTTCCACTATCTGGGAGTGTATGCAACATCCGACCCAACCCTTTTCTATAGCTGCAACTTAGCCCCCCTACTGGCCCGGCTGAGAGCAGACGTGAAACATTGGAGGTCCCTACCCTTATCCCTAGTAGGTCGCGCTGCCCAATTTAAGATGCTGGCTCTCCCACGCTTTTTATACATTCTCCAGAACTGCCCACACCAAGACCCAGATGTATACTTCTCAGCAGTGGAAAGCGAAGTCCGTACACTGCTCTGGGATGGCAAGGCCCCTCGTATTGCAATGAAAAAGCTAACGAAAGGATGGTACGATAGGGGAATAGCCCTCCCAGGTATTAGACTCTACTATTGGGCTTAGCAATTGGTGGTGATAAACCACTGGATTTACCGCTCCCCTAATGATCCCGCCTATTTGTTAGACAGATATCAGACTGGGCGAACTGGTTACTTAGGAGCACTATATTCAAAAGTTAAGAAAGGGCGATATTTTGGGCCTACCTCTCACACCATAGGGATCTGGCACCAGGTGAACTCACGTCTGGGTTTGTCGAATGTCCTCACAAAAGCGACACCGCTGTGGTATGCCCAGAGACTGGGTTCTCTCTGCTATCAACCTGGTTTCGACAAATGGGATACTATTGGGATTTCCGTAGTCGGAGATCTGATAAAAAAAGGGTCGATCCTTAGGTTTGAAGAGCTCCAGGGACAGTATCAAATGGCACAAGGGGAAATGTTTAGATACTTGCAAATTAGACATGCCCTCACCACAGCCTTTCCAGATCTCACGGATATACCAGAGTCATCACCGCTAGAAGACCGACTGCTTGATGGGCCGCTACACTCAAAAGCCATATCATTGACCTACAAAACATTATGCAACAACCTACCCGATTCATTCCACAAACTCAGGGAGCAGTGGCAGGGAAACCTGGGACCACTCGATGATGAAGACTGGCAAATGGCCCTAATGTCCCCCAGAGAAGCGGCTATCACCCTCCGCTTCCGACTGATACAACTTAGGATCCTACATAGGTCATACCTAACAGGAGTTACTTTGGCGAAAATAGGTGCTAGGTCAGATGCACTTTGCCTCAGGGGATGCAACCAACAGCTACCTTTTATCATATGGTCTGGGAATGCCCTGAGCTCTTGCGCATATGGGAGGGGGCCACGACTCATATCCAGACTGCATTAGGGAAAGAATTAACTCTCACACCAAGACTAGGCCTACTCAATATCTGGATGGCCACAGACTTTACAGAAGTAGAACAGCAGCTGGCCACACTAGGTTATACCCTTGTCAAGCGAGAAATAGCAAGGGGATGGGGGGCGGCGGACTCACCGTCTATCCAAACATGGGCGAAAGAGCTAGACAAATGTATGATTGCGGAAAAGGAAGTATTTAAAACACGTGGGTGCCCTAAGAAATGGGACAAGAAGTGGGGCAAGTGGAATGTCTATCATGGGAATGTATGTATATCCCCATCGGTGGAACTTGAACTGCGGCGAAGTGGTGATCGAGATGTAGTCATTCTGTAAATGTTGCTTCTCCCCCCCTTGATAATGTAATGATGCATTATGTGATTGTCGGTAACACTGAATGGTAATGTATGTATAACTACTGATGAAACCAATAAACAGAAATAAAAAAAAAGAAAAAAAAAAAAGAAATGAGTCAAGACGTCGAGGGTGGGGTGTAAGGAGGCATCTAGTTGTTTGTGAGTAATATAACAATGTAATGCTGCTTAGCTAAGTTGTATGCATGTGCAAATGGAATTAATTGCCCTTGGTGCGCGAATTAGGCACAGACTTTTTTTAGATGCACCGGCAGCGCAATGGGGTTGCCCATATTTACAAGGCCACGTAAAATCACCTTGCCTGACTTTTCATGACCTTGTAAATATGGGCTCCTTTCACGTATTACTCTGTGTGAAAGGGGCATTCCATGGGTGTTGCTGTGGGTGTTCCCACGCAACATCCATGGAACTTGATGCACTCCCAGATTTAGTATGTTTTGTAAAGCTGGGAATGCGTCAGAACCCTATGCCTCCCCTTTTATTTCTCCTTGTTTTTTCCTCTTTTCTATGCGTGCTGCATTTTGCAGCACGCATAGAAAGAGGAAAATGCCATCAATGATTGTTTTTGTGCAGAAAGGTGTCCCTTCCTGTACAAAAACAATCCCCCCTGCAACGCAGGCAGCCTTGCAACATGACGCAAGGGTGTCTGCATTGGCGCACGGCTGCTGTTTGTGCGCCAGTGCAGGGGAGAAGGACAGGAATGTGCCGTATCATAGATACAGCACATTCCTGCCCTTTTATTTTGATGCACGGCAGCGCAGCAGGAAAACCTGCTCTGCTGCCGTGCGTCAAAATATAGTAAATGAGGGCCTAAGCATGTATATGAGCAACATCAACAGGTGGGACATGGCACTCTCTACCTGAGTACACTGCGGTGGTTTTCAAAGTCAAGCACTACCCTAGCTACCTACCAGAGGTACATCTTTCCCCACATGGTATGGCACCAGAATATCGTTGTCATAATACCGTTTGACACAAGTATCTCGTCTAAATATTATCTACAAATATTAGAGTCAATAATAAAATAGCTACACCCACTGGGACGATCTTTTCACATATCCTAAATATCGTCTACAAAAATATTGCCCTATTGGAGCTAATATCAGAAAACTTCCACTCATAGGGCCGATATTTTTAAAAACGATATTTAGGACAAAATATTTATGTCAGACGATATTTATGTAAACAATATTCTGACACACAACCGTGAAAATATGCAGCCCTGCATCATTTTCCCATAAACAAACTTATTTGTGTACTAGGGACCAATGCTCCATGACAGGAACATGCCCTACCAGATGCCAGCAGCTGGGATGGAGTGCATCACCGAACACATGGCCATCAGTCAGAAATAGTGGAGCACTGCATCCCAATAAAGGACCTCACACTTTAATTGAAGTTTCATCAAAGAGGGCCCCAAATATCACTAAATGCAACTCGTGAATTTGTCTTTACCCATCTAGGCCCAAATAGCTCATCGAACACCGTGAGGGTTTGAGTTTCAACTGTGGACAAACATTGAATATCAAACCTCTCCTCTCACTGGACAACTCATACCTCTGAACCTTACCTCACCCGAATAATCCATTCATGGACAAGAAGCCAGATTGTGCAAGAATGCTCATTTCTGAGCCTAAAATACACATTCAGGTTGATCCATACCGGTAAATGACCCTTGCAGAAGGACCTGGCTTTTAGAACTGTAGGATCTTTTGCATTACAAGTGCATTGTCACTGACCACCAGCAAATATGTGATACAAGTGTTATGCTTAAATCGCATGACACCACAATACCTAAGCCTTCCACAGTATTATGCCATCGAACAGTGGCACCTAACAAAACCCAACAGAGTACAACATCCCCCTCCAGAGCTCACAATAACAATTTAAGGGGTATATCAGCAACAGCTGGCGATAATTATCGCTAAGCGCGCTTAGCGTGAGGATAATTATCGCCGGCTATCGCTGGATTTTATCGCAGAGATAGCGTGCTATCAGCAACGCTTATCTCCAATGCGATACAAATCCAAGCGCTAGCTGCAAAATGTGCGATTATCGCTGGAAATCCAGCGATGAGCGCACATACATAGGCGATAGCTTGTTGATAGGGCAGGGCAGACTTAGCCATAATATCCACCTTCCATTGGATATAATGGCTAAGTCAGATTGAAAGCAGGCGTAAGGAAAGTAGCGATAACCGCGGCTAGCGCTACTTTTCTTATCGCTATGCAGGTTAGCGTGCAGCTTGATAATTGGAGAAATGTCGGTTAGCGACATTTCTCACGTTATTTTGGTCAGGTACGCCCACGTTGCATCTCATTAGAGATGCAAAGCTGGGCGTTAAGGTAAATGGCGTTGAGGCATGGAAACTTGCTGATAGTGCAATGAAATTATCGCCGCTTTTCGTCCGAAAACGGACGCTAAAGCCGCGATAATTTTATCGCGGGCCTTGATGATATGCCCCTAAATTAGTACCTCAGTTCCAGCGCTTGACAAAGCGAGATTCCACCCTCCACTCTTAACCATAACATTGGTGTACCCATACCAAACTCCTGGTGCTTAAAAGCAGGGAAGAGTAGTCTCTGTGCCACAGAGCATATTCATAACCAATTCTTGGCTCCATCTGGTGAGTGACAAACACTTGTCAATAACACTCCATGATGCACCTCCACAGCATCGATTCCTGACTGCCCCACTCCACACTTGCCTTCTGCTTACAGGCCCTCATTTATTTCCTGCCCAATAAGGCAGTAATGTAAGATAGTCCATCTTCCCATGGTGGCCCACCAGATGCTTTGTTTTTGGACCCTGTGAATGTTTACTCCCTGGTGGAGTTTGAGGTCTGATGTTAAACTGATAATTCTCAACTTAAAGTGACATTTCTTTCCCCTCCAGTGCAAACATGATTGGGACTTGTCTGTCATTGGACAGGCTACTGATGGAGCAAGGACTCACATTGAGACTTGTTCGTAAGCAATCCTCTCACAGTATTAATTAATAAAAATTTTGTAATGTCTTTATTAATAAGTGCATACACTACACCTTATCCAAGAGACGCTTGCCTATGTGTTTAAAACTAATAAGTAATCCTTGTCTAATCCAAAATGGCAGCTAAAGCGCGGGAACTCCATTGCGCATGTGTCAGCCATATCACGTTATATGACGTCTTTCTTTGCTTGGAGGGAATCTTTGCTTCTGCACAGTGTATGCTAAAATGGCTGCTTGATGTTCTCACATGCTAAAGCTTACGCAGTTGCTGCAATTAATAATGTGGTATTCTAACGCTACGAATGCTGGATAGATTTTATAATTAAATGGGAATAGAGTAGAAGTAGGGGGTATACAGTGAAAACATTTATTTTTGATTTTATTATGTTTCTTCTTTGATTTCTATTGGTTCGTAAATTGGGCCTGGGTTAACCGAACAGCAGCTCACGAGACATGGAACCCGGGCATGCGCTCTGAAAACTAACAAGACAAGGCGATGAAGTCAACTTGGAAGATGTCCAAGGACATGACCGGCTGGTCACCTTTCACTGAACATCTGAAATGTCCTAACAATTGAAACAACTTATATACACTTTATATTAAATTTGTCGTGAGACGGGTGGGAAATAAAGCAAACGTATTAATTGTGAGGGGCGGTATTTTAAAACAATGGGCTTAAAGAAATTGAACTAAATTGTCATGGTGTGAGGATCAACCCCCTGTCCCCGTCCAATCAGAAGTAGTGGGCCCATAATTTTGAAACATTAATGGGAGGTACCTGGGTGAAGAAGGGTATAATAGATATAGAATTAGCTAATTAGTTAGCGTTGAGGCTGTCAGCTTTGAGAACCACAGAACAAGCTGATCGATTGCAGACTGAACCGCTGTCCAAAAAGGTCCTGAGGTGGGGGCGGCGGATTCCATTAGAAAGAAGACTCGGAAGAATCGAGGAGGAACGAAGTTTCAGAGAGGGGAACGACGCAGGCGTCGTTTGGTAGAGAGGTCACTTATCCTGTTCTGAATCTGGTCCGGAGGTCTTTGGTCTTCATCCTTCTTGAGACCCAACTTTCCAACTCCTTGGCCAAGGGGTTTGGTTTTCACACCTTTAGGTAACTATAAATGCAAACCTTTAGCTGTACTGCTGTCTCTATCTTCTTCTTTCTGAGGGACCGTCATTGATTAAATAGGTGATTATTTAGTATGCTTCCTCCTTGATATGCGATTAAGTATTATGTGGTTTGTAATTTACTCTGCTAAAGACTTTAGATAAACATTTTAAAAACTTCCTGAGTCAGTGATTATTTCAGATTTATGAATTGTGTTGTATCTTCTCATTTTAAACTTCTCAATTATCAAAGGGTCCATTGGTAAGTCATTACTCTTCAATCAGAAAAGGTAATTGGTAGCAGGGATATTGAATAAGAGTACAACTGATCCCACCAGCGGAAATTGCTAGCGTAGTATGAATGAATGGCCCAGGTGAGTATTTGGTGTATGAATGCTTGTTGCTAGTAACCCGCTGGATCACTACGAGGCTGCCTTTTTAAGGAATGGTAAACAAGACATGTATGTACAGAGTCACCCCTTTCTGGTTATATGTGCACTTGTATTATGAGACTGTGAAGTTCTTGGCATTTTTTCACATAGCTTAGCATTGTGTGATGTGACTTCTGACAAGCAAGATTATTAACATGTGACTGTTGGACAGCCAATCAGCTGTGGACCTTCACAATTCATCGTAAAATCTCCAAATTAATGATTCAGTTTATTATTATATCATTATTTGCAATTTGGAAGCTTTTGGGAATTAATGTCCAAATCTGGAACCAGAATGCATTTGTCTAATTTAGAACTAAAGACATGACAATTAAAGTTAATTCACAGATCTGACTGGGAAGATTACTTTCTTGTGAAATGTACACGTACACCTCTGGGATTTGCCTGATTTCTGACTTCATTTGCATTGAAGCATAAAAGGGAAATGGATGGAAGTGCATGGCATTTAGGTGAGAACTAACCACTCACACCACTGCAGGTATTTGAAGTAAAAGGGATAGATAAGCTCCCCTTAACGAGAAATGTTAATACCCAAAGTGAAACCTATGTCATCTTTGATGGGACAGGGAATGAAAATGGCCTGTGACTTTTCTTGAAGAGTCCAAACCTTTGGCTTACGTCACACAGTGGTCAAAGGGGGTAAGGGACAAATTGTTAATAGCTCGGGTTGGTTCAGGTGTCCTCCCCATGAGCTTCCTAGCATGACCTACTCTCCCTAATAGAGGACCACCTATCATGATTAGAAAGCGATCCCTGTGCCTTCAGTCATGCTGAACACTTCATTGCGGTGGCCCTGTTAATGGTATTGATCCTTTGCCAAGAGAGAAACACTTCTGATGTACCAGTTGGCAACATTTTTAGATTTCTAACAAGCCTCTAAAGCTGGAGTTTATTTTCAGGAAACAAAACAGTCAATAGTCCTGACATGCAGCTTGGGTTCTCACTGCACGTTTGGACCATTGTGCGTTTTTATTAATCATAGTTGCAAATATCTACAATATTAGTTGTTTGTCCCCTGGAACGTCTAAATTATATGCGCGTCTGACCCCAAGGGGCCAGAGAATAGGTTAATGGTGCTGGCGGCTGTAATGTTGTGGTAGCACATTAATTGTACGGCACTGGGACCTCATAGACAGAGAGAAGGCAGGATAAAGGAAGGAAGTCAAGAACCGGAAAGGGAGGAGTTAGATAGATAGGGGTAGAGGATAGAGAGATAAGGTTGGAGCAGGGTGAGCTCTGAGTGAAAACAATAAATAAAACAAGTCCTTACCTCAACGGTGTGTGCTCCTTTATTGAGTATTACAGCAAACAAATGATGGACGGAATGCTGACAATGCAAACATTCTCCCCCAGTCAAAAGATCTGGGTTAAATCCATCGTTCTTTTGCCCACTACGCCACCCCAATTTGGACCCAGCCATATGCAAATCAGTCTTGACCCTGTGCCCCATGGGAACAGTCCAGACCAAACTGCCAGGCCAGGTCCTCCCTGGACCGGAAGCAAGCATCCTGGGACCGGTTTCAGGGTATGCCACCCTTCTTCAGCCAGGCTAGCTTGAATACAGTGGCACAGTGAGCAAGGGACCCACGTCTGGGCATACCCATCCCACTTAGGGCGAAAAGTGTTACAGCAAACAAATGATGGACGGAATGCTGATAATGCAAACATTCTCCCCCAGTCAAAAGATCTGGGTTAAATCCATCGTTCTTTTGCCCACTACGCCACCCCAGTTTGGACGCAGCCATATGCAAATCAGTCTTGACCCTGTGCCCCATGGGAACAGTCCAGACCAAACTGCCAGGCCATGTCCTCCCTGGACCGGAAACAAGCATCCTGGGACCGGTTTCAGTGTATGTCACCCTTCTTCAGCCAGGCTGCCTTGAATCCAGTGGCACAGTGAGCAAGGGACCCACGTTTGGGCATACCCATCCCACTTAGGGCGAAAAGTGTTACAGCAAACAAATGATGGACGGAATGCTGACAATGCAAACATTCTCCCCCAGTCAAAAGATCTGGGTTAAATCCATCATTTTTTTGCCCACTACGCCACCCCAGTTTGGACCCAGCCATATGCAAATCAGTCTTGACCCTGTGCCCCATGGGAACAGTCCAGACCAAACTGCCAGGCCAGGTCCTCCCTGGACCGGAAACAAGCATCCTGGGACCGGTTTCAGGGTATGTCACCCTTCTTCAGCCAGGCTAGTTTGAATCCAGTGGCACAGTGAGCAAGGGACCCACGTCTGGGCATACCCATCCCACTTAGGGCGAAAAGTGTTACAGCAAACAAATGATGGACGGAATGCTGACAATGCAAACATTCTCCCCCAGTCAAAAGATCTGGGTTAAATCCATCGTTCTTTTGCCTACTGGAATCAAGCTATCCTGGCTGAAGAGGGGTGAAACCCCGAAACCGGTCCTAGGATGCTTGTTTCCGGTCCAGGGAGGACCTGGCTTGGCAGTTCGGGCTGGACTGTTCCCATGAGGCACAAGGTCAAGACTGATTTGCATATGGCCAGGTCTAAACTGGGGTGGCATGGTGAGCAAAAGAATGATGGATTTAACCCAGATCTCTTGAGTGGGGGTGAATGTTTTGATTTGTTCTGCATTCCATCCATCAATTGTCTGTCTTTTGCTGCCTTGCCCTAAGTGCGCCGGGTATGCCCAGACGTGGGTCCCGGGCTCACTGTGCCACTGGAATCAAGTTATCCTGGCTGAAGAGGGGTGAATCCCCGAACCCGTCCTAGGATGCTTGTTTCCGGTCCAGGGAGGACCTGGCTTGGCAGTTCGGGCTGGACTGTTCCCATGAGGCACAGGGTCAAGACTGATTTGCATATGGCCAGGTCTAAACTGGGGTGGCATGGTGAGCAAAAGAATGATGGATTTAACCCAGATCTCTTGACTGGGGGTGAATGTTTTGATTTGTTCTGAATTCCGTCCATCAATTGTGTGTCTTTTGCTTCCTCGCCCTAAGTGCGCCGGGTATGCCCAGACGTGGGTCCCGGGCTCACTGTGCCACTGGAATCAAGCTATCCTGGCTGAAGAGGGGTGAAACCCCGAAACCGGTCCTAGGATGCTTGTTTCCGGTCCAGGGAGGACCTGGCTTGGCAGTTCGGGCTGGACTGTTCCCATGAGGCACAGGGTCAAGACTGATTTGCATATGGCCAGGTCCAAACTGGGGTGGCATGGTGAGCAAAAGAATGATGGATTTAACCCAGATCTCTTGACTGGGGGTGAATGTTTTGATTTGTTCTGCATTCCGTCCATCAATTGTGTGTCTTTTGCTTCCTTTATTGAGTATGTCAAACACGACAGCGGCCACACACCAGAGAATGGGTTGGTGCTCCGCCGTGTGCCATTATTTCCTGGTGGCTTGTAACTGTCGTAAGGGATGTGCCGTTGCTGCTCGGTCCTTGTAGATACTGGGGTGTCCAAAGGTGTGGGGATGTATTCTTTGTTATACCCCATCATCCTCCTGGCAAAGTTATCTCTGGTGCCAGAATTGCTATCTGGTTGAGTTTACACTGGTGGTCCTTTGCTGAGTCAGCCATTTCAATCTCAGTAGTGGAATTATGGTTATATTGTGTCTAATGGATGCCACATGCAGCAGACTGCTAGGGTTTGGAGAGCACATGGTCTCCATGGAGTTGCGTACCGTAGCCTAATGAGGGGTCTTGAACTGCCATGCTATGCCTCTAACCTTTCTGATCACATTAAAATTGTTTCCTGCATTTTGTGGTGCTTGGCATTAGTCTTGATGAAGTGATGATGATGCACATCCTTATTTTTTATATGCCCCTTGCCCCACATACTTAGGCTATATATGGTCATGTGCACTGTACCGGTGCACAATGGTGATGTGCCGTGATCTTGTGCGCAGAATTGTTTATGGAGGTCGTGTGAGTTATGCATACATGTACATTCACAAGCACTTACTTTCCACTGCCTTTGCTTCTGTTGACACCAGCTTTGGCTTCATAGGTGTGCGATGTGGGCAAGGAATGCATATGTAATCTTCTGACATTGGTAGGTGAACCCAGCATGCTGTGATATTACATTTGTTTGTAATGGTATGTGCATAAAGCAACCATAAGGCATGCCATGGTTTACACCAAGTGACCGGTTTACATATACCCTGTTGATATAGTTGCTGCCTGCACTGTGTATGCGCGTTGCTGCCTACGAGGATGATGTGCATGACTGTATTTCACAATTATGAACCTCCATTTTTTATTATTTTGTTAGGTTACTTTGTGTATGTTATTGTTGTGTTATGTATTGTTAGAAATGGGGGTCTCTAGTTGGCAGAGGTAGGTAACTTTGTCCAAATAGGGACCCTTGCTTCTAGTCAGGGTAAGGGGGATACACACTTTAGATAACCCCTGCTCACCCCCTTGGTGGCTTGGCACAAGTAGACAGGCTTATCCCAAAGGCAATGTGTAAAGTATTTGTACCAACACTCACAGTAACACAGTGAAAACACCACAAAACGACACCACACCAGTTTAGAAAAATAAAATATCTTTATCTAAACTAAACAAGACCAAAACGACAAAAATCCAACATACACAGTTAAAAATATGACTTTCAAAAGGTTTCAAGAACTTGTACCATAGAAAACTATAAATGCGTGACTTTTCACCAAAGTACCTGTAGATGCGTCAAAGTTCCAAAAGCCAAACAGCCGCAGAGTCAGAAAACAAAGAGATGCAACACTCCTGAGACCTCGTGGAGGCGATGCAACAGTACTGCGACACGCAGAGGAAGGGTTGCGTCGAATCCGGTCTGTACAGGGAGTGATGCGTCGATTCTTTGTGACGGTTCCGGTCCGTGGGTGATGCGTCGGAAGAACTTGCCGCACAGGTACGATGCGTGGAAATCTGGGATGCGTCGGCGATCGATGCGGCGGCGAGCGGCGCTGCATCGGTCCTCTTCAGCCGCGATCTCTCGATGCGTCGATTTCTGTAGTTCTTTGAGTTTCTTCTTTCTTCCAGCTCCCAAACAGCAGCACCAACCTCCAGAGGCCCAAAACTGGCACAGGCACCTCTTGGCAGGTCAGAACTCACAGCAGCATAGTTCAGGGGAGCTGGGGTGAAGTCTTTGTGTCCCTGAGACTTCAGAACAGAAGGCCAGCACACTTCAGGCCTTTGGAGATCTCCTTCAAACAGGGGACACAGCACACAGCAAAGTCCTTCTTCTTTCCTTGGCAGAAACAGCAACAGACACACAGCAAGGGCAGTACTTCTCCTCAGTCTCTCCAGCTCTTCTCCTTGGCAAAGGTTCCTCTTGAATTCCAGGAATGATCTAAAAGTCTGGGGTTTTGGGTTTGATACGTATACCCCAAAATGTCTTTGTTCTCTTTGTGCAAGGGGCTCTGAGCCCAGTTCAAACCAGTTCTGGGGGTACTCTGCAAGTGCACAACAACATCCATTGTCAGTGTGAGCCTTGGCTCCAGACACACCACAGGGGGCGGAGCCAGCATTGTGGAAGGGCAGACACAGCCCTATTCAGGTACAGGTGCTACTCCTCCCACCACTCCAAATGCAGATCAGGCCTATTCAGCCTAGTGCTGACTCATCCAGACTCCTAGAGCCACTGCACCTCCCCAGGCCCTGTCACTGCAAAGCCAGACAGTCAATCCACAAACAGGCAGAGGCACACAGGATGGTTGAACAAGAAAATAGCCACTTTCTAAAAGTGCTATTTTCAAACACACAATTTAAAAACCATCTTTACTGAAAGATGTGTTATTAAATCCTGAGTTCAGGGATACCAAACTCCATTTTTCTATCTTATCCCTATGGGAAGATATGCTTGTAAAATGTTACAAAGCATTCCCCATTCTGTCCTATGGGGCAAGATAGCCTTTCAATAGTGAAAAACAAAATTGGCAGTATTTCACTATCAGGACATGTTACACACACCAGTACATGTCCTACCTTTCACATATACTGCACCCTGCCCAGGGGGGTACCTTGGGCCTACCCTAGGGGTGCCCTATATGTAAGAAAAGGGAAGGTTAGGGCCTGGCAAGTGGGTGCACTTGCCAAGTCGACATGGCAGTTAACAAACTATGCACAGGCACCGCGGTGGCAGGCCTAAGACATCTTTTCAGGGCTACTCATGTGGGTGGCACAATCAGTGCTGCAGGCCCACTAGTAGCATTTGATTTACCAGCCCTGGCGCACTCAGTGCACTTTACTAGGGACCTACTGGTAAAACAAATATGGCAATCAGGGAGAACCAATCACAATAACAATTTACCCAGAGAGCATATGCACTTTAGCACTGATCAGCAGTGGTAAAGTGCCCAGAGTCCTATAGCCAACAACAACAGGTCAGGAAAAAATAGGAGGAAGAAGCAACAAGTTTGGGGATAACCCTGCAAAAAGGGCCATTTCCAACACAACCCCCTTCCAGCCTAAAGCCAGGGTAGGCCAAGCAATACCTCAATGGGCTTCCCTGCTTGGGGCGACAGAACATGGAACCTGGCCCGAACAGCAAGGGTCTATTCCTATTCTACGCCTTCCTGAACCCAGTTGGATCCCTCTAACCATACTCTCAGGGTCTACTAGGCTAACCCATGGGGTACCCTTCTCTTCACCTGGGGACCCCATCTGTGCAGCGCCTAAACTTACTTTGCTTACAGATGTGTCCCAACAGGTAGACCGTACCCACGTGGCCAACACAGTGGTGTGGCCCAGTCCACCCCCGGGGTGTGACTCCTGCCCCCCTCCCAGGGGCATCTCTGTCCACCAGGACAGCCAGCCACAGTGGCCACTGACAGCTGTTAGTGATGAGAGCCAGGCCTCATGCCTTTCAGGCCTCTCTAACCTCTGTGGTGTCAGAAAGTGGGGGGCAGTAGCCGCAGGTGCCTGGCACCTTTTCTCCACTTTCCCTCCTGCCAAGTCAGATATGGCATCCTGACACTGGCCCACCAGCCCAGGGTCTGTACCCTGCGGCTGGACAAGAGACTGGGGGGGCTCTCCCACACCCTGTCTTCCTCCCTGGGGCTCTGCACCCTCCCACCTGGAGCGGTACCACCAGAGGACAACTTGGTAGGGGCACTGTTTGCAGTCTCCCCTTTCTCCAGGTCAGGGGGGACACCCTGAACCTGGTCCTCCAACCCAGGGTCTGTACCCTTAGGATGGACCTGTGCCAGGCAACCCAGGACTTCCGGGGGAGTACACCCCCCCTCCCAAGGGAAACACACTCCTCATGAGTGGTAAGAGAGTCTGCCTGGCGCAGGTCTCCAGCCTCCTGTCCACTTGACAGAGCATGAAGACCCCCCAGGCCAGAAGTGGCCTCACCAGGGTCAGTCCTGGGGTGCTCTGACCTCAGAGCTGGCAACCCCTGACCCACTGGTCCTTCCACTGGGGACTGCGTCGCCCCTCACCCTTTTCTCTAGACTCATGCACCCTCCCCACTGGAGCGGTGCTGCCAGACACCAGAACTGGTGGGATGCTTGTTACAGCAGTCTCCCCCAGTTCACCTAATACCTTGGGATTCCCCTCAGGAAATGGCCTTCTGGTACAGACTAGGCTCACCTCCTGGTGTTCACTCATGGAACCAACCAGGCCCTGGAACTGGGCCTCGGACACCTTGGGACTCAGCCCACCCCCACTCCCTCTACTCAGAGACAGGACATGGGGCTCCTCACCCATTCCACTACACTGTGACCTATCTGGGTTACTCTAAACCTCCCCTACCTCCTCTGGTTGGGGAAAACCTGAACCACCTCCTTCAGGATCAAAAGCCTCATCAGACCCTCTGGACTCCACCAAAAGGTCTGCCTCCAGAAGCAAGCTCCCTGGAATCAGAGAACTCACACTCCACCGGGTATTGGCATAGCTCTCGAAAACAGGGACTTAAAATATGCTCTCCAACAATTGAATCACACAGCCCCCCACAGGTGTTAACCAAGCTACTCTTTGCCCCACCATCCAGTGCCTCACACAAGTACCCCACACCACTCTCCTGAGATTGGCAAGACAGTTTCTAACTGTCTCTGTCACTAAACCCACACTCTTCTGGGCGGTCTCCGCACTCACACACCAGGACTCCTACCATGGGGGAACCCCTCTCCCTGCACCTCTCATCTAGAGTCAGTAGAGTGTCCCTCCCACCACTAGGAATATGATCCCCGGTGTCAGTTTCCCAATCCACTTCAGGGACACTGCACACCACTGGAGCTACCTCATAAACCTGAACCCCCTGGATGAAACTTCATTGGCTCCCTATACAGGCCAGAGTTACTTTCAAGGCCCTTTGCTTTGGCCATAGGATCCTCAATCAGAAGGGGCCAAGATTTTTGCTCCCCCTTCTCACTGCATATCGGCCTGCTCGGAACCTGAGATTGTTGGGCACAGCCAAAGTGACTGTGCCCAGGGTGCGGAAGGTTCGAGCGGGAGGCAGATCCTTTGGCTTCTTGACGGCTAAGGCATGGAATGATCTGCCTGTGGATCTACGGATGTGTGTATCGGAGACTCTGTTCCGAAACAAAATTAAAAACCTGGCTTTTACGACACTCGCTGGGAGCTCGGAAGTAGTGCCTCTACTCCGACTGCCGGGCAGTCAGAGGCGTAGAAAGGTTGCTAGCTTAGGTCAGTTGTTGGGGTTTTGATGGTGTTCTAGTGCGGGGACACTCCGTTGGAGTAACCAGGCGCTTTACAAGCTAAATGATAATAATAATAATAATAATGTTAACCCCCTCCATCAAGTCAGGTGCCACATCTCTGGGTGTGTGTACTTCTCCCTCAGCACTAGACACTACATTTTTGCTGCCACCATCTGAGCTGGACTCCACCTCCAACCCAGCCAAGCTCACTTCCTGAGCTACACACATCTCTTTTTGCTTGGTTGAGACACTCAGGGCCTCAAGCCTCGCAAACTCTTCATCGAGCTCTCTCATTCTCAGCTTATATGCCAAGATCAATTTCTTTTCTTCCAAGGCATAAGCCTTCTTGCTCTCCTCTGCCATCTTTTCTCTCTCTATGGCAGCTCTTTGGTTCTCCATTTCCAATATTTTCATCTCGAGCCTCATGACTTCTAACTCATGATCTTTAACCCTTTGGTTTTCCTCCAACTCCTCTGGGGAAAAATTTCTAGCGGAATGGTTGCTGCCAGCCCTGGAGGCTTCTCTTCCCACAGGCAGATCCTGTGATCTGAAACCATCCCCTTGTGCATTCTCATCCACCTCTCCATCATCTGTCTCCCCAGCCTCTTTGGCCTCCCACTAGGCCCTTGAGGCCTTCTGTAGCTCCTCCTTCCTGGAGCTGCTCTTCATGGGACATCCAAAGCTCCTGCAGAACTGCTTGAGTTGGCCTACTTTGTTACTACTTAACATTTCAATATCAAACTCCAGTTCTGCTACCTCACTTGCTGGTTTACTCTTCTGAGACATGATGCGTGGACACTTTAAGGGTCACTCAGAAATAGAACCAAAAACAAAACACAGTATGTGGTTGCGTAGTGGTCTGCACTAAACTAGTGATGTACACCAATCACTGTGGGTCAAGTACAAATACAGGTTCAAATCCTCACCGCTGACCACCAATGTTAGAAATGGGGGTCTCTAGTTGGCAGAGGTAGGTACCTTTGTCCAAATAGGGACCCTTGCTTCTAGTCAGGGTAAGGGGATACACACTTTAGATAACCCCTGCTCACCCCCTTGGTAGCTTGGCACAAGCAGACAGGCTTATCCCAAAGGCAATGTGTAAAGTATTTGTACCAACACTCACAGTAACACAGTGAAAACACCACAAAAGGACACCACACCAGATAAGAAAAATAAAATATCTTTATCTAAAGTAAACAAGACCAAAACGACAAAAATCCAACATACACAGTTAAAAATATGACTTTCAAAAGGTTTCAAGAACTTGTACCATAGAGGCGTGACTTTTCACCAAAGTACCTGTAGATGCGTCAAAGTTCCAAAAGCCAAACAGCCGCAGAGTCAGAAAACAAAGAGATGCGATACTCCTGAGACCTTGGGGAGGCGATGCAACAGTTCTGCGACACGCAGAGGAAGGGTTGCGTCGAATCCGGTCTGTACGGGGAGTGATGCGTCGATTCTTCGTGACGGTTCCGGTCCGCGGGTGATGCGTCGGAAGAACTTGCCGCACAGGTACGATGCGTGGAAATCCGGGATGCATCGGCGATCGATGCGGCGGCGTCGAGCAGCGCTGCGTCGGTCGTCTTCAGTCGCGATCCCTCGATGTGTCGATTTCTGTAGTTCTTTGAGTTTCTTCTTTCTTCCAGCTCCCAAACAGCAGCACCAACCTCCAGAGGCCCAAAACTGGCACAGGCACCTCTTGGCAGGTCAGAACACACAGCAGCAGAGTTCAGGGGAGCTGAGGGTGAAGTCTTTGTGTCCCTGAGACTTCAGAACAGGAGGCCAGCACACTTCAGGCCCTTGGAGATCTCCTTCAAACAGGGGACGCAGCACACAGCAAAGTCCTACTCCTTTCCTTGGCAGAAACAGCAACTGCAGGCCAACCCCAGACACACAGCAAGGGCAGTTCTTCTCCTCAGTCTCTCCAGCTCTTCTCCTTGGCAAAAGTTCCTCTTGAATTCCAGGAATGATCTAAAAGTCTGGGGTTTTGGTTTGATACTTATACCCCAAAATGTCTTTGTTCTCTTTGTGCAAGCGGCTCTGAGACCAGTTCAAACCAGTTCTGGGGGGCACTCTGCAATTGCACAACAACATCCATTGTCAGTGTGAGCCTTGGCCCCAGACACACCACAGGGGGGTGGAGCCAGCAGTGT
Source organism: Calotriton arnoldi (assembly GCA_963921515.1). Taxonomy (NCBI): domain Eukaryota; kingdom Metazoa; phylum Chordata; class Amphibia; order Caudata; family Salamandridae; genus Calotriton; species Calotriton arnoldi. Next base: position 373,919 of record CAWUFW010002422.1, on the reverse strand, counting down.
GGAAGGCAGACACAGCCCTATTCAGGTACAGGTGCTACTCCTCCCACCACTCCAAATGCAGTTCAGGCCTATTCAGCCTAGTGCTGGCTCATCCTGACTCCTGGAGCCACTGCACCTCCCCAGCCCCTATCACTCCAAAGCCAGACAGTTAATCCACAAAGAGGCACACAGGACGGTTGAACAAGGAAATAACCACTCTCTAAAAGTGCTATTTTCAAACACACAATTTAAAAACCATCTTTACTAAAAGATGTGTTATTAAATCCTGAGTTCAGGGATACCAAACTCCATTTTTCTATCTTATCCCTATGGGAAGATATGCTTGTAAAATGTTACTAAGCCTTCCCTATTCTGTCCTATGGGGCAAGATAGCCTTTCAATAGTGAAAAACGAAATTGGCAGTATTTCACTATCAGGACATGTTACACACACCAGTAATGTCCTACCTTTCACATACACTGCACCCTGCCCAGGGGGGTACCTTGGCCTAACATAGGGGTGCCCTATATGTAAGAAAAGGGAAGGTTAAGGCCTTCCAAGTGGGTGCACTTGCCAAGTCGGCATGGCAGTTAACAAACTGCGCACAGGCACTGCAGTGGCAGGCCTGAGACATCTTTTCAGGGCTACTCATGTGGGTGGCACAATCAGTGCTGCAGGCCCACTAGTAGCATTTGATTTACCAGCCCTGGCGCACTCAGTGCACTTTACTAGGGACCTACTGGTAAAACAAATATGCCAATCAGGGAGAACCAATCAAAATAATTTACACAGAGAGCATATGCACTTTAGCACTGATCAGCAGTGGTAAAGTGCCCAGAGTCCTCTAGCCAACAACAACAGGTCAGGAAAAAGTAGGAGGAAGAAGCAAAACGTTTGGGGATAACCCTGCAAAAAGGGCCATTTCCAACATGTATGTTGCTTTCTTTAGTTATGTCTACATATGCTTCTATATTTGACCCAAGCGAAATAACTTCTCGAAAGGTATATGGGACGAAATTGACAACATTTTTAAATTAACTATTTCACTCAACTGGGCCATATTAGTCTTCACTCTGTGACCCTGTAACATTACATCCGCCAACAATAAACAGTCAGCTGTTGACACTACGATGTCGACTGCAATTATTAAAGGGAGAGGATATGGCCTAACGGTCAGATCGGTCAACTTTGAAGCTGGGGAACCAGGTTCCAGTCTCGGCAGGGACACTTAACCTCCCAGTGGCTAACGAAAAAATATGAATGTGTCCATTTGTAACGCAACTGGTGCTCATGTAAAGCGCTCTGATACCTTAGGGTCAAGTTCGCGCTATATATAACTCCGAAAAAAAAAAAATATATATTACTGGAGTAATTGTAAACATTATGCTAGTATCGTTCCCATTAAATTGTGTAATCAAACGTGATATCCATTACCAGAAAGGAATTCAGCATACTCATCAGAGAATTTTCAAATAGTTGGGAAATACTGGAATACACCCCATTTCTTTTTATCTAAATGTATGCTGCCCAAAACCTCCTGAATAAAACATTATTTCAACTTGTTTAATATGTAGTTCCATGCATGCTTTTTATTTAATAGTCTGTTAATGTATTGTTATTTCTTCTTATGTGTATTTCTGCACCCCCCTATTTTCTTACCTTTAGTGTTCGTCTTGTTTGCTCCTCATAGTTCATTATAATAATATTCCATTGCCCAATCCTCAATGTTTTTCTGGAGTTATATTTCAATATTTTTTAGATCTTAAGGCCGTATCCACTAGTTCAGCTGTTCTTAACCTTTAGAGTTCTGAAGACCCCGCTGAATCACTACTGGAATCCGGGATCCCCACTGATATATTATTGAAATCCGGGGACCCGTGGCCTAAGCAATTTCTACGATAAAAAATTCAAAACAATAAACAAAACTACAGAAATGATTGCACATCAAAGAAATAACAAATATTGAAATATTTCATTTAATTCACATTCAAATATAGAAAAATTGGAATTCTAATTTTAACCGAAAGGTTGGAGCTTTTCTAAATTCAGCTTTTAATTCTTAAAGGTAAATAGATATGCTAAGTTCGGCATACTAGATACTGGATACTCAGTTGGGGTAGTATCCACTGACCCCCTGGCTCAAGCAGGGGGAAACAATAGGACACCCATGAATAAAATATAACACAACTTGGATTTTGCCTGTCCCCCGAGGACAATGAACCCTTGCCAAGGGATTGCTAGCCTGCAGAAAAAGCTTTGTACCCATATGGAACCTTTTGGCGGGCCGCCGACCTTGAACCAGCAGAAGGTCAGCATGTGACCTCAAACCCTTTAGCCTTAACAAACAAGCATTTGCAATGCAATAAGTCTCACATTTATGAGAGTTGGAGCTATTGGCATTGTGAATGACAATGTATTTTATTTATGTGTTGTTTTTAAAACAGATAAATAAAAGACATTGTCATTTACAATGCCAATAGCTTAAACTCTCGCAAATGCAAGACCTATTGCATTGCAAATGCGTGCTACACAAATAAAAAAAGCATTAGGAGAGAACGTGTCCTGCCTGCAACAGCAGGCAGGACAAAGCTATTTGAGAGAATAGTGCTCGGAGGCTGTAATTAAAGCCTACCGAGCAACAACACACGTAACAGGGGGTGTCGCCATGGGAGGTTCCAAAATTAGACAAGGCGCTACTAAGGAGGGACTATAAGCCTTTTGACCACTGAACAGCCACAGTTTACAGTGGACAATGACACAAGCAAATGAAAAATGTGGGCGGAGAGTGGGCGGAGCTTCAAGTCCCTACCTCAATACAGCATGCCTCACAGAGCACCGCATGCGCTGCCCAGGCTCAACCTACAAAACCTAGAGGTTTGTAAAGACTCTGAGGCCAATCCCTTCTCTGCATGGCTGACTGCCGTGTGCAGCGAGTGGTTGGCCTCCTGTGGCATGTTGGGCACAGTGCCTGGCCATAGGCCAGATCCTGTTGCCAACCTCACTGCACACAGCCAAAAGCTGTGCAGAGAAGGGATTGACCACCTCAAGCGCATGTGGACGAAGGCCATTCATACGGAGAGTTGGCTGCCTGTGGCAACCAAGACCAAAACACGTACCCAGCACAGGTTGGCTGCATGCAGCGGGCTGGTAGCAATGCCTGGCCATAGGCTAGACCCTGTGGCCAACACTTGCTGTGGACACCCAAAGTCGGGGCACAATGGAGGTTTAACAGGAAACTGTTGGATGTGAATGTGGTAAAAAAAAAAGCATTCTCTGAAAAAACAAAGGTTAAATTGAAGTTACATTACCCTTGATTATAATATCTAAATGTAGCTTTAAAAAAATCCAGAAATTCACTGATAAAAATCAAGTTAAGTGGATGTATTGTTAGCAATTAAAACTGGAAGCCACTGGAATTCACCAATCGTGCATAGGACCACAATTCGTAACTCACGCAATAGCCATGCAAACCATAACTCCCAAACCAAATGCAATGCAAATGACCTTTCAATATTTATACCAATCAAAACCAACACCTAAAAGTACAATGTAGCTATAAATAACAACTTATACTTACCCCTATAAATAATACTACATCCATAGTAATCTCTTTCCATGCGCATGCTCTTGCACGAGCATTACATTTGGTGTGCCTGGTTATAGCTAGATCAGAGTTTCCACTACAAAGGCATTTTTTGTTTTCAGTGAATCGCCATAAAACTTTTTAAAAAACTGTCCATCTGATTTAGGCTCAGCATGACAAGTTTCATGCAGATTTGTCAAGAGGGAGCCAGCGGTCAAAACACTTACATTTCCCATTTTACCTGCCATAGGATTAATTGCTCTCATCTACACAAAAATCTTTTGGGTCCTGGACCTGAAGACGGATTTGTGCACCAAAAGGTTCTTATTAGCTGGCAACAAGAGAAGATTTTGGTTTGCGACTGAAATTAGTGCATGAAGGTGACATCCCCGCATCTTTGAAAAAAAATTAAAAGCCACATAAAGGAGCAAGATGAGCACTCACTGTCTCTTAGGCATTAGTGGGGGATCCTGAAAGGACCCCCATCAATGTTTGCATTTTTAAAAATTTGTTCATATTGCAGGGTCAATGAACCCCTCAATGGGATAGTGGGAACCGACAGAAGAAAACCACTGAGTTCAACAACAACAACAACAACAACAAATCTTTATTCAGCTGCAGATTCAACCATAAAAGACTGCATAAAACAAATAAACATTTCGTGCATTTAGCAAAACCAAATTTGTGACATATATACAATAAAACCATTTGATCAATCGACAATAAAATAATTTTCCAACAAAGTTCCGGAGCCGAACAGCGGAAGAAATGTACTTATAAATCATTAAGCAGATAAATTCATCTTTTAAAAGAAGGAGATGATGTAGCGCAGCTTTACACTTTCTTATATTTAAAAATCTTAATAATGGTTTTAAAAAGAACATCTTGGGATAGCATAAAGTTTACAAAAAACATAAAATGTAAAGTGCTCTGTTCCGATTCTGAGTCACAAGGACACAGGTCCAATTTAGCATCACAATGTTCATCACGTGGGTACGAAACCAGTAAATAAGCAGTGCCCATCCTAAATCTTATGAGATAAAACATCTTAACATGATTAAAATAAAAGGAAAGATAGGGCTCAGTGCCTGGGGAACAAACCAACAATGAGTGTTCAACAACCCTTTTCTTTGTCAACTCTTTATGATCTCTGACTGAGTAGGAATAAAATAGGAAAACTCTTTTCAATTCAGCTCTTGAGATTTTGACTATGTTTCCGGGGGTGTCGATACATTCTGATAGACCCAACTTCCCCAGTAAATCATAGATGTACATAATCCAAGGAATTTTCTTTACACAATCCAACTTTAAACAGTCAGTGATTATGGCACGATTCAAGGCTGTCTCTTCTTTTGCCCAGATGTTACGCCAAAGCAAAAGAGGTGCTAGTTGCAAACGAAAAGATAAAGGGGCACACCTAGTTCGTTATGGCAAATCGTAGCAGCAGTACTTTTCGGGACTGTCAATAATCTTTTCAAGAACATGTTTTCAGCCCTCTGCAATCCCGTAACATTACAAAATCCCCAGACACCAGCACCATACATAGTGATGGCACACGTGCGGGCTTTATAAATGTCTATAATGGTTTTTATAGGCCGAGAGCCTAGTTTTTTTATAAATCTGAATATGGCCTCAATATTTTGATAAAAACTCCCAATTCTTTCCTCAATTAAGTGAGACCAAGAATTTTTTTGATTAAAAAGAATGCCCAAATAAGAAAAGGTGGGTACGTAAAGTAATTTTTAATTATTTATAAAACAAGTTTTTAAAATTGTGGGGTGTTTGCCCACCACTATAAGATTTGTGACATTTGTTTTCAAGCCAAGGTCACTCATAAAATGATTAAAACCAGTTAGAAACCAGTTAGAAGCCTCTGCAACCCCACCCCAGTTCTGGACATTAGCACGCAATCATCAGCATATAAAAGTGTTGGGAGAGATCTGCGGCCTATTAACGGTGCGTCTATATTCCCATTATCAAGATTGCTCTCTAAATCATTAATATATAGGCAAAATAAAAAAGGGGCAAGGACGCAACCCTGACGGACCCCACGATCCATCTTTATTGGAGCGGTTAATTCACCATTTGTACCGTACCGCACTCTACCCGTGACACCCTGGTGCATTGCTGCTAAAAAGTGGACAATTGGTGGTTCAATGTCCATGGATAGCATCTTCTCCCAGAGTCTCCCCCTCTGCACCCAGTCAAAGGCAGACGTCAGGTCCATGAACCCTAAATAAAGGGGTCCAGGCCTGGCTAAGGTGTATTTGCCGATGACCAGGTGCAGATTGAGGCACTGTTCAACTCTGCCCAGACCTCTCCTAAACCCATATTGGACATCAGAGAACTTCCCCTTTTCGGCTACCCAGGTCTCCAACCTCTCCAATATGACTCGGCCCATAATTTTACAGGTACTGTCAATTAAAGATATGGGTCGATAGCACTTAGGGTCCGACCTGTCTCCCTTTTTAAAAATAGGAACTATTATTACTGTTCTCCAGGAGTCAGGGGGACCCTGGGCTGCATAACATCTCAATAAATTCGTTAACAGCGGTAACCACAGGGGAAGGTTGGCTAAAAACAGATCCGCAGGTATACATGCCAGATGCCTTATTTTTCAGTCTGGGATAGGGCTCTGTCCACTTCATCTAACGTCGGCGATACCAGGGTGGGAGCCCCATATTGAAAGTTAGGGCTGTCATAAGAGTAAATGCAACTTTTGTAAAGACTAGAGAAATGGTCTACCCAGGATTCAGGCATAATTGTCATTTCAGTACAGCCATTTTTGGAGCTATTGAAATGCTCCTGGTTTACGGTGCGCCAAAAGAGCCTAGAATCTTTACTTTGACATGCCACATGGAGTTGGCCCCACGCTTCTTGCCTAATTTCCATTTTGCGTTTCTTCAGCGCATGTTTATAGGCATACCATAAATATTTTATCTCCATGGGGTTTCTGGGTTTTACTTTTAAGGCCTTTACCAATTTATTATGCTGTAGGGTGCATTCGCTATTAAATTACCTATTGGTGCTCTGTTGTTTAGAGCTTGATTTCTTGGTAAGTATCACCCTTGTTGTCTCAATAATTGCCTTGAAGGATTTCAACATAGATTCTGGATTGATGTTGTCTTCCAGGCGATCTAGAATTTGGCTTAAATTTGACTCTATGATCTGCTTGAGGACAGAGTCAGGATTTACAGCAGACCATTTTCGTAAAAGCCCCTTATTTCTGTCATAAGTCAAAGGCAATATTCTAGCGGACACAATTAATTCTTCAGAGGGTGTCACCAGCTCTAATGACAAAGGATAATGGTCGCTGAAGACATTTTTATGGATGTTAAAAAACACTGAGTACGGGTTAAAATAATCAGATAAGACAATAAAATCAATTAGGGTGCCTCAGCCTCTCCCAACATATGTTACTAAATCTGCACTGGTTTCTTCTAGGAGATCAATAGTTAAAAAAAGAGAATATTTTATCAGCAGCAAGTTAAATATATTCCCACAAGGGTTGTGGTCAAAATGTTGGCCACCTTCGCTTGCCCCCATTGGTAAATGACAAGCCGAACACTTAGAAAGGGGGCACACCTTGCAATTAAAATCGCCTCCCCAGAGCACAACAAAATCCATATTAATCTCCTCAATGTGCTTTGTTAGTGTAGTTTCCAATTCTTGGGCAATACTAGTATTTAAAACATTAAAATTATTATGATAAAAATTGACAACTACCAGCGTCAAATTATTCCTATACAGAATATTAATAATCTGAAAGTGCGGGGAATCAAGACAAGTTTTTCCCAGTCTTCTATTTAAAGTTGTCGAAACCAAAGTAAGAAGCCCTCCTTTATTATGACCACCTAAAGAAGCTCTGGCGGGTGTGTGAATGGAATAAAAGCCATTTAAATATGCAATGTCACACATCCAGGTTTCCTGAAAGCATACTATGCTATATTTTCCAATGAAACCTATCAATTCTCCAATTTCTAGTTTACTCTGCAAACCCGCAATGTTCCAGAAAAGGCTTCCGTGGGTGATCATGTTATTCTGACTGACATGCACCCTCTCCGGATCTCCTGTAGCTAAAATGTGACCATCCTTGAGGACCGGATCAATTGATGCATGAACATCCAACTCAACTGTCACTAATGGATTTGGTGATACTGGCATTGTTAGGGCTGATACAGAGCAGATAAAGTTGGCTAATTTAAGGATATCGTAAGAGGATGTGTTCTCTATGCCCCATGAGCAGTCTATAAATGGTTCTCCTTGTGGGAAACTAGCAGATAATAAAGAATTCACTCTCAGGTGACTAGTGATGTTAGGCCCAGGCTGTGTGTCTGGTTGATTCTGATTTTTAACACCAGACACCTCCAAAGTCTGAGGATCCAGTCAGTCCACGTGGTCTAAAGGAGAAAAACGGTTAGAAACTGGGATTGGAAACAATGACTGCGTATTAACATTTAAGGGGGCACGTCCAATTCTCATATTTAGAGATGGCTTATAAAAATATCCTAATGGTACTACCTCAATGGGGCCCCCCACATTATTATTCCAAGAGAGCCTGTCCATAAGCCGGTGTACCAAAGAACTATTCTTAAATTCACAACAATGCAATCCCGTTTCAGATTTTACTTGCGAGCCCAACCAAGAGACACGCTCAACATTAATAATATTATCATACAAGTCTTCACTTCCAGTCCAGTCTGCAGCTTTTACCATCCAATGCACTGTTTTGTTTTTAAGCTGCTTCCAGTCTTCTTCCGTATTAGGTGGCAGGGAGGGGACATTTTTGAGGATGATAACATAGGGGGTAGCTTCTGGGGGAAGATGAAGAACTCTCTCATTATTTTTCCAATTTTTTACATGGTATATGTGGTGTTTATCTAAGTGGTTAGTCCTGCCATTCTCCCGACCAGTAGTCCTTTGATCAATTGTTATGCCCAACCGTCCACTATCTGGCGGTTTTACCGGTTGTGTGGTTGCCTGAGTGGTGTTTGTAGCACAACCCAGTGCTGTTGGCAACAAGGAGGGTGGTCCTACAGGAGTTGAAACCAGTTTGGCCTTGGTAATTGTTGCGGTCTCTATGCCAGGGGTTGTCCTTGTAAAACTTTGTCCAATAAGTGTTTTTAGGGAAGCATCAATGCTATTTAGTACCACCACGAGGGGATCGAGGATCGATTTAACGGCAGTCTCTATGATGCTAACAAAGTTTGAAGAAGACACAACATCCTCTGCTGGCCCGATAACCTTACGGTCCGTAACAATATCTATGCCCGAGCCCCTAGTGCTGTCTTTGCAGGGTGCACCACTGACTTTTTCCTTGTTACCATGGTAGGTGCGTCTTTATTAGGCTTCCCACAAGCTTTAGGTTTCTTTGACGGCGGGGGACGAAGAGTATCTGAAAATCCCCCCTTTTGACTGTCCCCCTGTTGACTATCACGGGTGATGATTTTGTTCCCACCTAAGTCCGAGTCCGGGTGCATTGAAGGTTCTAAAGATTGATCACGATCACGATCAGGGTCCCTCTCTACAAGAGTACTATTTTGAAGAACCCTTTGTGTTACCCCCATTCTCTCCTCCACAGATTCTATTTCACTCGTTATCGCCCCCATTGCTGTAGTTAAAAAGTTGGTTATTGAGGAAGTTAAGGGGCGATCCTTCACGGAGGGCATAAGGGTCTTACGTTTCCCCATCTCCTTACCTTAAATCGTTGTATCCCTAGTGGTTCAGCCCAAATAGTAAAGATCAGATGTCCACTTTGTAAATGCAATACCAAGAGCCCTGGCCCAGCCCAGCCTCGTCCGGCCACGGACGGGCACAGACGGCCCGCCCTTGGCCCAGGCTTAGCCCGGGCATGCCCGCCCGCGCGCATCCCGCGCTGCGGAGCCGGCCGCCACTTATCAAGCGCCACCTGGCGTGCCGATGTGCGTGTGCGCCGTCAGGCGCTAGCGCTGCTGGGGGGCGTACTCCAAGTGACCCCCGTGTGCCACGGTCTCCTTGACCGGAAAATGCGATGTGCGCTCCTCCTCCGCTGCTAAAGTGACACTGAGTTCAAAGTCGATACTCCATGGTCTGGGTGTTGAGACCGTCGATTAAGAAACTTGCTGACCTACTTTGGGTCCCTTTGATAATCTGCGGTCCTTGTACAGACAGCATGTACTACCAAAGGGGACCCAATATGGGTCCAGGACTTGCGTAGTCTATGATCCCATTATTGAGGCTGTCAACGATTGGTGCCATTTTGGATGTGTAAGATCTGCAGTCTCGGGAAGTAGTCAGCGGATTATTGGCACATTAAGGGTCCAAATGAACTTAAAAACCTTAACTGTGCCCCACTTTGACTTTATGTTTAGGGGGTTGTTGACAGTGGGCCCGATTCACAGAACTAACTTAAGACAAAATCGTAAACTTACTACCATTTTGGTATTCACAGAAGGCACTTACTCATTTTGGTATTCACAGAAGGCACTTACTTACTCATTTTGAGTAACTTACTCATTTTGGTATTCACAGAAGGTACTTACTCATAAATGAGTAAGTGCCTTCTGTGAATACCAAAATGAGTAATTTACTCATTTTGTGTAACTTACTCATTTTGTGTAACTTACTCATTTTGGTATTCACAGAAGGCACTTACTCATCAATGAGTAAGTGCCTTCTGTGAATACCAAAATGAGTAAGTTACACAAAATGAGTAAGTTACTCAAAATGAGTAAGTAAGTGCCTTCTTTGAATACCAAAATGAGTAAGTGCCTTCTGTGAATACCAAAATGGTAGTAAGTTTAGGATTTTGTCTTAAGTTAGTTCTGTGAATCGGGCCCAGTGAGCTCAATGTTTTGTTTTAATGCACTGGGTCAGCTGTCTCTGTTGTGAGACCATGGACTTGCCATAACTAGAGTGAGGGAAATATTTTGTCTATATTCTGCAGACTATTTTAGCTTTTAAAGCTGTTCTGAGCTTTCCATTGGTTGAAAGTTCAGGTAACCGTCCATCACCTAAAGAAATGGCTTTCTCATAGCAACAGGAGGTACATCCACCATTTTGTGAGGATCAAGGCACCTGTGTATATCACAAACTGCATTGTGCTAAACAATGGCTGAGGCCCCTTCCATAGAGGTTGCTGGAACCTCTCGAGCACCAGAAGAGGAACAGTGTGCTCTATGCAGTGGAGAGACTATGGACGGCAAAAGAACAATGAATGAATTCAAGGTGATGCCCCAGCCCAGAAGCCAGATTGAAAAAATGGCAGGTTATCCTCCTCTAATACCCAGGCCTCTAGCTACCCCAACAGGACACAAGCATAGCCTTTGGATTCTGCGTGCAAACGGGAGATCAGACAGTAATTTGAGGCCAGTGTCCGAACCCCCTTTCTGTATATGAGGCAAAGGGTATAGTAGCAGATTGAAAGGCAAGGTTGAAAAGTGGAGTCAGCAACCTGGCCCAACTGTCGGGGATGCATTTGAATAGGCTCACTGGTAGGCCATTTGGGTCAGCTTTCAAGTGGCTAATTATCCCCGTAACCTTCCTGTGGCTTGTTAGTTCCCCTACGCCACTCTTGTTCTCGTCAGAATAGATATCCTGTTCATGCCCTTCTTCAACACTGTTCGATGGCCATATGGCTGACCCGCTAGATATTGGGTCAGCTGAGGTGTTTTGCTTAAAGTCCGTTACCACGGCCTGGCTGATAATCTGGGAAGCTGCGGGCCAATCCACATATAACTTTGATACATGCCTGATCCACGCAGCTTCTGGAACTCCGTTCTCCCAGATTACTTTACCGTTTTTTTAATTTGTTGGCGTGGTCCCAGAAGCGTGTTAGGTTTGGATCTTTGAGCAACTGAAGATGGTGGCCCATTCTTTTGGTTTCCTTTCCTCTTGATGTTCCCAGATTGTTTTTTAATGGGTTGATCTCATAAGTTTTATTGCCACTGCAGTGGTGGCTGAAGGTTTTTGTCTGTGGGCTTTGTGAAGGGCTCTTCTTGTGTAGATGATGGCTTTCTCATAGTGGGAGGCTGTTTGCTTATCTCGACTAGTCTGTTGAAAGTCTGACTTAGTCCCGTTTTCCATCAGAAGTATTCTGAAGTTTTCCACACACTTTGCCCACACCAGTAGGGCTGTTTTGAATGATTCAGATTTAGTGTGGGCTCAAGTGTACCTAACCAGGCGATGACTGTTGCTGTGTATTCTGACCTCCACTTTATTATTCTTGCTAAGTTCCCATTCTCTTCCCCTGTTGAATTGCCCTCGTGATTGCACTTTACCAATGATTGTGATGTTAAGTTCAGTGTGCACTTTAGTGGGTTGTGATCAGCTTTTGTTCTGTCTGTTATTTCAAAGTTTGCAAGCTGGGGTTCTAAACGGTCGGAGAGAAAGATATAATCTATATCGCCTCAGTCTTCATTTGAGCTGACAACAGTTTGTGAGTTGACAGGAAGTCCTTTATGTTAGACCCCACTCTCAACTGTTCTGGTGGCACTCCCAAGCCCCTGGTATTAGAGTCTCCTGCAATTATAATTTCATGGCAGGGGTAGTCCAAGAGAAGAGACTCAAGGCTGTCAAGCATGTCGCTTGCCGTTGCCAACATTGTTTTTTTTTTAATGAGTTAAGATAACAGCTGACCAGTATCAGGCCGATATCTTTCCGGTTGAGTTTTAGGCCCATGATGGAAATTGCTTTGGCCGCTGTGCAACTGAGATCCAGTGGGGTGGCCTCTAGTTTGCTGGAGTGCTTGATGAGAATGTGCAAACCCCGCAAGGGACGCCCGAAGAGTCTTGTGTAGATTGCCGGTATGAAGGTCTCATGGAAACCTGGCAAGGTCATTGGGGCAAGAGTCCAGGTCTCCTGAAGGCAGAGAATGTCGATGGCCTCCAAGCAGGACATTGCTTCCCTGCTCGCACTGGCACTTTTGAGGCTGGCCACGTTCCATGAGACCACTAAGAGGATGGTGTTTAGCCTCTGAGGGGAATGTCGTAGGCTCCTCTTGGGGCTAGGAGCAATTGCCCCGTCTCTTGATTGTGGGATTCTCCCACTTCCCCTCCTTCATGTATAAATTACTTGGGATGTCAGAACGTACCCCTCTATGGTTATGAATGCATACAATAGTTAGGGCATGTGATACTATGGCTTCTTCCGCGGCCCAGCCTCGTTTCCCTCCTGTCGTGCCCTTCAGGACACTCATTGTTGTTTGTCTTGGGTATGGGTTTAAGAGAACATACGAGCATTTCACTGGTGAAGGTTTATGCAGATCAATCCCCCATTCCGCAAAGGTGTCTTTTTCAGCCCACACTGCTTCCCTTTGGTCCTCCCTCCTCCATACTGTGGTGGTGACTTCCTCATTTGAATTTAGGAGTGGTGGATCGAATCTCACCCATTTGAGATTCTCCAAAGTTGTGTTTTAGTGGAGAAATGTGGCTGAACATCCTCAGCAGATTTCTTCTCTTGAGCCTATCCTGAGGGCCTTTTGGACAGTAACAGGGTATGAAGACCAGATCTGGTTGGTCCCAGCCTTCCTCCTCCCTTGTGGTCTGGAAAGAGGGCTGTAGATGCTCAAGCTCGGTGGAAGGGGACCCTCTATGGGCCCACAAGGGCTCAGATGAGTATCTGTTGCAAAAAGGTCCACTATTTTTGCTCCCTTGAAAGTGGCTAAGTAATGCGTTTTGGCAATTAGTCTACATCTGCACGGCTGAATTCACTGCAGGAGGGATTACTCGCTCACAAGGTATTGAACAGGTTCACGCCCGTTGAAGGGCCCCTCGTTGTGCCTCCAAAGGTATAATCTGGTGGTAAATCTGAGCATTTCCAATCCGACTGTGTAGTTTTGTCCATGGCATTTCTACTTCCTCCTTGCGGCCACACCTGACTGTTCTTCTGGGCTCACTGTATTGTAGGGGGAGTCTGTGGCCAGCTGCTGTGTCCACAAAATGATCCATGTGTGAGGTCATGGCTTTTGGGGCCATCAGTTCATCTGATTCTGAGGCTGCCCTGATCGAGCTTGCCTCATTACTCTCTCTGTGATATGAGTGAGGAGCGTACTCTACACTGTCAGGTTTATCATCGATCATTAACAACTGGGGTCTGGACTTAGAGGGTCATTATGATGTCTGGCGGATCGCCGCCGCCCGTATGGCGGTGGCGATCTGCCCGCCATTCCTGCCCGCCCGCACAACATTTCCCCCGCCATATTACGATGGCGGTGGGGACCCAGGCGGACGGAAAGACCATCCGCCGCTTTTCTGCCGGTCGACTCATCAACCGGGCGGAAAAGGGCTCTAACATGGTGGCGGTGTCTGCAAGACACCGCCATCCATATTAGGATGCTGGCGGAAAGCAGCCTTTCCATGGCGATGTTGCCGCCATGGAAAGGCATGTGGTCTTTGCCTTTGGGGGCCCGTAGCGGGCCCCCTTATAGTTGGGGGGTGGGGGGTACCTATGGTACCCCCCTGCATTGGCATGGACAGAGTGGCAGGCACCGCGCAGTGCCTTACACCTTGTGCATGCCAATACACTAGTCTATTCCCAGCATTGTGGCGGGCGGTGCTGTGAGCACCGCCCGCCACAATGCTGGGAATAGGCTTGCCACCGCCACGGTGGCGGTGGCATCCTAATATCAGGTGCGGGACCGCCACACCCCTTGCGGACGGTCCCGCATTCCGCTGCGGTGGCGGGCGGACTTTGTCCGCCTGCCATCGTAATGATGCCCTTAGTCGGTTGTCCAACTATTGAGAAGAGGTTTGCTGTAATATATCCCACCAGTTCTTTGGTGGCTTTAGGTAGCTTATGTGTTGTCGATGTTATTTTTAATAGACGTTATTTATTGGATTGTTTCTTTAATCTTTTTTTTTGCCCTACTCAATAAAAAAGATTTTAATGGGGGTCAGGTGCTGCCAAAGTCAGAGATCCCTTGTGTTGCCCTCTTGTGTCTGCAGGATTTTTGCAGACTGAATTCTTCTCCTCTTGAGTTCCACCTGGTGTTCCATGGTAGTAAAACCATACAGGCTGCAGTTTGAGTGGCCCGGGAAGCAAGTATCTCTTTCATGACTTCCAAGGCAGCAGTTGAGATATTCTCTGGCGCACCTGGTCCAGCGTTCAGTGAGCTAAAAAGCTCGCCCAAGTCAGAGCTTATTTCCCGAATAATTGGCTCACTTTTTGCTGCATGGACCTTGACAGAGCCTACCAGTGCTCCTATTACATTGGGTAGGGTGGTCAACTTGTCGATTATAGGGGAACATGGACAGGGTTTGTCTTTCCCAAGGGCTCACATTTGGGACTCCAGGCTGATGAATGTTTTCTCTAATTCTGTCAGGCGAAATGCCAGTGATTGTATCAGGTCAATCTGTAATTCCAGCTTGCTTGATTGCCAGAGCAAAGCCCTGGTGATTGTATCCTGCGAGGCACTTATTGCAGTAAATATGTGGGTATTGGATGCAAATGTTGTGCCCAGAGGTAGGCCAGAGACTTTTTCTCCCGATCTCCGTCCCCCTATTGGGGTTTGACTTACTGGCAAAGAACGGTCTAACAGTTGCCCAGTTCTTGGTTGGTTAGGCTTTCTCTCCTAGACATAATTGGCATGTTGTTTGTGGTTGGATGCATATCTCTGGGTTTCTGTATTATGACCAGTGGACTCACCTGCTCTTCAATTTGGTCAACTTGGGCAGCTACCATATCCTATTTTGCTTCGGTTCTGCTCCTATTACCCCCTCCATTGGTAATCAGAGTGTTTAGAGGCCTGGGATTAATGCCTACAGGCTTCCCGTGCTCCTCATAGGTGCTATCATTCTGGATAGCAGGAGATTCAGTTAGCATTTGCGTCTGGGATAGTATCTCCGCAGGAAAGCCCATGGCTCTTAACCTAGGACATGATTGCGACCTATGGATTTCGCTGGTAGCTTTATGAATATTTTGCCTAATTGTCCCTTTTGCAGGGGTGGGCCACTAGTGTTGAAGGGATATTGGAGCTTCACCTCATTGTCACCTTCTCCCCAGCCTCTGGGACAGGGGACGGGTTGGGGTCAAAAGGCAATGCCAATGGGGACTGGTCCTCCACCGGCTCCCTTTTGTGAGATGGCTTTTTCCGTCTCGCCATTATTAGCTTGTTGAAACTATATTGGACCTTGACAAATTTTCTCGTGGTTCCGGACGAGAGTTTTCCTGCTAAGAAAAAAAAGAAAATACAGGTGGAAGAATTGGTTCAAGCTACCGAGAGTATGTGATTGAGTCCGTGCTTGAGTCTGCACTTCCACCTTACTCCTGCAACATGCATTGCTCAGGGCTTTTCCTGGTGCATCCATGGCCCTGCGTCTGACCGCCTGAATTTGTGATATGTTAGTTTTCACAATGCTGGATTGAATACTCAGCTGGGGAGGTGTTCCCCCGACTAGGATCTGAAGTACTGGCTTTGGAGACAGCGCTGCAACCCTCCCTTGGATTACGGAGAGGCCACTGCCATGACCAAATACAAGGAAGGGCATGAGCAAGCTGCAAGGCGCTTATTGAACCCCTTCCAGACCAGCTGTATCCTGGTAACTACTGAATTCAAGTAGTAATGGGCGCTGCACAGGGGGGAGCTCACCCGGGCCGCAAACCGCACCCGCCCTAGGCGGGCCGCCTCTGTGGACCTCAGGGCTCTACCACCATTGTAGGGCTTTAACAACCTGCTCTGTGCACTCTGTGTGCTTCCCTTACCACTTATTACCTCCCACTTAACTTTTCTGGCTTGTCCCATCGGCGTTGGACCCCTGAACAACCTCCTGAGGCCTGTGTGGACGGGCAGGCGGGTGGATGATGGTGAGCAAGGGGAGCACCTGCGTTCCAAGCACTTTAATTGCCCCCCCTAAAGCGGCATAAGTGGCATACGCGCATGCACGCTGTGCTTGAAAGAGAGGCCGGGTGAGGTGGAGAGTGAGCGCCTCTGCCTCTGTGCAAGCTCACCTCTTCGACAACTTCAGTAACGTCGCCCGCACCATCTTGTTCTGCACTGACACTTGCCCGACTGCAGCTCCTTGCCTCTGTGTCTCTCACTGTCCAATGCTGATGCAGTAAGGAAAAAAATATATAAAGTGAAAATGTTTTTAAGTGGCTGTTTGCCACCAAAGTTTAAAAAGTACAGTGAAACCACAGAAAGAATTAAAAAAAAAAAAAAAATCCCCCCCAAAATAATACTATAGGCTTGTTTCTCTGGCTGCTGACTTCACGCAGCCTTTGATGGGATTTTCCCAGCTTCAGCCGCTCATCTTCTGGATGACAGAGCGTTGAATGAGACATATAGGTCTGTTGGGGGCTGGGGCTCGCAAACAACATTCCATTATTAACAGAAAAGGATCCTTAGATCCCATGCCTGGATTTTCCTTGTGGATTTAATTTCTTAAACCTGTTATTGGTTAAATAGTTTTCCCATTCCAAGGTGGATGAAGGTGTAATGTCCTTCCAGTTTTTATTAACTTGCATGTTAATCCTTTACCCTTACTAAAGGAGATAGGTTGGGCGGGTGTTCTGATGCATTGCAACTTTGTTTGCTACAGCTCATTGCGTGCTCTTGGGCAACTTTACCTAGCTAGCCCTGCTAGTCTCCAACATTCTGCTGCTATTCCTCTCTTACATTGGTCTTCTGCTTCTGTTTGGTCTGTTTTTTGTATAAGAAGGTTTTTCTCGGGTTTTACAGCTTTTCCCTTCTTGGAACATTTCAAGTCTGCTTCTTGAACTATTTCTAATCCTGTTTCAACCTGGGTGAGAGAATAGGTTTGGAATGTGACTCACCTTAACTTAATTTCGAGAAGAAGCCACCGTCCGCTACATCACCAAGAAAACTAGTACTTGGCAGGTAAGATATCAGTGTATCTCTCAAAAGGAGCAGTCCTTAGCAATACTACAGCAATGAACATTATAATCCTTTGGATTGGCTGAACAGAAACTTGATGGCATCCCATGCAAATGCAAGGAGCATCTGGATGCCTGCCATATTCATTTTATTTTCAAGTCACATAGATATGGCAGTGATCAAGCCCAAATAGGGTTCATTGTTTGTAATTCCGAAATTAATGCCCTGTCATGGGATCCCTTGTTGGTTTCTTAAGCCATTCCTGTACTAGACAACTTTCCAGCCTTTTAGGTGAAACTTAAGAGCATTTTGAATGGCATGACCAAAATTATTCTGCTCAGGAAGAAATCATGGAGGTTTCACAAGATTTTATGGACATTCAATCTTACCAAAAATGTTTCAGAGCTCTTCCTACGAATTGTGGGTGGCCCGACTTAGCTTTGTTTCTTTTTGCCACAAAAGAATGCAGGAAGAAACAAATGATGGACTTACATAAGTAGCCAAATGAACCTTTTTTATTGAATTGGTCAACGTATCATTTCAGATTGATAGTAGGATCCCAGACAGAAGACCGCAAAATAGGAAACTGACAACTTCCTGTTCTTCAGTCAGATCTACTTTTAGATCATTAATTAAATTGAAGAAATTGACGGAGAGCCAATGCAATTGTGTTTTGCAGGCAGGCCCCTTTTAGGAGAAACAAAAGAAAAATGCAGGACCCCAGACTTTTGCATCTACAGTGGTCAAAAGGTCACCTGATTGGAAAAAGTTCAACTCATCCCTGTCATCAAGGAAAGAGTTTAGAACACAACTTCAATCGTCCCTAATACCGGGTTTAGTGAAGGATTTCAAAATTGGAACCCTAACATCTAGTCTGCACAATAATCCTTCTGGTTTTCTTCTTCTTCAGGTCAATCTAATCTTTCAAGCTGAATCTTACAGTCTTTCTATTTTGGTAGATTGTGAAGCCTCTACCACTTATATGGTTATCAAATGGGCACATGACCATGATGTTCTTATGGCCATGAACGTCCACACCCATGCAGTAGAAGTTCTTGATGGAACTCTCATTTCATTTGGATTAGTCACCGAGCACACACCTTTAAATGTAAACATCTCAAGATACCACAGGAATATAACGTTTGATTTGATTGCTACACCTCGCTATCCAATCATCCCTAAAATATTGTGGCTTTTATTACACAATCCATGCATTAACTGGACAGCACATATTCTATATCTAGGTTCTGGGCCTGAATCAAAAGGTAACTGACACTTTTTGAGTAATTTACATAGTTGAGTAATTTTGCTACTTTTAGCTAATCACAAAATCCGATTTTAAGTTACTACTAAAATAAAACTGTAATAAGTCCAGCACCACACATGGCCAAGCACTGGTACTGCAACATCTTCCATGGAAAAGGAAGGGAATTCAAATAAAACCCTTTGGGAAATAATGTTAAATTAAATTACATTATTTTAAAAAGTATAACATTTAAATATAATTTAAGGCTTAATAAACATTAAAATAATACATATTATTTATTTCATTATAAAATATTGTAATATCATATTTTGAATTGAAAAATTAATGTTACAATATTTCTTATTAAACTATACATAAATGAATTTTAATTAATTCTATACCTCAATTTTAATATTTATTGATGCATAATAAACGTGTTTTTTTCTTCAAGTGGGAATTTATTTTTAATTTAAACTTCTGAAAATAATTGTAATTAAATTTAATATATTTCCTTAATTTAAGATTTGTTTCAAAATTATGTTAATAGATCTGTAGCAGTTTTGATTTTGTTCTACATTTAAAATGACAATATAAATTGAATTAACATTAATATTTAATATAAAAGTATTCTGATATTTAGCTACAAGTTACATAAACATTTTTATGTTTCCTTCTTCATACAAAGGCCTTTAATTCAGTATTTCTTGATCAAGTGTGAAATGAAACTAGAGATCATAGGAATATAAATGAGTTAAGAACCACATGGGATCCAAAGTCCAGAGTAATAATGGACTGTTGTTGTAGCCGAAGAGATTATTTACTCCACCCAAGCTCATCATAGGTTTAATTTTAGGTTATGCCATTGTAGACCAATTGCAGGAAGGAAGAACTCTTGCAAAGATAATTGTGATGGCTTTCTTTACATTAGGATGTTCAAAGATATGTTGATTCCTGTAATACATATGCTTTGAGTAAGAGTAGTGCATTACGCAAAGCTAGATTCATAATTAGTGCTGAATTGTTTTCTAATCTGTGGGACTTCATTTCCACTGATTTTATCATGGAACCTTGTTCTTCTGGTGCTTGCCATGTCATTACAGTAACAGTTGACCCTTTTTCCGACCTGGCACATTTTTCTGCATTGCCAAAACTTCCATCTGCAACTGAAATTGCAAAAATGTTCTTTTATTTCTTTGGAACCTTCATATTAGATATTTTAGTGGAGTCGAGGAAAGACAGATCTTTTGTGGCCCTCAACCTGAAGGTAATGTTACAACCTCTGGATTACAAGGGAAACTAAAAAAAACAGATCAGGACATCGTCCATGCCAAAACCTGCAAAAAGAACAAAACCAATTTAGGATGGGTTAGTCAGATAGTCAGTTCCATTTCACCACGACCCCAAGAAATGATAAAGAAGTTTGTGTGTATTTATGACAATTTTTCTCCTTCTCATAGAGTCTACGCTATTTTTGTCCAACAAACAAGTCAAATATTTTCATCAGATGTAACATTTTCAGAAGATCTCTTTCTTGTTTACGATTGCGTACTCAAATCTTGCTCCATGTTCAATTTCACTTAGGTATATTTTAAATATCAGTGGAGTTGCCATTTTTCACGAATCAGCCAAGGTAATTTTCTAAACCCTGTTGCAAGCGTTACCAAGTATTGTGTAGTCTTATTACAAGCTGTTTGTGAACAACATTGCTTTAGTATCTAAATGGAAAGATTGTTTTACAGTTTGTTCAAAAAACCTCTTAATCTTGCCCAGACACCTATTGTGGCAGGGCAATGTATAGACATGTGTACATGATAAGCATTGTCCCCATCAAAACTGGGGCACCAATACATGCTGCATCTTGACATTTTAGATAATTTAACTGGTTTGCAATATTTAACTGGTGTCTAGCATTTAAAAAGTGGATGGTGGTATTTTGTTGCAGTAAAAGTTCCTGAATCGATTATGCAGCCAACAGAATTCTGGATTGGTTGAAATGTCTCTTCACCTTCCCACTTTTTATATATTTTTTCATTTCTTCCTGAATTAGCTTGATTTTGCCTACCTTAGAATCCATCTAATACAAGTTTTGAAACAACTTGGTTGAAAAAATAGTCTGCATTTTGCAACATTTTCATCAACTATAAATTTCCCAAAACAGCTTGTATCTGCCTATAAAGAAAAAATGTAAACGTGCTCCCATATTCATCTGTAATCATTAAGTTGACCTTGTAGATCACTTCCTGATAAAGATAATACATTATTCTCAAACTGGCATCTAATCGATTTCTGAGAGTGGGGAATTCTATATTCCCTCATGTAGCAGTACATTTTCCTAACATGGGATTGTGAAGGTATTGCTGAATGCCTCACCATTTGTGTTATATGTGGATCAACTTTATTCTGATAAAAAATAAAAAAAAAACAGGCTGTTGAACTTACTTCGATAAAGATATGGTCTCATAGGAGAGATTATGGAGCTACAAAAATCACATTTGTGCAAAAATCATCTGTATAGGGTGAGTAAACATTGTATGAAATGCAATCTAGCAGCCCATTAACAGCGCTGAATGTCAGACAGGGCGCAACAAGCCTGCTTCCTACAACTTGGGAGACATCTCAAGAGCATCTACCAGCATTTTGTGCAGTTCAGCTGGGAGCCCGTCGGGTCCAGCTGCCTTAGCACCCTTTAAGTTCATGATCTGACTTCACACTTCTACTTCAGAGATCTAATTTTTAAGTGCTATAAACCTGTGCTTTAGTAAGCACTGGGAGATACTTGTCTATTTTATTGATTCTCTCTCTATTTAGGTGCACATCTTGTCTATATTGCATGCTCATATACTTCAAGACTTCCCCCTAAATCTCTTTGTTGGTGTCGAGGATCTTTCCGGTGTCTGAATCTACTAGTGTGCTAATGAAGTTCCTGGTTTTATCTGTCTTTGTTTTTCAAGTTAAGAGAGAACTGCAATACTCTCCATATGCAAAGTGCTGCATTTTGCTAGTTCTCCACCTGTCTTGAACCTTTTTGGCTAGATTTCCCTCATATGTGGCTTGTGCCTCCTTTAGTTCCATACAGAGCTTTCGTAATTTAGATGGATCATTTATAGAGGCACCTTGTAATTCGGTCTCCTTCCTTGTGATCTATTTTTTTAGTGCCAGGGCCTCTTCTAAGAGTAATGACCTATTTTATGTCAATCTTCTTATGTGCGACCTCCCAGGAAAACGCAGCTTTAGACATACCAAGGAGTGGTCTGATAGTAAGACTGGGGAGTCTGTCACAGACTCGACATGGTCATTTAAAGCCTGGTCTGCAAGAAAGTAATTGATTCTGGAATGATGTCCATATTTTTTGCTATAAAAGGTGAATTCTTCAGATGTCCGCTGCTGCTTTCTCCAAATGTCTATTAAATTCAAATCTTTCATTGCCTCTCTTAGTGAGCAATACATTTTAGGGTAGTTCATGTATTTTGCTCTTGAATTTCTATCCAACTCTGCATTTAAAGCTATGCTAAAATCCCTGCTTATTAGCATGGGTGTAGTAGTTTCTAGCAAGTGTTGTTGCAATATTCCTAGTGATGTGGGATCATCACAATTGGGGCCATAATATACTGCACATGTTAGGCATGAGGCATTGATCAGTAGTGTAGAAACTAA
Organism: Calotriton arnoldi; assembly: GCA_963921515.1. Classification (NCBI taxonomy): domain Eukaryota; kingdom Metazoa; phylum Chordata; class Amphibia; order Caudata; family Salamandridae; genus Calotriton; species Calotriton arnoldi. Next base: position 351,647 of record CAWUFW010002422.1, on the reverse strand, counting down.
CCATCTCCCTGTTTTATTCCAGAATGCTTCCTAATCATGATAGCCCCCCCTTTTGTGCTTTCAAGCATACTGCATCCTGTGCCCAACTTAGTTTACTAAAGTAGGCTTAACACTCTGAGCGCTCTAACTGAGTTTCTTGCAACATCATTATGTGAGACCCTCCCTCCTTTAGATGTTCTGCCACCAAGCCTTGCTTCCTCCTAGATTTGATCCCATTCACATTCCAGGTTATTATTTTGGCCTTAGTTTTCTTGATGTCTGATCTCACCCTACTGCCTTCCATGCGTCTTCCTAAAAAGAAAGTTCCCACATCCTGCATCGCTCCTAGTTATAGCATCTCCCCTTGAAACCATTATATGGTCTAAGGACTTCTTTTTTTACCCCTTTGCTCCCCACCCAATGGGCTCCACCTGCCAATGAATACCTCCCTCTGTCTTTGGCATGTTGTCCGCCATTTTGAGAACTCTCATCTGGGATGATCGCTTACACCTATACCTATAAGTATTTCATCAGCAGCCTCCGCTCATCCTTCCACCATCTAGCCTAGATCTTACTTTGCCGCTCTAATTATTCCAATCAGGGCATTTACCTTGGCTGGGTCTCTATAGTTGAGCATTTTATTCTTCACATAATTCGCAACATTGCGGGGAACTTCATCTAGACCTTGGCCCCCACCTTCTGGAGCTCATCCATTTTGGAACCGGGCTCCCACTGCTGTTGTGCTGTTCTTTTGCCTATATCAGATCTGATGGTTAGACTGCATGCGTCATGCCCTTCTCTTTTAATGCCTGAGTTAGTATTGACTCCTTAATTGTGTAGGTATGGAAGTTCACAAGAATTTTTTGCAGGGTCTTATGGGTAGAAGATAGTTTAAAAAGATCCCTATGAATTCGCTGGATCTCATTGTCTAAGTCAATATCCTGTCTGTCTTGCAGGAGCCACCTCTTCAAAAGGTTGATCACATAGGCCTTTAAATCTCCTGACTCAGCCCCCTCCGTAATTGTCAATATCTTCAAATGATTCCCCCTAGAATGGCTCTCCAGCCTTTCTAGACCATCTATTAGCACCTTGTTCTGCAACTTAAGCTTGCCTATCTCCTGAATGTTGGAGTGCGTAACAAGGCTTGTTTTCTCTAGATTCTCCTTTAATGTAGTTGTCCATTCTGCTAACTCGTCAAACCTCCTCTCTAGTGTGCTACACTTGCCCTGGATCTCCTTTTGATTGATTTCCAAGATTTCAAATGTTATCATTATTTTAGGTCCTAGGGACAAAAGGATTCCCTCCAAAGGACTGTGGAGACCCTTCTGACTGTTCATCTGTGGCCGCCGCTGTCCCCCCTCCGTATCTGCCTCTACCATGCACCAGTGCTCGGCTGATTCCCTAAGTCTACCTCTTCCATGAGTGGGATTAGGGTGTCTATGAGTAGGTCCCCTGCAGTGACGAGTGGGTCGTACTGACTGACTAGGGGTATAGATGCTAATACCATTTCCACCCACAAGGTACTGTTCTGTGGTTGCTCGCTCGATTCTGGGAGACCTACAACTGCTTCAGCTGACTGTTTTTTTCTCCTTTCCTTTCTCCATTATTCTGAAAAAGGAGTTAAGTGATGGTGTTGGACTTACTACTGTTGTCCCTGTTTCGTTGCCCCCTGAGATCGACTGGTGGCTTTATTAACTACTATTACAGGGTTGATTACTGTATTGTCAACAGAGGTTTGCTGGTTAGCATACAACTTTTGCCCTAATGAATACTGGAACTGTTGCTCCCCCTGGCCCAGCCCCAGCTGACCCAATCTGATGTCTTTAAAGCTCTACTCAACCGATAAAGAAATGGTTTAATGCAATATATTTCAGGGAGAAAAAGCCCCACCCTCTTGGTCAGAGGCCACGATTGTGCTGGTTCTGAAACCAGTAAAAGACCCCACTAATGCTGAATCCTATAGGCCAATATCTCTGTTAAACACGGACTACAAGATTTTTAGTGGTATATTGGCCAGAAGAATAGCAGGTGTAATTAGAGCAGTCATACATCAAGACTAGAGGAGTTTCACCCCTGGGCGACATCTTTTGATTGGCACTATAGATTTAGCTACTACCCAGAAGGCTCCATTGATGGTGGCAGCTCTAGGCGCCGCAAAGGCGTTTCATAGGGTCAATTGGAGCTAAGCCTGGGAAGTCCTCACAAAATTAGATTTTAGTCACAATATAGAACAATCCAAAGTTTTATATCAGTCACCTACTGCGAGGGTATAGGTAAACGAGCAATTGCCAGATAGCTTTGCCATTACAAGAGGTACTAGGCGAGACTGCACTCTCTCACCTCTCCAAGTTAATTTATATATAGAGCCTTTAGCGTAGCAGATTAGCCTGGATCCCTTTATCACCTAATTTTGTGTGCCTGGGTTCGAGGTTAAACTGGCGTTATATACAGATGACATCTTGCTATATACAAGCAACCATATCCCCTCAATTTTGAAGGTAATGGAGCACACAGGAGGGTTCGGAGAGATCTCTGGATATCAAATAATGAAGATAAAACTGAGATAATAACATGGGAGAAGAAGAGCGGGGTCTAACATGCCAAGAATCAAATGAGATATCTTTGGATCCAATCACCCATAGTCTAGTAGATACCTCCTCATTTAACCTGAAGAAAGTGAGTGGAGAAATAGATCACCTCCTGGGGAAATGGAACAACCTTCCCATAACAATCTATGGAAAGGTGAACCTGGTACAAATTATGCTGTGAACTAAACTTTCATTTTTAATTGACACTATACCCCTCACTTTTCCCAAAAAGTACATAAGTAATATCAAAGGTAGGGTCAGCAGCTTCATCTGGGCATTTAAGGGCATTAAGCTCTTGTGGAAGAAGCTTAGGAAAAAGCTAATGGCGGGAGGCTTGACACTGCCTGATTTTCAGATTTATTGTCATGTTTTTCAGCGTTCAAAACATCCGCCTATCAGCAAGTGAGCCAGATAACTCTCCTAAGGTCAGACTATATGCCGCTAAGTTAGAAGATATGGGAAACCATCATTTTTTGTACACATTTGAGGATTCTAAGTACTTTAAGTGGGTTAGGCTGAAAGTATATATTGCCGTACTAAAGACTTTGATAATTATGCAGCGAATTCTTAATATCCCATATTATGCAACTTTTGCCCCAATCTGGGACTCCCCTAGAACACAAGAATATCTTAACGATGCATTGGGCCAGCTTTTAAATCAAGCGGGTCTAAATTATTGGAGAGATCTGAAAGATGGGATAGGGTTAATTGGATAGGCTGAAATGGCATCACTCTTGGGGGTACGATCCTGAGATTCAAATAGTATCAATTGCACTCATGGTGGGTAATGCAGCTGTGGACAGAGGAGGTGGAAGAGAAATGGGAGAGTAGGTTGGAGAGCAATGAAATCTTAAAAAATTAAGTAGCAATTTGGTATTGGGACCTCCTTGAAGCTGAAGACAAACATCGCCCTTCACCATCTTCGATCTGAAAGGATGACCTATCAAACATTTATATAGACCGGTTGTGGCAAGTATCTCGAAATACTTTATATTCAGTAGTAAAATCTGCACCACTTGAGAGGAATCACTTTTTATCATACACAGGACCTACTGGACTCCAAGCAAATTTGCAAAAGTGGAAGTCAAGAATCTCCCCTGCCCGAAATGCGGATCACAGCAAGCCTATGACACACACATGTTCATGGTCTGTCCTGCACTGGCATCATATTGTAATAGTTTGAGTAAAACTTTGAGTGAAATATCTGTTCATCAAATCAAGGTAAGCCCTCAGTTGGTGTTTTTTGGCAGTGATCCCGTGCTAGAAATCACTGTGAATGATGCTAAGGTGAAGCTTATCTTTTACCTAGTCCTGCTTGCTCGATGAGAGATATGCAGGAAATGGAAATCTAGATACCCCACACCCCCTCTATTGAGGAGCTCTTGAAATATGTTAATTGTGTTTCCCAAATAGATATTGCATGTGAACTGCTAAAATCTGTCTTGTCTAATGATTACCTTGGAAAAGCTGTATACGCTATACTGGTGGAGTCAGCAAGCTTTTTCTCCAGGAGAAGGAGTAGCATTCCGAGAGATTGATGGTGTAATGAAGAGAATTTAAAAAAAAAAAAACTTGGGAGCCAGTTTTTACCTCGAAGTTCATAGTACCTTATTTGCCCGTTTAAATTAATTAATTTGAGCTTCTACTGTACTAAAAACGTATTCCAACATCCACATGAATATTTTCCCTAAATACATTTTGAAAGAACACAGGACTAGATTTTATCCTGGTTTACAGATTAAGACTAAATTTGTTTCTAGCCAAGAATCTGGGACTCTAGTCTGCCTAAAGATTTCCTGCACAAGCTCCAAGAATGCTTCTAGTATTTGTGCTTTTACTTAGCTCCAGAATTTGCATGGTTGGCCGTCGGGGCACAGGGATTTGCCTTTTTCCATTGCGTCCTTTGTAAATTGTGTTTCCGCCATTTCCTGTTTTATTTCTTCTTTAGCAAACTCAGAAAGGGAAGAAATTAGGATATTTGAAACAAATTGAGACCACAGATGGAAATCGGGTTTGATAAATTTCAGAATATCTCTGTGAAATAGGTAGACATTCTCTGTATCAGTTCCTCACCTTCCTGATAACTCTGCCATGTGCTTTAATCTGTTTGAAGTTCTTCTTCATTTCGGTCATAGTTTGTCTTGGCAGTACACTGACGCACTTGTCGCTGAATTCAAACAGCTCCTGCTCCAGTTACAATTTAATTTTCTTGGTTTTTAATTTGGATCAATTAATTCTTTTGTGATTGTTTAGGCTTTAAAGTCTGAAGGCATTTTTATTTATCAATACAAGTTGCAGCCTGATTCCAGTCTGACTGGGCCTCTTTATTCTCTCACAAGTATTTTTCATATAGCTCTTTTTCCAATCTGTTTTCTTTTATTGCAAGCTCAGTTGCAATAAATGACTCTAATAAAGGCCTATAGTTGTATACCAAAAAAAATGTTTGAAACTAGTTTATTTTTTTAAAATAATCAGTAGGGTGTGTTTGGATATGTTGAACTAACGGTCCAAGGTTCAGAGTTTGTTGGGACATATTGTTGATAAGCACCTGTGAAAGATAGAGATAGCACAACATGGTCTGATATATATCGTAAATGTATAGTTTTCTGTAATTCATCATTACTCACAGCATGGGAAAAATAGGTATATCTTGGATCATCTGGGAATTTCTTTTGCTGTATCATGAATAGATCAAAATCCCCAAAGAGATTTTGAACAGCCTCTAACATTCTAGGGGCCATATTCTCAAGGAAGTGGCAGAGAGAGGTGTTAGCCTTCTTGGCTTAACGCCTCTCTCAGCCACTTCGGAAACGCAAGGCTGCACCCTATTCTCAAGGATATTGTGCAGCCTCGCGTTTCCCCCTGCGATGGCGCTAAGTTTCACAACTTAGCGCCAACGCAGGCACCCTTGCACCAGAGTGCAAGGGTGTCTGCAAGCAGGGAGGTTTCTTTATGTACAGGAAGGTGTCCCTTCCTGCGCATAAACAAACCTTAAATGCCAGTTTGTAACTTACATGTGTGCTGCTTCATGCAGCACACATGTAAGTTACAAAACGGCATTTTAAAAAAAGGTTTGTTTATGTACAGGAAGGGACACCTTCCTGTACATAAACCTACCATGGCATTTTGCTTTTTCCATGGAAAAAGCAGAAACGAGGAGAAATAAAGCATTTCTCCTCGTTTCGCCACCTTAAGACCAGATTTTTCCTGGTCTTAAGTTTGGCGCTACCTCCTATTTACGCTGCCCTTGTGAATAGGAGGTAGCGTCAGACTCAATGGGTGTTGCGGTGGAACGCCCACCGCAACACCCACTGCACGCCCCTTTCACGCTAAAAACAGCGTGAACGGGGCCCTATTCACAAGGCAGCGTTAAGCCGCGTTAAGCCACTTAACGTGGCTTAACGCTGCCTTGTGAATAGGGCTAAGCCCCTATCGCCACAACAACGTCACTGAAAGTGACGTTGTGGTGGCGATGGGGGCTTGAGAATATGCCCCAAGGTTTTTAAAGACCCAGTGATTTACTCAACGATTCTTAGATGTCAGTGCTATGGTTCAATCTCCAGCTCGTATAACAGGAGGGGGAAGGATGGTCAATTCAAGACCCAGTTATATAAAGGAAAATCTACAGTGGGTTTTTACACGCTTGCTACTGAAAATTGCAGCTCACTAGTTTTTAAAACTGCAGCGGCCCATTTTCCAGTGAGATCTGTATACGTTTTGACAACATGTATTGCGATGGATTTTCCAACTAGAAATGCAGTGCCTTGGGTTATGGATTCTTGTCCAGAAGTTACAGCTACAGTGGCCCAATGCCACAATTTAATACATTCACTTTACTAGCCAAGATGTGAGTTGCTTGCAAAAGAGCCGCCTTAATTTTTGATTATTTAATTATCTGCAAAAGCAGATCACCTATCATCATATACCCTGCCACCTCTAGTTACCTATGGAAATGCAAAAGGAGGATTAATATAACATCGAAAGAGAAGGCAAATGAACTTTGCTATCTTACCTTCTTCTGTGGCTTAGCCAGACTATCATTTGTCAGTTCAGACACACATTTCTCTGCTTTACCACTAGAATTGACAAACTTCAGAACTTCCTTTACCATGACTTTCAGTATAGATGGGAATTGCAATAGGCATCTATTCCAGTGAATTTGAACTTGCCAATAAATTGGCCTTACTTCTGGTTGCATTGATTAGTATGCAACAAATTATCGACGAAGATATGAATTAAAAACATTACCCAGAGTTTTTTAAAGTTTGGAGGTGGGGAGGGAGGGTTTATTTCTAGTCATGGAAGCAGGTTCTTGATGTGCTCTGAGGGGCAGATTTACAAGAACTGACACATCTCTGCATATCAGCAGAGATGCGTCAGTTAATTTGCGTCACGCAAAAAAACCCTTGCGCCACCATGGATGCGTCGCAAGGATTGACAGATGCGTGACGCATCTGTTGGCGTAAAGGCAATGCATTGCTGGAGTCGTGTCGCAAGCACGACGCAACTCCAGCAATGCTCAGGAATGCCTATTCCTATTATGCTGCGTCACTCCTTACACCTGCTTCAAGCAGGCGTAAGGTTTTGACGCAGTGGCATCGTAAAAGTGACTCAGTGAAATCTTGTAGATTTTACTGCGTCACTTTTACGAGGCTTTCTTGCGTTGGAACGCCCACCCTGCATACATTATACCTGATGCAGGTATAACGTGACGCAGGGCTTTACAAAGTGACGCATCTCCATAGATGCGTCACGTTGTAAATGTGTTGCAACGTGGCACATTGTTTACGCCGCTGCTGTGTCACAAAAGTGACGCAGCGGTGGCGTAAAAGTGTCGCAAGGGGCTTGTAAATCTGCCTCTGAATTTCTAATGCCAAATTCCACTCTGTTAAATTTGGAAACACAACCGACAAGAGATTCATGACCATTCCTTTAAGATTATTATTTCCCCTGGGCTTTTCTGAAAGGCCAATGATATGAATGTTGATTCATCTAAAATGATTTTCTGATTGTTCCAATAAATACTCCAACAGTTATTCCTTTTTCTGTAGCACCTGGTTTTATTTTATTTTAATCTGGGATCGGTTCTTCAGATTAAATACGAGCCAGGAAACCTTATCTGTGGATTAACTGATCACTGTCATTTTGTCATTCTGTCAGCTGTAGCACTTGTCTATCCTCTGATAACTAAGGCCCAGATTTACCAAGACTTTGCATCAGGTTTGCGTTACTTCTTTAAAGTAAAACCAATATAAAATCTGCTGGTAAGATTTACAATTCAAGGCAAATCAATATTTGCGTTGCAATGCAATCCAAAGTAATATAACGCAGTGCAATGCTCTGCCTTGCATTACTTTCCATCAATGGACCGTTTCATGCGTGGTGCGTGGGCGATCCCTTACAACCACCCTTGGCTTTTGATGCAAATCCCTATCTACAAAGAATTGTAGACAGGGATTTGGACCATTCTACAGCACACATACGAAGAGGGAAATACCTTAAAATTTAGATGTTATAAGAAAGGGACCCTTACCTGTACAAAAACTTTACTTACCACAACACAGATGCAAGGGTTTCTGTGTTGGTGCATGGCAGTCAAAAGTGTGCCAGCACAGGAAGAGAGCAGAACAGCACCACATCTTTGTAGATATGCCACTGTTCGGCTCTCTCCCATTCACGCTACGTAGTGCAGCAATTTTACTTGCTGTGCTGCGTTGGGTGATTTCTTTGTAAATTTGGCCTAAAGTGTTTACTTCAGCTAGGCTCCTGTCAGCTTTCCATTAGGTTTGCTCTAACACTAACTGGATTCGTAGTATTACTCCAATTATAGACTTTAAAGTTGGATCTTGAGTCCATTGCACATCTCTGTTCTCCCTCCTGCTCTGGCCTTCAGTAGCTCCATGCAATCTGCTGTGGTTTTCCTCTCTTTGATTAATTAGGGTATTCTGTCAATCCAACGAGATCGATTTTTGGATCTCACATTTTCTGTTAATTGTTAATTGGTAAATGTGATTAAATATTGGGTTTTACATTGCAGTAAAAGGGACCCACCCAGTGTAGTTTCTTAGTATTTTTGGTTTGTGTGATGTTAAAGAGCATGCTCTTGTTAATTTAAATTCAGACCCCAAATCTGTATCATAATGTACTATTGTTAGTGTGTTTGGTGGTGTCTTCGGTTTCACCCCGCATCCAGCATAACCTGATCCTTGATTAGTGTCTTCTACAGTGCCAAGTTGGCTATCTCTTGAACTAAGGTCTTGACTAATTTGGATTCCTTTCATTGGGCTTAACTCACTACACAGATTTGTCTTTCTGGTCTTTAGGACCTATTTAGACACTTCTTGTTTGCCTATGACAAGAAATACAAATCCAAGCCAACCTGGAATGACTAAAAGCAAACCCCGACACATGTTTTTTGCTCTAGTTAGAGCACGGCGACACACTGAATTTGCTCACCTCAAATGGCTGTGGCGTAAAGGGCATTGTGCTAATCCTATGCTTAAAAACTCTGCTAGAAAAACAGATATTTGACATGAGCAGATTCAAAGTCTCATAAGTGTTGTAGGGTGCTCCATATAAAGCACCTGCTCTCTGCCTAAACTTGACAACTACCCAGAGTTCCTTGCTTCCTATTTTGCATAATTTATGCAGCACTTTAAGCCTGAAAGGTTATTGTCTTAAGTTATACTGGGTGCTCCCTTGTGTCTTGACAAAGCTATACCTCCCTGATGAGCTCTTACTGAGAGCAAAACACATGTCAGGGGGTTGATTTTATTCATTCCAGGATGGCTTGGATGGTATTTTACCAATCCAGAACTTTTATTACTGTGCCTGGAGTGGTATAAGGCTTTTGTCATTTTTCAGTTTGGTGTAGATGACAGTGTGCTAATCCTATGCTTAAAGACACTGCTAGAAAAACAGACATTTGTGGTGAGCAGATTCAGGGTGTCGCTGGTGTTGAAGGGTGCTTTATATAAAGGAGCTGTTCTCCATCTAAACTTGGGAACTACCCAGAGTGCCTTGCTTCCTGTTTTGCATAATTTGTGAAGCACTCTAAGCCTGAAAGGGTATTGCCTTGACTTATACTGGGTGCTCCCTTTGGTCTGGACAAAGCTATAACTGTCTGATTAACTATAACTAGAGTGAAACACATGTCAGGGGGTAGCTTATATTAATTTTAGGTTGGTTTTGATGGTATTTTTTCCAATCCCAAGCTGTGATACTGTGTCTTGAGAGGTAAAATACTTTAGTGATTTTTCAGCTCAGCTTGGATGGCACTATGCTAATCCTATGCTTTAAGACTTTGCTGTAAAAATTGCAAAAGGCTTTGTCCCTTTCTAGCTCAGCATGGATGGCACTGTGCTGCTCTCAAGCCCTGCATTAACGACGCATTATATGGCACCCTTGGCTCCCAAAACCGCCTCACCTGAAGTTTGAGGGTGACTGGCGGTGAGGGGAGTCCCCGGAGGCGACCTGCAACCCCCGGGGGTCGAGATCGGCAAGGGGAGCGTCCCGGAGAATGGAGCCCGCGGCGCCACCTAAAATGGCGGCTGACACCGACTCTGCTTCCCGCTCCGAGTGCGGTGGCCCCGAGTCACAAGGGGAGCCCCGCGATAACCACTGAGGCAGCGGACCCCGAGGCACTGCGTTGTGGACCCCCCCACCGGCCGCCCTTGCAGCTCCGTTGCTGGAGCGCGACTCGTGGTGTTGCCCGAGACCGGAGGGTGACGCTCTGAGCCGGGATCCCCACCAGCTGGAGAGGACCTTCAGGGGCATGACGGCCCCCAGCGGTGAGTGGAGCTCCGGTTGCGAAGAGGGGCGGGGGGCTCCCTAAGCTAAGCTTGCCATGGTCATTGGAAGCACCCATTAGACTGGCGCCTGACTTTAAGATGGCGGCGGTCAAGCGCCATCTCACAGCCTTTCAGGGGAGCCCCTACCCGCGGTCCCGTTTTCGGCAAGCTGCCTCTGCCATGGCGCCCTCTCTACATGATTAGGGAAGTCGTGAGACCACCAGAGGTTAGCCTGTGGGGCAAATTCATGTTTTAATTGAATCGTAGGCGTTTCTGGACTAAAGACTTTCGGTCACCCAAGACCACCACCCTTGAGTGCAACACCACATGAACACCTGGCTGAACAATGGCAAGAATTTCCTGCTCTGTTAATATGTAATATATAATTGTCCAAGCCTAATCGCTGTTAAAATGTAATCCTGAGTGAATTTGCAATTTGTATATATATTTATCTTTAACCACTAGTATATGTAGTAGACCTTTGTACTTACTACCATTCCTATGTGATTTTAGAGTTTATCTGTTTGTATCTCTTCCTTGAGTGACTTTACAGTTTATACATTTGCACTTTTTCCCTCCACTTGTATATATAACTCCAACCACTAGTATATGTAGTAGACCTTTGTACTTACTACCATTCCTATGTGATTTTAGAGTTTATCTGTTTGTATCTCTTCCTTGAGTGACTCTACAACTTGTACATTTGCAAATTTTCCCTCCTTTCGCTCCACTTGTACATTTGCAATTTTTTTTTTTCCTGTTTATATCTCTTATGTAACTCATGTAATCCAAAGTCCTTATGTAACGCAACTGGTTCTTTTGTAAAGCGCTCTGACACCTTCGGGTAATGTTCGCGCTATATAAAATCGCATTAAATAAATAAATAAAATAAAAAAATATGCTCAAAAACTTTGCTACAAAAACAGACATTTGAGGTGAGCAGATTCAGAGTGTTGCTGGTGTTGAAGGATGCTCCAGTTAAAGGAGCTGCTCTCTGCTTAAATTTCTGAACTACCCAGAGTTCCTTGCTCCCTGTTTTTCATAATTTATGTGGCACTTTAAGCCTGAAGGGGTATTGTTTTGGTTAACAAAATATATGCCGTTTTTTTACATTATTATTTAACATTAAAATATTTTTCTTAAATTATTTTGAAGTTTAATAAACTGTTTTTTATTTTTCACTATACTTTACCATAGGGAGATCTCTGCCCTGGTGTCAGAGACCTTCGTCTACATGTGAATAGTTACAACTTTCAGGGCATGGGGACATGTATCTCTACACTTTGGAGTCATTTTGCACTCAGAAATTGCGACTGGCTAAAAGCACTAAATCTACTCCGAAGTTTAAGAGTAAATTTATACATGAGTAAATCTACACATGTAAATTTACCAATGTGAAGAGGACCCAGTATGTTACAAAAACAAGTTGCCTGTTTCAAAATTAACCAGCGGTGTGGGCTTTGCGTGTTTTCACCTCAGGGTGTCTCTTATGTGTCCATTGAGTGTGTTCTATTTTCATTGTTCACAAATATCTTAAATGGTACAAAGTAGTTCAGTGCAAAGTGAAACTCCATACATTCTAATATATTGTTGTTATTGTTAGAGTGTTAGTGGATTTGTAATCATAGGATTGCAAGGTATAGGCTTCACTCAGGCTGACATTGGAGTATGTATTGTGTTTCCTTTATGCGTCTTTTTAGGTTTCACCTGCACAGCGCTTGCACTGTGCTTGTGAAGTCTATTGTTTTTAATCTATCTTAAAAGGGACTTACATACGGCCTTCATTTTTTATTGGTCCGTATGCTTGCCAGTTTGCTTTCCTCCATTTCTATTGGTTGTAGCCTGGTCTCCCTTCTGCATTTCTCTTATCAGTTTCCAGTGGCCTAACTGCTCATTCCCATCCGTGTTGGTGGTTCGATCTTTTTTTCTTCTGGTTAATGCTGCATACCGTTCACTGTTTTCATTTGGTTATCTTTCCCTCTAAACACCTAATATTGCTATATTTTACTACTAGACAGGCGGTCACAATTGCAGTTACCTTGCAGTTAAAAGGGGCGTGATTTAAATTGTGCAGCAGGTGCAGTGGCACTGGGGCCAAAAGCTCTAGGGACCCCACTAAACACAAATTATTTCTAAATGTTACTACTAAACAGATAGTCACAAGTGCAGTTATCGAGCAGGCACTAGGGTCATGATTACAATGGTGCAGCAGGTGCAGTGACACCAGGACCAAAAGCTCTAGGCACACCACTAAACACCTAATATTGCTATATTTTGCTGGTAAACAGGCAGTCACAAATGCAATTATCTTGCAGGCACTAGGATCATGATTTGAATGGTGCAGCAGGTGCAGTGGCACTGGACTCAAAAGTTGTAAGAACTCCTCTAAACACCTAACATTGCTATATTTTACTACTAAACAGACAGTCACAATAGCAGTTACCTTGCAGTTAAAAGGGGCGCGATTTGAATGGTGCAGCAGGCGTAGTGGCAGTGGCACAGTGGTCAAAAGCTATAGGGACCCCACTAAACACAGATTATTGCTAAATTTTACTACTAAACAGGCAGTTATAAGTGCAGTTACCTAGCAGGCACTAAGGTTATGATTTGAATGGTGCAACAGGTGCAGTGGTACCGGAGCCAACAGTTGTCATAACTCCTATAAATACCAAATATTGCTATATTTAGCTACTAAACAGGCAGTCATAAAAGCAGTTTTCTAGCAGGCACTCGGGCCATCATTACAATAGTGCAGTGGCACCGGGCCTAAAAGGTATGGGACTTTCTTTCTTACGTTAAGGCTGTACGCCGTTATGTTTACCGATACTTATCTTCCCCTGGCTGCACTCATTTAAAACGTTCTTGTTCATCTCTGCTTTAGTGGGTGGAACTTTTAACAAATTTTCACATTCTTTATGATATTGTTCCACTAATAAAATTACATTTCTTTCTGTGCCATGTGTTTGTCGCTAATAAATATTTTTTTTTCTGTGTCATGTGTTTGTTGTTAGTGTATTATATAGCTTAAACCCGAATGAAGTCATTGCATTGCTTTACATGAGCACGCTCCGTGGTGCCCTGAAGGGATGTTTTAACTTGCTTTATCTGTTGGGACAGTTTCTATATAGTATTAGAGAGCCAGACAACTGCCGCAGACTCTTGGATTGTAAACACGGTCATGTGCCTGTTCTAAAAGTATTCCTTGAGTTTTGTGATTGCAGCTTGTTCCTTTTACTGGCTGAGAAGGGAGGCTGTATAGTTTCAAGAGCAGTGAATTCAAAAATTCCAGCGGCTGGGCATTGCTGTCGCATTGCATCAAAGCCTGTCTTCGTGAGCAAGCGGGTTTGGTGACTGTATGGGATTTGTGCTGGTGTTCTTTTTTGTGGAAAGTATCTATTATTTTGGAATACTTTTAAATTTAAAAAAACAATTTTTTTCTTGTTTGGTGTCAGTTCTCCACGTTTTTAACATCAAACGTTTAGCTTAGTAAGCAGGTAGAAGGTAAGACTGGCTGTTTTTTGGACATGTCTTTACTGTGCAGATTGTATTGTTCTAGCACCAAAAACATGTTATATCATTTGCTGTATTTTCCGTTGGCCATATGAATAAGCAACCTGGTAATTGAGTGATACTCTGTAAACTGAAGCAGGAGCAGCCCCCCGTCCTTGGCGATGAGAAACAGCCTCATAAGACGGTGCAGCCCACCATGGTTCCTCCGAATGGTGTTCTTTGGCTGGTGTGGTGTGTGGATTTGGCACCAAATACTTATCAGGGTCCCGTGCTGCCTACATTTTTCCTGCATGGCGTTTGCTTTGGACCTTACTATTTGATGAAAACTACTGAGTGAAACCTTTCCAGACTTTGCTGAAATCGGCAATCTATTGACCTAATACTATCTCAAATATACAGCCTTGAGGAAGTCTTCAGAAGAAACACATGTTAGCTGCCTATCTGTAATGAAGAATGTGCTTCTACTGAACCACCATATGTCTGTGCAGAGAATAAAGCATCTTTGACTACACACTACAAATCTGAAACAAGAAGATTATTATATCTAATTTATACTTCAACCATGGACTGCATGTGTGTGCTTGGGTTTTCTTATTGAATATTGCCAACCAGGATTCCTGTGTTCCGGCTACGACACCCAGGTGGTGGGGTCCTTTACCGAAAGAGCACCATGGCAAGAAATACTTATTTTGCTTTTACTACTGACTTTGCCGTGATATTTCTGTGCTACTATCTATGTGCGGGGTTAGATGGCATAGCCACCATTGTTTTTCAGGTTGAAGCAGGAGTTATTGCCTAATAGTGAGAATTTTGGAGTTCATCTTTCTGTGGATGTAAAATGCATTCATATTTATTTGCATACTTTTAATGCATGGTATTTTAGCTTAATAATTGCTAAAAAGTGTTTGAGTTCTCCATAGTAATTTAAACAGCCTCCTGTATTTTCGTTGTGATATAATATAAAATACATCAACTGCACATTCTTAAGAAAGGCAAAGGCTTTGTCTAATTTAGCTCGCTTTACGCCTGGTATTTTAGCTTAATAAATGCTAAAAAGGGTTTGAGTTTTCCAAAGTAATTTAAACAGCCTCCTGTATTTTCATTACTATATAATATAAAGAACACCAGCTGCACCAACTGCACAATGTTAAAACATGCTAAGTGCAGGTATCTAGCAGGCACTATGGTCATGATTTCAATAGTGCAGCAGGTGCAGTGGCACCTGGACTTATTATAACAAATGTCTTGAAAAAAATACAGTATTTGTTACAAAATAAAAACTTCAAAGTATGTAGCACAGTAATGAAAAAAGGCAACAGTGTGCTGTTTAAATGAAGAAAAATTGTAAACCATAATTAACATAATGCCAATGACGATGCAAGTGCAAACATTTACTGCATGCTCATTATTGTTTCAGAGTTTATGTTCATGTTTAAGTTTTTTCGCCATTATAAAAAAAATAACTTTGTAAGAGAAATCTGTAATAAAAAAAAAACTTGCCCATCTCACTAAAACAATAATCTCACTTTCTGTATGTTTCTTTCACTTATATTGCACAACTGCTCATTTGAAAAATGTTAACTTAATTTTCATTTGTTTATCTTAACAATGGATAGTAACCAAACAACACCTTTTCATCTAGTTTTTGTAATCCTGTTTTTTGGGATTTGCAAAAACAGCAGTTACGCTGTACTTGTATGGTTTTTCATCCACCCTTTACCTATTCTCCCCATAGCTGCACCATTTTCAAGCCAACTAATCAGGTACATATTTTTTTAATCTTTTACCTAATCTCCATACTTTATAATACCACTAGTAACAACACAATATATTGCCTTTTTGTACATAAGCAAGTCATAATACTTTAACAGACTTTCTGTAACTTATATTGTACAACTACTGAGCAAGCTACAACTTCCAACCAAAACAAAGCTTATTATTAATCACATAGGCGAAACCTAATGCATTTACTAATGCTTGTTTTATAAGTGTTTGTGAACAAGTAAAAGGGCATACTCTTTGGTGCAATGTAAAAATTCATATCTCATAATATTGTGTTGTGTGCCTCAGGGAGCATATGCCTAGGCTTGCGCTTCACCTAATGCTGACCTCAGGGTACATGTTGTGTGCATCATGTATGGCTGTTCTGTGTCCCTTTTCTGTGTTCTATCACGATGCTCGTAAAGATCATAAGTAATTAAAAATGTCTTGATCTGTGGCGGCTCCTCCGCTATGGCAGAGGAGCGTCGCCCCACTACTTCCTCGCAGTGCGAGAAGCAAAAACATAAAATGGTAATAACTTTTAGTTATTACCATTTTATGTTTCCTTTGCCGGTGGGTTGGGCTGCTCTGCTTACGGAGCAGGGCAGAGGAGGAGTGGTTTGCCCACTCCTGAGTGCGCAATGACTGTTTGGTCGGCCCTCTCGGGCCGCCCAAACCACTCATGCGCACTTTCCCCTTCGCCATGCAGGCTACCTGCTTCCTGTTCCTGTCCGAGTCGGAGGCAGGCGAGCAGAAGCAGAGAAGACGCGGGACCCGGCCTCAAGGTAAGTTTTTTTATTTTTTATTATGACCATACCCGCGCAAACACCCCGCCTGACCCTCCCCAAGCGTGACCCCCCACGCCCGCCCGCCCACCCGACCCCGTGCCCACCCCCCCACCTGCGAGCCATGCCGGCCGCAACTGGCTTGATGCATAGCGAAACAACTTATGTGACAATATCAAGTTGTTTGTCTAAGAGGGAGGATGTACATTTATAGTCTGCCATGGCGTGGGCTTTGTTTACACCGACCTTGGGGTGTGTGTTTTGCTTGTTCCTTACGTGCCCTTTCAGTGCGTTCTTTGTTTCAGAAAGCAAACAATTCTGCTAAATGGTTTGGTGCACTTATGGTTTGCCAAAGCCCTGGATTCACCCATGACAACATCAAAGTTTGCTTGTTCTGTGTGCTTTGTGTGTATTTCGCCAGATATTCTGTGAAAAAATAGATAGCACCACCATGTGGTGAATAAATACGTGCAGGCCTTTAGAAAAATGTGATGGTGCCAAGCACCAGCAAACACCGCACAAATTAAGCACTGCACAATGGAGCCCCCAAATACCATTGAAATGTATTTGTTGCTTTTCATTCTTAATTTGCAAACTTGTAACATTATCACTCTGAGCACGCATGAACTTATGTGCATTGAATTGCTCGCAAACGTTTTGAAAAATATACACATTTTGAGCTCTTCCATGCCCATCCATCTCACAATTAACTTAGAAAATCTAGAAGTTAATGCACAAGTAACTGAGATTACTATTTCTAATTGCTTGATTTTATGTCTTTTAATGAATTCCACTTGGATCTTAACTGTACCTGAGCTTAAATGCTGTCCGCAGAGTTATCCGTACATTTTCTGTATCTGGAGGAGGGAGCTGCAAAAATGTTGCCTTTTGGACATAGCCTCGCATTTTGGCCATTTTCCCCTGTTCGCGATAGCTAAAGCCGCCATCTTTGGTGAGTGCACGCTCTAGAGTCTGGTGGCCCAGGTGCATCTAAGGCAGGACACGGCGAGGACGCACGCAATGGGCACGCCAAAGGCAAGCCCGTCTGCGCTCGTCAGCGTCCCGGAAGCGTCTAGCGCCAGCCACTATGTACGAATTGACCCTGAAGATAAACTGAAATATTCCTATAGCTCATTACAGTTACACAGGCTAGCCCCAGTACGGACTTGTGTACCTTTAGCTCTAGACTCTTTAGCAAAGTTAGGTGTAATTTTCATATGAACTCAATGGACCTTTGCAAAAATTTCAGTTTGCCACCTGAACTGATGAGCAGAAAGGCCCCGGGCTTCTCGGCTGCCCTAATTAATGCACGCTCACTCTCTAAACATGCAGTTAACATCTACGATTTGCCATGCGAGGAGGATGCAGATGTATTATTCACCACAAAAAAGTGGCTAACTGATTCCTCTCGCTTTGATATATGCTCTGCAATTCCTAATGGCTACAAAATACGCAGAGAGGGTCGCTTGAACGGTAGAGGAGTGGGTGTGGCTATGATTTATAGGGAGAGTTTTACATATACATCAATACCTATGGTAGGCTTGGAAGGAGCGGAGGTAATGGGCTTCTGCGTCACCCTATCCCCAATCAATCAGTAGCGGGAGCCTTAGTCTATAGACCCCCGGGACCGCAGGCTCCTTCCTTACCTCTCTGTGTAATGCTTTCTCACCCCTGGCACTCAGATACTCCCATTTCATTATCCTAGGTGAATTCAACCTTCACATGGATATGATTGAGGTTAAGGAAGTAGTAACACTACGGGAGAGTATCTCTGCTCTGACCATGACCCAGACTGTATTCACGCCCACTCATCAAGCTGGCCATACCCTTGATCAGATTTTTTCGAACATACCTCTAGAAGTCGACACTCCCACTCCTTTAGTCTGGTCGGACCACTATACTGATTGAGTTTAGGTGGGCCAGTGTAGGGAGGTCTGTACCTCAAGTAGGGTCCACATCTAGAGCGACAAGAACCTTTCATAAAATTCAACCTGAGGTTTTTTGTAGGGCACTGGAGGAGAAAAGTTCTTCTCTCTCAGGTAATGTTGGCACCTATGTTGACCTTATGGACAACTATATTGGATCCTCTACTCACGCCTTAGCCCCTGAATGGTCACAGCAGTCTCGTCGAACTAAGCCTTCCAATTCATGGTATATTGACTCCCTTAAAGAGGCAAAAATTGAGTGCTAGCACTTAGAAAGACAATAGAGCGTGTTCTACAGTCCAACGGCCAAAACTAGGTACAGCGTAGCTTTAAAAAAGTATCAGAAAGAAATTAAAATATCAAATAAAATCATGCTTTGAAGCCAGAATTTTAAAGGCTGGTAATCGAGAGAAGTTTTTAAAATAGTGGAGTCTTTTACATCCCCAGTGGCCTGTATATGTCAGCAGAATGGTGTGAACAACTGGCTCACTACTTCTAGGATAAGATTTCCAATATTCAAGCCTGTCTCCCCCCCTGATGGAAGGAAGAGAGATCGGACGACAGTCAGCCAGTCAATCAAACTTCCAACTCAACCCCTTCTTTGGCTAGATCTGATCCGATCTTCCCGGAAGGGTCACTATCCACAATTGGTAGCCTTAAATCAGGTTCTCCATCAGACCCTTGGCCCATGAAGCTTCTGGCTCTGGGAGCAGAGGCTATCAACCCCCTGGTCTAAAAATCTTCTGAATGCCTCAGAGGCTAAAATTGTGCCAGTGCTGAAGAAACCCCAGGCGGTAGTTACAGACCCGTCTAGTTACAGGCCCATTTCGCTACTTCCGGCCCTCTCGACTGTTTTGGAAAAACATGTCAATCAGTAGCTATCCCAATACTTGGAAAGCAATGATTTGCTGCATCCATGTCAATTCGGGTTCCGACCCAGTTGTAGTACCGAAACAGCGCTTGTAGAGGTGGTCGACTATATCAGGGGCACCCTAGATGTGTCAGAGCAATGCTGGTTATGATGGATCTCTCAGCAGCATTCAATACGATACCCCACTCCACTCTCCTGGCTTGCCTCCAGTCTTTCAGGATTAGAGCGCAGGCATGGAAATGGCTGGCTTTTTTTCTTGAAAGATAGGGGTCAAGAGGTGTGGTGTCCCCCATTTGCATCTGGACCTCGGGATCTTGAGGTAGGAGTACCTCAGGGCTCCGCTCTAAGCCCTACACTATTTAACATATATCTTATTCCCCAGGCACACTTGGCTGAGACCCTGGGTGCTAAAATAGTCTCATATGCTGATGACACCCAGCTGCTGTTTTCTTGGGGTAGGGATGAAACTTTCCTGGCAAAAAAATCTGAACTTGTCTGTCAGAAGTTTTCCAATGGCTATCCTTCCACCAACTGAAGTGTAACGCGGGAAAGACTGAGCTTCTCTTCTTCTGCTCAAGATCGGAGGAGCCCTGGCAGGCCTTTTGGCCAAAGGATGCTCCCCCACCACTTACTCACACTAGCTCTGTTAAAAATCTAGGCATTAAGTTTGATGGTGTGCTCTCCTTTCTTGCACAAGTTAATGCAGTAGTTGGTACCTGCTTTGGCATGTTGCGAATGCTTAGGAAGTTCCTGCATTTTCTGTCCCTGCTGGCTCGGAAATTGGTCGTCCAGGTTCTGATAACATCTATTCTGGATTATGGCAGTGCATTGTACCTGGGCCTGCCTGACTGTTTGAGCAGTAGGTTGCAAGTGGCCCAAAATGCAGCTGCCAGAACGATACTCAGCCGACCTCTGAGAACTCATGTGTCTCCGTTTCTCAGAGAATTGCATTGGCTTCCCGTCAGGAAGAGGATTACTTTTAAGACCTTGCTGTTAATCCATAGAGCTCTGCATAAGTCAGGCCCAGGGTACCTGAGAGCGAGAATCTGTTTTTATGCCCCTTCCAGAAATCTGCGCTCAGCCAATCTCTTTTTGGCCAAAATGCAACGGATCCGTAGGTCCAGAATGGGGAGCAGGTCCTTCTCTTTTTTGGGACCGTCTCCATGGAATAAACTCCCTCTGGAATTAAGACGCATCACATCCACCCCTCTGTTTTGGAAGAAGCTGAAAACCTGGCTTTTTTCAAATAATTGATTCAGATCTCTTTTGCTTCTCTGCTTTTCCACTGACCATGCAGAGCGCCAGGACACTCTTTGGAGTAGCAGTTGCGCTGTAGAAATGTCTTTTACATTACATTACAAGATGCAGACTGAGACAGCACAGCTCGCAAACAGGGAGAGGCAACCACTGCTCCCTGTTTCCAAGCTGTGCTGACTGCAGTTCATACACAAACCTCGAGAATGTCCAAGCTGCGCTTCAGAAAGTGCAATGCCTAAAAACACCCTCACAGATATACTCTGCGCCAGCGCACACATGATAGTGGACACTCCAATGTCTTCACTCATGTTCTTCATGATAGGACTGTAAAGCTGTCATTGGACATCACTATTTTCAGAATATGAAAAGAAGCGATACGCTGCTAGCTCAGGGCGCAAGATTATTGCACATCAATGCAATTCACACTAAAACATCAGTACAGAAAAAATGCAGATATGGTATTTTACGATTGTGCCAGTTTTGTTTTACGGAAAGCAAATTTATTTATTTTTTCTGATTTTATTGTATCTGCAGTTATTTTTTGGTACATAATATTTTTAGTTGATCCTATTTTCGAACAAGGGGCCTGTGTCATCAATTCAAGGTGTCGGTTCTTATTGGATTTTCTTTCTTTTTATAAGGTACATTAGGTTTCTGTTTGATGCTCTGCTTTTTTGGAGAGACACTATCGCAGTGGTCTGAAGAAGCAAAAGGGTCCATTTGTTTAATCTGATAAGCAGCAAAAGACATGGGGCAAAGCACTAAGGACCACATTCCACGTGCCCAAGATGGGGTGGACTGCGTGAGTTACCGAACGCATCGGAATTCTGAGTTATGGGGCAATACAGTGCATTTTACTAGGATATTTAAGCTTCTGTGGTAGACAAACTATTGAAGAAAAACTCTGCGGAAAAATGGGGAATTACCGGGGAATCAATAGCACTATTCCCAATTCTTCTGTATTTCCTAATTTCCAAGGTTACCGTCAGTATAAACCAGGGCTGGACTAGGAACGCAAACGAGCCCTGGCAATTACCTCGGACTGGCCCTGGGTGTGGGGGGATGCTGGTGGGAAACACTGCTGCTGCGCTTTTATTACACAGGGCTGATATTGCAGCATTGCTGCAAAACCGGCCCCCAGTAACAAAAACGGCTCCCACCCTTCCGGCCCACCAGGAAAATGCCAGGTGCCCGCCACCGCCTGTCCGACCCTGGTATAAACCTCCTGTTCCCTCACTTTTCCCATGAGTTACCGATATGTATGGTATCTGTAACTCTGGTTAGGGAGGGGACCAGCACGAATTGTATCGAGTTCCTTAGCATTTCAAGTGACAAGAAAGAACTTGGTGTTCATGACTTTTAATTCGAATACTTGACTTTCCAGTCAATGTTCTAAAGATATGATGCTTTTCAATGGAGGTAATATTGGATTGGACAATGCTGAGACTCATTCAGGTGGACAATGAGATGATAAACACAATATGGTAGGTAAAAGCGAAGGTCTCCTATGCTTCATTGTCCCTTTTTGCACTAAGTATACAGAACACAGAGAATAATAGATGGCTATATGCCAACAGTGAGCTTGTTTACCTCCAGTAATTCATGTGACATTATAGAAAACAAGTTCAAACCTCAATTTGTCTCTGACGTCTAGAATGTCTCTTGGAACCCCAAGAAGGAATACGTCCCATTATTGACAGCTACCATCTACAATTCTATGTTGCATATGGCCCCATAAGCATCCCTAAAAGCTGATCCCATTGATCAGCTGAGAAGGGGGAGAGGAGTTATGGGGCAGCCACACAAATAATCACTTCCGCCCCGCTCCCACTTTCCCCAGCCTCTCTTCCCATCAGAACTGAAAAATACAGCACCCCTCCCTTGGGCTTCCTTCCTACACCTAAAAATAAATCCTTTTTACCTGTCATCAGGCCACCCTCCAGCACTCCCCTTAATGACACTCCTGCTTCACCCGAATATTCAAGGAAAGTATCTGCTATCATGTCACTCATTGCCAGAACCTTTGAGGTATTTTCTCCTCCTCACAGCTTGGCGACAGTGCTCTCCACTCCCACTGAGAAACAGTGGTGGCTGATGGATCCTAAAAGTGGTGAGCTGAAACTTGAAATTGGCAAGGTTTGAAAGCAAACCTTCAAACTCTTTCCACCTGTTCCAAGATACTTGCCTAAGGCCCCAACCAGAGACGTTTTAAGACATGGGCAGAGTGGGCTCTGGCCTAGGGCCACAGCCTTTCAGGGGGCCCCCTGATAGATCTGGCTCTGTTCTCATCACAGTCCTGCCTTGATGACCTTGACTGATTCTTAACCCCTTCGATGCGCCCGTCGGCCAATGGCCGTCGCGAGCACTACCTCCGTAGTGCTGCGCACGTCCGTTGGCCGACGCGGCCCCGCCCACTCAATTAAACCGCCGCACTGCGGCGGAATTGCAGCCGCGGTTAAGCGGTTAAACATAGATTGTTTTAAATACTATTTTACATATATTTTTTAATATGAGTGATGTGTGGGAGTTTATTGCAGATATTTCACAGAGAAACGTTTGTTTTTCAACACCATATAACATCCACAACAAGTTTCCTTTTAGAGCAAAAGAGGTCCTCAGTCGCAGAGATTATTTGCAATAATACTAGTGAGCTGCTGCTATAGTACAATATTGAAAACAAACCTCACTATCCTGAATATTAGATAGAAATACATTTAGAATTTGGACCAGTGTGCCTGTGCAGTGTCGGTACCTGGCCAGAGAGGGCGTGAAAAAGCTGAAATCTGATCATAAATGTAAAGCTGTTGCGAACAGTGGCCCCAAAAATGTTTGGCCCAGGGCTCCCAAAATCCTTAAGATATCCCTGCCCAGACCTCTTCTTGAGGCTGCGGCATCAGCGGTCAACAGTGTCTAGATCTGATAGTTCTATTACAGATAAGCTGTGATGATATGTCTCTGTCTTCTCCGTTCGCCTTTCCTCCTGCATTTCCTTGCTGTCTCTCCTGCTCATGTCCTCTCTTTTTCATCACTGACTCCTCCACTCACAACTCTTATATTGTCCTCCTCCATCCCATTGCTGTTGCTTCCACTCTATTCTCTTATTCTATCCTCCTCTGCTTGCTTGTTGTCCTGTCTGATCTCTGCTCTTGTCCCCTTCACCTTCGACTGCTTGCTGGTTCCTGCGCTCCCTGGCCTTGTTTTGTCCTCCCCAGCCTCTTTCCTATATGCCACAGCACCTCTAAGTTTGACTCTTTCCTGTTGCGTCAGTTGGCCATGAATGTCTGGTGTTTGCGTCTCCAGGACGCCCTTGTTCTGAACCTTCGTAGTAGTAGAGGCAAGCAACATTCATGTTGAGTCCTAGATCCAGTGGTGGCTCCTCCGCTAAGGTGGAGCAGCATCGCCCCACTTCCTTCAAGCAGGAAAAGAAAGGAAAAAATAAAATGATAACGTAATGTTATTATCATTTTATTTTGTGCTGCTGCGTCAGCTTGTGTGAGGGGGCTGGGCGGGGCTGACGAGCAGGGGAGGTGGGTACAACCCTCTTAAGTGTGCAATGACTGTTTGTTCAGCCCTCTCAGGCCGCCCAAAACAGTCATGTGCACTATCCCTGTTCTCCATGCAGGCTGTATTATACCCTGCATGGAGAACATGCCCACCCCTACAGCCCCTGGCTGAGTGCCTTGTCACGGAGCTCAGACCAATCACAACTTTGCAGCATTGTGATTGGTCAGGGGAGCCTGTGTGCTGGGTTCTTCCTGTTCCTGGAAGGCGAGCGCAGGAGCAGAGACGTGGAACCCGGCAGGAAGGTAAGTGTTTTTTTAAAATTATGAGCCGCGTGACCCCCTGCGACACCCCCTACCCCCTGCCTTCCCCCACGCCCGCCTCAACACCCGCGAGCTGTGCCGGCCGCCACTGCCTAGATCCCTCCATTACTAGGCTCCATGAAGAGTATTGTTCTGCCTTGTGAGTCTCTTCATTGAGAACTGAGGCAAGTATGAAAGGCGACCTACCACAGTCAGATGTTAAAGGGAAGACTTGTGGTAAATGTTGTTTCAAACGGGACTGTTCCAAGTACAAGTACAGCATCAGAAATCCCTACGACCTTTTTAAACATTTCTTTTTTCCTCAGGGAGGGGGTATTTGCTTTGGAAGTACACAATGAGAATTTTCCATTTAAGCAATTTAACATGAAAATGCAAAGTCTTATAAAAGTTATAATTTCTAGCCTAATTTAGTTCAGTGAATCATTATATCAGAGTGCACATCATATAATCAATACATGCCAGTAAAAACAGGATCCTAAGCATGCTAATAACATTTCATTGACCTCTTGGTGCCCTAAAAATTACATAAAAAAGAAAACACTATTTGCATTCTATCCTATGTACTAGAATCTAATGGAAAAGCATATTGTTTATAAAGTGGGGAAATGACAAAGTACGGTGTCTATGCTTTCAGGACAAATATATTCATGAAATCTTTACCTATCTTCTACCCAATTACGCTTTCAGTAATAAAAAGGATATACAGCTAGGTTAAATAAGGATAGGGTTTAGGGATTAAAGTGCACTTTTTCACATATATTACCCCCAGGTCCCTCCTGTCCTCGTCCCATTCCTTAACAAAGTGGAGATGACCATCTCCGCGACAGAAAAAAAAGAACAGGAGCATGCTGGGATACCCAAACCACTCCCTCCCACTGGGAGTACATAAGCGGTACCAACCCAGCATGCAGCCTGTTCTTTTTTTCTGTCTTCCGACAGAATGGGACGTGTTGGACTTACCTGCTGGTTGCTTCACTGGACGTCTCGTCGGGGCTGCTGGGCTGTCCTCGCCGTCCTCTTTCCGCGTTCTCCTGGCCTGCCGGGATTGCCAGGAGTCGCGTTGGATTCCGCCCGGCCCTTTGCGGCTGGGGCGCCGTTCCTCCCGGTCCCTTCCGGGTTGCAGTGCGCGTCTCCCTGTGGCTTGGCCGGTCTGGGGGACGCGCGGCTGCGGCTGTTTGGCGGGTCCTGGGACTCAGCTGGGCGATGTTCCTGGGCCCCCTGCCTGGCGTATGGTTTCCTGCCGACCTCCTGGTGCCCCTGCTGCTCGGATGGGTCACTCCGGAGCTGGCCTTGCTGTGGCCTCGGCGGCCGTTTTGGGGGCATTCTCCTCCCGGCGCTGGTTCCCTGGTTCGCGCCTGGGATGGCTGATGGGGGGGGGGCAGTGAGCTGGTGGTGCGCTCTTCCTGCCCCCTTGGTGAGTACCGCATAGCGGTTTCAATTTTTTTCACCGTGGTATGCAGGCTACAGCAGCTTCCTCTGGCACTTTGTGTGTTCCGTCTTCTCACCTCAAGGGAGGATTTCGGACTTTGAGGCACATTCCTTGAGGAGCATGGGTGGCAGTTGGGTGGCGGCATGGACCCGTGACTGTGCTGGCAGGAAGTTATGGGAGTCGTTGCTGCGCACCCAGCGTCCTGCTCATACAATTTCGAGTCCTGCTTCTCATTACGTTCATGATGCAGGTCCATATGCCTCTTTTCTGCAGGTTCTTTGTTCGCCCTACGACCATTCGGGCCTGTCCGCTCATGTTCTCGTATGGTCTCCGGAGTTGTGGTGCATCTACCCTGGTTGGTGCCTTGATGGGGGACCTCCTTGGGGTTCCTGGTGCTGTTGGTGTCCGGGTGCTTCCTTGGTTGTCAGGCTTTAGGTCTTGGCTTCCGGTTCCTCCCTGTGTCCGCCCTGGTCTTGTCTGCTTTCGATGGTGGTCGGGGTCCGGTCTGGCTTTTTCCTGGATGGGAGTTCGCCTGGGTGTTCTTGGGTTGATGGGCTTTTGCTCTTTCCCTGGGGTTCGCTTGCGGCCCTGGCTGGTGTGTCTTCCCCCTTGCTTCTGGTTGCTACCGCCCTGTGTGCCTGGCCCTATGGGGGTTGCCGGGGTTTGGTCCCGGGGCCTCCTTCTTGCGCTCCTTGCGCTCTGCCATTGCGTTGGGTTCGGCTGGTCTCCCTGTGGCCTTGCCCTTGTGGGTTCCTTGCTTTCTTCCGGTGCTGTTGGTTCCCGTCCTCCTCTGGTCTCTCCAGGTGCTGGTGGGTTCCTGTGGGGCTTCTCTTTGCTGGCTCCTGTTCCTGCGTGCTGGCCCTCTGTGCTTTGCTGGTTGCGTGGGGTGTGGGTCGGTTTTTTGTCTCGGTCCGGGGCCCTTGCTGTCTCCGGCCTGTTTCTCTGCTTCCGCTGACCCCTGCTCCTGGGTTCTTGGCAGTCCTTGGGTTCCCTGTCCTGTCTTGGGCCGTAGTTTCCCCTGTGTCACTACCCTCTTTTGGGGTTTTTTTTGCCGGGGGAGGGGTCCTTCGGGGCTTCCTCCATGGGTTGTGTGTTCCCGGGCCTTTTTGGCTTTTTGCTGGCTCGGCGCTTGTTGCTGGTTGGTGTCTGTGCTGGGGGTCGGTCCCTTTTGGGACTGCTGTTGGCCTGTCCCCTTGGTGCTTGCCGCCCTTCGGTTTCTGGCTTGCTGTGCTTTCTTGCTGTGCTGGCCTGCGGCCTTGGCTTCTGTTCTTCCTGCTGCCCGCCCTGTGGTTTGGCCGGCTCGGTCCTGGTTCCTCCTGGGGTGGTGTCTGCTTGCTGGGCCTTGGCTCGCTTTGGGCTGTGTCTCCCAGGGTTTGTTGGCTTCTTCTTGTGGCCTCTTTGCTCTGTCCTCTGGGCCTCCGGCCGTCCTGCCCTTCGGGCTTGTGTTGTCCCTGGTCGGCCCTGGTTGGTGCCTGTTTGGGGTGCGCCTGGGTTTGCCTGTTGCTCTGGCCTGTTCTGGTCGTCCCTGGCTATTTTTTTCCGGGTCCTGCTGCCTTGCAGTTCTTGGGCTTCCTTCGGCTGCCTGCTGCCCATGCACCCGTTGGTTCCTGCCCTTTGAGGGTTCGGGCCTGGTGCGTGAGTGTCTGCTGAGTCTCTGTGGCCTGGTGGTTCTGGTCTCTGACTCTTCCTCTGATGGTTGTGTGTTCGCATCCTGGTGTTTCCTTGCTTGTGGGTCATCAGTCTTGCATTACGGCATTGTTATTTGGCCGCCTGCGCTGTTGGGCGCTTGTTGCATCCTTCCGGGTGCTTTTGCTTGCCCCCTGCTGGGGGTTTTCTGCCTTCTGCGGGTTCGCTTGGTCCTCCCCCTGGTTTTTTTTTGGGAGTGGGGGGGGGGCTGTTGTGACTTGCCTCTGTTCTGGTGGGCCTTTAGCATGTTGGCTTGTTGGGCTTGCCTTCGCGCCTGCCGCTCCTTTTGCCCCTGTGGTGGCTGGGTGTCGTTGGTCTTCCTTGGCTTTTGCCTTAGGTGGCCCCTTGTTCTTCGGGTGCCCGGCTCCTCTGCCCTGCCCTGTCTGCTGTGCCCTTTCCCTACTTGTGGGTGTTGGGTGTCGGCCTCCCCTGGTGTGTGGGCTGCTTTGTTGCTTCCTGCTTGCAGTTGGCTTTGCCTCGGGTCTGGGGCTCTGGCCTTTTCCCTTTGGGGACCTGTTGTTGGGCCTGGGCTCCCACGCAGGCTCTTTTCGGCCTGTGGTGTCTGTCACCCTTGCTCTCTTGTTGGCTCTGGGTGTTCCTTCTCCCCTGGTTTGGGTCTGTTCCCGCTCCCCTGTTGGGTGGTGCGTCTTTGGCTTCTCCGGGCTCCTCGCCTTTGGTTTCTGGTGCCTGGGTTGTTCGGGTGCGCTCTTGGGGCCTGGGCTCTGCCTCTGTTGGGTTTGCCCTTGCGGTCCCTGTGGTTGGCCTCCCGTTCGCTTGTGCGTGTGGGTGACTGGTACGCCTCTTGGCTGGTTGGGTCGAGCTTGGTGCTGTGGGGCCCTTGTTGGCTTGGGGTCCTCTTTTGGTCCCTGCTTGGGTCCTTTCCTGGCCTCTCGTTCTCTTGGATTTTGTCACGGTCCTGGGCTGGTCTTCTGGCCTTTCCTGTGCTGCTCCTTTGTGGCTGGCTGGGGCTCTGGGTCCGCTGTGAGGGCTTCTGGGCTCCCTCCCTCTGCTGCTCCGCTCTCTGGGTGGCCTGGCTGGGGTTGGCTGCTGTGCCTTTCCCTGTGCCCCTTCTTGGTTGGGGGTTCTTTTTGCCTCTCCTTCCGGGTCCTGGTGGCGCCGTGTTGTGTGCCTCCTGGCTGACTGGCCTGCCGGATTCTCCGGCTGGCTTCTTGGGCGTTTGTGGGTCTCCTGCGGGGTTGGGCTGTTGGCCTCCTTGTTGGTCTTTCCTGTTTTGCCCTTCTACGGCTCCTCCTGGGGTTCGCCTTCGGTGGTTCCTTGGTGTCTTCCTTTCTCCTCCTGGTGGTTGGTCGGCTCTTGGTTGGTGGTGTTTCCTCCTTTCCGGTTCTGGGGTTTGGTTTCCCCGGTTCCGTGTTGGGCCTCTGTTGTTGTGTTTCTTGGTTCCTGCGGCTCTTCGGTGTCTCGGCTGGGGTTGGCCTTTGGTCGGTCCTGCCCTGTGGCCCGGTCCTTCTGTGGGTTTCTGGCCTCCCGGTTCCCTGTTGCTTTCGGCTAGGGGGGGTGGGGCCTTGCTTTGGTTCCCTGCCCTCTTCTCTTCCTAGCTGTTCCTCTGAGTGGGTGCCTGTTTGCTTGTCCGGTTCTCCCCCTTTGCGGCTCTGCTGTTGGCTTCCCCTGGTGTCTTGGGGTGGTCCTGTGGTGGTCGAGTCTTTCCTGGCTCTCTTGCTTTGGCGTGCCTCTTCGGTTTCGTCTTCATTCCCCTCGCTTTTGGGTGTGGTCCTTTGTGGGTTCCTGCGCCTGTGGTTCGCCCTCTTCCCTGTCTTGGGGGGAGGGGGTTCACTCTCTGTCTTGCCTCTGCTGTGTTCCTTCCTGGGCCTTCGGCCCTGCCTCCTTGTGTGGCCTGTTCTCCTCTGCTCTTGGCCGTTGGGCTGGGTTGGCCTGTTTGGTTCCTGGTTGGTTGGCTGCCTGGTGGTGCCTGGGGCCGTGGGCTTCACCCTTGGGGGTTTTCTCCCTGGTCGGTTGCCCTTTCTGGCTCCGTTTCTCCATTTGGGGCGTGCCCGCTTCTCCTGCGCTTCCTTTGGTCGTTCGGCGGGGGGGCTTGGTTTGGCCCCTCTGGTTGTTCCCTTGGGGCTTGGCTTTGTGTGTGTGGCCCCCTTCTGGCTTGCCTGGGGGGGGTTTCTTGTGTTTTTTCTGGTCGTCCCCTGCTGGTTTTGGGGTCTCGCCTCTGTCCGCTTGGTTGGGGGCTTGGTTGGTTGTGTGCTCCTCCCTGCATTTTTTCTCTTTTCTTGTGGGCTCTTTTGCCCTTGTGGGATGCCGTTTTTCGGTCTGGTGCCCCTGGCATTGGTGGGGTTCCGGAAGGCCGGGTTTTCTGCTTTGGTATTCTCCACTTTGTTAAGGAATGGGACGAGGACAGGAGGGACCTGGGGGTAATGTCCTATTACTTACCGGTAATCTTCATTACTCCTGGTCCCGTTGTCCTCGTCCCATTCCTTACATCCCTCCCTCCCTCCCTGGCGGCCGGCCTTCCGGTTGTTGGCTTGGTATTTTCAGGCTGCATGCTGTGTTGGTACCGCTTATGTACTCCCAGTGGGAGGGAGTGGTTTGGGTATCCCAGCATGCTCCTGTTCTTTTTTTTCTGTCACGGAGATGGTCATCTCCACTTTGTTAAGGAATGGGACGAGGACAACGGGACTAGGAGTAATGAAGATTACCGGTAAGTAATAGGACAATGTGCCACATCAACAAATTGAAAAAACTGCATAGAAGAATGAAAATGATGATGTAAAAAGAGAAAAGGTGAACAAAGTGACAGGGTTTAGACATGTAGAGCAATTGATGAATAAAATTCTACATCGAGCAAGAACAAATAGAAAGTATACGGTGATGAAACGAGGATGTCACACTAATAGACATCAGCATTACATTTAAAATGATTATTTAAGTAAATGATAAATTACGTTCTAATTTGGATACTTTAGAGCATAATTCCGGCCCATCACTAATCCTCTGTTCAGGCGCAGAGATTCTATTTCCCCCTGCTACCCATCTGCCTAATATCTTCTGTATTTTTTATTTCTAGCATTAATGAAGGGCGTAAATTTACTTACACTTCTGTCCGTTGCCTGATTTAAGGATGATTCAACTGGAAATCGAGGATCATTTTTTGGTCTTTTCAATTCAGCACCAGTTAAACGGCACCGTTCTTTGGTAGTCCTAGTCTTTTCATTGGAAATACTAGCTCCACCACTTTGTGGATACTGTGCGCTTTTCCACGCTGCGCTATAGCAAACACTTAGGGGCATATTTACGAGCCCCATGGGCCACCAGTGCGTCACCTTTTGTGACGCTCCGGCAGCCCAAATCACAAAATCGTATCCATGAGTCCATGCAAAGCTACTATGCATGACTTTGAATGGCCTGTTAGATATGTAGTAAGGCAAGGCAGTTTAAATCACTGCATTGCCTTACTGTGCGCTCAGGAGGCATTCCATGGCCTTTGCAGTGGGTTTTCCCACGCAACACACATGGATTTTGACATTTCCCCAGATTTACAAGAGCATGTAAACCTGGGGAAGCTCCAAAACCTTATGCCTCCCCAGGAGAGGCGTAACGAGGAGAAATAACTCTACTGATCCTCGTTTTTTCCTCTTTCTATGTGTGCTGTATTCTGCAGCACACATAGAAAGAGGAAAACGCCTCGTAGGATTGTTTCTGTGCAGGAAGGTGCCCCTTCGTGCCCCAAAAACAATCCTGCCAAAAACACAGGCTCAGGCGTGCCTGCATTGTCGCTAGGCTGCCGAAATGGCACCAGCACAGGGGGAAAGGACAGGAATGCACCACATTCCTGCCCTTTCAATTTGGTGTAGGGCAGTGCAGCAAGGTGACTTGCTGTGCTGTCCTATGCCAAATCCCCATAAATGAGGGCTTAACTCTGTGAAGCAGGCGCAAGCAAGGGCAATTTGCTGTATCACTGGAACTGCGTTGTTCCTAGTGCTGGTGCGACCAACAGTAAAAATCACCCCACCAAATGAGTGCAAATAATGATGTAATACAATCATTTTATTTACAGGATAAGAGACCTATATATAGGTAAAAAGACACCTGTTTAATTGTCAAATAAGATGGCCATGGAAGGGTTCTATGTTCTCCAGGTATCCATTGAATGAGATTACCAAAAAATAGGCAGCAGTGATTGAGTTTATACATTAAGGCAAATATGAAATATCTTGAGACATAAGCAGGATCTCAAACATTCAAGTTAAACCATCAATCCCAGATAGTAATGTATATGTCATACTGATTGTCAAAGGTATCATTTCATAAGCATTTAAAACGTTTGAGGTAATTCAGTTGAATTCTTCCTGCTATAACTTATATTGTTTAATATAATTTCTTGTAATGTGAAGGGTTTGGGTAATCCAGTTGAATGGCACAACTTGCGCATCCAGCTTGCAAAATTTAATGTGTCCATTGCTTTGTTACAAGAAAATATTGTAATTAGGATGAAGCCTTGAACATTAAGAATCAATGGGTTTGCGATGTTCTTTGTTCTCCCTTGGTTAGTTGTAATAGTCATAAGGGTGGTGTAGTTATTTTGCATCACCACGCTATCGCTGTACAAATGTTGTCCCAGGAGCATGACTTGGAAGGCTACTTCTTATTAAAAGCTAAATTACTTCCTTAGATATTTATGGTACTGTCCATAATTATTCCTCATTTTGGAATGCTATAAACATAAAATTGGCTTTTATGATGCAACAAAGTTTTTGATCGTATTTTAGAGAAGAATTCAAAATGTAAGTGTTTTCCCGATAAAAGCAAACTGCTATTAAATCATGCTCTGATGAAGATTCTTGGAGAATCTATAAACCAGATGCTAAAACGTTGTCTTTCTTTTTTTCTGCCTAACACCCACTGATTGGACTTGATTGTATTTTTTATCAGTTACACTCTTGAAGACCTTGTAGATCAAATGTTAGATTGGTTCCAATTTAAATTTCTAATCATGCAGTTGCTATCACAACCTTTGACTGTTATTGCCAACTGAAAATCTGGCAGATGGTGATTTGATAATTAATAATTATTTACTTTGAGATAGCTTTGCAAATAATTTCATTATTTTACAAATTATTACTTCTTTAGAAAATCCTTTGACACACCAGCCGAAATTGGGAATTTCTATGCAGCTGTCCTAGTTATGATTCTAGAGCACTCCTATTATGAAAGTTAATCTTCTGAGATGTTATTGTTATTTAATTTGGTAGACGTTAGGATTCAGTTCAATGCTACTGCTACACTTAATGCTTTTAATGTTTTATTATGAGTTAAAACAATATACTAAGGTGGACAAAATCAAGCTGGTTACATGTGGGCAAATTATCTAAAAATTAAATAGCAAAGCAATGTAATAAATAGCATAATTGATGACTTCAATGTTTCAATAATATTCCTAAATTTAAGGGTGACCACCTGAACTTTGAAAAAACAAAATAACAAGGTTATTTTACCTTTAAAATGTTCTAAAGCTCCAGGTCTGGATGTTTTATTAATTTTATTTTTTTATCATTTGTTCTCCCTATGCTATTGGAGCTTTCTTGAAAGTTTGATTACACTATTTCCTAAATCAGAGAAGCATCACCAATTTTTGCAAAAATGATGGGCCTATTTCATTGCTCAAGTTTAAAAAAAATATTGGCAGGCTAGTCTAAATACAGATTTCCCCTGTTAATTAAGTCTGCATTTCTAGGGGAATTTCAAACCTGATCCTTAAGGGTATGTTAACGAGGTTTCCTCTAGCTGACTTTAAATGATATGCTGCAAAGGCCTTTAATCAATTTAGTTGGTTATTTTTATTTATGAGTTTATCTTGGATTGTTTTTTTGCATTGTATTCTGACTCTAAAGCCAATGTATTTATCAATAGTTCTCTCTTGCCTTATTTTAAATTAAAACATAGCACCAGATAGGGTTGCCCCTAATGCCCTTTATTATTTTGTCATACTTGGAGCCTTTCTTTGAATGTATAAGATGTAACCAGATAATTGAAGGTATTAATGTTTCCATACACATATGTTCTAAAGTTTCAGGATGCAAATTAAACTGCACTAAAATGAGGTTCTCCCATTAGTCTATCCATGAAATACATGTTTGATGGTACTCAATTTGAATTGATCCTAAAGAAAATAAAATCATTGGGAGTTTTATGTCGAAGGTGTTACAAATCTGGATAATTCCCCTCTCAACAATAAGTTACACTTGTTTCTCCAATATACCTTTTCTGGTGCAGTAGATTTAATACCATTGAGATGAGAAATAGGCACCTGGACAACTCTCCTTCCACTTCCCTGTGGCCTCGAGTTCTTGCTTGTTCCAGGCTGATCCAATGACACCCCCGCTGCCTGGGTTTTCCTGCCCGGGTTTCCCCACCGGGGTTTTCCCACTCACCGTTCTTCCTGCCAACAGAAGCCACCTACTTAATGCAGGCTGCAGCGTGACCGCTTACTGGACACGCACACTGGACACTTGATGACCCCAATGACAACAACACCGCACACCTCCTCGATAGTCTGAGCAGCCACTGATTGACCCAGATCATCCATAATCCTACACACACCACAGGACACACGCTGTACCCCATTTTCACCTACAGCTGTGTCAAATGCAGCCATATCACAGAACTCACATGGACCGATTACTCCATTGTCCACTTCAGCATCTCCGCCACCCCAAGACTACCAGCGCCCCACATCGGAGGTGGAATAAAATCTCACAGACCAGCTAGACAGATGCCCTGAACACCTCCAAACTTGACACCAGCACCAACTACAAACAGGGAGTGAATAACTTCAACGCCTGTATTGCGCCAACAGCATTGTCTCCATCAAGAGTGACATCTTGAGAAAATCCTCCAAAAAGGCCAGCTGGTACACCCAAGAACTCAGAACAGCGAAACGAGACAGCAAACAGCTGGAGAGGAGATGGTGCGCCAGCAAGGACACCTCCTACAGGTCAGCCTTCAAGACCTCTCTCAACCTCTACCACCTCCTGCTGAGGGCAACAAAGAAGACAGCCCTAGCTGCATGCATCGAAACCAGCGCCAACAACACCAAGGAACTTTTCAACATTGTTAAGGATATCTCCAACCTGGCTGCCAACGAAAACAACATCACACCCTCACAGAAGCTGTGCGACAACCTCGCCGACTTCTTCCATGACAAGATTGCACCCATATACAGAAACTCGAACACCAACCCACACCTACGGACTTTCTCGACAGACACACCACCAACGCAACCGACACGAACCACAGACTGACTATGGTGTCCCCCAGGGCTCATCCCTTAGCCCCATGCTCTTCAACGCATATATGACCCCGCTGGCCAACATCGCCAGATCCCACAGTCTTAAAAAAAATTCCAATGCAGATGACACCCCTCTCATCTTATCATTCACTGATGACCCCACCACCAAAACCAACTTCCACAGATGCATGACAAGCGTTGCCGACTGGATGAAAAACAACTGCCTGCAGCTGAACACAGAGAAAATGGAAGTACTGATCTACGGCAACAGCAGTACACACATTGGAACGACTCCTGGTGGCCATCAGACTTAGGACCTGCACCCACTCCCTCCGTATATGCTAGAAACCTCGGAATCATAATTGAGAACAAGCTCACCATGAAATCACAGATGAATGCCTTCTCCTCCCTCTGGATCCTCACTCTGTGCATGCTACAAAAGATCTTCAAGTGGCTACCCCTACACACGAGATGTATGATGACAAAGGCCCTCATCACCAGCTGACTGGACTAAGACAATGCCCTCTATGTAGGAATCACAGCACACCTTCTACAGAGACTTAAGACCATACAGAACACCGTAGTCAGACTCATCCTCAGCCCTTCACAACGAACCCACAACACACCCCACCTCAGGCAACTCCACTGGCTCCCTGTACAGAAGAGATGCCAATTTAAGCTGCTGACCCAAGCACACAAGACTTTACACAATCAAGGACCCGCCTACAGTAACCACCATCTGAACTTCCACCACCCATAGAGAAGACTACACTCCGCCTCCCTTTCACTTGCCCATACTCCCTGCATCTACAGAAGTGGAAGACGCTCCTTCACCCACATCCCAGCAAAGACCTGGAGCAGTCTCCCCATGCAACTGCAGACTATCACCTCACTTCCGGAATTCCGAACGGCCCTCAAGACCTGGCTGTTCGAATAAGCCTCTGGGACATGCAAGCACCTGGATACCCTATCAGATGATAAGCCGCTCTTTATAAATCCTGATTGAGTGCTTGATTGAGAATGGTCCCAAATGTTCTCTATATCTTATCCATGTTACCATTTTAATCCCTAATTTTGATTTTAAGATCATTCTTTCCATTTCTTAATTATCCTTTCATTTATCTAATTCTTTTCAATATAAATGAATAATTTTATGAAGCAAATATTGCAATCAATTTTTCTTTTTATGATAGGGAATGCATAAATAGTCACAACCTTTATTACATATGTTTGAGGATTATTCTATCCCTAAGGCAAAATCACTTTATGGAGTGCCAAGTCAGGAATCATATGTAATTGGGATTCACATTGGCAAGTGTCTTGGGGGCCCATTATGATGGCGGGCGGAAGCACAACCGCCGAGCTGGCGGATGCAAAAACCACCAGTTACCGCCGGCACGCAGCAGTCCACACGCCCGCCCAATTACGATGCGAAAAGTAGGCCAAACACCGCCGGCAAGCCAGCAACACCGTCCGCCATCAAAGTGCGCCCGTACACGTAGCGGCGCAGCCCAACTGATACACACCGTCCGACGAAACACGTCCCGCCCGGCGTATAAATTACGATGCCGCAAACAAACGGCTCCCACGGCCAAGAGATACCGTACGACAAACCGAAGCGGTAACACGGACGCCGAGCACGGACAACGAAGAAGCGGCTCCCCGAGCATGAATCCAGCACTGCAGGCCCTCCCCATGCTCCTGCTGATGCACCACCAAGGACGCAACGTACCGCGGAGACGCAGGTAGGCACACACACAACAAGTGCACGCAAACAGCGCACACAGTGCAAGGGCGGAAAAAGCGGACAACCCCCCCAGCGCGTGTACACTACACATCCACCATTGCATCCACATATGACACACAGGCCAAATCGTAACATCGCGTAACACATGTGTACACACCACCTGGGACTAGGAACCAACGACCCCGTCACGGCCCCAAAGCGGCGATGACGCCGCCACACATGCGCACAACGCAGAGGCCAACCGCAGCGCCATGCATGCGTCGCACACAGACACAGGGACACAACCAAGCAGCACACACATCAGCCCCACCCCGAACGCACATGACACGTGACAGGCCTGCCACAGACATGTCCCCAACGCCCAATTCACGGACAACACCCAACGCCACACAACCGACGCACACATGTCAGTGAAGTCACGCAACAGCAGGACACACCCCAGTGTAACAAACATGGCGTAGCACACAGCGGCGGCAACACCAACTAGGAGAAGCAGGGCCCCTTCGGGAAGAGGAACGCCAGTACCACACTGAAACACCCATACCACCCTGCACATATGAACAAGACATATAAAACGGAACACCAAAGAGCCCGGGGACCGACAACAGGTGGCCCAAGAATAACATTCACACACAAGGCCCAACGCAGAGCGGAAAGGCAGCCTGCCGCCCACACAAGGGAGAGCAGACAGCACTGAATGACCTTCCATTCCAACTCCGAAACCACAGCCCTACGACAGAAGCCGGTGAATACAGCCATTGTCCAAGAATAGACCAACACAGGCATGCCGAGGAGACCGACCACAGGGCAGATAGCGCATATCACAGAAGCACACAACGGACGGGGAAGAAAGAAGAAAACACTCCCCCATGTCGGCCACATGCAAGTTAATTGGAAGGAGTCACACATCACTGACCTTGAACTGTCTGAGAAGCATGTGGGATGAGGGCCCGTGTCCTCCAAACAAGCCAACAGAACACAAGTCCTGTCTCCCTACGACTACACAGAGCTCACAGCAACCTCGGAGCGTGCACATTGCAGACTGCACACACAGCCGGAGCACGCCACCACAACGCACCGCTGCGAAATGGCAACCGCAACACACCTACCCAACTACGCCGGACAGCTCAAGCTGTACAAAACCAACCTGTTACATATATTGGGATGCGATCTCCTGTCCCTGCTGAACGTAAGTTACCGACTGACTTACCGCATCACATTGTTCAGCTACGTCATGCCCGTCTTCTACTGTCGGAGGTGTCCCTACCAGCATCCCGTGGAGATATGCCTCTCCAACCCGGCATGTCTAAAGGCGGACCTGCTACCACTACTCCTCCCTCTGGACGCACACGACAGGGCCTGCTCTGCCTATGGGGGCATGGCGTATGTGGCCAACATCGCACCCGCACTGAAATGGGACCACTGTGCCTCCA
Source organism: Calotriton arnoldi (assembly GCA_963921515.1). Classification (NCBI taxonomy): domain Eukaryota; kingdom Metazoa; phylum Chordata; class Amphibia; order Caudata; family Salamandridae; genus Calotriton; species Calotriton arnoldi. The sequence goes on along the minus strand of CAWUFW010002422.1, from coordinate 313,810 downwards.
CACGACGGATCATCGAGAACAGCTACATCGAATGTCACCCAGCATGCCCCATCATGGTCCTCCAAGGGACAACTTACGAACAACACCTTGACAGCCACCATCCGCTACATTGGCTGGCAAACATGTACACCACCAATGACATGGAAGCCCTGCTGGACGGCATCGCATACCTGACAACCTGTAAATTCGTCGGACCACAACGCAGGTTCCCCGATTGACCTATGATGTCCAACCCCGCACCCATGCTTAGCTTCCGCACGGACTGGCCAGTCACCACCACAACAGCCATACCAAACGACCGGCAACTGTAACCACACCATCAACGACATCGCCATGACATCGGATATGACCGGGACATGCACACTGTTCCCCATCACATCCAGGAACACCGCATGCATCGTGGGAGGCAGTGGCATGGGGTCTGTGTATCGCACCCACATGGACGGAACTGCACGAACAACCAGGACACAACATGGATCCAGCGCCCATGGACACACACACCGCTCAGTGGACATGAATAGGTCGCCTGGAGTCTGTGGGTGCTGCACCCCTCCCACCCCCGCCCCGGGAATCCCATACCAGGACCTTTGCATGGACGACAAGTGCATACAACAACAACACGACCACAGTGACTGTGACATGTCCAGTAACCACCACAGTGCAACAACAAGTGGCACGCCGCTGCATGCACGCAAGCACATGCCCTGATGTCATCTCACATGCACGCGTGCATGAGGAACAACCGCAGCAAACCTGTCACATGGAACTGAGATGGACTGTGCCCATGATGCCAAGCGGTCTGGTAGGCTACATGTATACCGTCTGTGTCAAAGTCCGCAGCTCCGCAGCTATACGTAAATGTACATTAGCACAGCCTTGGCCAAGCAGATGTAACTCTGAAGCCCACATCCCACATGCAACAGCCAATCACATGTAACCCCACACCCTATCCCATTTGCAATCATGCTCAGTATATCCTCAACATGTATTCCGCTGCCAGTAGTGTCCACTATACTGCATCACAGAGGACAGAAGACTCAATATAATGTTTGAAACCAAAACTGTCTCCGCTGACTCATTTCACAAGTACGAATGAGAGAGGATGAGAGTATGTGAAGTACACGGCAGTCGTGACATGACCATGTAGTCCACTGGTATTGGATGTCAACGCAAATGAGTAGCACAACTGTGGAAGACACACATGTGTCGTGTGAAGTCGTATGGACGCAGTACTCAGGTGGGTGGGTGTGACGGGTAGATGCGCACATGCCAAGTTGGAGCACGCCGTGTTGGGAGGGGTCATGAACAGTACACCACCGCTTCCCTGGGCATTGTGAGAGGACACCTGTCGGGGGAGTGAACACGTGTGTGCACAGCAGCCGGGCACACGTACAAAGCGGTACCAGGCGCACCTCAGCCCACCCTCTGTGGACAAGCTGGATCCTGTTGTGCGCCCGCCATGCCCCTTGACAAGGCACACACAGCCCCAGTCAACCAGGTGTAACCCCAACATAGTCAATCCGCACAGGCGATACAGGGCACGGGATGGCAGTGGAGCATGGTGTGTGAGAGGTCTCCTCGCGCTCCTCCTGGTCATATCACGCAGGCAATAGAACCTCAACGTCTAGCATGGCACAAGTCAAATGGAAGTGTAGGGGGACGCACCACAGCACGAGCAGCACTGACGTCACGGGAGGTGGCTCGCACCATCCCATCCATTGCCCATTATACCAACCACGCCACATGCCATTGCGACTAAGTGCAAGCGCGTGCGCCACCACCCCCGAGCCCTCCCCAGAGAGGCCAAAGAGTGAATGTGTGGGCCATCAGTCACAGACGGACGCGGCCTGGCCGCAAGGGCAGCCACAGCCACTGGGTGTCGCAGGTGGCGGATCCGGAAGGCGAAGACTGTGATGCATAGTCCATGCAGGCCGGGTCTCCATTTGGGGCACCATGCAGGTGGACGGCGTCCCGCAACACATCATACCCTGAGACAGCCCACTCGTGCAACTGGACCCACACATACACTCCTTGCCCTCTCTGGTGCGAGCTTGGGGCTGCCTGTGCAAGCGCTAGCCTCGCAGGTGCACATGCATATTAGGGGAGCGAGGGGAGGACATGAGGGCTGGGGCGAAGATGACTGTATCACTGTCAGTGAGTACAAGGGATGACCCAGATGTGGAAAGGAAGAGACGTGTCCCGTGTGTACTGCAACTAGTCGCCAATCCAACTACCCCCCCATGTCCGGAATGTAAGCCCGCACCTAGGCCCGCCCATCCGCCACATCGAACATACCACCAGCACGATAACCTTCCCATTCGAAACACTGACTGGGGGTGGCGACCAGTGAACAATCATGTGTAGCCTACCCACGCGTACATGTGGGCCCTCCATGATCCATGTCACCTGCGGCAAAGTCATGACATGCGCAATGAGGGAAGTGAGGAGAGCTGTCCGCCCCACGCACAGAAGGTGCATCAGCTCCACAGACCCAGCAGCGAGTCCAGCAGGGGTCACATGTGCAGGGGCAGCTGTGCCTGGTGTGAAGGCACATGCATATAGACAGCACATCGACCAATGTGTAGTCTGCCCACATCTACAGTCCATCATCATGCGGACATAGGAATTGAACACAGGGCAACACATCTTAGTGGGTGCACCCACCGTGACCAACAATGCGCAATCATCGACGTACCCGCCCTGTGCATGGCCCCCACCCAACGGAGGCACATCCAGTGCCACCATCCCACACACACAAGCCTTCCACGGAACATGCTGTGTCCAATGGTCAGTACAGAGTCAGCGCCCATCTGGTGGATCCTGAACAGGAGACACATGCACACACATGCCAGCTCCCACTATGTACGTCTGCCACCTGGCACGTGCAATGTAACCTCTCACCTGTGACGTGTGACTGCAAGCACACAGCCGTCTTGGCATGGGGCTGTCAATGTGGACACCTGTCAATGTTTCGGGAGGTGTGATCCGTACAGTGCTGTACATAGGGTGCAGTGCTGACACCTACTACTGTCTCATATCCCCTCGTGCCACAGGTCCCACTTGTTTTGGCCGCTCAGCCTGTGCCCACATCGTCGTCGTCGTGTGCCATACTCATCCAGCCTCGGAAGCAGTTCCATGCTCAGCAGACATTCATGTTGCCGTGGCGTTGCCGCTTGACGAATATGCAGTCAGTCCCCATCAGCACGCCCCGCAAGTCATTGGGGCCTAGATCCCCATGTGCATGCACATGGCAGTGGTCTGTATCACTAGCCATTGCCATTGTTGGGAGACCTGTGTAAGTGTATTGTGGCCGTGCCGTCCCAGCTTGACAGCTGGGCTGTGGCTCATGTGCTTGCTCACTCATGTCAGTGATGTGTATGCGAAATTGCTATGTGTTGTGTTGCTTTAACATGTGTCCACTGCCAATTTCCCTAGGCGGAGACCGAACATTGACCGCCCATACCAATTGCTGGCGGACATGGACGATACAGAGGTCATTAGGAAGTTTCGGCTGGACAGGCCAACCCTGCATCGACTGTGTGCCATGTTGGAACCCCATCTCCGTCCCCGCAGGGTGTATCCGACAGCTGTCACCCCCACGGCTAAGGTGATGGCCGCCATGCATTTCTTCGCCACTGGGTCATTCCAGCACACAGTGGGCAGTGGAGGAGGGATGTCCCAGCCCATGTTCAGCAAGGTGCTGAGGGATGTACTGGCAGCCATGATGCTGTACCGAAACAGGTACATCCGCTTCCCCAGGACTCGTGAATTGGCGGCAGTGAAGGGTGCATTCTATGCCCTTGGCAGAATCCCACACGTCGTTGGAGCCATTGACTGCACACATGTTGGCCTTGTTCCACCACAGGCCACTGAGCACCTGTACCGCAACAGGAAGCACACGCACTCCCTGAATGTGCAAGTGGTGTGCCTTGCGGACATGGTGATCACCCACGTGTGTGCAAAGTTCCCAGGCTCGGCCCATGACGCACACATAATGCGCAACAGCATCTTGCCACGACTGATGTCCAATCTGCAACAGGATCGTGGCTGTATTGTCGGTGAGTATGTGGAGTGGTGTAGCGTGCTGGTTGTGCGATGCTGTCCCCTGTCCAGTTGGAATAGCAACGGTTCTCTGTGTCCCTCACACCCAGGTGACTCTGCGTACCCGAATGGCGCATGGCTGCTCAGTCCATTGAGGAATCCTCGCACCCCAGCAGACGATCGCTACAATGAGGCACATGGGAGGACCAGACGTGTGGTCGAGCGTACCTTTGGCCTCCTCAAGTCCAGGTTCAGGTGCCTGGACCGCACCGGGGGTGCGCTGGCGTACTTCCCACAGAAGGTGTGCCAGATAGTGGTGGCGTGCTGCATGCTGCACAATCTGGCCATTCGGAAGCAGATCCCCCTCATCGTGGATGACGGAGATCAACCAGGGCCCCAGCCCGCAGACCAGGACAGCTCGAGTGAGGAGGACAGCGGAGAGGAGGAAGCTGGTAATGTGCGGCAGCAGCTCATCGCCCACTACTTCACTTGACGGTGAGTGTCCATGTACGACGGCTGATGTGGCTGTATCTGTGCAGGTGTGTGTGTGCTGTGTCAGGGTGGCTGTTTGTTCACTGCGTGCTGTGTGTCAACGCACCATGGCCAGGGTTGTATGCCACTGTTGGTGGCTGTGGCATTGTGCCCTATTGCTCTGTGCGATGTGTGTACATTGCTTGTAGTTGTTGACATGTACTGTGTGATGGGTGTGTGACACACTCATTGAATGTGCTCCTGTTCTGTCTCCCACCCCTAGGTCCCTACAGGCCCTCCGGTTCCATTGCCATGCCACGCATCAGGTGCCTTTCCGCCCAAGGTGGCCGTTGTATTCCGTACAAATAAAACACAGGGCACAAACAGCAGTTTGTGTAAGAGGTGCATTTATTTCAAACTGTGACATGTGATTGTGTGTAAGGTGATGACAAAAGTGGTGCGTGCAGTGACAATGAGCTGTCGGTCATGGCTGCGTGATGCTCAGGGTGTACCCACTGGTTCTATGTCCATAGTCCAACACACACATGCCATCCAGATGGCTGTGTGGAGTGGGATCGTAGTCCAAGTCAATGCAGTGGGTGGTCAAGGAAGGCTGGCTGGCTGCCTCACTTGCGTCTGGAGCGTGCGAAGTCCTCCCGGGAGATCTGTTTCCACTTCGGACGGCCCCTTCCACGTTTGCGAGGGGGGTGCCTGCTTGCGACATGCTGGTGGTTGAGGTGTGCTCACTGGCTGTGGACGCAGGGGAACTGGACACTGCTGCTCGACCCTGCGCCCCGGCAGGTGGTGGCGGAGGGGAGCTGCTGTCCCTGGCTGTGACCTCACCGCCACCACCAGCTGGCCCATGAGGTCCACGAGTTGGCCCATACGGGCGTCCATGGACCTCAGCACCCCCAGCACCTCACGCGTGTCTGTAGCTGACCTGGCCCATTGTCCTTGGGCCTCTTCATAGGCCCCAAGGACTCTGGCCATTTGAGGCAGGGCATGGCTCCCAGGGGAGGCTGGCGTTTCCCTGACCCTGCTCCTCCTACCAGTCCTGCTGCCACCGGCCTGCCCACTAGCCACATTGCTCACCACGGTCCTCGCTGTGGCTCCCAGGGTGGATCCAGTCGGCCGGGCCACCACCTGCGCTGGGGCTGGTGCCAGCGAAGACGTGGTGGTGGTGGCGGCGGTGGTGGTCGGTGTGTCGATGGTGGCGGTTGCGGCAGTGGTAGTGGCCGCAATGACCGTGGGTGTGGCCGCAATGACCGTGGGTGTGGCCGCAATGACCGTGGGTGTGGCCGCAACGACAGTGGCAGCAGGGGGCTGGGAATGTTCAGCAGCCCTGGATGATGGGTTGGTGGGTAGGAGGGGTCCTGGGGAGCGGCTGGGCCCTGCCACACCAGATGGGCCTGCTTGGTGGTCCGTGTCCGAAGAGGTGGACAGATCCTCCACATCCGTGTGTCCTCGTTGGGGGCTTGTAGGCTGGCTGTGCTGGCTGCTGTCTCCATCCCCAGCATCCAGCAGTTCGTCACCTGTGGAGAGAATGAGATTTGTTATTGTGTTGCACCTGGCGAAGTATGTATTTGTCGTCTGACATTCACAGTTCGTGCAATCTCGTACATGGGTTTCCCGGAGGCGTGTTTGTGGCTGTACTATTTGTAGTTGTGTGTGCTTGGCAATGGGACTGTGTGCTGTGCACATGTGGCATGGGACGGATTGGCCATGCCGATGGGTGTGTTGCTGTGCCCCTACTTATTGTGACTCTGGTGTATGCGGGCTCCTGGCCCATCCTGGGTCTGGTTTGTACTTTGCTTTTGGGGTTCAAATGGAACGCTTAGGAACGCATATGGCAACATGGGGGCCATGCCCCAGATTCACATTTGGGAGGGAATATGCTTTTGGGGTTCAAATGGAACGCTTAGGAACGCATATGGCAACATGGGGGCCATGCCCCAGATTCGCATTTGGGAGGGAATATGCTTTTGGGGTTCAAATGGAACGCTTAGGAACGCATATGGCAACATGGGGGCCATGCCCCAGATTCGCATTTGGGAGGGAATATGCTTTTGGGGTTCAAATGGAACGCTTAGGAACGCATATGGCAACATGGGGGCCATGCCCCAGATTCACATTTGGGAGGGAATATGCTTTTGGGGTTCAAATGGAACGCTTAGGAACGCATATGGCAACATGGGGGCCATGCCCCAGATTCGCATTTGGGAGGGAATATGCTTTTGGGGTTCAAATGGAACGCTTAGGAACGCATATGGCAACATGGGGGCCATACCCCAGATTCGCATTTGGGAGGGAATATGCTTTTGGGGTTCAAATGGAACGCTTAGGAACGCATATGGCAACATGGGGGCCATGCCCCAGATTCACATTTGGGAGGGAATATGCTTTTGGGGTTCAAATGGAACGCTTAGGAACGCATATGGCAACATGGGGGCCATGCCCCAGATTCACATTTGGGAGGGAATATGCTTTTGGGGTACATGCTGTGAGCCATGGGTGCCGAACGTGACATGTGTTGTGGCAGCATGACAGTGCATGGTCTGAGGTGTGTGCATGCCTGACATGGCCTGCATATTTGCTGTCTGTTGTGATTACTGGACATGGCATTGGACGCATCGTTATGAGTGAGTGATGGTTGTGTGCCAGCCAACGTATTGCAGTTGTCCCATCTCCTTGGTGTGCGTGCTGCCCTGTGCCATGTGCATCACTGCAGTGCTCGTGGGGGGTGTGGCCCATGTTGTGTGTTGTTGCTCACAGTGTGTCGTGCGCTTCATTGACTTCTGGCACATGGTTGGTCATGGGCATGTATCTTAGCGTGACTGCTGTATGTGTGGCAGCTGTGCGGATGACATGCCTTTCATGAGACTGGGGCTGACAGATGGGATGGATGGTATGTTGTATGTGCATGGTGTGTCTGTGTGTTTGATGGGTTCAGTGGTGTTCGTGTGCATTTATGTTGTTCCGCTCTGTTGCGTCTAGTGTTGTTTGTCTTACATAGGTGTAGTTGTGGGGTGTGTGGTTGACAGGCAGTAGGGGCTACATGGACAGGACTTTAATGGTGTTTCGGTTGTGTGTGATGAGTTGCACAGTGGCTGCCGTGTGGTACTATATTCAGTGTGGCTTGTGCATGCAGACGTGGCTCCTTGGGTGTTGCTGTGTCTGTGATGGGTCATGTGAGGTGTGAGTCTGTGGTTCATGTCCGTGTGCACATTGTTCACTTGTTCGTGACGGTGGGCGGTGCTGCGTGTTCGTCTGCTACGTGACATGTCCCATGTGTTGGTCGTGTTACGGACTCCAGTAATCCAGCCCTGTCCAGTTTCCCACCTGCAGGTTGTTCGGGCGTGCACTGTACTAGATGCCACATGGTTCTAAGCGGGGGTGCTCCATGTTGCAGGTCTGTGGGGGTGGGGGGTGTTGTGGGTCGTGGTGGTGGCTGGACACCCACTGACACCGATTGCTGTGGACTGTGATGTCTACCTTTCGGCTGTCGTTGTGCACTGCGGTGGCTGACACGTGGCTGTGGGGTGTGGGGATGCTCCTCCTTGCTGTGCTGTGGGACTAGGGGCCTGGTGTGTGTTGTACTTGGGCTGTCCACCCTCCCACCCACTGCACTTTGTGTTCCTGCCACTTACCTGTTACTTGTCGGTTAGTGCAGCTGTGGCGGACACATGGGTGTGGTGGGTGCTCGTTGTGGCGCTTCTGGCATATTTGGGGACCTGTTGGTGGTTACGTGGCTGGCTGAGTGTACACATGTCCCCACGCATCTTACAGTTGTTCTGTTTGGGCTGTGTGTGGTGGTGTCTGTTGCATGTGTGTGTGATGTGTTGTGTATTGTGTGCTGGATATGGGGGTGTTTGTCCCTGGGAGCTGTGGCATGGTGGTAGTGCATGTGAGTACATAGCGGTGTGCTGGTATACATTAGTTTGTACTTACCAGCCTCCACTCCCCTGCTAATCCGGCGAGGATCTCCGGATGTATAATGACTCGCACCTTCTCCTCCCACGCTTTGAAGGTCTTGAAGAGCGCGGGATTCCCTCCGCCAGTGACGGCTGCCAGCTCTCTGTTCTTGGTCTCCTTCTTCTTGACCAGGCTCTTGACGTCATTCCACCGTTTGTTTATTTCGACTCTGTTCCTGGGCAGGGTCCCGACTGCATTGACCTGGTCTACGATCCGGTTCCACATTCTGTTTCTGGTGGCTAGTGGTGTGTGCTGGACCATGTTCCCATAGATTTGTGGGTGCACCTTGATGATCTCGTCGACCATGACCGTCAGCTCAATGGGCGTGAACTTGGGCATTCTTTGTGGTGCCATGGTGTTTGTGGTGCTGGTGCGGTGTGTGTTGTGTAATGTGCAGGGGGTTTGTGGTGCCGGTGTTTGGTGGTGGTGGTGGTGGTTGTGATGTGTGCGTTTCTGTGGTGTGCTGCTGTCCTTGCTGTGTCACTGTGTCCTCTCCTCTCCTCTCTGGTTTGCAATGTTGCAAGGGGTTGTGGTCTGTGGGAGTGCTGCTTTTGTACTTACCTATGTGGGTGTGTCCTCATGGTCTGTTGTTTTCAGGTGTGTTGTGTCTGGGGTTCTGGCCTTTGTAGTTTTTGTTTGTCCAGGGGGGTGTTTTCGGGATGTGTACTGTGCTTGTGTATTTGTGCGTGCCTTGCTGTGTGGACTTGTTGGCCATGTTGTGTGCGATTGTTTTTGTCAGCGGATGGTTTCTGTGCAGGGACGTGGGCGCCATGGCTTCTGCCGTGTCGATTCTCATCGGCGTTGTTTGCGCAGGCGGGCGGTATATTTGTAGTTTTCCCGCGCTCATGGCGGTGCGATCGTAATCTCACTTGCGGTGTGTCGGGCGTGAGGGCGGGCGGTTTTGTGTTGTCGTGCGTGTTTCCGTCCGTGGCGGGCGGTTTGACTCCGACTCGGACGATGGCGGGCGGTATTTTGTGTGATTTTTCCGCCGATGGCGGATTTCGGTTTGTGTAATCGTAATGGCGTGGTCGGTGTTCAGACGGTGTGTGCGGGCGGATTTTTGCCGCTTCCATGCCTGGCGGATTCTTTTACGCCGGGTATCGTAATGGGCCCCTTGGTCCTTTGTTTTATGGAATAAAATTAACTAAATTATTTATGATATCTCAAGCTGGGCACATCGCTCAGGCCGTCGTTTATATTTTTATTAGTCTTTTAATCTTTAAAACAATCCAGTTAAATTAAATACAATCTCTAATATAATAAGAATTTATGTATGTCTTGTAAGTCTAAAGCTGTTCCAATTTAGTATTTTTATAATTTCATTGTACAAATGCCAAACTATGGGGCCTATTAGGATGGCGGGCGGACTTTAGTCCGCCTGCCACCCTAGCGGTAACGGGACCGCCCGCCAGACATGTGGCGGTCCCGCCACCCTAATCATGATGCGACCGCCACCGCGGCGGTCGCATCTGGCATTTTAACATTGCGGCGGGTGCTGCTGGCTGCAGCACCCTCCGCAATGGTGAAATGCCATGTTGTGCTTTTCCATGCACAACGTGGCAGGCACCGTGCGGTGCCTGCCACCTTGTGCAGGGACATGCAGGGGGGTACCATGGGTACCCCCCAAGTGCACCCCCCCACACCCCCAGGGGCCCGCAACGGGCCCCCAAAGCAAATCCCCGCCAGCCTTGCCATGGCGGCATCGCCGCCATGGAAAGGCCCTGGAAATCAACCATCATAATATGGATGGCAGTGCCTGCTAGGCACCGCCACCATATTGTGCCCCAGCTCCGTCCGGCCGGCAATCGTAACGATTGCCGACCGGCGGAAAAGCGGCGGACGGACTTTCCGTCCGCCGCGATACCCACCGCCATCGTAATATGGCGGTGGGTAATTCACGTTACGATGGTGTAACGGTCGCCACCGCCGGCCCAGCGGTGGCGATCGTTACGCCATCGTAATGACCCCTATGTTGGTATGTTGTAAGGAAGAAAATTATTGACATTCTCAAATGAGCCACCATCTCACTTTTGTGAGCATTATCATACTGGCATTATCTTTATCAATTTTTGCTGTAATAGTTTTAAACTAATGGATTTGCATGTAGTCCTTGCATTCCAGCAAATAACATCCTCTAAGGAAGACTCATATGGGTATCCTATATATCTTGTTTGAACTAATAAAGAGATATTCTGACTTCCATTGACTGATATGCCAAGGAATAAGCACAATAATTCTGCTAATTTAAATGATGATTATGATGCACTTGAATTATTTTATCACATTTATTTTGTTTATTTCAGAATTTTCAAAGAATTATTAATATTGAACAGTTATTGCCTTTTCCTAAATTGTATAAATTATTATTGTAATGTATATAATGTTATCATTGTTTACTGTCTATTTTTTTTTATCTCTGCTTCTTGTATGTGTGCTATTTTCTATCCTTGCTCTTCATCTACGTCTCTCCAATCATTTCTTAAATTGTATAATTTCAAAGTAACCTTTTTAAATTTTCTGCCTACACTATAATATTTTTTAAGTTTTCATACTAGTAATTAATAGCGCTACTATCAAAAATATGGTAAACAGACATAATATCGAGTTTTTTTCCGAAGTACAAAAATATTGACTTGGAGATATCGAAGGGATAGAATATCGACATCAAGAATATCGGTGAACAGAATATCGACATGAAGGTAAGAAATATTGTTTTTTTAATATCGAAGTCAGTAATATCGTTTGTCATAATATCGTTGTTAATAATATCGATATTTATATTAGTGTTCAGTATTTTAGTATGTATGTTAATAGTATGTGATCTAACGTATTTTGTATAAGTAAATCTGTTTTCTTTAATGTATTTGTGAAATTTTTAGAAGTTATTTATTTTATGTAAATTAAATTTTGCGTATTTTAGTTCTGTAGCAGGTTGTGGGTTTATAGGGGAATAGGGTGGGAAGTAATTTAATTTTAATAAAGTAATCAATAATTTTTATTGATTATTATTTTTAATTAATTTTTTATTAATTAAATATTAATTGGCTATCAAATTTTATTAATTGATTAGTTAATTAATTAATTAAATTGTGGTATTTTTTTTAGGAGCGGGTTTTGGATTTATAGGGGTATAGGGTGGGAAGTATTTTAATTATAATTAATTAATAAATAATTTTGATTAATTAATATTTATGTATTTAATATATTATATTGTTAATTGTGGTAATTATTTAATTATTAATTAGTTAATAATTGGTTGTTAATTATTAATAATTAATTGGTAAATATTTTAATTGGTTTTTCTTAGGAGCGGGTTGTGGGTTTATAGAGGAATAGGGTGGGAAGTATTTTAATTATAATTAATTAATAAATAATGTTGATTAATTAATATTTATGTATTTAATATTTTATATTGTCAATTGTGGTAATTAATTAATTATTAATTCGTTATTAATTGGTTGTTAATTATTAATAATTAATTGGTAAATATCTTATTTTTTTTTAGGAGAGGGTTGTGGGTTTATAGGGGAATAGGGTGCAAAGTATTGTAATTTTAATATTTTTTTTTAATTGTTTATTATAATATTTTGTAAAAACTTTTTTATAGTGTTAATCGGGTGAATTAATTTATTCTTGATTGTTTTTAATATGTTTGTTTATTTTCATTAATTAATTAATTAACTATAAATTAATTATGTTAATAGTGTTATGTTTTATAATATTGGTGGTGTCATTTATAGGGGAATATGGTGGGAGGTACATTTTTTATAATTAATTAAAGTTTTGTTAATTAATTTTAATTATTTTGCTTGAGTGGGAATAGTTAATTATTCCCCTCTGCTATCCAACACTTTCCCTACTGTTTCACTTGCTGGAGTGGGAATAGTAATTGTTACCCCTCCGCTATCCCACACTTTCCCTACTATTGCACTCGCTGGAGTGGAAATAGTAATTTTATCCACTCCGCTATCCAACACTTTCCCTACTGTTGCACTCTCTGGTGTGGGAATAGTAATTTTTACATCTACGCTATGCAACACTTTCTTTAATGTTGCACTCCCTGAAGTGGGAATAGCAAATTATTCCCCTCCGTTATCCAATACTTTGCCTACTGTTGTACTTGCTGGAGTGGGAATAGTAAATTATTCCACTCTGCTATCCAACACTTTCCCTACTGTTGTACTTGCTGGAGTGGGAATAGTAATTGTTACCCCCCCGCTATCCAACACTTTCCCTACTGTTGCACTCAATGGAGTGGGAATTGTAATTTTATCCCCTCCGCTATCCAACACTTTCCCTACTGTTGCACTCACTAAGGTGGGAATAGTAATTTTATCCACTGCGCTATCCAACACTTTCCCTACTGTTGCACTCTCTGGAGTGGGAATAGTAATTTTTACACCTACGCTAACCAACACTTTCTTTAATGTTGCACTCCCTGAAGTGGGAATAGTAAAGTATTCCCCTCCGCTATCCAATACTTTCCCTACTGTTGTACTTGCTGGAGTGGGAATAGTAAATGATTCCCCTCCGCTATCCAACACTTTCCCTACTGTTGCACTCGCTGGAGTGGGAATACTAATTTTATCCACTCCGCTATCCAACACTTTCCCTAGTGTTGCACTTTTTGGAGTGGGAATAGTAAATTATTCACATACGCTATCCAACACTTTCCCTACTGTTGTACTTGCTGGCGTGGGAAGAGTAAATTATTCCCCTCCGCTATCCAACACTTTCCCTACTATTGCACTTGCTGGAGTGGGAATAGTAATTTTATCACTCCGCTATCCAACACTTTCCCTACTGTTGCACTTTCTGGAGTGGGAATAGCAATTTTTACACCTACGCTATCCAACACTTTATTTAATGTTTCACTCCCTGGAGTGGGAATAGTAAATTATTTCCCTCCGCCATCCAACACTTTCCCTACTGTTGCACTCCCTGGAGTGGGAATAGTAATTTTTACCCCTCCGCTATCCAACACTTTTCTTAATGTTGCAATCCCTGAAGTGGGAATAGTAAACTATTCACATATGCTATCCAATACTTTCCCTACTGTTGTACTTGCTGGAGTGGGAATAGTAAATTATTCCACTCCACTATCCAACACTTTCCCTACTGTTGTACTTGCTGGAGTGGGAATAGTAAATTATTCCACTCCGCTAGCCAACACTTTCCCTACTGTTGTACTTGCTGGAGTGGGAATAGTAATTGTTACCCCTCCGCTATCCAACACTTTCCCTACTGTTGCACTCACTGGAGTGGGAATAGTAATTTTATCCCCTCCGCTATCCAACACTTTCCCTACTGTTGCACTCACTGGAGTGGGAATAGTAATTTTTACACCTACGCTATCCAACACTTTATTTAATGATTCACTCCCTGGAGTGGGAATAGTAAATTATTTCCCTCCGCCATCCAACACTTTACCTACTGTTGCACTCCCTGGAGTGGGAATAGTAATTTTTACCCCTCCGCTATCCAACACTTTTCTTAATGTTGCACTCCCTGAAGTGGGAATAGTAAATTATTCACATATGCTATCCAATACTTTCCCTACTGTTGTACTTGCTGGAGTGGGAATAGTAAATTATTCCACTCCACTATCCAACACTTTCCCTACTGTTGTACTTGCTGGAGTGGGAATAGTAAATTATTCCACTCCGCTATCCAACACTTTCCCTACTGTTGTACTTGCTGGAGTGGGAATAGTAATTGTTACCCCTCCGCTATCCAACACTTTCCCTACTGTTGCACTCACTGGAGTGGGAATAGTAATTTTATCCCCTCCGCTATCCAACACTTTCCCTACTGTTGCACTCACTGGAGTGGGAATAGTAATTTTTACACCTACGCTATCCAACACTTTATTTAATGTTTCACTCCCTGGAGTGGGAATAGTAAATTATTTCCCTCCGCCATCCAACACTTTCCCTACTGTTGCACTCCCTGGAGTGGGAATAGTAATTTTTACCCCTCCGCTATCCAACACTTTACTTAATGTTGCACTCCCTGAAGTGGGAACAGTAAATTATTCACATATGCTATCCAATACTTTCCCTACTGTTGTACTTGCTGGAGTGGGAATAGTAAATTATTCCACTCCACTATCCAACACTTTCCCTACTGTTGTACTTGCTGGAGTGAGAATAGTAAATTATTCCACTCCGCTATCCAACACTTTCCCTACTGTTGTACTTGCTGGAGAGGGAATAGTAATTGTTACCCCCCCGCTATCCAACACTTTCCCTACTGTTGCACTCACTGGAGTGGGACTTGTAATTTTATCCCCTCCGCTATCCAACACTTTCCCTACTGTTGCACTCACTGGAGTGGGAATAGTAATTGTATCCACTGCGCTACCCAACACTTTCCCTACTGTTGCACTCTCTGGAGTGGGAATAGTAATTTTTACACCTACGCTATCCAACACTTTCTTTAATGTTGCACTCCCTGAAGTGGGAATAGTAAATTATTCCCCTCCGCTATCCAATACTTTCCCTACTGTTGTACTTGCTGGAGTGGGAATAGTAAATGATTCCCCTCCGCTATCCAACACTTTCCCTACTGTTGCACTCGCTGTAGTGGGAATACTAATTTTATCCACTCCGCTATCCAACACTTTCCCTAGTGTTGCACTTTTTGGAGTGGGAATAGTAAATTATTCACATACGCTATCCAACACTTTCCCTACTGTTGTACTTGCTGGAGTGGGAAGAGTAAATTATTCCCCTCCGCTATCCAACACTTTCCCTACTGTTGTACTTGCTGGAGTGGGAATAGTAATTGTTACCCCTCTGCTATCCAACACTTTCCCTACTGTTGCACTCACTGGAGTGGGAATAGTAATTTCATCCCCTCCGCTATCCAACACTTTCCCTACTGTTGCACTCACTGGAGTGGGAATAGTAATTTTATCCACTGTGCTATCCAACACTTTCCCTACTGTTGCACTCCCTGGAGTGGGAATAGTAATTTTTACCCCTCCCCTATCCAACACTTTCCCTACTGTTGTACTTGCTGGAGTGGAAATAGTACATTATTCCCCTCCGCTATCCAGCACTTTCCCTACTATTGCACTTGCTGGAGTGGGAATAGTAATGTTATCCACTCAGCTATCCAAAACTTTCCCTACTGTTCACTGTCTGGAGTGGGAATAGTAATTTTTACACCTACGCTATCCAACACTTTCTTTAATGTTGCACTCCCTGAAGTGGATATAGTAAATTAATCCCCTCCGCTATCCAACACTTTCCCTACTGTTGCACTCACTGGAGTGGGAATAGTAATTTTTACACCTACGCTATCCAACACTTTATTTAATGTTTCACTCCCTGAAGTGGGAATAGTAAATTATTTCCCTCCACCATCCAACACTTTCCCTACTGTTGCACTCCCTGGAGTGGGAATAGTAATTTTTACCCCTCCGCTATCCAACACTTTTCTTAATGTTGCACTCCTGAAGTGGGAATAGTAAATTATTCACATATGCTATCCAATACTTTCCCTACTGTTGTACTTGCTGGAGTGGGAATAGTAAATTATTCCACTCCACTATCCAACACTTTCCCTACTGTTGTACTTGCTGGAGTGGGAATAGTAAATTATTCCACTCCGCTATCCAACACTTTCCCTACTGTTGTACTTGCTGGAGTGGGAATAGTAATTGTTACCCCCCCGCTATCCAACACTTTCCCTACTGTTGCACTCACTGGAGTGGGAATTGTAATTTTATCCCCTCCGCTATCCAACACTTTCCCTACTGTTGCACTCACTGGAGTGGGAATAGTAATTTTATCCACTGCGCTATCCAACACTTTCCCTACTGTTGCACTCTCTGGAGTGGGAATAGTAATTTTTACACCTACGCTATCCAACACTTTCTTTAATGTTGCTCTCCCTGAAGTGGGAATAGTAAATTATTCCCCTCCGCTATCCAATACTTTCCCTACTGTTGTACTTGCTGGAGTGGGAATAGTAAATGATTCCCCTCCACTATCCAACACTTTCCCTACTGTTGCACTCGCTGTAGTGGGAATACTAATTTTATCCACTCTGCTATCCAACACTTTCCCTACTGTTGTACTTGCTGGAGTGGGAATAGTAAATTATTCCCATCCGCTATCCAACACTTTTCCTACTATTGCACTTGCTGGAGTGGGAATAGTAATTTTATCACTCCGATATCTAACACTTTCCCTACTGTTGCACTTTCTGGAGTGGGAATAGCAATTTTTACACCTACGCTATCCAACACTTTATTTAATGTTTCACTCCCTGGAGTGGGAAGAGTAAATTAAATCCCTCCGCCATCCAACACTTTCCCTAGTGTTGCACTCCCTGGAGTGGGAATAGTAATTTTTGCCCCTCCGCTATCCAACACTTTTCTTAATGTTGCACTCCCTGAAGTGGGAATAGTAATTTTATCCACTGTGCTATCCAACACTTTCCCTACTGTTGCACTCCCTGGAGTGGGAATAGTAATTTTTACCCCTCCCCTATCCAACACTTTCCCTACCGTTGCACTTGCTGGAGTGGAAATAGTACATTATTCCCCACCGCTATCCAACACTTTCCCTACTATTGCACTTGCTGGAGTGGGAATAGTAATTTTATCCACTCAGCTATCCAAAACTTTCCCTACTGTTCACTGTCTGGAGTGGGAATAGTAATTTTTACACCTACGCTATCCAACACTTTCTTTAATGTTGCACTCCCTGAAGTGGGAATAGTAAATTATTCCCCTCCGCTATCCAACACTTTCCCTACTGTTGCACTCACTGGAGTGGGAATAGTAATTTTATCCCCTCCGCTATCCAACACTTTCCCTACTGTTGCACTCACTGGAGTGGGAATAGTAATTTTATCCACTGTGCTATCCAACACTTTCCCTACTGTTGCACTCCCTGGAGTGGGAATTGTAATTTTTACCCCTCCCCTATCCAACACTTTCCCTACTGTTGCACTTGCTGGAGTGGAAATAGTACATTATTCCCCTCCGCTATCCAACACTTTCCCTACTATTGCACTTGCTGAAGTGGGAATAGTAATTTTATCCACTCAGCTATCCAAAACTTTCCCTACTGTTCACTGTCTGGAGTGGGAATAGTAATTTTTACACCTACGCTATCCAACACTTTCTTTAATGTTGCACTCCCTGAAGTGGGAATAGTAAATTATTCCCCTCCGCTATCCAACACTTTCCCTACTGTTGCACTCACTGGAGTGGGAATAGTAATTTTTACACCTACGCTATCCAACACTTTATTTAATGTTTCACTCCCTGGAGTGGGAATAGTAAATTATTTCCCTCCGCCATCCAACACTTTCCCTACTGTTGCACTCCCTGAAGTGGGAATAGTAATTTTTACCCCTCCACTATCCAACACTTTTCTTAATGTTGCACTCCCTGAAGTGGGAATAGTAAATTATTCACATATGCTATCCAATACTTTCCCTCCTGTTGTACTTGCTGGAGTGGGAATAGTAAATTATTCCACTCCACTATCCAACACTTTCCCTACTGTTGTACTTACTGGAGTGGGAATAGTAAATTATTCCACTCCGCTATCCAACACTTTCCCTACTGTTGTACTTGCTGGAGTGGGAATAGTAATTGTTACCCCCCCGCTATCCAACACTTTCCCTACTGTTGCACTCACTGGAGTGGGAATTGTAATTTTATCCCCTCCGCTATCCAACACTTTCCCTACTGTTGCACTCACTGGAGTGGGAATAGTAATTTTATCCACTGCGCTATCCAACACTTTCCCTACTGTTGCACTCTCTGGAGTGGGAATAGTAATTTTTACACCTACGCTATCCAACACTTTCTTTAATGTTGCTCTCCCTGAAGTGGGAATAATAAATTATTCCCCTCCGCTATCCAATACTTTCCCTACTGTTGTACTTGCTGGAGTGGGAATAGTAAATGATTCCCCTCCGCTATCCAACACTTTCCCTACTGTTGCACTCGCTGGAGTGGGAATACTAATTTTATCCACTCCGCTATCCAACACTTTCCCTAGTGTTGCACTTTTTGGAGTGGGAATAGTAAATTATTCCCCTCCGCTATCCAACACTTTCCCTACTATTGCACTTGCTGGAGTGGGAATAGTAATTTTATCACTCCGATATCTAACACTTTCCCTACTGTTGCACTTTCTGGAGTGGGAATAGCAATTTTTACACCTACGCTATCCAACACTTTATTTAATGTTTCACTCCCTGGAGTGGGAAGAGTAAATTATTTCCATCCGCCATCCAACACTTTCCCTACTGTTGCACTCCCTGGAGTGGGAATAGTAATTTTTACCCCTCCGCTATCCAACACTTTTCTTAATGTTGCACTCCCTGAAGTGGGAATAGTAAATTATTCACATATGCTATCCAATACTTTCCCTACTGTTGTACTTGCTGGAGTGGGAATAGTAAATTATTCCACTCCACTATCCAACACTTTCCCTACTGTTGTACTTGCTGGAGTGGGAATAGTAAATTATTCCACTCCACTATCCAACACTTTCCCTACTGTTGTACTTGCTGGAGTGGGAATAGTAATTGTTACCCCTCCGCTATCCAACACTTTCCCTACTGTTGCACTCACTGGAGTGGGAATAGTAATTTTATCCCCTCCGCTATCCAACACTTTCCCTACTGTTGCACTCACTGGAGTGGGAATAGTAATTTTTACACCTACGCTATCCAACACATTATTTAATGTTTCACTCCCTGGAGTGGGATTAGTAAATTATTTCCCTCCGCCATCCAACACTTTCCCTACTGTTGCACTCCCTGGAGTGGGAATAGTAATTTTTACCCCTCCGCTATCCAACTCTTTTCTTAATGTTGCACTCCCTGAAGTGGGAATAGTAAATTATTCACATATGCTATCCAATACTTTCCCTACTGTTGTACTTGCTGGAGTGGGAATAGTAAATTATTCCACTCCACTATCCAACACTTTCCCTACAGTTGTACTTGCTGGAGTGGGAATAGTAAATTATTCCACTCCACTATCCAACACTTTCCCTACTGTTGTACTTGCTGGATGGGAATAGTAATTGTTACTTCTCCGCTATCCAACACTTTCCCTACTGTTGCACTCACTGGAGTGGGAATAGTAATTTTATCCCCTCCGCTATCCAACACTTTCCCTACTGTTGCACTCACTGGAGTGGGAATAGTAATTTTATCCACTGTGATATCCAACACTTTCCCTACTGTTGCACTCCCTGGAGTGGGAATAGTAATTTTACATCTCCCCTATCCAACACTTTCCCTACCGTTGCACTTGCTGGAGTGGAAATAGTACATTATTCCCCTCCGCTATCCAACACTTTCCCTACTATTGCACTTGCTGGAGTGGGAATAGTAATTTTATCCACTCAGCTATCCAAAACTTTCCCTACTGTTCACTGTCTGGAGTGGGAATAGTAATTTTTACACCTACGCTATCCAACACTTTCTTTAATGTTGCACTCCCTGAATTGGGAATAGTAAATTATTCCCCTCCGCTATCCAATACTTTCCCTACTGTTGTACTTAGTGGAGTGGGAATAGTAGATTATTCCCCTCCGCTATCCAACACTTTCCCTACTGTTGCACTCGCTGGAGTGGGATTACTAATTTTATCCACTCCGCTATCCAACACTTTCCCTAGTGTTGCACTTTTTGGAGTGAGAATAGTAAATTATTCACATACGCTATCCAACACTTTCCCTACTTTTGTACTTGCTGGAGTGGGAATAGTAAATTATTCCCCTTCGCTATCCAACACTTTCTCTACTATCGCACTTGCTGGAGTGGAAGTAATTTTATCCACTCCGCTATCCAACACTTTCCCTACTGTTGCACTTTCTGGAGTGGGAATAGTAATTTTTACACCTACGCTATCCAACACTTTATTTAATGTTTCACTCCCTGGAGTGGGAATAGTAAATTATTTCCCTCCGCCATCCAACACTTTCCCTACTGTTGCACTCCCTGGAGTGGGAATAGTAATTTTACTCCTCCGCTATCCAACACTTTTCTTAATGTTGCACTCCCTGAAGTGGGAATAGTAAATTATTCACATATGCTATCCAATACTTTCCCTACTGTTGTACTTGCTGGAGTGGGAATAGTAAATTATTCACTCCACTATCCAACACTTTCCCTACTGTTGTACTTGCTGGAGTGGGAATAGTAAATTATTCCACTCCGCTATCCAACACTTTCCCTACAGTTGTACTTGCTGGAGTGGGAATAGTAATTGTTACCCCTCCGCTATCCAACACTTTCCCTACTGTTGCACTCACTGGAGTGGGAATAGTAATTTTATCCCCTCCGCTATCCAACACTTTCCCTACTGTTGCACTCACTGGAGTGGGAATAGTAATTTTATCACTCCAATATCTAACACTTTCCCTACTGTTGCACTTTCTGGAGTGGGAATAGCAATTTTTACACCTACGCTATCCAACACTTTATTTAATGTTTCACTCCCTGGAGTGGGAAGAGTAAATTATTTCCCTCCGCCATCCAACACTTTCCCTACTGTTGCACTCCCTGGAGTGGGAATAGTAATTTTTGCCCCTCCGCTATCCAACACTTTTCTTAATGTTGCACTCCCTGAAGTGGGAATAGTAATTTTATCCACTGTGCTATCCAACACTTTCCCTACTGTTGCACTCCCTGGAGTGGGAATAGTAATTTTTACCCCTCCCCTATCCAACACTTTCCCTACCGTTGCACTTGCTGGAGTGGAAATAGTACATTATTCCCCACCGCTATCCAACACTTTCCCTACTATTGCACTTGCTGGAGTGGGAATAGTAATTTTATCCACTCAGCTATCCAAAACTTTCCCTACTGTTCACTGTCTGGAGTGGGAATAGTAATTTTTACACCTACGCTATCCAACACTTTCTTTAATGTTGCACTCCCTGAAGTGGGAATAGTAAATTATTCCCCTCCGCTATCCAACACTTTCCCTACTGTTGCACTCACTGGAGTGGGAATAGTAATTTTATCCCCTCCGCTATCCAACACTTTCCCTACTGTTGCACTCACTGGAGTGGGAATAGTAATTTTATCCACTGTGCTATCCAACACTTTCCCTACTGTTGCACTCCCTGGAGTGGGAATTGTAATTTTTACCCCTCCCCTATCCAACACTTTCCCTACCGTTGCACTTGCTGGAGTGGAAATAGTACATTATTCCCCTCCGCTATCCAACACTTTTCCTACTATTGCACTTGCTGAAGTGGGAATAGTAATTTTATCCACTCAGCTATCCAAAACTTTCCCTACTGTTCACTGTCTGGAGTGGGAATAGTAATTTTTACACCTACGCTATCCAACACTTTCTTTAATGTTGCACTCCCTGAAGTTGGAATAGTAAATTATTCCCCTCCGCTATCCAACACTTTCCCTACTGTTGCACTCACTGGAGTGGGAATAGTAATTTTTACACCTACGCTATCCAACACTTTATTTAATGTTTCACTCCCTGGAGTGGGAATAGTAAATTATTTCCCTCCGCCATCCAACACTTTCCCTACTGTTGCACTCCCTGAAGTGGGAATAGTAATTTTTACCCCTCCGCTATCCAACACTTTTCTTAATGTTGCACTCCCTGAAGTGGGAATAGTAAATTATTCACATATGCTATCCAATACTTTCCCTCCTGTTGTACTTGCTGGAGTGGGAATAGTAAATTATTCCACTCCACTATCCAACACTTTCCCTACTGTTGTACTTACTGGAGTGGGAATAGTAAATTATTCCACTCCGCTATCCAACACTTTCCCTACTGTTGTACTTGCTGGAGTGGGAATAGTAATTGTTACCCCCCCGCTATCCAACACTTTCCCTACTGTTGCACTCAGTGGAGTGGGAATTGTAATTTTATCCCCTCCGCTATCCAACACTTTCCCTACTGTTGCACTCACTGGAGTGGGAATAGTAATTTTATCCACTGCGCTATCCAACACTTTCCCTACTGTTGCACTCTCTGGAGTGGGAATAGTAATTTTTACACCTACGCTATCCAACACTTTCTTTAATGTTGCTCTCCCTGAAGTGGGAATAGTAAATTATTCCCCTCTGCTATCCAATACTTTCCCTACTGTTGTACTTGCTGGAGTGGGAATAGTAAATGATTCCCCTCCGCTATCCAACACTTTCCCTACTGTTGCACTCGCTGGAGTGGGAATACTAATTTTATCCACTCCGCTATCCAACACTTTCCCTAGTGTTGCACTTTCTGGAGTGGGAATAGTAAATTATTCCCCTCCGCTATCCAACACTTTCCCTACTATTGCACTTGCTGGAGTGGGAATAGTAATTTTATCACTCCGATATCTAACACTTTCCCTACTGTTGCACTTTCTGGAGTGGGAATAGCAATTTTTACACCTACGCTATCCAACACTTTATTTAATGTTTCACTCCCTGGAGTGGGAAGAGTAAATTATTTCCCTCCGCCATCCAACACTTTCCCTACTGTTGCACTCCCTGGAGTGGGAATAGTAATTTTTACCCCTCCGCTATCCAACACTTTTCTTGATGTTGCACTCCCTGAAGTGGGAATAGTAAATTATTCACATATGCTATCCAATACTTTCCCTACTGTTGTACTTGCTGGAGTGGGAATAGTAAATTATTCCACTCCACTATCCAACACTTTCCCTACTGTTGTACTTGCTGGAGTGGGAATAGTAAATTATTCCACTCCACTATCCAACACTTTCCCTACTGTTGTACTTGCTGGAGTGGGAATAGTAATTGTTACCCCTCCGCTATCCAACACTTTCCCTACTGTTGCACTCACTGGAGTGGGAATAGTAATTTTATCCCCTCCGCTATCCAACACTTTCCCTACTGTTGCACTCACTGGAGTGGGAATAGTAATTTTTACACCTACGCTATCCAACACATTATTTAATGTTTCACTCCCTGGAGTGGGATTAGTAAATTATTTCCCTCCGCCATCCAACACTTTCCCTACTGTTGCACTCCCTGGAGTGGGAATAGTAATTTTACCCCTCCGCTATCCAACACTTTTCTTAATGTTGCACTCCCTGAAGTGGGAATAGTAAATTATTCACATATGCTATCCAATACTTTCCCTACTGTTGTACTTGCTGGAGTGGGAATAGTAAATTATTCCACTCCACTATCCAACACTTTCCCTACAGTTGTACTTGCTGGAGTGGGAATAGTAAATTATTCCACTATCCAACACTTTCCCTACTGTTGTACTTGCTGGATGGGAATAGTAATTGTTACTTCTCCGCTATCCAACACTTTCCCTACTGTTGCACTCACTGGAGTGGGAATAGTAATTTTATCCCCTCCGCTATCCAACACTTTCCCTACTGTTGCACTCACTGGAGTGGGAATAGTAATTTTATCCACTGTGATATCCAACACTTTCCCTACTGTTGCCCTCCCTGGAGTGGGAATAGTAATTTTTACATCTCCCCTATCCAACACTTTCCCTACCGTTGCACTTGCTGGAGTGGAAATAGTACATTATTCCCCTCCGCTATCCAACACTTTCCCTACTATTGCACTTGCTGGAGTGTGAATAGTAATTTTATCCACTCAGCTATCCAAAACTTTCCCTACTGTTCACTGTCTGGAGTGGGAATAGTAATTTTTACACCTATGCTATCCAACACTTTCTTTAATGTTGCACTCCCTGAAGTGGGAATAGTAAATTATTCCCCTCCGCTATCCAATACTTTCCCTACTGTTGTACTTACTGGAGTGGGAATAGTAGATTATTCCCCTCCGCTATCCAACACTTTCCCTACTGTTGCACTCGCTGGAGTGGGAATACTAATTTTATCCACTCCGCTATCCAACACTTTCCCTAGTGTTGCACTTTTTGGAGTGGGAATAGTAAATTATTCACATACGCTATCCAACACTTTCCCTACTTTTGTACTTGCTGGAGTGGGAATAGTAAATTATTCCCCTTCGCTATCCAACACTTTCCCTACTATCGCACTTGCTGGAGTGGAAGTAATTTTATCCACTCCGCTATCCAACACTTTCCCTACTGTTGCACTTTCTGGAGTGGGAATAGTAATTTTTACACCTACGCTATCCAACACTTTATTTAATGTTTCACTCCCTGGAGTGGGAATAGTAAATTATTTCCCTCCGCCATCCAACACTTTCCCTACTGTTGCACTCCCTGGAGTGGGAATAGTAATTTTTACTCCTCCGCTATCCAACACTTTTCTTAATGTTGCACTCCCTGAAGTGGGAATAGTAAATTATTCACATATGCTATCCAATACTTTCCCTACTGTTGTACTTGCTGGAGTGGGAATAGTAAATTATTCCACTCCACTATCCAACACTTTCCCTACTGTTGTACTTGCTGGAGTGGGAATAGTAAATTATTCCACTCCGCTATCCAACACTTTCGCTACAGTTGTACTTGCTGGAGTGGGAATAGTAATTGTTACCCCTCCGCCATTCCAACACTTTCCCTACTGTTGCACTCACTGGAGTGGGAATAGTAATTTTATCCCCTCCGCTATCCAACACTTTCCCTACTGTTGCACTCACTGGAGTGGGAATAGTAATTTTATCCCCTCTGCTATCCAACACTTTCCCTACTGTTGCACTCACTGGAGTGGGAATAGTAATTTTATCCACTGCGCTATCCAACACTTTCCCTACTGTTGCCCTCCCTGGAGTGGGAATAGTAATTATTACCCCTCCCCTATCCAACACTTTCCCTACTGTTGTACTTGCTGGAGTGGAAATAGTAAATTATTCCCCTCCGCAATCCAACACTTTCCCTACTATTGCACTTGCTGGAGTGGGAATAGTAATTTTATCCACTCAGCTATCCAAAACTTTCCCTACTGTTCACTCTCTGGTGTGGGAATAGTAATTTTTACACCTACGCTATCCAACACTTTCTTTAATGTTGCACTCCCTGAAGTGGGAATAGTAAATTATTCCCCTCCGCTATCCAATACTTTCCCTACTGTTGTACTTGCTGGAGTGGGAATAGTAGATTATTCCCGTCCGCTATCCAACACTTTCCCTACTGTTGCACTCGCTGGAGTCGGAATACTAATTTTATCCACTCCGCTATCCAACACTTTCCCTAGTGTTGCACACCCTGGAGTGGGAATAGTAATTTTTACTCCTCTGCTAGCCAACACTTTTCTTAATGTTGCACTCCCTGAAGTGGGAATAGTAAATTATTCACATATGCTATCCAATACTTTCCCTACTGTTGTACTTGCTGGAGTGGGAATAGTAAATTATTCCACTCCACTATCCAACACTTTCCCTACTGTTGTACTTGCTGGAGTGGGAATAGTAAATTATTCACATACGCTATCCAACACTTTCCCTACTGTTGTACTTGCTGGAGTGGGAATAGTAAATTATTCCCCTCCGCTATCCAACACTTTCCCTACTATTGCACTTGCTGGAGTGGAAGTAATTTTATTCACTCCGCTATCCAACACTTTCCCTACTGTTGCACTTTCTGGAGTGGGAATAGTAATTTTTACACCTACGCTATCCAACACTTTATTTAATGTTTCACTCCCTGGAGTGGGAATAGTAAATTATTTCCCTCCGCCATCCAACACTTTCCCTACTGTTGCACTCCCTGGAGTGGGAATAGTAATTTTTACCCCTCCGTTATCCAACACTTTTCTTAATGTTGCACTCCCTGAAGTGGGAATAGTAAATTATTCACATATGCTATCCAATACTTTCCCTACTGTTGTACTTGCTGGAGTGGGAATAGTAAATTATTCCACTCCACTATCCAACACTTTCCCTACTGTTGTACTTGCTGGAGTGGGAATAGTAAATTATTCCACTCCGCTATCCAACACTTTCCCTACTGTTGTACTTGCTGGAGTGGGAATAGTAATTGTTACCCCTCCGCTATCCAACACTTTCCCTACTGTTGCACTCACTGGAGTGGGAATAGTAATTTTATCCCCTCCGCTATCCAACACTCTCCCTACTGTTGCACTCACTGGAGTGGGAATAGTAATTTTTACACCTACGCTATTCAACACTTTATTTAATGTTTCACTCCCTGGAGTGGGAATAGTAAATTATTTCCTGCGCCATCCAACACTTTCCCTACTGTTGCACTCCTGGAGTGGGAATAGTAATTTTTACCCCTCCGCTATCCAACTCTTTTCTTAATGTTGCACTCCCTGAAGTGGGAATAGTAAATTATTCACATATGCTATCCAATACTTTCCCTACTGTTGTACTTGCTGGAGTGGGAATAGTAAATTATTCCACTCCACTATCCAACACTTTCCCTACTGTTGTACTTGCTGGAGTGGGAATAGTAAATTATTCCACTCCGCTATCCAACACTTTCCCTACTGTTGTACTTGCTGGAGTGGGAATAGTAATTGTTACCCCTCCGCTATCCAACACTTTCCCTACTGTTGCACTCACTGGAGTGGGAATAGTAATTTTATCCCCTCCGCTATCCAACACTTTCCCTACTGTTGCACTCACTGGAGTGGGAATAGTAATTTTTACACCTACGCTATCCAACACTTTATTTAATGTTTTACTCCCTGGAGTGGGAATAGTAAATTATTTCCCTCCGCCATCCAACACTTTCCCTACTGTTGCACTCCCTGGAGTGGGAATAGTAATTTTACCCCTCCGCTATCCAACACTTTTCTTAATGTTGCACTCCCTGAAGTGGGAATAGTAAATTATTCACATATGCTATCCAACACTTTCCCTACTGTTGTACTTGCTGGAGTGGGAATAGTAAATTATTCCACTCCACTATCCAACACTTTCCCTACTGTTGTACTTGCTGGAGTGGGAATAGTAAATTATTCCACTCCGCTAGCCAACACTTTCCCTACTGTTGTACTTGCTGGAGTGGGAATAGTAATTGTTACCCCTCCGCTATCCAACACTTTCCCTACTGTTGCACTCACTGGAGTGGGAATAGTAATTTTATCCCCTCCGCTATCCAACACTTTCCCTACTGTTGCACTCACTGGAGTGGGAATAGTAATTTTATCCACTGCGCTATCCAACACTTTCCCTACTGTTGCACTCTCTGGAGTGGGAATAGTAATTTTTACACCTACGCTATCCAACACTTTCTTTAATGTTGCTCTCCCTGAAGTGGGAATAGTAAATTATTCCCCTCCGCTATCCAATACTTTCCCTACTGTTGTACTTGCTGGAGTGGGAATAGTAAATGATTCCCCTCCGCTATCCAACACTTTCCCTACTGTTGCACTCGCTGGAGTGGGAATACTAATTTTATCCACTCCGCTATCCAACACTTTCCCTAGTGTTGCACTTTCTGGAGTGGGAATAGCAATTTTTACACCTACGCTATCCAACACTTTTTTTAATGTTTCACTCCCTGGAGTGGGAAGAGTAAATTATTTTCCTCCGCCATCCAACACTTTCCCTACTGTTGCACTCCCTGGAGTGGGAATAGTAATTTTTACCCCTCCGCTATCCAACACTTTTCTTAATGTTGCACTCCCTGAAGTGGGAATAGTAAATTATTCACATATGCTATCCAATACTTTCCCTACTGTTGTACTTGCTGGAGTGGGAATAGTAAATTATTCCACTCCACTATCCAACACTTTCCCTACTGTTGTACTTGCTGGAGTGGGAATAGTAAATTATTCCACTCCACTATCCAACACTTTCCCTACTGTTGTACTTGCTGGAGTGGGAATAGTAATTGTTACCTCTCCGCTATCCAACACTTTCCCTACTGTTGCACTCACTGGAGTGGGAATAGTAATTTTATCCCCTCCGCTATCCAACACTTTCCCTACTGTTGCACTCACTGGAGTGGGAATAGTAATTTTTACACCTACGCTATCCAACACATTATTTAATGTTTCACTCCCTGGAGTGGGATTAGTAAATTATTTCCCTCCGCCATCCAACACTTTCCCTACTGTTGCACTCCCTGGAGTGGGAATAGTAATTTTTACCCCTCCGCTATCCAACACTTTTCTTAATGTTGCACTCCCTGAAGTGGGAATAGTAAATTATTCACATATGCTATCCAATACTTTCCCTACTGTTGTACTTGCTGGAGTGGGAATAGTAAATTATTCCACTCCACTATCCAACACTTTCCCTACTGTTGTACTCACTGGAGTGGGAATAGTAATTTTATCCCCTCCGCTATCCAACACTTTCCCTACTGTTGCACTCACTGGAGTGGGAATAGTAATTTTATCCACTGTGATATCCAGCACTTTCCCTACTGTTGCACTCCCTGGAGTGGGAATAGTAATTTTTACATCTCCCCTATCCAACACTTTCCCTACCGTTGCACTTGCTGGAGTGGAAATAGTACATTATTCCCCTCCGCTATCCAACACTTTCCCTACTATTGCACTTGCTGGAGTGGGAATAGTAATTTTATCCACTCAGCTATCCAAAACTTTCCCTACTGTTCACTGTCTGGAGTGGGAATAGTAATTTTTACACCTACGCTATCCAACACTTTCTTTAATGTTGCACTCCCTGAAGTGGGAATAGTAAATTATTCCCCTCCGCTATCCAATACTTTCCCTACTGTTGTACTTGCTGGAGTGGGAATAGTAGATTATTCCCCTCCGCTATCCAACACTTTCCCTACTGTTGTACTTGCTGGAGTGGGAATAGTAAATTATTCCACTCCGCTATCCAACACTTTCCCTACTGTTGTACTTGCTGGAGTGGGAATAGTAATTGTTACCCCTCCGCTATCCAACACTTTCCCTACTGTTGCACTCACTGGAGTGGGAATAGTAATTTTATCCCCTCCGCTATCCAACACTTTCCCTACTGTTGCACTCACTGGAGTGGGAATAGTAATTTTTACACCTACGCTATCCAACACTTTATTTAATGTTTTACTCCCTGGAGTGGGAATAGTAAATTATTTCCCTCCGCCATCCAACACTTTCCCTACTGTTGCACTCCCTGGAGTGGGAATAGTAATTTTTACCCCTCCGCTATCCAACACTTTTCTTAATGTTGCACTCCCTGAAGTGGGAATAGTAAATTATTCACATATGCTATCCAACACTTTCCCTACTGTTGTACTTGCTGGAGTGGGAATAGTAAATTATTCCACTCCACTATCCAACACTTTCCCTACTGTTGTACTTGCTGGAGTGGGAATAGTAAATTATTCCACTCCGCTAGCCAACACTTTCCCTACTGTTGTACTTGCTGGAGTGGGAATAGTAATTGTTACCCCTCCGCTATCCAACACTTTCCCTACTGTTGCACTCACTGGAGTGGGAATAGTAATTTTATCCCCTCCGCTATCCAACACTTTCCCTACTGTTGCACTCACTGGAGTGGGAATAGTAATTTTATCCACTGCGCTATCCAACACTTTCCCTACTGTTGCACTCTCTGGAGTGGGAATAGTAATTTTTACACCTACGCTATCCAACACTTTCTTTAATGTTGCTCTCCCTGAAGTGGGAATAGTAAATTATTCCCCTCCGCTATCCAATACTTTCCCTACTGTTGTACTTGCTGGAGTGGGAATAGTAAATGATTCCCTCCGCTATCCAACACTTTCCCTACTGTTGCACTCGCTGGAGTGGGAATACTAATTTTATCCACTCCGCTATCCAACACTTTCCCTAGTGTTGCACTTTCTGGAGTGGGAATAGCAATTTTTACACCTACGCTATCCAACACTTTTTTTAATGTTTCACTCCCTGGAGTGGGAAGAGTAAATTATTTTCCTCCGCCATCCAACACTTTCCCTACTGTTGCACTCCCTGGAGTGGGAATAGTAATTTTTACCCCTCCGCTATCCAACACTTTTCTTAATGTTGCACTCCCTGAAGTGGGAATAGTAAATTATTCACATATGCTATCCAATACTTTCCCTACTGTTGTACTTGCTGGAGTGGGAATAGTAAATTATTCCACTCCACTATCCAACACTTTCCCTACTGTTGTACTTGCTGGAGTGGGAATAGTAAATTATTCCACTCCACTATCCAACACTTTCCCTACTGTTGTACTTGCTGGAGTGGGAATAGTAATTGTTACCTCTCCGCTATCCAACACTTTCCCTACTGTTGCACTCACTGGAGTGGGAATAGTAATTTTATCCCCTCCGCTATCCAACACTTTCCCTACTGTTGCACTCACTGGAGTGGGAATAGTAATTTTTACACCTACGCTATCCAACACATTATTTAATGTTTCACTCCCTGGAGTGGGATTAGTAAATTATTTCCTCCGCCATCCAACACTTTCCCTACTGTTGCACTCCCTGGAGTGGGAATAGTAATTTTTACCCCTCCGCTATCCAACACTTTTCTTAATGTTGCACTCCCTGAAGTGGGAATAGTAAATTATTCACATATGCTATCCAATACTTTCCCTACTGTTGTACTTGCTGGAGTGGGAATAGTAAATTATTCCACTCCACTATCCAACACTTTCCCTACTGTTGTACTCACTGGAGTGGGAATAGTAATTTTATCCCCTCCGCTATCCAACACTTTCCCCTACTGTTGCACTCACTGGAGTGGGAATAGTAATTTTATCCACTGTGATATCCAGCACTTTCCCTACTGTTGCACTCCCTGGAGTGGGAATAGTAATTTTTACATCTCCCTATCCAACACTTTCCCTACCGTTGCACTTGCTGGAGTGGAAATAGTACATTATTCCCCTCCGCTATCCAACACTTTCCCTACTATTGCACTTGCTGGAGTGGGAATAGTAATTTTATCCACTCAGCTATCCAAAACTTTCCCTACTGTTCACTGTCTGGAGTGGGAATAGTAATTTTTACACCTACGCTATCCAACACTTTCTTTAATGTTGCACTCCCTGAAGTGGGAATAGTAAATTATTCCCCTCCGCTATCCAATACTTTCCCTACTGTTGTACTTGCTGGAGTGGGAATAGTAGATTATTCCCCTCCGCTATCCAACACTTTCCCTACTGTTGCACTCGCTGGAGTGGGAATACTAATTTTATCCACTCCGCTATCCAACACTTTCCCTAGTGTTGCACTTTTTGGAGTGGGAATAGTAAATTATTCACATACGCTATCCAACACTTTCCCTTCTGTTGTACTTGCTGGAGTGGGAATAGTAAATTATTCCCCTTCGCTATCCAACACTTTCCCTACTATTGCACTTGCTGGAGTGGAAGTAATTTTATCCACTCCGCTATCCAACACTTTCCCTACTGTTGCACTTTCTGGAGTGGGAATAGTAATTTTTACACCTACGCTATCCAACACTTTATTTAATGTTTCACTCCCTGGAGTGGGAATAGTAAATTATTTCCCTCCGCCATCCAACACTTTCCCTACTGTTGCACTCCCTGGAGTGGGAATAGTAATTTTTACCCCTCCGCTATCCAACACTTTTCTTAATGTTGCACTCCCTGAAGTGGCAATAGTAAATTATTCACATATGCTATCCAATACTTTCCCTACTGTTGTACTT
Organism: Calotriton arnoldi; assembly: GCA_963921515.1. Taxonomy (NCBI): domain Eukaryota; kingdom Metazoa; phylum Chordata; class Amphibia; order Caudata; family Salamandridae; genus Calotriton; species Calotriton arnoldi. Next base: position 281,843 of record CAWUFW010002422.1, on the reverse strand, counting down.
GCTGGAGTGGGAATAGTAAATTATTCCACTCCACTATCCAACACTTTCCCTACTGTTGTACTTGCTGGAGTGGGAATAGTAATTGTTACCCCTCCGCTATCCAACACTTTCCCTACTGTTGCACTCACTGGAGTGGGAATAGTAATTTTATCCCCTCCGCTATCCAACACTTTCCCTACTGTTGCACTCACTGGAGTGGGAATAGTAATTTTTACACCTACGCTATCCAACACATTATTTAATGTTTCACTCCCTGGAGTGGGATTAGTAAATTATTTCCCTCCGCCATCCAACACTTTCCCTACTGTTGCACTCCCTGGAGTGGGAATAGTAATTTTACCCCTCCGCTATCCAACACTTTTCTTAATGTTGCACTCCCTGAAGTGGGAATAGTAAATTATTCACATATGCTATCCAATACTTTCCCTACTTTTGTACTTGCTGGAGTGGGAATAGTAAATTATTCCACTCCACTATCCAACACTTTCCCTACAGTTGTACTTGCTGGAGTGGGAATAGTAAATTATTCCACTCCACTATCCAACACTTTCCCTACTGTTGTACTTGCTGGATGGGAATAGTAATTGTTACTTCTCCGCTATCCAACACTTTCCCTACTGTTGCACTCACTGGAGTGGGAATAGTAATTTTATCCCCTCCGCTATCCAACACTTTCCCTACTGTTGCACTCACTGGAGTCGGAATAGTAATTTTATCCACTGTGATATCCAACACTTTCCCTACTGTTGCACTCCCTGGAGTGGGAATAGTAATTTTTACATCTCCCCTATCCAACACTTTCCCTACCGTTGCACTTGCTGGAGTGGAAATAGTACATTATTCCCCTCCGCTATCCAACACTTTCCCTACTATTGCACTTGCTGGAGTGGGAATAGTAATTTTATCCACTCAGCTATCCAAAACTTTCCCTACTGTTCACTGTCTGGAGTGGGAATAGTAATTTTTACACCTACGCTATCCAACACTTTCTTTAATGTTGCACTCCCTGAAGTGGGAATAGTAAATTATTCCCCTCCGCTATCCAATACTTTCCCTACTGTTGTACTTGCTGGAGTGGGAATAGTAGATTATTCCCCTCCGCTATCCAACACTTTCCCTACTGTTGCACTCGCTGGAGTGGGAATACTAATTTTATCCACTCCGCTATCCAACACTTTCCCTAGTGTTGCACTTTTGGACTGGGAATAGTAAATTATTCACATACGCTATCCAACACTTTCCCTTCTGTTGTACTTGCTGGAGTGGGAATAGTAAATTATTCCCCTTCGCTATCCAACACTTTCCCTACTATTGCACTTGCTGGAGTGGAAGTAATTTTATCCACTCCGCTATCCAACACTTTCCCTACTGTTGCACTTTCTGGAGTGGGAATAGTAATTTTTACACCTACGCTATCCAACACTTTATTTAATGTTTCACTCCCTGGAGTGGGAATAGTAAATTATTTCCCTCCGCCATCCAACACTTTCCCTACTGTTGCACTCCCTGGAGTGGGAATAGTAATTTTACCCCTCCGCTATCCAACACTTTTGTTAATGTTGCACTCCCTGAAGTGGCAATAGTAAATTATTCACATATGCTATCCAATACTTTCCCTACTGTTGTACTTGCTGGAGTGGGAATAGTAAATTATTCCACTCCACTATCCAACACTTTCCCTACTGTTGTACTTGCTGGAGTGGGAATAGTAAATTATTCCACTCCGCTATCCAACACTTTCCCTACAGTTGTACTTGCTGGAGTGGGAATAGTAATTGTTACCCCTCCGCTATCCAACACTTTCCCTACTGTTGCACTCACTGGAGTGGGAATAGTAATTTTATCCCCTCCGCTCTCCAACACTTTCCCTACTGTTGCACTCACTGGACTGGGAATAGTAATTTTATCCCCTCTGCTATCCAACACTTTCCCTACTGTTGCACTCACTGGAGTGGGAATAGTAAATTTATCCACTGCGCTATCCAACACTTTCCCTACTGTTGCCCTCCCTGGAGTGGGAATAGTAATTTTTACCCCTCCCCTATCCAACACTTTCCCTACTGTTGTACTTGCTGGAGTGGAAATAGTAAATTATTCCCCTCCGCAATCCAACACTTTCCCTACTATTGCACTTGCTGGAGTGGGAATAGTAATTTTATCCACTCAGCTATCCAAAACTTTCCCTACTGTTCACTCTCTGGTGTGGGAATAGTAATTTTTACACCTACGCTATCCAACACTTTCTTTAATGTTGCACTCCCTGAAGTGGGAATAGTAAATTATTCCCCTCCGCTATCCAATACTTTCCCTACTGTTGTACTTGCTGGAGTGGGAATAGTAGATTATTCCCCTCCGCTATCCAACACTTTCCCTACTGTTGCACTCGCTGGAGTCGGAATACTAATTTTATCCACTCCGCTATCCAACACTTTCCCTAGTGTTGCACACCCTGGAGTGGGAATAGTAATTTTTACTCCTCCGCTAGCCAACACTTTTCTTAATGTTGCACTGCCTGAAGTGGGAATAGTAAATTATTCACATATGCTATCCAATACTTTCCCTACTGTTGTACTTGCTGGAGTGGGAATAGTAAATTATTCCACTTCACTATCCAACACTTTCCCTACTGTTGTACTTGCTGGAGTGGGAATAGTAAATTATTCACATACGCTATCCAACACTTTCCCTACTGTTGTACTTGCTGGAGTGGGAATAGTAAATTATTCCCTCCGCTATCCAACACTTTCCCTACTATTGCACTTGCTGGAGTGGAAGTAATTTTATTCACTCCGCTATCCAACACTTTCCCTACTGTTGCACTTTCTGGAGTGGGAATAGTAATTTTTACACCTACGCTATCCAACACTTTATTTAATGTTTCACTCCCTGGAGTGGGAATAGTAAATTATTTCCTCCGCCATCCAACACTTTCCCTACTGTTGCACTCCCTGGAGTGGGAATAGTAATTTTTACCCCTCCGTTATCCAACACTTTTCTTAATGTTGCACTCCCTGAAGTGGGAATAGTAAATTATTCACATATGCTATCCAATACTTTCCCTACTGTTGTACTTGCTGGAGTGGGAATAGTAAATTATTCCACTCCACTATCCAACACTTTCCCTACTGTTGTACTTGCTGGAGTGGGAATAGTAAATTATTCCACTCCGCTATCCAACACTTTCCCTACTGTTGTACTTGCTGGAGTGGGAATAGTAATTGTTACCCCTCCGCTATCCAACACTTTCCCTACTGTTGCACTCACTGGAGTGGGAATAGTAATTTTATCCCCTCCGCTATCCAACACTCTCCCTACTGTTGCACTCACTGGAGTGGGAATAGTAATTTTTACACCTACGCTATTCAACACTTTATTTAATGTTTCACTCCCTGGAGTGGGAATAGTAAATTATTTCCCTCCGCCATCCAACACTTTCCCTACTGTTGCACTCCCTGGAGTGGGAATAGTAATTTTTACCCCTCCACTATCCATCTCTTTTCTTAATGTTGCACTCCCTGAAGTGGGAATAGTAAATTATTCACATATGCTATCCAATACTTTCCCTACTGTTGTACTTGCTGGAGTGGGAATAGTAAATTATTCCACTCCACTATCCAACACTTTCCCTACTGTTGTACTTGCTGGAGTGGGAATAGTAAATTATTCCACTCCGCTATCCAACACTTTCCCTACTGTTGTACTTGCTGGAGTGGGAATAGTAATTGTTACCCCTCCGCTATCCAACACTTTCCCTACTGTTGCACTCACTGGAGTGGGAATAGTAATTTTATCCCCTCTGCTATTCAACACTTTCCCTACTATTGCACTCACTGGAGTGGGAATAGTCATTTTATCCACTGCGCTATCCAACACTTTCCCTACTGTTGCACTCCCTGGAGTGGGAATAGTAATTATTTCCCTCCCCTATCCAACACTTTCCCTACTGTTGTACTTGCTGGAGTGAAAATAGTAAATTATTCCCCTCCGCTATCCAACACTTTCCCTTCTATTGCACTTGCTGGAGTGGGAATAGTAATTTTATCCACTCAGCTATCCAAAACTTTCCCTACTGTTCACTCTCTGGTGTGGGAATAGTAATTTTTACACCTACGCTATCCAACATTTTCTTTAATGTTGCACTCCCTGAAGTGGGAATAGTAAATTATTCACATATGCTATCCAATACTTTCCCTACTGTTGTACTTGCTGGAGTGGGAATAGTAAATTATTCCACTCCACTATCCAACACTTTCCCTACTGTTGTACTTGCTGGAGTGGGAATAGTAAATTATTCCACTCCGCTATCCAACACTTTCCCTACTGTTGTACTTGCTGGAGTGGGAATAGTAATTGTTACCCCTCCGCTATCCAACACTTTCCCTACTGTTGCACTCACTGGAGTGGGAATAGTAATTTTATCCCCTCCGCTATCCAACACTTTCCCTACTGTTGCACTCACTGGAGTGGGAATAGTAATTTTTACACCTACGCTATCCAACACTTTATTTAATGTTTTACTCCCTGGAGTGGGAATAGTAAATTATTTCCCTCCGCCATCCAACACTTTCCGTACTGTTGCACTTCGTGGAGTGGGAATAGTAATTTTTACCCCTCCGCTATCCAACACTTTTCTTAATGTTGCACTCCCTGAAGTGGGAATAGTAAATTATTCACATATGCTATCCAATACTTTCCCTACTGTTGTACTTGCTGGAGTGGGCATTGTAAATTATTCCACTCCACTATCCAACACTTTCCCTACTGTTGTACTTGCTGGAGTGGGAATAGTAAATTATTCCACTCCGCTATCCAACACTTTCCCTACTGTTGTACTTGCTGGAGTGGGAATAGTAATTGTTACCCCTCCGCTATCCAACACTTTCCCTACTGTTGCACTCACTGGAGTGGGAATAGTAATTTTATCCCCTCTGCTATCCAACACTTTCCCTACTGTTGCACTGACTGGAGTGGGAATAGTAATTTTATTCACTGCGCTATTCAACACTTTCCCTACTGTTGCACTCCCTGGAGTGGGAATAGTAATTATTTCCCTCCCCTATCCAACACTTTCCCTACTGTTGTACTTGCTGGAGTGGAAATAGTAAATTATTCCCCTCCGCTATCCAACACTTTCCCTTCTATTGCACTTGCTGGAGTGGGAATAGTAAATTATTCCACTCCGCTACCCAACACTTTCCCTACTGTTGTACTTGCTGGAGTGGGAATAGTAATTGTTACCACTCCGCTATCCAACACTTTCCCTACTGTTGCACTCACTGGAGTGTGAATAGTAATTTTATCCCCTCCGCTATCCAACACTTTCCCTACTGTTGCACTCACTGGAGTGGGAATAGTAATTTTATCCACTGCGCTATCCAACACTTTCCCTACTGTTGCACTCCCTGGAGTGGGAATAGTAATTTTTACCCCTCCCCTATCCAACACTTTCCCTACTGTTGTACTTGCTGGAGTGGAAATAGTAAATTATTCCCCTCCGCTATCCAACACTTTCCCTGCTATTGCACTTGCTGAAGTGGGAATAGTAATTTTATCCACTCAGCTATCCAAAACTTTCCCTACTGTTCACTCCCTGGAGTGGGAATAGTAATTTTTACCCCTCCGCTATCCAATACTTTCCCTACTGTTGTACTTGCTGGAGTGGGAATAGTAGATTATTCCCCTCCGCTATCCAACACCTTCCCTACTGTTGCACTCGCTGGAGTGGGAATACTCATTTTATCCACTCCGCTATCCAACACTTTCCCTAGTGTTGCACTTTTTGGAGTGGGAATAGTAAATTATTCACATACGCTATCCAACACTTTCCCTACTGTTGTACTTGCTGGAGTGGGAATAGTCAATTATTCCCCTCCGCTATCCAACACTTTCCCTACTATTGCACTTGCTGGAGTGGGAATAGTAATTTTATCCACTCCGCTATCCAACACTTTCCCTACTGTTGCACTTTCTGGAGTGGGAATAGTAATTTTTACACCTACGCTATCCAACACTTTATTTAATGTTTCACTCCCTGGAGTGGGATTAGTAAATTATTTCCCTCCGCTATCCAACACTTTCCCTACTGTTGCACTCCCTGGAGTGGGAATAGTAATTTTTACCCCTCCGCTATCCAACACTTTTCTTAATGTTGCACTCCCTGAAGTGGGAATAGTAAATTATTCAGATATGCTATCCAACACTTTCCCTACTGTTTTATTTGCTGGAGTGGGAATAGTAAAATATTCCCCTCCGCTAGCCAACACTTTCCTTACTGTTGCACTCCCTGGAGTGGGAATAGTAATTTTATCCTCTCCGCTATCCAATTTTTTCTCTACTGTTACTGTTAATGTAGTGTGAAATGTAATTGTAAAGATTAAAAATATTTAAATTTTTTAAATTATTATATAAATATTGTATTTTTATTTTATATTTACTGGTATATATATATATATATGTATTTATAATTTTTAATATGTTTCTAACATTTTATAATTTATTATAATATTTATTTTTTAATATTGTAAAGTCAATTTATATATTATATTTTATATATATGTATGTTTAATTTTTATATTTATTATTTATAATTTTAAACATTTTCTAATAATTCTAACTATGGGATCTATTAGGATGGCGGACGGATGGCCACCGCCGGGCCGGCGGTGGCGCCCGCCGGTCCGGCGGTGGACATCCGCCCGCGATCACAAGCCAGAAAACCGCCGGTCAGATTAGGATGGCGGTGGTGACCGCTGCAGTGTGAAATTCCGACCACCGCTTTTCCGCCGGTTGCCATCCGCACTCCTGCCTTGCGGACGGAGCAGGACCGGGATAATGGTGGCGGTGCCGAGCAGGCTCCGCCGGCAGGATTATGATGTCGGCGGTAGCCAGCCTTTCCGCATCGGTCAAACCGCCATGGAAAGGCAGGCGGAGATTGTCTTCCGGGGGCCCGTTGCGGGCCCCCAATGTTTTGGGGGGTGTGGGTACACTGGGGGGTACCCAGGGTCCCCCCCTACAGTTCCCTGTACCAGGTGGCAGGCACTGTGCAGAGCCTGCCACGCAGTGCAGGGAAATGCAGGACATGCTCATTTGGACATCGCGGCGGTGCTGCGTGCAGCAGCAACCGCCGCAATGTTAAAGCCCGCGATCAGACCGCCGCTGTCAGATTTCGACCGCGTGCCATCGTAATTCGACCGGCGGTGATGTCGCGGTCCATGCTGGCGGTCTTTTCCCGCTACCATGGCGGTCGGGGAGGTTTTCCGACCGCCATTCTAATAAGCCCCTATGTTTTTTTAATTATATGTATTATTTACTTTATTTTACATTATTCTTTAGACATTTTTAAAAAAACGATATTTTTAACAACGATATTTTTTACGATATTTTTGTTTCGATATTTTTGTACTTACCAGAATGTAGATAGGACTTTGATATTCTGGACATCGATATTTCGGCTCCGATATTTTTGTCGTCGATATTTCTGTAGTCGATATTCTGTCAGTATTCCAAAAATATATTTTATGTACTATCACACATATATATTGTGTTGTACATGTATACATGATTCCCCAGTTTTTAAAAAGCTGCATATATTACAGAGTTGGAGAAAGTGACTTTGTACTTTACCGTTGGTACTGTTTGATACATTTACATGAAACTCACACAACAATAGAGGCTACGTTTTGGCATCTGAAGTTTTATGCAGATCCGTCTTGTGGGGCTGCTGGGGGGGGGGATGAAGCAAGAGGTAACCAAAAAAAAAAGAGTAGTTTTCTCTATTTCAATTCTGATATTAAACTTTGTGCACCACTACTTTAAAAACTGATTAATGGAATTACTCCAATCTTATATTTGACAATTAGCCCTGCATTGCTTCTTCTCATAAAACCAGGCACCCTTCTGGTCTACAAATTCATGTGATATACTTTGTCACAATGGGGGTCATATCAACCTTAGTTTCCCACATGTATTTTCACTTAATTATAAGTATCAAAACAAGATGTGTTTCTAATTATCTTATTAATTTCAAAAACATTCATATTACTTGCTCCTCAATCGCGTTAGTCAGTAAACATATACAGATTATTTGAAAATAATTATTTAATTTAGCACTGGTTGTGTATATTCTTCACTCCTCAGTGAATTAATAAAAGTTTTACATGTGTGGTGAAGTTAAAAATCTATTATGGATCACAGAAACATTGATGTTCAATCATCAATAATCTCAATGCTACATAGGTGTCTGAGGCTGTAATCTCAATACCATGAATGTTTTCAAACATTAGAAAATGGATTTCAGTCTGTGTTGTATTTCCCTCTGTGTATAATTCCTTTTCAGTTTACCAACAAGGATGAGTTATCCACTTGATGGTTCTTTTGTGTTCACCATTAAGGATGAACATTTACAGCCAAATTTGACGTGAAACTAGAACATTGCAAATGTGTTTTTGTTTTTATTTCTTTTTATTGGAAGAGTTAAAAAGAGAAAATCATATACACATTCACTATTGCCTGAAGGTCAAAAACTGTGAGATTATTTCATTTAGTTACATAGCAGCAAACATCATGCACAATACACAGCCTATAAATAAATTATGAACAGTAAATATTATATTGCACACATTCCCAATTTCCTCCTTTCACATTGGCTAAGTTATTTCATATCCCAGAACACCCCCAAGACTGCAAAACTTAGCATAAGAACCTGATCTCAAAGCGTATCTCTTTTCCAGTTCCTTGACTATTTAATTTTAATCACCACTGTTGAAATGTCAGATTTATTTCTGAACACCAATTTTGCAGAATAATTGCAGAAGACCCATTTTTATATCAGGGCGAAAATCCCATAATAGCAGTCTGGGCATCTATAGACTGAGTCAGTTCTGAAACATGAAGGCAATATAGTTCAATTTCAGTCCAGAATGTCCTTATTCCTGGGCAGCTCCAGATTATATGGTTCTATGACCCCGCCCCCTCCATTTTACATCGAAAACAAACAGATGATATTTCAGGGTTTATTTCATGCAATAACACATGGGTTCTATAAAGTAATCATTTAGAGTAAAATTGAATTCATCTAAAATTTGCCCCTTTTATCAAAGTAAAATTAAATTCAATAATCCTCTTCCATGTGTTAAGTTAAACATCAATATCTTCTTTAGTATGCCACTTATTCCGGGCTTTCTCATACTTTTATTTTGCCTCAAAATTAAGGCCAATCCGCTAACAGATCTTCTCATTCAGGGGTCCAGCAAATCCTCAGCTAATTCCAGACTTGCCTGTATTCTATGTGCACCTAGATCACTTGAATGACCTCTAATTTTAATGAAGGACCATAGGAGTATATTTTTACGAAACCTAATCCCACCTTCTATATCACTCCAGATCTTCCATGATTTGAATTTAGCAAGGCTTTCTTCAATTTTTGTGAGTCGAGCATGCAGTGCTGCGATTTTCTGTGATTGAGTTGTTTTGAATTCTTTTATTTCCGCCAAGATATTTTCAAACATGCTCTTTATTATCAGGCCTGATTCTCCTGAGTCTATTTGTCGAGCCTGAGTGCTATCCCTGTCCATATCCATATCTTCTATCTCTGATGTTTTTTGTATGGTATCCTCCACTATGATATTATTACTGGCTTGAATGGCCTCAGCAGATGTTAGTCCCACTAACTGTGATAGCGTACTCAGAGGCTCCTCCCCCAGATGCGAAGGAGCGCAGTACGCCAATCGGGAAAGTGAGGCAGCCATGGCGTTAGCTGCAATAGCGGCATCCAACAGGGAGAAAAAACAGGAACGAAACAAGAGGCTCAACTGAACAAGCAAAGTAGAGAAAAGAAAAGCACTGCAAGCATCATGGGCAGCCCCCCGGGAGCAGATAGGTGAGAGAGTTATGCCACGAGGAGTCGGGACGAGCGGGTCTCACTACCTGGGTGGGCTGCTGAGACGAGAAGGTTGGTTTGGGGTGCATATTTTTGCAGCTGACAGACAGATGCTGCAATTACAAGTTTAAAGCTGCTTGTTGGATGAAAAGAAATAAACAACAGGTGTAGGGGTGAAAAACAAAGGCAGTTTACAGTTCCTTAAATCGACCCCTGCATTATAGAAAAATACTGTAGTGTCAGCAACTTAGTGACTTTGCCTCAGCCCAATAATATATATGCACTACAAAACAAAACAGTGACTACTAGTACTGAATTATTCAGCCAGTTGACTCCAGCCCAGAAAGGGAGAAGAAAGGGCAATCAAGCTAAAGTTGCCACTATAACTTGACTGCAGACAGCGGTCCAACACAGAATGGACTTGAAAGTTCAGCAGCTTCTAGAAGAAGCAGAAAAAAATGAAGGCCCAAAAGAACCAGACACAGTATGACAGGGGATCAGAAAATGAGAGTGGAGGGGATGTTTTGGATCTTCAGATGTCGAGCTCTCCTTTAGGGCTCGGGGGTGTGGAAGTTAATAAGCCAAGCGGTGCCTACTATAATTACATTTGGCAGCAAGCAGTATCCATTATTCTTTAAACTAAATAAGACATGTACACCAATGGAGATGCAATTGATACAGCCAGAAAACAGTGAACATTGCAAAGGTGAACCTTTGCTTGGTTTAGTTTAAATTTGATCAGTAGTTTTTGAAAAAATTAGCATTACAAAAATGTGGCACTTGGACTTATCTTCACTGTTAATTTGCGGATTATCTGCTGATTTGCAAATCTGTGGAGATTCTTCAAATCCATTAAATAAATAAAGATATTCAATTGTTTGAAAAAGCTTTCATTCCTGCAAATCTACATGCTCTGATTGGCTGACCATACCAGGAAAAAGTCTGTTACGTCTGACTGAGGTTTGCAGAGCCTAGGCTGGATTTGCAGATAAGGGACCCCCTGGCCATCACATATCCTCCTCGGGGTCAAGATCCATGAATCCAGCAAAATTATTTTAGAAAAGCAATTCAGTGTGCCTCATTTATATAAAGACTTTATTCATCCACAGGTGTTTGGCCTCCCATGGAGGGGTGGGTTTCTAAGTTGGCCAAATGCCAGGACCTGCAGCCAATCCCCACATGGTTAAAGGTCGTGTGCAGTGGGTGTTGGCATCTTGGATGTCATTCTTCATAATTCTGCAGTCTCTGCATTCTTTCAGTCAAACTCCACTGCAACCAACCAAAAGAAATAAGCAGTGATGGGGGTTGGCCACCGATGGAAGGCCTGATGTAACACTTGGCTCCCTGAGGGGGATTGGCCGTAGGGCTACACCATAGTTCATGTGCTGCAATCAGTACCGGCTGCACACAGTTGAAGACCATGTACAACAGGGTATTGGAGAGGGCTAAGGGCTACACTGGGATCGCAAACCAGCCCTGGCAATTACATCCGACCGGCCCCCGGGGTGGTGTGGGGGTCGGTCGTACGTAATTGCCAGAAGGGTTGGAACACGGCTGCTGCACTGCTGCTGCGCTTTTGTTACAAGGGGCCGATTTTGCAGCAAAACCGGCCCCCAGCAACAAAAACGGCCACCATCGGTACAAACCCAGCCCCCACATTTCCGGGCCATCGGGGCAATGCCCGGTGCCTGCTACGGCCAATCCAGCCCTGCTGTTTAACTCTTTGATTTTTCTGCATTTAAGGAATTATTTATCCAGTAGCTCATCTTCTCAAAGTTGGCATTATAAAGGCTTTTAATATAATTCAAGTGTGCTGCTTCTATTTCACTCTTCCTGAGTTTTCACTGTAAGATAGTTCTGTCGGACGCCTTTCTGTAGTCTAGCAAGATCTACATAGAGTCAAAAAATATATTAAACTACATAGACTTGGTCAAATTCCCTAATCTTGTTTCACTCACTATCATAAAAACGGTGGTTACTGGAGAGGAGGTTTTAATTCTTGTTGATGACTTTTCTAGTGAGGTATTAAGAGAAATCTAGAAGACTATCTCTACAAGCTACTTGCTTAATGTTCATTGTGATCTTGCGAGCAGAGCACAAGGATGCCCATCACTGTGATGCTTCCTTCATCGCAGGGTATGTCTCGATCCTCACCATGATATAGGGGAGGTACCGGGTAGAAGACACAGTATGATACTTCTTTTGGTCCTGCAGTCCTTACCTTAATGCAGATGTTTTCTTGCAAGTCAGATTATGTTTTTTGACTTGCTTTTCTATTGCTCTCTATGTCAGAAATACAAGGTTGTGGTCATCAAATGCAAGAACAGATTATGGAAGGTCAAAACCTTTTCCTGTTCAAAGGGGTATATATCTCTCCACAGACAGTTAACGCTTTGGCTCGATCCCGTGCAAAGAATTGCCTGAAGAGGTACATCGTAGATCTTGGCAGGGAAGTATATTTTTTAGATTGGTGTTGGGATGATAATGGGTGATTTCTTTTTTTGCTAGTTTTTGTCGTACTTAGTAATTGCAATTGCATTTATAAAGTGCTTACTACTCCTGACGAGGTGTTGAAGTGCTTTAAGGCGAGTAGCACACTACTTTGAAACCCAAGGTTGGAGGTTAATCTAGGGGTAACATTTTGGTTATTGAGATTAGTCATGTGCTCTCAAGAAAAAAACACTGCATGCATTTACTCCAGTTACTTTGTGATAGATTATATTAAAACTAATTAGGTGTGATCATTAGTGCTTTCAGGTGAATGGTTGGTGAGATAGATAGACTGGCAGAGATTAGGTAATATTAGGTTGCAGGTATGGGGTTTTAAAGGAGGACAAGTTGTGATATATGAAATGAGGTTTCAACCTTGTGCAGAATTACAATAACAGAGTTTAAATAAGACAGGCATGAGACTGAGAGGAGGGTGTACTCAGAAATAGAAAGCAAGTGGACGATGAAAGGTAAGAAGAGGGTCACTTTGAAGAAAGAAAGGAGAGGAATCAAGCCAAAAGGAATCAAGAAAAATTAAGGGCTGATTTAGATTTCAGCAGATGGGTTACTCTGTCACAATGGTGATGGAGATCCCGACCCCCGCAATAAAAATCCCATGATAGCCTATGGGATTTATATTTCAGTGGATGGGATATCTGTCACTGTTATGGGATTTATAATTCAGCGGACGGGATATCCATCACCGTTGTGAAGGAGTAACCTATCCGCCAAAATCTAAATCAGGCCCTAAGTCAAGTTCAGTTTTTTCATGCAGGGTTTTAGCAGTATAGTGAAAGATGGCTTTCTAAGATAGCAAACAATCTAGGGATGTAAACTGTAAAAAGAAAACATTATACATAAAGCTCCATATCCAGGGCAGACAACTTAAAACATGAAAGTTCAAATGTACACTCACTTAAACATTAAGGGCCCGATTAGGATGTCGGAGTGACTGCCACCGACATGCCGTCAGTGGCAGTCCGCCCGACAGCCAGGATAGCAATCCGAACGTCGCATTATGATGCGTTCAGTCAGAGCGTAGTGGTCAGAGGGACTGACCGACGCCTCTGACAGACTCAAGAAGCCTGTTGGGGCATCGGTCGGACCGTAATCCCTACAATGGGGGCTGTGCCTGCGAAGGCACAGCCGTAGAGATTATGATGTCCCTTTCCCTCTGCCTTTACATGATGGTCCGACCGCCATGTAATGGCAGACGGAAAGGGACTTTGGCCTCCGCTATGGGGATAGGGGGCACATGTGGTGACCCCCAAGCATCCATGCATCGTGTGCCAGGCATCACATGGTGCCTGGCACACGGTGCATGGATGTTTCCAAAATGCCTTTTTCCATTGCGGCTTGTGCTGTGGTCCTTTATCGGGCCACAGCACAAGCCGCAATGGAAAAAGGTATTTTTCCAAGGGCCTACATGGTGGTCGCATCGTAATATGGCGGGTGGAACTGCCGACTACATTTCGGGTGGTTTCTTCCCGCAGCAAGCATCCGACCACCATCGTAATCAGGCCCTACCCTGCTCTGCGCCAATCATATGACTACATTTGAAGGCTTATGCCTTGCAAATGTTTCATGATTTAAGGACAGTTTCATTTATACAATTTATACATGTAACTACTTATGATGTTATTTAGAATGCACTTTTAGTAAGCACTTTATGCTATGAAACAATATTAATTTAATAAAAATGCTTTGAGCAACGTGCAAGTGCACATCAACCCCCAGTGTGTAGGGACAGGCAGGGAAAGTAACTAGGGGATGGTGATGCAGGGACACATGAGAGATGTGGAGACGAACATCACAGGTGTTTCATACAAAGGTGAAGGGATGACACAAGACATAAGACGAAAGAGTTAAGTGAGGGAGAAGAGGATGGCAGCGGCAGTGATAAAGTGATGATGGCAGCTTTGCAGGAAGTGAAAGGGAAAGTAGAGGAGGAAAGTGATGAATCATGGACAACGAGTGATGGAGGCGGAAATGACGGGGACAGTGGGAAAGTGATGACAGAAGAAAAAGAGCAGGACTTATAGGAAAGGGAGTGAGGGAGGAGAGGTGTGTAGGACTACTTCTTGAAACCATCATCAAAATCTGATAACAATAATAATCGAACAATGTAACTTTCCATGACATGCAGTGGCCTTTGCAGCCAGCCCATTCAAGCAGTGCCAGACCATGGCTGAAAAAGGCTGACCCAAAGTCCATTTCTCTCTCTATGTATTGTAGCTTTTTAAGTATTCATGACATGGGGTCTCCTACACAGCGATGTTGGTCTGTAGTGAGAACTAAAAAGGGCTCAATTGATCAGCTGGCTAAATGTTATGCTAGAAAATGTGCCTTGTCCATAAAATTAACGTTTACTGATTCAGACAGACAGAAACGTGAATGTGATTACTTGGAATCTAGAATTGTTTCTCCAATTCTTGCACCCTTGCTTCTCCATTTCTAAGTTCCCTTTCCAAAACTGCAATAGTCCTAGGGCCACATGTATCATCCTATTTTGCATTCGCAAGCGGTGCGAGTCGCTAAATTCTGCAGTTTACAAATGCTCCAAAATAGCCTTTCAAGATGTATGAAAGGCTTTGACAGTGCATTTTAGGTAATCTCAATTTTTTGCGATTACCTAAAATTGCGACTGCAAATAGGGAATCTCAATTTGTGATTCTCTAAGCATATGTACCAAGCATTTTCTAAATGCTAACTTTGCATTTAGGAAATGCTATTACCATTGACTCCAAGTCGATGGAAACCATGTGCAATTTTGAAATTGCACAAAAAATTCATTTTTCAAAGTGCCATGTAGCGCACAAATGCCCTTAGGGCATTTGTGCGCTTTACTTGTGCACATTTGTTTTTAGGGTGCTTCAGGGAGGCCTTGGGCACCCTTGGTTTTGCATTACCTAATTTGCGATTACCAAGTAGGTAATCACAAATTAGCTAATGCAAAACCATTCGCACTCATGGGCCTTTAGACCCATGGGAACCAATGGAGTATGATTACCTAATAGCGATTGCCTAGTCACTCGCTATTTGGTAATCTTAAGGAATTGCTAAATCTTTAGTGATTCCTTACATACATCGTATTTTGCGATTACCAAATAGCGATTCGTAAAAACGCTATTTGATAATCACAAAATGCTATTTTGATATATGTCCAGAAAAGGACAAGGGAACCCAACTCACTAAGGAACCTGGGTAGGTAAATTATTATCAAGAACAATGGTTCCTGTGGAATAATAGAATCATATGTAGATAATGAGATGCGCAATCGCAATGGAAGGGTTAAAATGATGTCAGAGGACGAAGAAACCACATACACCTATGGTTTTAGTTTGATACAATCGTATTTTATATTTTCCAAACAAAATTCTAAATACAATGAAAAAGGAAATGTGCGTAGTGTCCCCAGTGAGAAACAGGAACCTAAAGTATTGGTGACATAATTGTGACAGTATTTTACAAGGTTTCCAAAGTATTCAAAAAAGTCGACCACTTAACAAATCAATACATTATACACAGCAGCTAGATACAATAATACGCGCTGTTAATGGTTCGCTTTCTTTAGTTGCCGACGACGTTTCGACCCTCTACGTGATCTAGGGTCTCATGAGGACCTAAGGATTTAGGGACATCTAGGAAAATAAAAATAAATTAATCATATGGCCCATCTACCGGCACAAATGCGACAAAATGGATAAAAGGGCATAAAATTCAAGAGTACCTGATGGGTAGAATGCGCAGCCGCGTGAGGTGTACGTGCCAACAGTGGGTGATAGAGAAAAAAAGAAGAAAAACGAGATACTCACAAGGACACCCAGCCGGGTACTGATTATGTGAGAAGAAAAATAAAGAGAAGAATATTTAGTATAGGGACGGCAGGCAAGATGGTGGGAATGCTATAAGGGCTGCCTGTACTATTAATAATGCACACTGAGGAAACCTTACCCCAAGAGAGTGTGAAGGCTGGCACTCTGTGGGTAGCTGAGCACTGTTACTGTAGTGATGATACACAGAGGCATGTATGAAGACGGTAGTGAGGAACTCTGTTGAGAATGGAAGACAGTCAGGGCCTGCGCACTTAAGGTGTAATTCTAAAAAGTATATCCCTCTGGGGACTGTTAAAAGTTACCGCAAGCATCAACCAGCAGTCATGTGGAGGATCACGTTGTAATTATAATACACCGGGCGTGTGGGAGGGCATTTCCATGTCCTAGTTGATGCACATTGTTTTTCATAATATATTTGAAGCGTGTGTCTTTGAACTAATAAAATTGCATGTAGTAATTTTTGACATTGCGCGCAGACATAATTGTAATTCGGTCACCCCTACTATTCTCAGGTACGGTCTACCACATTGAACACTCGTGATCCACAGGTCAGCGCGACAGCATCGCCTGTGATTAACACCGACTCCAGGTAAAAACAGTCCCCAGAGGGATATACTTTATAGAATTACACCTTAAGTGCGCAGGCCCTGACTCTCTTCCATTCTCAACAGAGTTCCTCACTACCGTCTTCATACACGCCTCTGTGTATCATCACTACAGTAACAGTGCTCAGCTACCCACAGAGTGCCAGCCTTCACACTCTCTTGGGGTAAGGTTTCCTCAGTGTGCATTATTAATAGTACAGGCAGCCCTTATAGCATTCCCACCATCTTGCCTGCCGTCCCTATACTAAATATTCTTCTCTTTATTTTTCTTCTCACATAATCAGTACCCGGCTGGGTGTCCTTGTGAGTATCTCGTTTTTCTTCTTTTTTTCTCTATCACCCACTGTTGGCACGTACACCTCACGCGGCTGCGCATTCTACCCATCAGGTACTCTTGAATTTTATGCCCTTTTATCCATTTTGTCGCATTTGTGCCAGTACATGGGCCATATGCTTACTTTATTTTTCTTTTCCTAGATGTCCCTAAATCCTTAGGTCCTGATGAGATCCTAGATCACGTAGAGGGTCGAAACGTCGTCGGCAACTAAAGAAAGCGAACCATTAACAGCGCGTATTATTGTATATAGCTGCTGTGTATAATGTATTGATTTGTTAAATGGTCGACTTTTTTGAATACTTTGGAAACCTTGTAAAATACTGTCACAATTATGTCACCAATACTTTAGGTTCCTGTTTCTCACTGGGGACACTACGCACATTTCCATTTTGATTGTATATAGAATTTTGTTTGGAAAATATAAAATACGATTGTATCAAACTAAAACTATAGGTGTATGTGGTTTCTTCGTCCTCTGACATCATTTTAACCCTTCCATTGCGCATCTCATTATCTACATATGATTCTATTATTCCACAGGAACCATTGTTTTTGATAATATTTTGATATATGTGGCCCTTAGTGACATTATAAAAATTGACAGTCAGCTGAAAACCAAGTTCCTGCATGAGGATCTACATTAATCTTATTTTTCCTTATGACACAGTAGGCAGGCCAAGCTAGAATGAACTACTTTAGATATTCTCTGCCAGCTACACACAGAGAAAATGCTTTACTCATTTTGTCTTATTTTTCACTGAGCAGGAATCCATCTGAAATGGTCAGGCAATTTGTAAGCAAGGTCAGTTATTGCTGGTGGGTGGGGTCTACCTCACAGGTATTTCACAAGGGAAATTGGCAAATTTTACAGGGAGTTGTAGCACTACAACTGGCTTTATTTTCTCTTTTAAAGATCTTTAAATAAAAGTAAGTTCTGAGTAACAGAGGGTAACACCCATGCTGCAGCTCTTATAAATGGAATTAAATTGCAGCTATCTGACTCCTTTATTGGCATGATGCACATATTTTGAGTGCTTTCCATATCACCAATGGTCCACAGACATTTGATGTACAGTGTCTTTACTTATTGATAGTTTTCTTGTTGTATTGTGCAGGGTTTGGCTATTTTTGACCTTTCATTCCAGTGTCAGTGATGAAATTATTTTAAATAGGGCAAGAACAATTTCTAAAATTTGCTTTCAAAGAAAGCCAAGTATCTCTTTTATGACTGCATACCCAGCAGTTAGCTCCGTAGGCCAAAATCAGCATGGGCCACCTAAGTTAGGTGACTAGAAATCTGGATATCAGAGTAAGAAAACTAATAGACCTCTTCCAACTGATCTATATCTGATGTAAACTTGCACCATGGAGCGGCTTATCTTCTGTTCTCAAAAAGTATGATCTATGATTTGCTTACCTTGATATTACTGATTTTGTTACATCATGCATAGTAATAGGATGCATTAGGTGACTTTGTTATAGTATACAACAGCCTTCAACTGTGCTTTTACCACATTTTCTGTTCTTACAAGGATGATCAAATCATCTGCATAGAGTTGATGTGATACCTTAAAATTATCGCTCTTTAGGATAATATATCACTTTTCAAATGTCAACACACTGATCCATATTTGCAACTTAAGAAGCAAATATGAGCCAGTTTGGAAACCCTAAATCCTCTGGCAAAATGCAGGCTTAGTTAACTTACTAGCACAAGCTGGGGAATATGACAGACTGCAAACCACAAACATCTTATGCATAATTTGAGGATGGTGCATACAGGACAACAATCAATCTCATGAGACTAAAGGACTATTTGTTGTATTAGTGAGTTCCGAAACTCCTTTTACCATGAATAGACACACACAAGAAATCCATACTCTATACTTAAAGGCCTTTATTAAGAATGAGTGCCCTAACCTAGTGCGGATTAAATGAACAGATGTAAATATAAAAATAAACAAAATGAAATCAATTAATAAACAATATATTGAAAAGAATTGCAACAATTTGATCATATTCATTGAAATCAAGCATTAGATAATGAAACAAGTCTTTGGTAACAAATCCCTGCCTTTTATCCCTCACTAAATCTTCTTTAGCACTCTATATGTTCATCTGAGTTTCTTGGGTGGCTTATAGCCCTCATACCTTACTGAACAATGGACTTTTTTTCAGTTAGCTGAAAATTCGTACTCTGTCTCAGTTGTTGTGTTCCCTGAGAGGATAAGGGCCTGACTCAGAGTAGCCAATAGTCTTTACTAAAGGGGTTCATAAAACAGCTTACATGAAGCACCCAGGAAAAGCTAACAATGTCTCTGACAATATATCTCTATATCAGACTTAAATCCACTTCTCTGATTATTATGAAAAGGTGAGACCTCTCGATAATTCACGTAAAATGCGAGAATTAGCAGATGAACTGTCCTGCATATTTACTAAAAGACATTACACGTGCAATCATCTTAATACATATATATGGATAATTGATGTGCTATTAACTTACAATAAAGCAAAATATTATATGCTGTACATGTGCATTTAAAACTAAATGAAAAAGCTGTACTTGAATACATGAATATGGGAAATACAATTAGGGTACATAAGCAGACAACACAATGCACACATCAGTACATAACATTAACAAATAACACAAATAGTGTTGGCAAATGCAGGCTGTCTTGATTAACCGATATGACCCACATGACACCCTGAAGGATGCGCTCAGAGTAGCTTGATTATTAAGTCAAGCTTGAGCTGAAGTATACTAGCTTGATGAGGGTAAACCTTGGTCGAGGGTGGAGAAGTCTGTATGAAATCTACTGGATTAGGCTGGCTGATACCTTCCCTCTACTGTTGCTGTCCTTTCAAAATAACATGGTCATAAGATTCACAATTGATACCGATTGGTGATATGGGGCCACATGTATAAACATTAGGAATAGCGATGACCTAATTGCGATAACCGGTGAATCGCAATTAGGTAATCGCTATTCCTAATGTATGAAACTCATTTAGCGTTTCCTTGGGGGGTGCAAATCGACTTACCTCATTAATATTAATGAGGTAGGTCGCAATTTGCGACCCCCTAGCTATTGCTAAAATCATGGGGATGGGGGCTTGCTGGTGTCAGCAGACAACCATGTCCGTGATTGCTTTTCAATTAAGCAATAATTTTTTTTAAATGCATACCGTTTTCCTTAAAGCAAAACGGGTTCCGTTTAAAAAAGAAAAATGAAAATTTTTCTTTTAATTTTTTTGGAGCAGGCAGTGGTCCAAGGGACCATTTCCTGCTCTCAAAAAATGTTTCCCACCATTCCCAAAGGGGAATGGGCCCCTTGGTGACCCCTTCCCATTTGCGAATGGGTCACTACAAACATGAAGTTGGTGGTAAAATGCAAATGTTTGCGACCGCATTCACGGTCACAAAACATTCATACACACGTTACGATTCGGCATTTGGAAGGGACGCCCTAAACATAACCCTACCAAATACAGAATCGCAAACCCATTACCGAATCACAAATTAGGGTTTGGTACATGGCAAAAGCCTTTTTTTCATTCGCAAATGGGCCGATTCTGCAAATTGGCTTGTTTGCAAACGCAAAATTGCTTGATTCATGTGGTGCCTGGACTTGACTTCTCCTGTCAATTATTTTGGCATGACGCTCCTTTAGCAGGAATTAGGAAAACATTTGGGAACTGCGAAGACAGAATAGCAGTCCGATAGGCATCCACCAGTACTGCTTGCTTTTATGAACTTTTAGCAATGTACTTAACGCATTTTAGGAATCAGTATCTTTTTACTGAGTCTTGAAATAAGTTTTGAAATGAATAAGGAATTGTAATTTGGAAGGGGTATGTCATAGGCGTCCCTCCCAAATTACGGTTCCTATCAATATATATTAAGGATTAAAGACCAAAATAACAGTCATAAACCACTGAAACTTTACCCAAGGTGGGGTGGTAGCCCATTCTCCAAATGGAATCCCTTTGTGAATGTTAAAAAATGTTTATTTGGGAGTTGGCAGTGGTCCACAGGATCCATGTAAACTCTCAAACAAACCCAAAAAACATAAACCTTTCTTTTTAAACGCAACCAAGTTTCCTATAACGAAAACAGGCTGTGTTTAAAAAAAATACTTTATTGAAAGGCAATCACAGATATGGTGGTCTGCTGAACCCACAAGGCCACCATTCCTGTGATGGCCTCCAATCATAGTGAGTTTCAATTTACGAACTACCTCAATAATATTTATGAGGTATGTAAGATTGTGACATACTACAATTCAGAATTTTAAGAACCAGCATATTAGGAAATAAAATACAATTATGACCAGTAATTTGTGAAAAAGTAAACCGTACGTCTGGCCCATAGTTAGGTATGCCTTTTTCAGTCTCGATCCTTCTCACTCATATCAGTGTCACACCCTGGTCATGGAAAATGACCATCAAAAAGGAAACATAATCAGTTTAACTGAATTTGGCCTCTGCATTTGGCCTACTCAAACCTATTCCATCTGCAGTCACTTGCTGAAAATACGTGGAGTTTATATTCTCTCTAGCTCCTTCTAGTTTATTTCATCCATCTAACCAGAAAGCTTTCTTTTTAGTTTTCAGCATAGTTTTATAGTGGGTCTTTATAATCCTGATTTTGGACACATTTTATACCCTTGCTTTAATTCCAATACATTCCATGCCAAATCAGTACTCTGCTGGCTTTGAATTGTCATGGTTGTGCTTCACTTGCATGTGTTCTTGCTGGGTATCAGTAGGTGCAGGAGTTACCAATAAGATTGTAACTTTCTGAGACTCCACTTGGGCCATTTTAGTAATTTTAATTTTGCAGTTTTCAAGATCACTTATTGACTCTTACATCTGGCAGGGCACCAGCCCAGTTTGTTACACGATATTCTGGAGTTAAATTAGCCTTGTTTTATTTGGTGGCTTACAGGAAGCATACAAGGTTTACTTTAGGGGTTATGGAGTTTCCCCTTATTGCTAGATCATGTGGAATTGAAATATTATCCATAATGTAAACACAACCAAATAGCTTTGAGATCTGTGGGAGCGACATTTCAGCTGGAATGCTCAATTTGGATGCCCACCTGAAGGAACAGCGCCATTAATGGCAGTATTTGCAATCTATGCAAAAGAGACCAACCCAGGGGGAAAACTCTGATTGCTAGAGGCAGGGTCACCACTGCTTGTACTAGGACCATCTGTGGAAATGACCGGCAGTAGCAATACGCCTACAACCACACTAGCCGGGAGAGTTTAAGAGATAGGAGAACCTTTGACAAATCAAGGTCGTCTGCCCCTGTAGCTAAACATATCAGACAGAGATATCCATAAAAGTGCATCCTTCAGAAATGTGAGAATACATAGCACTTGAGTTGGAGGAATCAAAAAAACAACAATTATAACAAAAAGAGCAGAAAACTAACGAAAAAGCAGAAATCCTCCTGGATTTTGCTACCCTAGCAGTGGTAAAAACAAGATGTAGTAGGAAGTTAAAACAACATAATCTTCAGCAGGAGCACCTGGATTTTTGGTCTTGTTTCTGGATGCGATCTTTAATTGATTTTCTTCTGAATGGCTGATTAATGCACACTGTAGCGTGCCCTCCCAACCAGAACAACGTCTTGTATTAATGTCTGGAGGTTGTGATCAGCAGGAGCTGCATTTTTTTTTTAAGTTTAGAAAGCTTTATTGAAGTTGATAAACATAGTAAAACATCATTTCAAGAACATGTGCGATTGATTGGACAATAGAATAATATTAAAGTGATACACAAGCAACCAATCCCAAAAAGGGAAATATAAGACTATACAAAGGAAAAATGCTTTTTAAAGTTTTCAAAGAAGAAAGGGAAAAGAGAGAAAGAGAGAGGGAGAAAAGAAAAGGAGAATAAAGCAAGAAATATACAGATAATAATAAAAACTGCTGTAATCAAATAAACATGAACAAATAATGAAGTTAACATCGGGTACTTAAAGGAAAAGCGGTAACTCAGGAAGCATATCTGGAAAGAAAGGCTGTTAGAGGAGACCATAGCAAATCTTTTGATTAATAGAGGCACAGAAGTGGCAGAAGCACGGTCAAGCCTATGGTGGTGACATAACAAGTTCCACCAGGCTTGATACTGAAATTTTGATGTGTCCTTCCAGTTGGTTGTGATTTTCTGAAGAGAAATTGCAAAGTAAAGGTCTATAAATTTATGCACATTGCATTGAACATCCCATAAGGGTGAGGAACCCCCAAAAATATATGTACAATCTCAAAGGGGAAATCAGTGGATAAGATATCGTTTAGTTTTGACCAAAAACGAACCCATAAGGTTTTAACCAATGGGCAGTAAAAAACATGTGAAGAAAGTCGCTGTCCACATAAGAGCAAGACCAGCACTTCTTGGACTCGATTAACCTGAATTTGTGCAGATCAGAAGGAGTAAAAAAAAACCTGTTATAAAAAAATAAAGAGTCTGTGTGGTGCTGGCAGATCGGGAAGACGTGTGTACTTTGGACCATATATAGTCCCAGGTCTGAAAGGAAAACTCCTGGGAAAAGTCTCTCTCCCATAAGAGTTCTAATCTAGACTTAGATCTATCTACAGAAGGACGGGAAAGTAATTTGTAAATAACAGCAGCCTTGATGGGGAGGGAAAAATCAGGTAAGGGGGAAGAGGCCTGAGTGGGGATAGTAGGGGAACAATCCTGTAAAAGAATCTGAGTCAGAGAAGCCTTCATTAAGGGGTATTGATGAGAGTGTGTGTTGGAAACGCCAAACGAGTCGCGAATATCTAAAAAGTCCCTCGGGGACTTATCCTTCAATAAGTGATAAAAGGTGATGATACCTTTGTCAATCCACTCCTTCCAAAAAAGCGCTTTATTATTGATTTTTATGGATTTGTTATACCAGATTGGAGTTTGAGAGAAAAAATCTTCAGAGGAAAGATGAGAACGGAACAATGAAAAAGCAAGGGCTTTGGAGTGGTTGAATATGGGGGTAGAAAAACGCCTTGGAGGTTGAGAGAAGCGTATGGCTGTGAGAAATGAGAAGGGTAAGAATTGTGCGTGTTCTAGTGAACTCCACGCCGTTAGGGGAGAAGGGAAGGAATCTGTTAAAAAAGGCCATATTTGTTTCAACGTGAAGGCGGAGTGATATCTGTTGAGATTAGGAAAATTAACTCCACCTAAGTTTTTGGGTTGTTGAAGGCGGGATAGAGAAATCCTAGCTTTCCGATTATCCCACAAAAAGTTTGTTAGGGAACGATTAATAGAACTAAAAAATGAGAGCGGAAGGGAAACAGGAAGCATTGAGAGATAAAAGTTAATAATAGGAAGAAGCATCATTTTAATAGTGGCTAATCTCCCCCATCATGATAAAAAAAGGGGGGACCAACCCTCAGTGAGAGCTGAACGTTTTTAAGTATTTCTGCATGGTTAATATGAATAGTTTCCCTAATAGTATTGGCATAGAGGATGCCTAAACATTTGATAAACCTGGGATTCCATTCAAAGCCAGAACCCTGAAACATATGAGGAGAGGCAGAATTTGTTTAAAGGTAAAACTTCAGATTTATCAATATTCAGTTTGTAACCAGAAACTAGGGAGTATTCTTGCAATAAAGAGAAAAGAGAAGGCAGAGAGGTGGACGGATTAGAGATGTAAAGTAAAATATCGTCTGCGTAGGCTGTAAACTTAATATCAATATTATGAAATTGTAACCCTGTGTAAGATGGTGAACGCTAATTTTTTTCTAGGAAAGGCTCCAAAGCAAGAATAAAAAGAAGTGGGGACAGCCTTGTCTAGTTCCTTCTACGGAGGGAAAAGTAATCAGATTGACGGCCATTTGCCCAAATAGAAGTAGAGGGAGCAGAATATAACAATTGAATATAATGAATAATGGGAGGACTGAAGCCGTGCCACCTCAATGCTGCAAACATAAAATCCTAACTAACCCGATCGAATGCTTTCTCAGCATCCAATGTAATAGCAGCCACCGGGGAATCCATTTTAGAAGCAAGGTGAATAATGTTAAGAAAAGTCCGTGAATTGTCAGTGATTGATCTACCCTTGACAAACCCAGATTGATAAATATTGATAAGGTCCGGGATAACTTTTATTAAGACGGAGGGCGAGTATTTTAGCGAAAATTTTACAATCGGTGTTTATTAAAGAGATGGGCCTATAATTTTTGCAAGAGGAGGGGTCTTTGTCCTTTTTAGGGATTAGACATAACATTGCCTGAGTGAAGGATCCCTTTGATTCACCTGTGGTAAGAAAATGATTGATCAATGAGAATAAATGAGGTATTAAAAGTTTTTAAAGTGAAAAAAAATTGTACAGTAAAGCCATCCGGGCCAGGCGTTTTATCTTTGGGTAAGAGACTAATAGCCGCAATTATTTCATTTTCTGAGATTGGAACATCAAGAGAAGTAAGGTCTCTAAGGTCATCTGAGGCTTCGGGATAGTCTGGAAGAAGGAATCAATTTGTGCAGAAGAAGGACTAGACTCTGGAGTATAAAGTGAAGTATAATATTGGACGAAACAATCAAGAATTTTTTCGTCTGTGGTATGCCGAACTCCTAAGTTGTCGATGATAGCCACAATCTTGGATTTCTGCTTTTTGATCTTAAGATAGTTGGCAAGAGATGTACCTGCTTTGTTCCGTCCGCCGTACATTTTAGCGTTAAATTTGAGGGAGATTATTACATGCAGAATCCCAGGTGTATTTGTTATATTGCATTTTTGCTTTAATAAGAGAAGATAGGGTATTGGTGGAGTTAGAGGTAAAATATTGGTGCTCAAGGGCTTTAATTTGTTTAAGGATAAGGGAAGAGTTTGTAAGAGCTTTTTTCTTTTCCGAGATACAAAGTCAATAATGAAGCCTCTAGCAGTGGCCTTGAAAGCATCCCAAATAAAGTGAAATTGAGAAGCGGAGGGGAGGTTAGTGTGAAAAAATTCTTCAATAAAGTGCGTGAAATTGTTCAACAAACTGGGAATCCAGGAGAAGGAGAGTTATTGAAGCGCCAACGACGAGAGGTAGGGGAGGGTGAAGGGAAATCCATATCTAAAATAACCGGGCGTGATCTGAAATAAGAATAGAACCCATTTCTGAATTAGTCATAAATTGTAGAGCGTGTTGAGTCAAAAAATGTAGTCAATTCTGGAATGAGATCGATGGACCGGGGAAAAAAAAGAAAATTCTAATGTGTCGGGTGAGAGATTCTCCATGTATCTGTTAGGCCTCTGGAAGCGATGGACTTGTGAAAAGCTTTCTGCATCTTATTGGGAACGTATTTGGCTTGTGATTTCCGATCTAGAAAAGGGTCTATGAGTTGATTACAGTCCCCACCCACAATCAAATCATCTGCAGCATGCGAAGAAAGGAGAGTAGTAAAATCATTCCAAAAGTTAAATCAATACCAGTTGGACCATAAACGTTGCAAAAGGAAAGTTGGGTATTATTAACAGTGGTATTCAAAACAACCATCTACCATTATTGTCATGAAACTCTTTTTGTAATTGAACATTTAAAGATTTGTGAAACAAAATAACAACGCCATTTTTGTTATTCACTGCGGGGAGCAAAAACTTCTCCCACCCATTGTTTACGCAGTGAAGACAGATCTTGCAGCTTAAGGTGTGTTTCCTGCAACAATGCAATATGACATTTCAGTCTCGCAAGATGTGATAAAACTCGCTGCTTTTTAACCGGGTTGCGAATACCTTTCACATTCCATGAGATAACACGGAAACCAGTCATCCATAGGATTTAAAGAATGATAGACATGAATGTAGAGGCCAGCCATGAGAATAGAGGGAGAGAGGAGATAAATATAAGGAAAGAATATAGAGTAGGAGATCGCATAAAGCGTAAATAGTAGAAAAAAATGTGTGCGAAGTAGCTATATAAAGACAACAATGAGTGAACAATAAAGTACCATAAGCTGAAGTTGTAAAGAATAAGATAAAGAGGAAGATAAAGCGAGAGGACAAGGCAAGAGAAAGGGAAGAGAAAGAAAAGGGAAAAGACAGAAAGGGGAAAGGAGAGAGGAGCAAAGTCGCCGAAGGATTGATAAGAAAGAGAGGATGACAAAAAGCCAGCTGGCTTTAGTCATAACTGTCAAAAATACAAAGAGCAATAATGGGGGAGGGGGAACGGCAAAAAACAAGACTGCCAAATCCACAAAGAAGAACACCGAGGGAAAACAAGTCTATTATACATTAGAAAAGTAACAAAAAGGGAGCACAAAAAAACTCCAAAACGAAAACTAGACAGTTGAAACAAAAAGGAAGGGAACTTACCAGACATTAGGGAACAAAGCAACGGAGTGAATCAAACAATATAGACACATGGGTGCCGAAGGCATGAATCTTCAACGACAGAAGCACACAGGGAGGACCTAAAGATATAATTTAAAAACAAACAAATACACTGTTAACATAAACTAACAACACTCGCAAATCCTAAGGAACAAGGAAGAGAAAAAGTAACAAGACAATCAACGTTTGCTAAGTTCCATAAGTTCTCCTCAATGATCATGAATAAACTTCCGAAGGTCTGCTGGATCATCAAAAGAAAATGTTCTGTCATTATAGGTCACTTTGAAGAAACAAGGATGTATAAGGCCATAACGCCAGCATTCATGGATTTCAAGGCTGGTCGTAGATCGAGGAATTCCTTGCGTCTGCTGGCCGTCGGTTTGGATACATCCTGACTGAAAAAAACTTTGTGACCAGACCAGAGCATCTGCTTGTGCCGCTTGGCGGCAGCAAGGATTGCCATAAGGTCGGAATACAGCAAAAAATAGGCAATAATCCCTCTTGGTTTGGCGGGGGAGGATGCATTCTGAGGCCCTAATCTATGCGCTCTCTGGATATTAAAATCCATTGATTTTGGGAGACCGACGATCTGCAGGACTTGAGTTTTCAAGAAAGAGATCATGTCCGAACCTTCAGAACCTTCTGGAATTCCATATATGCGAAGGTTATTACGCCGGTTGCGGTTTTCTAAATCCTCCGTAGTCTTCTTAAGTTGGGCGACTTCCTTGGTAAGACCATCAACTTTAGCAATAACATCCTGCGCGTCGCTTATCTTCTGCTCAATGTCAGAGAGTCTCAGATCAAGGCCGGACCATTTATCTTCAATTCTTTGGAGAGTAGCGGAGGTATCCGACATAAAAGGGCAGATGATGCGCAATTCCTCCATGATGTCCTCTAGCGTGAGGGGAAGAGGTGATTTGGATGGAGAGGAAGGATCCTTCTTAGGCCGTTTACTGGTGTTAGCTGCCGAGTCTTTGCGGCCTCCAGAAGAAGAACCCGCGGCTCCATGAAGTCTATTAGGTTGCGTATGGTCCATGGTGTAAAGAGAAGTGAGGCGGGCCAAAGGTAAAACCACTGAAAGCAAGGTGAGACCAACAAAGTCACAATAAATATAGTCTTATGAGAGACGAAAGCCTAAAAGCACACAGTAACTGCCCGAACAGATGCCACAAAAATAATGTCCTCCAACAAGGTATAACAGCCAGTGCGTAGCAGCTTGAGAAGAGCGAAATGGTCAGCAGGCGCACAAATAGTCCAAAACATCTGCAAATACAGTGACGAGAAGATATAAGCGCTTATTTATCAGAACAAGCTTTTAGGCGTTGGTAAAGAGTTGCGGAGAATAAGGCCAACATAATCGGTTACAAGAAGCTTTTGTTGACCAAAACATTAGTAGTCCAACATTTGGTAGGAGAGGGTGCAGAGGAGGAATTGCGCTGCCATTACATTGAGGAGAAAGGCTCCAGATCCTGAGCAGAGAATGAAAGTCTGTTAAAAATAAAAAAAAATAAACAGATCCTCTTCACAAACTTGAAAAGTGCTGAAAGGAGAGCAACATCAGGAAGCTCAGCACAACAACAGTGAGGAGAGTTGCGACTCGGTCGTGTGCAGGGCCGCTGTGTGAACACCCAAAATGGCGGCCGTCATTCATGCAGTCACTGAGGCACGCCGAAAAAAAGAAAAAAAAGGTCGAAAATGCCACGTTTTGAATCGGAAAACTTGCCTCAGCCATCCCGGCAGTTTCCAACGCTCGGTCACACATCTATAATCGGCAGAGCTGCGTGAGGGAGGTCCCTTCAGGAAAAAGCGTAGCTCGGCGCTACGGAGCTCGTCAAGTAGCGGCCATCTTGTCGCCGCGCGGTCCAGGAGCTGCATTTTTGATAGGGCAGACTCCGCAAAGGCTTCTGATCCCTATTGTGCAGCCTGCCTCCCACCGTGAGTGTTCCGCGTATGCTGCTGCCATGTCTGCTAAAGGCGATCCCAAAGACTGTGGGAACACATCTTTCCTTGCTTCCAGAAATGTATGTAATCTGCCAGTACTCTGGACACTTCTTGAGAGGGTCCAAAGGGCAGGTATATTGCAGCCTATCAACAATAATACTATGGACTTAACACAATATTGTCTTAAAAATATAGTCTACAAAAATATAGAGTTTACATATTTTGAATGTAAGCTACAAAAATATTGTGTCAAAAAGTTTGTGGGACAGAATATTATCAAAAAGGTAAGTATATCAAATTTTAATAATTTGATAATATATACTATTAGAAGTAATGTATTTATAATATTAAATTACCAAATAATAATCTAATTAATACTAAATACTTTTAATAATTAATGTAAATTATATTGGGATGCTGGTTGACTGGGCCGTGAGCATTCGTCAAGCAACCACCACAATCCTGTGCTGAACCCTCTGGTAGCTTAGCACAGAGCTGTCAGGTTTAACTTAGAGCCAATGAGTAAAGTATTTGTGCAACACTTCAATTTGTAAAAAAGGGAAAACACCACACAAAAAGGATCCCACACCAAGTTAGAAAAGTAGAACTTTCTTTAATACAAAAAAGACAATTAGTAGAACACAGATATCCAATTTTAAAGGTTTTAGTGAAAATAGTGCCAAAAAACACAAAAGCGCCAACTGTGGATATCTGGTCACGCCGAAGTGGGACAAAGACACAAGTTCAGGCCAACCATGATGGAGCATGGGCTGGCTACAGGGACCCAGTAACACCCACTGAACAAAGTACCTTAAATGCTGATCTGGTCCCTCTTTATTCAGCTGTGAGAGCACGGCTCCTATGCCATACTCTGAGGCGTCCATCTGGACAATTAATTCTCTAGCGTAGTCAAGGGCTTTGAGAACGGGTGCTGTGCACATGACCACCTTCAGGGTATCAAATGTGTTCTGGCATACCTCCGTACAGTTCTTTCTTTCATCTTTCAAGAGTTTTATATAGCGTGAACCAGACCCGAAGATATCAGGTATTAGAGCGCTTTACATGAGCACCAGTTTCGTTACAGACGGACACATTCATTTTTGTAAGGCACAGGGAGATTAAGTGATTTGCCGAGAATCACAGGATGTTGAGCGTCGTTGCCGAGACTTGAACCCGGTTCCCCAGCTTTGAGGTCGACCGCCCTAGCCGTAAGGCTACATCCTCTCGCCATCGCCATCACCAGTCTGGGCTGTTTCTTGGAAGCCAACTCTGTCAAGGATCCAACAATGGTGCCATATCCCTTGACAAAGCCCCCAGTGAGGCCCAAGAAGGCTCTCACCCCTGTCTCGGGGTTGCTCCCAAGTCAGAATAGTCTCAATCTTGACCTGGAGAGGATGCACCTTGCCCAAGTAGACCACTGAACCCTGCCCTATCTGGCACTTAATGGCCTTGATAGTCAGGTTGGCCCTCTGCAAAGCCTGAAGCACTTCCCTTAGGTGGCACTGGTGGTCATCACAGCTAGAACTGAAGACTGCAATGTCGTAGAGATAGGCAGCACTGAAGTTCTCTAGTCCAGCCAGGACCTGCGTGACCAAGCTCTAGAAGGAGGCAGGGGTGTTCTTCAAGCCAAATGGCATTAGCTTGAACAGGAAGTTCCCTTCTGGGGCAGGGAAAGCAGACCTCTCTTTCACCTCTTCGGTCAAGGCAATCTGCCAGTACCAAGATGTTAAGTCAAACGTGCAGAGGAACTTGGCAGTTCCTAGCTGATCTATGAGCTCAAGAGCTCGGGGGATGGGGTGTGCATCAGTCTTTGTGATTGCATTGAGCCCTGGTAGTCCACACAGAACCAGAGTTCAGAGGTGGCACAAGGCGGGGTAGCCTTGGGGAGCAGCACCACTGGGTTGGAGCAAAGGCTGTTTGAGGGCTCAACAACCCCTTACTCCAGCATCTTGGAGGCCTCCGCCTTGCTGCTGAATCTCATCTTATCAGACAACCTGTAGATTTTACTTTTCACAGGTGTGCTATCCCCAGTGTCAATATCATGGGTACACCACGTAGTGAGTCCTGGGGTAAGGGAGAATAAAGAGGGGAACTGCCCAACATCTGGTGGCAGAGTCTCTGTTGCTCTAGGACCAGTGTCCATCCTGCTCCTTGAAAGAAAGGAGGTTGAGATGAGGCTCTTCTCTTTCTCCTCATCGTCCATGACCAGAAGCATGGTTACTTCGGACCTCTCAACATGGGATTTGGGGCGATTAACATGAAAAGCCCTTGTAGGGTTCCTGGGAGTCTTGAGGTCCATCTGATAGGTGACCTCACTCTTGAGTTCTTTCACCTCATAGGGCCCAGACCAACGGTCTTGCAGGGCCATGGGCTCCACAGGCTCCATCACCCACACTTTTTGGCCAGGCTGAAACTCAGTCAGGGTGGCCATCTGGTCGTACCACTGTTTCATGACCTCCCAGCTTCCTTCTAGATTTGCCTTAGCTTGCTTACAGAAGCGATTCATCTGGGTACGGAGCGCTAGCATGTAGCTGAACACATTCTGGGGGGCCTTCTGGGGAGCTTGCTCCCACCCCATCTTCACCAGACTGAGAGGTCTTTGTACCGGGTGCCCATACAGAAGCTCAAAGGGGCTGAATCCGACCCCATTCTGGGGCACCTCCTGGTATGCAAACAGCAGGTATGGCAGGGGGACATCCTATATCCGCCTCAAGGGCTCTGACAGGCCCATGATCATGCCTTTGAGGGTCCTGTTGAACCTTTCAACAAGCCCATAAGTTTATGGGTAGTAATGGGTGGAGAACTTGTTAATTAACCCACATTCCTTCCACATGGCCTTCAAGTATGCTGACATGAAATTGGTACCCCAGTACGACACCACCTCCTTCGGGAACCCTACATGGGTAAATATCCCCATCAGTACCCTGGCCACTGTGGGGGCAGTCACCATCCTCAGGGGGATAGCTTCCGGATACCAAGTGGCATGGTCCACTAAAATTCGTATGAACCTGTTGCCCAAGGCTGTCTTGGGGTCCAGAGGCCCAACAATGTCGATGCCCACCCTTTCAAGGGGGGAAATGACAGGCACTTCCCTGACTTACAATTAGCTTGGAAGGTAGGACAGGACCTGCAGAATACATCTGAGTCCCTACTCATCTGGGGCCAATAAACGTGGGTGACAAGCCGTTCAAAGGTCTTGTCTTGCCCTACATGACCTTCCAAGGGTACATCATGAGCCAGCCCCAGTAAGACGGCCCTGTTGCACTGGGGGGGGGGCACCATCATATGGGTTGTCTCTGGCTCAGGAGCCTTAGGCTCACTATACAGGAGAGCATTCTCCCAGTAGATCAAGTGATCACCAGAGGTGTTGCCAGGTGCCTGGGCCACGGCCTGCTGACATAGGCCCTCATGAGTAGGGTACTCCTTCTGCACTTTGTAGAACTCCTCCCTGGCGGGACCTTCCTGCTGCCAGTTGGCCAACCCCAGTAGGTTCCCTAGTGTGGCAATGTCCTCCTCTGTAGGCTCTGGGGCATCACCTTCAGGCTCAGACACTTACCATGCCGTGTGATCTCAGGAGCGGGTTTCCGGTGCCCCTTGCCCTTCCTCTTTTTGGCAGTCACCTGTGCCATTCTACCAGGCTTCAGGCCCTCCTGACTACCCTCTCGGGTGGCCATGGATCATGGGGTCAGGCATACCCACTCAGGCAAACCTAACATCTCCAAGTGCAACCTAAACTCCACATCCTTCCGGAACCTGAGACCCCCCCGATTCAAAGGCAACCAGAGCCACTGGATAGTGACTCTCACGGTTGTCGGCTGTAAAATCTCAGTGGAATGTATTAGGGACTACCTGCTCTGAGGTCGCCAGATGACATCCGACAGTTGTCATACTGGCTCCAGTGTCCCTCAGAGCCTCCACCCTCTGCCCGTTGACGGCGATCCACTGCTTAGATTTCCTAGTGTTACTATATGCATACACTGCGCCATCTCGCCATTGCCCAGGGACGCTAAGGTAATGTTTACACTGTCCCCCCTACTAACGGAGGCAATCTCCTGCCCAAGCTCAACACTTACCAGCCCAAGTGACTGCCCGCCAGTGGGGTGCTATGCCCTCTTCGGACACTTGGCATCCCCTTTGAAGTGCCCTTCCTGTTGGCACTCATAGCATTTGGGGGTGAGGACTTATTATCAAGGAACTACTTTTTGTTCTCAGTTGGAGTTTGGGAGTTCTGACCCATGGAACTATTTTGAGGCCCTTTAGAGAACTCCCTATTTTTTTATTTTATTTTTGTCTCCCCTTCCTTCCTCTGGTGAGAACCCTGTCCACCCTTGTGGTGATCCCCCATATACCTTCTTATGGACCCTGGTGCTGAGCCAGTGGTCCTCCTCCTTAGCAAGCTCCCTAAGGGTAATGAGCTTGCTGTCAATAAGGTGCTGCCACAGATGTGCAAAATAAAGACTGCACATGTGCTCTCTGGCAATCAAATTGTACAGCCCCTGATAATACTTTACTTCACTGCCCTTCACCCAAGCATCCAGTGCCTTGCAACAGGAGTACGCACAATCCAGCCAGGACTGCTGAGGCAGCTTCTGGCTGTCCCTAAACTTCTGCCTGTACTTATGTGGGGGTAAGGCCATACTTCCTAACAAGGGCTTCATTCACGGGGGATACATCATCTGGTCCCCCTTCTTTAGGGCCAGTAGGGTGCCTCTCCTCTCACTAGGGATGTGCTTTCACAGACTAGCCCACCAACCCCCCTCAGGGATCCTGTGCATCTGCAAAGCCACTTTGTATGCTTAAAACAACATGTTGATGTCACCCCACAACAAAGTCAGACACCAGTCCTTTGGGAATGTGGACCCTCCTGTATCCAGAAGACACTGCAGGTATGCTGCCACCACTACTGCTAGACTCTGCCTGCCTGGCTTTGAGGTCCAGGACCTTAAGGCTCCTTTCAGGAGCAAGTCGCTCTAAGGCCAGTTCCTCCTCCATGGCCAGATTCCTTTCCTCCATCCTGATTTTGTCCATTTCCAGTTTGAACTCCCTTTCTGCCTTTCTGTCCACCAGCTCTCCTGGGGACAGGCCTTGGGAAGACACACTACTGTCTGCTCTGACAGGGAACTCCAACTCAGGAGGTATTTAATCCCCCTCAACACACTGTTACCTCTCAGAACTGGTATTCAGGTCCATTTCTGGCCTGTCCACAACATCAACTCCTTCTGTTGCTGTAGCTAGTGACTGGTGGACTTCTGCCCATGCCCTCAGTGCCTTTTGCAGCTCCACATTCCTGGTGGTGCTCTTTTCTGGAAGTCCCCTCTCCTTACAGAACTCCTTGAGCTGGGCCACAGTGTAGGACTCCATGTTAGCAAGCTCAAACTCCATACTTGTATAAGTGGACTCAGGCCCAACAGTCAGAGAGAATTTAGAAAAAGCAAAAAGGCCAATAATGGAGAATTCAGAACTCAAATTGGTCTTAGCTATGGGATGGTAGTGTACACCATATCACTGTATGCCACTGCACAAACCTAAGTCCTAGTCCTCTCCGCTGATTGAGTATGTTAGAATTTGGGCTCCTCATTGACTGGGCTGTTGTTAGCCCTGGCCAAGCAGCCACCATAATCCTTGTCAGGGTGAGGCACATGCCAACCCTAGATCAACCTGTGTTCAACCCTCTGGTAGCTTGCCACAGAGCAGTCTGGCTTAACTTAGAGGCAACATGTAAAGTATTTGTGCAAATAGTAAAACACCACCCAAAAACGATCCCTCACCAAGTTAGAAAATATGACTTTCTTTAATGAATAAAACAGGACCAAAACAACAAAAATCCAATCAGTGGAACGGAGATATGGAATTATAAAGATTTTAGTCAAAATAGCGTCACAAAGCACAAAGTGCCAACTGTTGATATCTGGTCATGCCAGACTGGGACAGGCTGACCGCGATAGAGCATGGGCCAGCTACAATGACCCATTTAGGCCTGCTGAACAAAGTACCTTAAATCCTGGTTTGTGGAGCATTGTGAAGATCTATGTTGAAGATGCGTCATGCAGCTGAAGCGATGCAGGATAGACTGAAGGATGGCAGAGCCCAGGTCCAGATACAAGGTTTTTGGAACCCTGTTGTGTCTGTGAGGATTCAGATCAGGAGCCCAGCCAACCAGCCCTTGGAGTCACTCTGGGTTCTGGGTTTAAGAGATCTAGGTCCAGTCCTTCTCACCCAGGCAAGAGGATAACAGGCGTCAGTTCAGCAAACCAGGGCAGCAGTCCTTCAGAACGGCAGTCATTTCAGCAGCACAGCAGTCCTTCTTCCTGGCAGAGTACCCACAGGCCCAAAAGTGTACTGGAGGGCTGGTGTCTAACGTCCAGTAGGTATACCCAGTTGTGCCTTTGCAGTGGAGAGAAGCTTCTGGAGGAAGTCCTTTGAAGTGCACAGGTGCCCTTCCTTCCTGGCCCTGGCTTCAGACTAACTATAGGGGGTATGTAGCCCTTTGTGTGGAGACAGGATACAGCCTACTCAAGTGTAAGTGGGGTTGGGCCATACCTCCCTCCCAGCCTGCCGGCGATTGTTCATCCAGGCACACCTAAGCTCCCTATTGTGTGTGGCTGTCTAGGACTAATACACAAAGCCCAGCTGTCAACTACACCCAGTCATGTGACCCAGAGACAGGCTGCAGGCATCATAAGGCTAAGGCAGGGAAATGCCAACTTTCTAAAAGGGGCATTTTCAAAATTGTAGTTTAAAATCTGACTTCACTATAAATAGTGATTTTTCATTACAATTCCAAAAATACCAATAATTATCTAGTTACTTGTTCCCATTTGGAAATTACACTCATGTTATCCTATGGGAGCGGTAGGTCTTGCATTAAAGAAAACGCATTTGACAGTTTTTCACTACCAGGACATGTACAACTTAAAAGTACATGCCCACCTTTTTAATGACACTGCACCCTGCCACCTGGGCTCTCCAGGCCTACCCTAGGGGTGTCCTATATTATTAAAAGCATTTTAGCAGGTCAAAATGGCAGTTTAAACGGCACACACACACAGGCTGCACTTACCTGAGACATGTTTGAAGTGCTCCTTAAATGGGTGGCACAATCAATGCTGCAGGCCCACTAGTAGCATTTAATTTACAGGCCCTGGGCACAGGTAGCACCACTTTATTAGGGGCTTAGAAGAAAATTAAATGTGCCAATTTGGGACAAGCTAATCGTACCATGTTTTAAGGAGCAAGCACAATCACTTTCACACTGGCTAGCAATGGTAAAGTGCGCAGAGTCCTAGGGCCAGCAAAATCGAAGTCAGCAAAACAGGAGGTCTGAAGGCAAAAAGTTTAGGGGGAAAACCACACCAATATTACTGAATTGGATCATATTGGATATGTTTCTGGTCTTTTTGATGGCTTGAACTTTGGTTGCAAATAGATTTACAAAATATATGCTCCATTTCAATTGTTTTTTGGATATATATATATATATCAATCAAATATATAGCAATCAGTAACAATATTGTAGCAAGAAATATTGTATAAAATGTTTTTAATCAAGAGTTTTTTTTCTTTTTAATCCACTATCACGTAAAGCACTGGCACTTAGAATAAGAGATGTACAACGGATACCTGCAATTAAGCAGCCACTTGGACATATGACAACTGTTTATATTTGTATCTATTTTTGATGGTATAAAATTAACTTGCGGTTGATTGCTTGCCCACTTGGGCATAACATAGAATTCGTCTCGCAAGAATGAATGGTCAGAGGCAATGCCAATTATGACGAACGCACGTATGGTGTAACAATATCACCATACGCTGCCGCATTTGCATGTGGCAGATACTGGTTACTGTCTATGTCGGTACTTTCGCAATAATGAAAAGTGCTTCTGACCAAGTGTTTCTGTTTATCAATGTGACGTCTTCTACTATTTACGATGATGTTATGAATGATGATGAAATGTGTTCTAAATATCAATCGCTTGGCGGATGTTGTCACTATATGCATAATTCATGCTACATTTTGAATAGCAAATATCAATACTTGGTTGCTAGATGCAATGTGGATTTATCCCCAGTATTTGTAAAAAACTACGGATCTGTTGTCTATGTCCATTCACTTGTAGTTTCACTTTTCAAATTGGTGCTGGTCATAAGATTGCCGGAAATGCTACCTCGCCATTGGTGAGCAAGGCTGGGATCAGCCGAAACGCGTCCGATGGCGGTTTGACGAATAAACACAGTTTAAATCGCACATGGCGTCGTCTTCCTTGTCTAAGGATTGTTGCAATATATATATATATATATATATATATATATATTCACTGAAAAAACCATAGGTTTCAGGGACATTATAGTTAGAAATTAGCATTTAAAAAACCTTAGAAATTCACTGAAAACAACACATGTTTCAGGGACGTTACAGTTAGTTGGACATTTCACTCCTACAAAACCAGAGAAATTCGGCAGTTATAGTTAGTTGAGCTAACTATAACTCACGCCCCCGCAATGCACTGCTGATGACGTCACATATTACATCATTCATGACATGGTCAGTGACATCACTGATGACATCACTGATGACATCTCAAATGACATCTCTGATGACATCACTGATGACATCATCCAGTGACTGTGTGTTTCTGTAAAGTTTAAATATGTTTTATATATATATATGCCAAGGTGTATTGAAGAATGAGTGGGTGTATAAGTGTCTGAATGGATGATTTAGTAGGTGCGTGACTGACTGTATAAGTGAGTGATTAGACGTGTCTTACTAAATGCATGGGTTAGTGACTAAACTGTGTGAATGTCTGTATCAGTCTGTAAGTTGGTGTGTAAGCGGCTGCATGGGTTGGTGAGTAGCTACATGAGTGTCTATATGGGTTATTGATTGGTTGTCTGAGTATCTGTATGGGTGCCTGAGTGTCTGTGTGGATAGGTGGGGGGGTGTGACTTTGTGCATAGATGTGTGAGTGGGTGATTCACTAGGTGTATTGGTTCAAGAATGCATCTGTGAAGGGCTGTATGGGTGGGTGAGTGTGTGTATGGGTGTGTTCGTGAGTGTTTAGCTGTCTCAGTGGTACATGTGTGAGTAACTACATATGTGAAAGGCAGTATATGTGAGTGTTGGAGTGTATAAATGACTATATGTGAGAGTGAGTGATTGTGAGAGTACCTGTATGGATGAGTGTGTGCTTGTGTCAGTGATTGTATAAGAGAGTAAGTAGGTGTTAGTATCTGTATGAATAAGTGAGGTGGTGTGTGTATAATTGTGTAGGTGAGTAAATGGGAGCGTGATTGATTCTCTGAATGACTGACTATGTGTGTGAGTAACTCTATGGGTGAGTGGTGGTGTGTAAGTGTCTGTTTAGGTGCATGAGTGTATATGATAGTGCTGTATTGATGAGTGACTGCATGTATGAGTGACTGTATGGGTGAATGAGTGGATGTGTGTGTAGACCTAGGAATCAGTGAGTGGGTATGTAGTAACTGGTATTGGTGTGTCTATGGTTTCGAAAATGGTAGTCTGTATTTTAGAGTGGGTGTATCAAAGGTTATATTAGGGTATGTGGAGGTGCATCAGATTATCACGTGGATCATGTCATCAGTGATGTCATCAGTGATGTCATTTGAGATGTCATCAGTGATGTCATCAGTGATGTCACTGACCATGTCATGAATGATGTAATATGTGACGTCATCAGCAGTGCATTGTGGGGGCGCGAGTTATAGTTAGCTCAACTAACTATAATGGCCGAATTTCTCTGGTTTTGTACGAGTGAAATGTCCAACTAACTGTAACGTCCCTGAAACATGTGGTTTTTTCAGTGAATTTTTAAGGTTTTTTAAATGCTAATTTCTAACTATAACGTGCCTGAAACTTATGGTTTTTTCAGTGAATATGTATATATATATATATATTATCTACTGGCGGTCGCCAGTAGATAGTTATAGTTAGGACCTATTTTCCATAGGAAATTCACAACATTCTATTTGAAATAACTTTGGCGCAGGTTGACGAATCTTCGCGAAATTTTCAAAACTCGTGGGGCGCTCCGGTCCGCTCCTATCCTTAAAGTTTCAGGGTGATTCGGCAAGCGGGGGCCAAGAAAAAAGGGGGGTCCCAAAACATGTTTTCCCCATGCAATTTTCCATAGGAAACTTTAGACACGGCTACAGCCCGAACTGCTGAACGGAATTACACCAAATTTGGCAAAGAGGTAGTTCTTGGTTTAGAAAGAACCCTTTTTGTTAAATGGTGTAAATC
This sequence comes from Calotriton arnoldi, assembly GCA_963921515.1. Classification (NCBI taxonomy): domain Eukaryota; kingdom Metazoa; phylum Chordata; class Amphibia; order Caudata; family Salamandridae; genus Calotriton; species Calotriton arnoldi. The sequence goes on along the minus strand of CAWUFW010002422.1, from coordinate 242,162 downwards.
CGTTCAGTAGTTGCTGAGAAAATCAAAAGTAAAAACATATATATATCTATGGCAGCGGAGGATCCGCGCACCCTCCCGATCACGAGCTGTATGCTAATTGGCTGTCAACACTCCAAACCTGGAAGTGTTGGCAGCCATCTTGTGCCTCGGTTGAACCGAGGCACAAGAAATCTGAGAAACAAGTGCGCAAAACGCAAAAAGGGGGCAGGGTAGAAACACCCTGACCCCCTAGGCCTGCTTAGGGGGTCCCACAAGGACCCCCAGGGCCCAATTTTTTTTTTTTAAATCGGCAAAATCCGTGCAGGGTGCGCGGATCCGGCTGAGGAAAAAAAACAACGAAGCGCGGGCTCCCGCACTTCGTTGTTATTTGGCCCCCGGGTGGGCCAAGTCCCGGGGGCATGTGGGGGTTAATTAAAACATTGTGTGGGGGGGCCTCTAAGGCCCCCCCAAGCCCCAGGGACTGCCACCCCCCGGGGCTTTGAATTAAAAATGGTGCGGGAGGGCACTCGGCCCTCCCGCAGCCCCGGGGACCGCCACCCCCCGGGGCTTCTTTTTTTTAAATAAAATTACCTGTGTGGGGGGGCTCGAGCCCCCCCACATGCCCCGGGGACCGCCACCTCCCCGGGGCACTAAGAATTTTAATGTGGGGGTCCGTTTCTGCCCATCGAGTCCCGGGGACCACCACCTCCCCGGGGCTTTGCACATGTTGGGAGGGGAGCCGCGCGGCCCCCCTCCTGGGGCCTGTGATGGCCCTGGGGACCACCACCCCCCAGGGCCGGCTCCTGCAGTGCCCCGGTGTGCCCACCCCCGGGACACTGCTGTTTGCTATGACAGGGCGGGAGCCTCGCGGCTCCCGTCCTGTCATAGCAAACTTGCTTTGAATTTTGGAAGAGAGCAGGAAACCTGCTCTCTCTTCCAAAATTCAAAGCAATTGCTTTTCCACACGGGGAGCTGCAGCTAAGCAGCTCCCCATGTGGAAAGCAATGCCGGCTCCCGAGGGACGCGGGAGCCGGCGGGACCGTGGGGGGATTGGGGACCCCCCCACGGTCCCCAACAGAGAGGGCCAGCCCCGGGGGATGGGGTCCCCAGGGCTACAAGTGGCCCGGGAGGGGGGCCACGCGGCCCACTTCCCCCACATTTTAATAAAATAAAATAAAAAAATTAGAAAAACAAAGGCCGGCCCCGGGGGATGGGGTCCCCGGGGCCATAAGTGGCCTGAGGAGGGGGCAACACAGCCCCCCTCCAAAACATTTAAAAAAATAAAAAAAGGCCATGCCCCGGGTGATGGGGTCCCCGGGGCCGATTAAGGCCTCGGGAGGGTGGCCACGCGGCCCCCTTCCAAATTAAAAAAAATATATGTATATATTAGGGGGCAGGCCCTGGGGGATGGGGTCCCCAGGGCCAATAAATTAAAAAAAGAAGGGGGGCCACACAGCCCCCTTCTTAAAAAAGAAATAAAATAAAAGACCGGCATCGCGCCGGAGGCCACGCCCTCCTTGCAGCACTCTGCAAACGCGCCCCTGGCGCGCTTGCAGATGGGAACGAATTCCCCTTGAATACTGGGGGTCCCTGGGGGCCAACTAGCCCACCAGGGACCTCCAGTATGCGCCAGGGGCTGCGTTGCAGAGAGGTGTTCTGAGGCCACGCCCCTTTACACCTCTCTGCAACGCAGCTCTGTGGCGCTAATGGAGGTAGCTGGTGGGCTAGTTGCACCCCAGGGACCCTCAGGATTCAAGGGAGTTAATCCCCCAACTTAAAACGCGCCACGGGGCGCATTTGCACAGTGGTGAAGGGAGGGGGCGGGGCCTGAGGTGACATGTGTGCAAACATGCCCTGTGGCGTGTTTTAAGTTGGGGGATTAACTCCCCTTGAATACTGAGGGTCCCTGGGGTGCAACTAGCCCACCAGCTACCTCCATTATATATGCCAAGGTTTATTGAAGAATGAATGGGTGTATAAGTGTCTGGATGGATGATTTAGTTGGTGTGTGGCTGACTGTATAAGTGAGTGATTAATTGTGTCTTACTGAATGCATGTGTTAGTGACTGATACAGACATTCACACAGTTTAGTTTGTCAGTTGGTGTGTAAGTGGTTGCATGGGTTGGTGAGTAGCTAAATGAGGATCTATATAGGTTATTGATTGGTTGTCTGAGTATCTGTATGGGTGCCTGAGAGTCTGTGTGAGTGGGTGGGGGTGTAACTCTGTGTATAGATGTGTGAGTGGATGATTCACTGGGTGTATGGGTTCAAGAGTGTATCTGTGAAGAGCTGTATGGGTGGGTGAGTGTGTGTATGGGTGTGTTGGTGAGTGAATGGATGCCTCAGAGGTACATGTGTGAGTAACTGCATATGTGAAAGGCAGTATATGTGAGTGTAGGAGTGTATAAATGACTATATGTGAGAGTGAGTGATTGTGAGAGTGGCTGTATGGATCAGTGTGTGCTTGTATTAGTTATTGTAGAAGAGTGTAAGTATGTGTTAGTATATGTTTAAATAAGTGAGGTGGTGTGTGTATAACTGTACAGGTGAGTAAGTGGGAGTGTGATTGATTCTTTGCATGACTGACTAGGTGTGTGAGTAACTCTATGAATGAGTGGCGGTGTGTGAGTGTCTGTATAGATATGTGAGTGCATATGATAATGCCGTATGGATAGCTGCTTGCATGTATGAGTGACTGTATGGGTGAATAAGTGGATGTGTGTGTAGACGTAGGAATTAGTGAGTGGGTATGTACTAACTGGTATTGGTGTGTTTATGGTTTCGAAAATGATAGTCTGTATTTTAGAGTGGGTGTATCAAGGGTTATATTAGGGTGTGATGAAGTGCATCAGATTTTCAAGTGGATGATGTCATCAGTGATGTCATTTGAGATGTCATCAGTGATGTCATCAGTGATGTCATTTGAGATGTCATCAGTGATGTCACTGACCATGTCATGAATGATGTAATATGTGACGTCATGAGCAGTGCATTGCGGGTGCGTGAGTTATAGTTTATCAACTAACTATAACGGTGGAATTTCTACGGTTTTGTAAGAGTGAAATGTCCAGCTAACTATAACGTCCCTGAAACCTATGGTTTTTTCAGTGAATTTCTAAGGTTTTTTAAATGCTAATTTCTAACTATAACGTACCTGAAACCTATGGTTTTTTCAGTGAATTTCAAAGGTTTTTTAAATGCTAATTTCTAACTATGACATCCCTATAAAGTCCCCTTGAAACCTGAAGGTCCCTGGTGGCCAAGTAGCCCACCAGGTACATCCAGTAAGCGCCACAGACCTGCGTTTCAGAGAGGTGTTCTGAGGCCACGCCCCTTTTTACACCACGCTGCAAACGCAGCTTCTGGCGCACTGCTGCTCAGAGGATGAAGTCCACTTGTGTCTTGAGGTCCTCAGGACACAAAAGGACCTCATCGCCCCACCAGCAGTGCACCAGAAGCTGTGTTTGCAGAGTGGTGTAAAAAGGGGCGTGGCCTCGGAGCACCTCTCGGCAACGTAGCCCTGTGGCATTTACAAGAGGTACCTGGTGGACTAGTTAGCCCCCAGGGACCCTCAGTACTGAAGGGGAATTAATACCCCAACTTAAAACGTGCCACAGGGTGCATTTGCAAGGCGGTGCAGGGAGGGGGGCGGGGCCTGATGTGACAAGTGTGCAAACGCGCCCTGTGTTGCAGTTGGGGGATTAAGTCCCCTTGAATCCTGAGGGTCCCTGCGGTCCAACTAGCCCACCAGGTACCTCCAGTAAGCGCCTCAGAGCTGCGTTGCAGAGAGGTGTAATAAGGGGCGTGGCCTCTGACCACCTCTCTGCAACGCAGGCCTGTGGCGCTTACTGGAAGTACCTGGTGGGCTAGTTGGGCCCCAGGGACCCTCAGGATTCAAGGTGACCTAATACCCCAACTTAAATTGCGCCACAGGGCGCGTTTGCACAGTGGTGAAGGGAGGGGGCGGGGCCTGAGGTGACATGTGTGCAAACATGCCCTGTGGCGTGTTTTAAGTTGGGGGATTAAGTCCCCTTGAATCCTGAGGGACCCTGCGGTCCAACTATCCCACCAGGTACCTCCAGTAAGCGCCACAGAGCTGCGTTGCAGAGAGGTGTAAAAAGGGGCATGGCCTCTGACCACCTCTCTGCAATGCAGGCCTGTGGCACTTACTGGAAGTACCTGGTGGGCTAGTTGGGCCCCAGGGACCCTCAGGATTCAAGGTGACCTAATACCCCAACTTAAATAGCACCACAGGGCACGTTTGCACAGTGGTGAAGGGAGGGGGCGGGGCCTGAGGTGACATGTGTGCAAACACGCCCGGTGGCGCGTTTTAATTTTGGGAATTAATTCCCCTTCAATCCTGAGGGCCCCTGGGGGCCAACTAGCCCACCAGGTACCTCCAGTAAGCGCCACTACGCTGCGTTGCAGAGAGGTGGTCTGAGGCCACGCCCCTTTTTACACCTCTGTGCAATGCAGCTCTGTGGCGCTTACTGGAGGTACCTTGTGGGCTAGTTGGACCCCAGGGACCCTTAGGATTCAAGGGGACTTTATCCCCCAACTTAAAACAGCCAGAGGGTGTGTTTGCACACATGTAACCTCAGGCCCCCCCCTACACCAGTGTACAAACGCGCCCCATGGCGCGTTTTAAGAGGTAGTTTTAATCCCCCTGCCCTATTATGTACTAGGGAGCTACAGAGGAGGTCATGCTAATCACAGGGGTACCCCAACGCATAGTGTTCCCTAGTGTATGTAGGTGTTTTAACTGTATTCTAAGTGTCTTTTACCATAGCACTGGCTCTAGGCCTGGTTAGTCAGAGTCAGTTACCACCAGTACCCATCTGGAAAAGGTGTGGGCACAGGATGATTTTGCAACAAGGCCTCTTTCTGCTCCTCTGTTTGTTCTTTCTGCACATGTCTTGCTTCTTCCTGGATTTTTCTTCGTCTTTGTGGACTTCTGTTTCTTTCTACATTTCTTTTGCTTCTTTCTGTGCATTTTTTCTTCTTTCTTCACATGTCCTACTTCTGTAGGCATAGTTACAAACTAGCATTTGAAAAACCTTTTGAAATTCACTGAAAAAACCATAGGTTTCAGGCACGTTATAGTTAGAAATTAGCATTTAAAAAACCTTTGAAATTCACTGAAAAAACCATAGGTTTCATCAGTGATGTCATCAGTGATGTCACTGACCATGTCATGAGTGATGTAATATGTGATGTCATCAGCAGTGCATTGCGGGCGCGAGTTATAGTTAGCTGAACTAACTATAACGGGGAATTTCACGGGTTTTGTACAAGTGCAATGTCCAACTGACTATAACTTTCCTAAAACCTATGGTTTTTTCAGTGAATATATATATATATAAATATATATATATATTCACTGAAAAAACCATAGGTTTCAGGGACGTTATAGTTAGCTCGAGCCCCCCACACAGGTTTATTTATTTTTTTAAAAAGAAGCCCCGGGGGGTGGCGGTCCACGGGGGTGCGGGAGGGCTGAGTGCCCTCCCGCACATTATTTTAAGCAAGCCCCGGGGGTGGTGGTCCCCGGGGCTGCGGGAGGGCCGAGTGCCCTCCTGCACATTATTTAAAGCAAGCCCCGGGAGGTGGCTGTCCCGGGGCTGCGGGGGCCCCCGTGGGCCCCCGCATATATTTTTTAGCAATGCCCCCGGGACCTGGCCCACCCAGGGGCCTCAATTAAATGAAGCGCGGGAGCCTGCGCTTCATTTAAAAAAAAAAAAATTTGGCGGGATTTGTGACCCCAGCGTGAATTTTGCCAAATTGTTTTTTAAAAAAATGCTTTTTTTGGCCCTGGGTGTCCTTGTGGGACCCCCTGAGCAGGCCTGTGGGGTCAGGGTGTTTCTACCCTGCCCCCTTTTCTTGTTTTTCAGGCTTGTTTTACTGTTTTCTTGTGACTCGGTTCTACCGAGTCACAAGATGGCTGCCAACACTTCCTGGTTTGGAGTGTTGACACCCAATTAGAATAAAGCTCGCGGTCGGGAGGTTTTGCGAACCCTCCTCGGCCATAGATATCGAAACTTTTATTTTTTGAATTTCTCAGCAACTACTGAACGGATTTACACCATTTAAAAAACAAAAGGACACTTTCTGAACCAAGCACTACCTTTTTGCCAAATTTGGTGTAATTCCGTTCAGCAGTTTGGGCTGTAGCCTTGGCTAAATTTTCCTATGGGAAATTGATTTTCCGAGCTCTATTTTTTGAATTTCTCTGGAACTACGGAACGGATTTACACCATTTAACAAAAAAGGACTCTTTCTGAACCAAGGGCTACCTTTTTGCAAAATTTGGTGTAATTCCGTTCAGCAGTTCGGGCTGTAGCCGTGTCTAAAGTTTCCTATGGAAAATAACATGGAGAAAACACGTTTTGGGACCCCCCTTTTTTCTCGGCCCCCGCTTGACGAATCACCCCGAAACTTTCAAGACAGGAGCTGACCGGAGCGCCCCACTAGTTTTGAAAATTTCGCGATGATTCGCAAACGACGCCAAAGTTATTGTGAAAACAAAAAATGCTTTTCCTATGGAAAATAGGTCCTAACTATAACTACCTACTGGCGACCGCCAGTAGGTAATATATATATATATTATATACATACACACACACACATATATATGCGTATATATATATATATATATATATATATATATATCGCATTAACCCCTTCCGTGCGTGCAGATTTTCTGCGCTGTGTGGGCGTTTCCATTAGTGGGTGGGGATTCGGACGGCCAGGGGCCGTCCTGCGCACACGCCCACCGTGACGCGTGACGGCTCCCGGCCGTCACGAGCATGGAAGAGGTTAATACAAAAACTAACATTTAAATCAATATTTCTAAAGTAATATAAACAATAACTAAAAAATGCAAAATATTACAAAAATAACAACAATCATAAATATACAACACTTGCAAAAGTGTTGGTCTTTGAATGAGTGTGACTAGCTAATCTAACTCCAATTTAAGCTAAAGTAGGAAAAGTGTTGGACTTTGGAATGGTTAGATTTACTATTCCGACTGCAACGTACACAAAACAGAGAATGTGGTGTCATTTGGAGGGGCAGATTTACTATTCCCACTCTAATCTAAGCAACAGTAGGGAAAGTGTTGGACTTTAGAGGGGCTACATTTACTGTTTCCACTCCAGTGTAGAGGAAAACACAGAAAGTGTTGAACTTAGGAAGGGTTACATATACTATTCCAACTCTTAATCATTTAAAAACAAACATTTAAAAAGCTAACAGAATGAAGTTATTAAAACATTCAAAATGGAAAATATTTGCAATATAAATAAATAAATAAAATATAAATAAAAGAAAATGTACTAATACAAAAATAATTAAAAAGGTAAAGAAATACATTTAAAACAACACACACTCCCCTCCTTATTACCCCGCAAAATCTAGTAACTCCCAAACAATGAAAATCAATTATAAATAAAACAATCATAACATTAAAATAGTAGTTACATCAAACGAATAAATTAAAATGAATAATAAATATATAATGCATTGGCAAAGTTTAATAATAAGTACAATTATCCATAAATTAACAATGAATTAAAATACAACAAATAATGTATGTAACGAATAATTTACATAACAATTAATCTATTAAGATACATAATTTTAATTAATTGTCAATTAAATATTTAATTAACATAAAAAATTTGGAAAACAAGCAATAACCTAATTTAAATAACTTCCCACCATATCTCCCTACAAACCCAACAACCTTCAACTAAAATATAAATGAGCAATTAAAGTGTAAAAAAAGTACATTAAAAATCACAAATTAACTTAAGTAATTTAAGTAACAATTATATAATTAAACAATTTAAATAACATCATCACCAATTTAATATTTATTTAATATAAAAATGCTAGTAAATGATAAATTACTAATTACATTTTTTTAAATTAAATACACATACAAAATTACAAACTACATAAAAAATTAACACTATTGTAATAACCCTAATAACGCCTAAAATACATGTAACTAATATGTTTAATAATTAAAAATGATATTAAATGAAACAATATTAAATGTAATGATATCATATACAATAATATTTTCAGAAGCCATATTATATACATAAAAACGATTTTATTACCTTGTGTGTTTTGTTCTTCGATATTTTGGTAGTGACTATATATATATATTTTTTTTTAAACAATTTTTATTAAAAACAAAAAGCATCGGTACAAGACAATGTACATTCTGCATTGGCAAGGCAAAACAAAATCCGGACGGTGTTACGCAACTTATTCATGGTCAAGGATACATACCAGATATTGAGGAGGCAGAGTTTGCGGGGATGATTGAATAGATTTACCACATGCCCTGGTTAGTTGCTGGGTGACATCTGTCCAATACCGTTGGATGTGAGGGCAGCCCCAGATTACGTGTATGAATGTGCCAGTCTGGTTGCATCGTAGGAGGCAGAGCGAGTCTGGCCTCCTACCCAACTTAAATAATAATTTGGCATCAAAATAAACCCTATGGAGCACCTTTAGCTGGACCAGTCGGAGTCGCATAGGAATCGCCACCTCCCTAGGGGAGGCGAGCGCCTCCCTCCAGTCCTCATCCTCCATCTCCCCCAGATCACGCTCCCAGCCCGACCGTAGTTTCAACATTGGGTCTGCTCGGTTATTCACTAATTTTTTATATGTTAGGGAAATGGCTTTACAGTCCATTGGATCTAACAATAGCCGGTCCTCCAGCGGGGCTGAGTCCGGCAGGGGGGTATCCCTGGGATGGGCCGAGTCAATGGCATGACTAATTTGTAGATACCTGAAAATCTGAGAGGGTGCAAGGTGGTATTTAGTTTGAAGATCATTAAATGTGGCCTTTTTCCCCTTCACCCACAAATCCCCCACCCTAGAGATCCCGATCAAGTCCCATTTATCAAACCCTGGACAGACGCTAAGGCATCCCAATATATCAGGCTCCCACAATGGAGTCGCCTTAGTAAGCCGGTTATGCCACCCTAGCTTACGCTGGACTGTGTACCACACCTCCGCCGATGTACCGGTCAACTGTAATTTACGAGGATTCGTATAAAGAACCCTGTTATAGCCCCCTTTCCCCATAAGCCAATGGTCCGTTCTGAAATTAGGATCACTGTATGGTCCAAACACCCATCTGTTAATGGCAGTCAACTGCGATGCCTGATAGTAAAGACGTAGATCCGGCAGCCCTATACCTCCGTCATAACACCCCTTGGTGAGTTTGTTGATAGCAATCCGTGGAGGCCGACCCTCCCAAAGCAACCCCCGCACCACCCCCTCAATTTGCGAAAAATAGGAATCAGGGACAGGATTATGAGTATTTTCCAAGGCATAGAGAAAGCGCGGTAGGGCGAGCATTTTAAACAGGGAGGCGCATCCCAAAAGAGTAAGGGGCAGCGACCTCCAGTGTGTCACATCCGATTTCAAGCGCTGCAAGGGCCCCCTAAGATTCCCTTCATAAAAAAGATTAACGTCGGATGCAATAAAAATGCCCAGATATTGAAAACCTTGTGCTTGCACTGGGATGTCGTAACCTCTAGGGCTACATGGGGGTTCCCCCCAGAGTGCGTACATTTGGACCAATTTATCTAATACCCCGAGTGTGCTCCAAAGATGTGAAAGATGTGTAAGACTCGTCGTAACGAACGCGCTGGAGAGGCCAAGTATAATAAAATATCGTCTGCGTAGAGCGATATTCGGTCTTCGTGGTCGCATGTCCATTTAAGGCCCCTAATACTCGGGTCCCCCCTGACCCAGACTGCGAACGGCTCCAACACCATGGCGAAAAGAAGTGGAGACAGCGGACAACCCTGCTGCGTGCCCTGCCGGAGAGAAAAAGGGGCAGAACAGTGATTGTTAACCGTGACATGCGCCGTGGGTTGTGCATACAACAGCCTGATCCATCCAATCAATTTAGGACCAAACCCATGCGGACCAGGACAGCAAAGACATATTCCCACTCAATAGTGTCGAATGCCATGGTGGCATCCAGTGACAATAATATCGCTTCCTCCTCTATGGTATCTAACCGCCTCAGCACTCCATGCACGCGTCGGAGATTTCTAGCCGTATTCCTACCGGGCATAAACCCTGACTGATCTGGATGGATTAGATCATTTAAATACGGGACCAAACGATTAGCTATGAGTTTAGCCAGAATTTTCGCTTCCACTGTTAGCAGTGAGATAGGACGGTACGATTTGCACTCCTCCGCTGGTTTACCGGGCTTAAGAATCACTACAATGGCCGCATTACGGATGTCCTCTGGTAGCTGTCCCGATTCATAGCATTCATTGTACAAGTTTAACAAGTGGGGCACTAGCTTCATAGCCATTGGTTTAAGAAGCTCGATGGGTATTCCGTTAGGGCCCACCGCTTTACCCGACCGAACATCCAGTATTGCTTTTTGGACTTCTATCACCGATATAGCCGCTTCCAGTGTCTCTCTAGCTTGATGCGAGAGGCACACCACATCTATAGTGGCAAGGAGATCCGCAGCCATGGAGGCTTGCAAAGACTGCGGGACCCGATACACCTCCTCAAAGTAAATCGCAAAAGTTTCAGCGATCCCCTGGGGGTCCGTGATCAGTGTGCCATTCGGGCCTATTATTGCTCCCACCCATCTCGCGGCCTGCTCCTTACGTTCCAGCCACGCCAGGAGTTTACCCGTACGCTCGCCCTGCTCATAAATACTGTGACGCATGGCTAGGGAGCGCATGGTAGCTTCCTCCAGCAGCAGCTGTTTATAATCCTGCCTCTTTATTTTGATCTTGTGCTGTAAGCCAGGATTGGGATCCTGAGCGAGGGCGCCCTCCAGCTGCAGAATGTCCCTTTCTAGTTCGACCACCCTCTTGTTACGCTCAGCCCTGTGGCCCATCATGAGGGACAGCGCCCTGCCTTTGATCACCGCCCCATAGGCCCCCCAGAGTGTAATTGCCGATGTGACCGATCCCACGTTTTCATCGAAATAGTAACCTGTGTCCTGCCGGAGGCCTTCTCTAACGTGAGGTACCTTTAATACCCACGGCTGTATCCTTATTGGACCGGGGCGCCTAACGTTCCGGACGCCAAAGACTGCCACCACGGGGGAGTGGTCTGATATGCCTCGCGCCAAATTCGTGGATTCAGTAAAGTCTTGTATATCGTGGGCATGTGTGAAGAGATAGTCAATCCGCGACTGACTGCCATGGACACCTGACTGATATGTATAATGTGTGTGGTTAGGCAGACCCCCCAGGATATTGCGGCATGGATTAGCAAATTTAGCGGCACAAATATGGAAATTTAGCGGCACAAATATGGAAATTTAGCGGCATTTTTGCGGCACTGTATTTCTCATAATCATCCATTTTCAGCTTTAAAACAATGGAAACTGTTTTAGCTGAGTATTCCACTTTGAATTGGGCAACCTGGGATATGGAACAGAGGAAGCAGCCCACAGGTGAAGGCTGCTATCCCTTGGAAATGCAATCCTCCATTTGCTTAGCCCATTCCATTCCAGAATACATATTCTTCTTGCCAGCCCAGATACAGCAGCCATTTTGGAAATCACAGATGCATTCTTGCCTATTTGTTATAGGTTGCACACAGTTCCCACCTGCTTAGAATTGGTGGTAATTTGCATGTGCAAAACTGTGTTTTTCTTATGACTAATCGCTATTTGCAAATGCATTGACATAAGAATAGTGATTCGCTATAAATGATTTTTTAATAGCGAATCACTATTTTGAGCCGGTAACATACCAATTCATAATTAATTTGTATTGCTAAATTGATGCCTGCAAATGATTTTCTTACATACAAAACTATTGCTTTTGCGACCGGTAACCAGTTTGTGACTGATTACTGAGTCGCACAAATGTAGTACACATGGCCTCATCTTATACTCTATTTTCCTCTATGTGCTGATGCAGTCACAGAGCTGTTATAGCTCACACCTCTCCCTCCCTCCTTCCTGATAAAAAATATACTAAGCTAGTACAATGTCCAATGGAATTCTATAGTTTCATGCACATCTACAGGTGATGCGAAATGGAGAGTGGAGCCAGGAAGGGCCAATGTTTAGCGTGGGGGAGGTGCCACAGAGTCAAACGTAGGTCCAACTTTACAATTGACTGTTCAGTGTCAATCAGATTTGAGTGTGCAAGCAGCCTGCTCTGCTTAAGTATTGCAGGTACAAAGCCCATTTGTGAAGCTGCTAGAGGCATCCATTAAGGTGGCTAGTTACTGTTGTGGTACATCCAAATTGCACCCAAGACAAGAAGCTGTTCCTCAAAGCTGGCATTCTTAAAGAGGCAACTGCAAGCTGTACAGAAGACAGTCTCTCCTTCACGGCCTCAACCATCGGAGACTTGCTGCAAGCATTCTGCAACCATGACTTTTCAGCACAAGAGCAAAATCTCACATTATCACAGAGCAGCTGACATCTCGTGACCTGCTCTCGACTGCTGAATAACTGTTCCATTAGTTCCGATCTGACAGGTCTTGAACAATATAGAGACTATGAACTCCTGAGAGCCCAACCTCTTGCAAGCGACTAAGGACAGTATAATACACATGCAGCAGTGAATTTAAAAATACTACTGCATCCTTGCTGAAATGCCAGGTTAAATTCCTATAATTGTATCCCTTGCTTTCCCAACATTACTCCACCCCACCCTAGAGACCCAAAGCCCCCCACAGCTTATCGTAGGTGCTAGAAACTGGTAATAGAAATTAATGTTACTTCTCAGGCTTACTTAATGTATTGAAACTGTTATTCTGTCTGTAGGTATTTTTTCTGCTTTGAACTAGGCATTTTAGCTTCACATAGCCCTCCAAGAGTAATTTGTTTTTAAAGTTTCACAGTGCTACCATCTGAAAGTCCGTGCCTGAAAACTAAGCTTGCAGTGGAACATGAGTTTTGCATATCCAGAGACAGCAACTATACTTGTTGCAAGGATTGTCTTTGGCTTCACAAGCTGCGTCTTACTAGCTGATAATGTTTGTGATTGTACATTTCATTATTTGTGTCTGGACTATTTGAGGTACAGTTGAGGCTAGCTAGCTCATGCATAAACTATTTTTTTCATATTTTACTCGAGATTTCGGGCTCCCTGTTTTATCAGCAATCCTGTATCTTCCTTGTAATTTTCTGTAATTGCTTATATACAGTGTTGGAGTATTTATGCCTTTCTATGAATTGGCATTGCACCAACAACCTGTTCTATTGTCATGTTGAGTGTTAAGTGTTAATCACCGCCATCAGACCTCCACTCCCACCCATGACACAAGCAGCTGGTACTGAAGGAGGACCAATGCTCCCGTGCTACCCCACAGAAGCCCCCCCACCCTCCCAGGTACCGGAGCATCCTTTTGCTGCTGAGCTGCTTCAGCTTTTCCCTGCATTCCTTCATTTTCGCGGGCACTTATGTAAAAATCGCAGCATTTTTACAAAAGTGCCGATTTCGCAGCAAACCGCGAAATCGCGGAATCGCGGAATCCTGGAGGGTCTGGTTAGGGTGCGACCACCTGCATACATCCACCACCCCAAGAGCGTCGGTGAACCCCTGGAGTTGTGAGCCATGCGTCGGGTCAGGTCTAGGCGGAAGTCGGTCACGGAGGCCATCCATAGTCAGATTGAAGTCACCCTCCAATAATAGGGCCCCCACTGGCAGGGCCAACATCAACGCCCCCACATCTTGCAAAGTTAGGCGCTGAAATCCAGGTGGGGCGTACACTGAAACCACGTTGACTACTCTACCTTCCCACAAACCTGTGGCCGCAGCATATAATCCTTTATGGGTTTCCGGAGTAGCGTGCTACTCGCCCAAAAAAAAAAGCAATTCAACACCCCATCAGGGGTTAGAAGCGCTATATATATGCAAACCTTTTTTCCCTCTTCTATCCCTCCGCTATCCTTCTGAATCCAAATAACTGACTAACATATCCACCACTTAAAATTTACTTGCAGGTTTCACTATACTAATTCAACACTAATCCTCTATGGGTCCCGGAGTAGCGTGCTACTCGCCGAAAAAGCGCTTCGACGCCTCGTCAGGGGTAGTAAGCGCTATACAAATACAATTACAATACAATACAATATCTACCCAGCAAGTCGGTCCATGTGTTCTTCACCACGTACGGACAGCCCTTGCGCAGGAGTATCCCCGCCCCTCTGGAACCCGTGGTAAATCCAGAATGCACAATCATTCGGTAACCTTTCCTATTAAGTGCCATGCATTAATTCCCTATCAAGTGAGTCTCCTGTAGCAGTACCATGTCAAGTGCCTGTCGATGGATATATCGCAGGACTATACTCCGTTTAATTTTGTCTCCCAGTCCATTTACATTCCAAGTGGACAATTTAAGTCCCTGTCCTGGCACCATCAGAACCCAGCAAGTGAGCAAGCAATAGGGTGAATCGGTCGTCCGTACATGTATCCCAACAATTGTTAATCAGATCGGGGCCAAAATGTTCAATATTACTGAAAGTGCCACAGAACATTATACCAATGTTAGCAGTACCAATGCCACTTGCAATAGTAGCTAACCAAAGGTTGTCCCTTACCGATGCAAAGAACAATAAAACCTGCACCAAGCATACAAAAAACAACATAAATAAAACCCCCACAGTCCCTGTTGGAGATCGGCTCAGGCCAGCATCACTTATGTCGATAGCACCAGGAACAAGTGGAAGAGTGGAGAGGTATACAGTAGCATAGACCGATACCCAACATAAAAAAACAAAAACCACAGTCCCCCCAACCCCCCAATTAACGCCTCCCTGCAGAACGGGCCTGAAACCACCCGCCACCCCAAACATGCAGAGCTCCTGTCGCCCACCCACAACAACTTCGGGGACGTGCACAGCCCCACTCCCAAAGCATGAAACAGTGAAACAGGCACCCACCCCGGCCCCAACTCCCTAAGCAAAAAATTCAATGCAGCCTCATTAGACTAGTCAAGTGATAGGGGGCACTACAGCCCGTGCATCAAAGTCCATGCAAACGTAATGTCAATCACACAAGATCAAAAAATACAGTAGGCCACCCTAAAAAAAAAAAAAAAAACATAACAGGAACACAGCCCGCAAATTGAGCAGCTTCCACATCATAGCCTTACAGGTCAAGAAAAACTCAAACAGTGTTCAGGCAAGTTCAGTCTTACATGGTCACCCCGTCGGGCCTCGAGAGCCGGCGTCGGAGAGAGGCGGAGATCTGGGTCGCTGTCGCCACTCGGTAAGTTCTCCAGTATTCGGTGTCGACTTGTGGGATTTCTTACCCACCGTGCGCCAGCCCTCGAGCCAGTCCCAGGCATCCTCTGGATGAGTGAAAAACCACAGCTTGCCATTTGATTCAATTCTAAGCTTTGCAGGGAATAACATGGCGTATTTGATCTCCTGGTCCCTGAGAGCCCGCTTCACTTCCAAAAAGCTCCGGCGTTGTTTTTGGACCCTCAGGGTAAAATCTGGGAAAAACGAAACCATGCTATTCTCAACAGTCAATGGGGGTGCCACCCTTGCTGTTTGAAGGATCAAGTCTCGGTCCCGGTAGTTGAACACTCGGGCAAGGAGCGGACGGGGGGGGGCCCCGGCTTAGGCTTGCCACCAGGCACTCGATGGGCTCGCTCAATCGAGAAACACTTGGAGAGGCCCCTGGGCTGTAGACGCTTCAGGATAAGGTCTTTGACATAGAGGTCAGCAGTTAGCCCCTCCGCCCGCTCCGGAACTCCCAAAATTCTAATATTGTTACGGCGCATTCTGCCTTCATAGCCGTCGAGTTGAACTGCAAAGGCCTCTTGAGATGAACGCAGCTCGGCCACTTGCTTCTTGAGGAGGGTAGTGTCGGTGACCAGCTCCGCCGTGGTGGTCTCAATGGTCGAGACACGGTCGGCCATTTTACGCATGTCCTCTCGTATGAGGGCCACCTCCGTCGCGACCGTGTCGATTTTGTGCTCCAAAGTGGTCCGCACAGTGGTTATTGCTGCCAGGAGGTCCTTGTTAGTAGGTTCCGGATCACTATCTTGGGTCACAGCAGTGCCCTGCTTGTCCTCGTGGTTCCTCTGCCACGCAAACTTTTCCAACTTGGTCTGCACCGCATTTCGTCCACTCCGGCCCGTCGCCATGATGCCTCCACAGTAAGAGGGCCGTAAAGGGGCAGGACGCAGGAGCTACTTGCCGCCGCCTGCCGTGGGAAACCCTGCTGGCCTGTCGGTTTTGGCACCATACGCACCTACCCCTCGCCGCACAGCACCTGAAGGCGCCCCGCTGATGTTCACAGGGGCGTAAGTCGAGCGACACAAGCAGAGCGCAGGGCAATGGAGGCCCCAGAGACGTACACTTCCCACCAAGCTAGCAACAGGCCACTCGTCCGGCCCAAAGGGAGCTGCCACAGTCCAACATGGGTAAAGCAATGATCTCCTGCAAGATGGCGGCCCGCAAAGGAGCACCCTAAGTTGCTTAACTGGGCCCCGGCCTCACTGGCAATACCCGAGAGTTGCTGCCACTTCAGATTTGATCAGGGCGACTCACCAGACACCGGTGCGGACAGCGGCTCCCCCCCTCAGGCCCACACTGGAAGCAGCAGTGCGTGACGTAGGGTGGCCCCGAAACATTCGGGGCACACGGCAATGTTGGTGCGGGTGCCTCCGAGACGAAGTTGCGTCGTACCAGTCAGACGCCCCCAGCGATGGCGCGCCCCACGAGGAGAGCCGCCAATGGAGGCCGCAGAGGCTCGGGGCCCGCAACGTGCTGAAGAAGGAAAAGCGCTGAAGGGCGACGCAGCGCAAGCATGAGGCAGAATCAGCCGGTAAATTAGATCCTTGAGCCGATGATCGTGTCCCAGCAGGTGGCTGTATAGCTAGGGCAATGCTCCAGGCGCGAGGCAATTCGAGCAGCATGAACGCCACCTTGCTGGCCAAGACCGCATCCGCGGCGTCGCGGCGTCCTTCGCCGCCGCAAGGCTGCACTTCCGGTCGGCACAGACCTGCCTAGGGAGTCCGGCGCCTGGAACTTCTCTCGCCGCTAGCGCCCGATATGGCTAGAACTCACACCGCACCACGGGCAATGGTGCCGGAGGTCGTATATTCACTCGGGGCGAAGGTTAGGCCGGGGCAGATGACAATGGACGGATTTTTCGGGAGTGGCGCCACGGAGCTCGGCTACCGTGCGGCCATTCCCGTCGACAGCTGGCCACGCCCCCGGTAGTGACTATATTTTTGACAAGATATTTAAGTAACAATATATTTTTTCCATCAATATTTGTGTCAGTCACCTAGAAGGGCTGGCCTATTACACAGTTCAAATCCAATGTCATAACGCTGTAGGCAAATGCACCTCTATGCTACATTTGCACAGCAGGATCTTCTACATGGTGGAAAGTCTGCTTACGTTAGGAGGAGGATGAGTACTCCTGGAAATCGATGACTGTTGGATGATTGTGAATCACAGAAAACTTGGGGAATTCTAAGTCAAACATAGGAAGAAAACTGGGGAATTCTGGTGACTTTTCTCACAAGGGCTTTGTGAATCGGACCCATGATGTTCACATTTAGATAAAGTCATTCAACTTTTAATTTTATTGAAAATGTTTTGACACAATGCGATCGTTAGAGGAATTTACTAGGCATTTCAGTAGTTTTAGGACTTCGGCTTTTTTTTTATTTGCATAACTTTTGATATAAAGAACACAAATTTTTCTTTTGACACCGGTGTTATTGTAAGCCCTACTGAAGCATTGTGCTTTTCAATTAATTCGTGTATATCAAGAAACTGTCATGAACACCTACTTGTATTCATTGTATTGTTAAGATTCTTCGAATGGTTAAACTTATGCCCAAATACATGAGGCTTTTGCTCAGCTGGCTGAAACCTTAGAACAGGGCCGAATTTAGGCCGGGAAACTCTACAATACACCCTAAAAAATTAATGAAATAAAGCTGGTTTAGCGCCATCCGAGAGGTACAACTTTTTCAACTTTCTAGGCTCCAGCAATTCCAGTGCTCATCACAATGCAATCTAGGTCAGAGAAGCAGAGGACTGCTGTAGCAATCTTGAATTTTGCAGTAACTTTCCCAAAAATCTAACAATTGACGATCCCTGCCTCAACTCTCACAGCAGGTGTTCCTTCGCTCTGTAGTCATACAGAATTTTAGCTGTTTGTTTAACTCTAACAGGTGGGTGAAGCACACTAGCAGCAGGGAGAACTGTAGCAATTATACTTGAAAGTATGTTTCATATCAGCCAGGGGATTTTGGAGTACTTTTTATTATATTATTATATTACTTTTTTTTTAAAAATGTGTATCACCCTTCTGTCATTTCTAAGCACTGTAAATATTAGATTTTACACAGTGCTTAATTTGTGAAAGAATATAAAAGGCTTATTTATGAGAGGCTTGTGCCATCGGAGTGTCACATTTTTTGACGCTCTGTGGCGCAAACCTCTCAATCATATCTATGAGGCGACGCAAAGCCACTCTGCGTGGCTTTGCATGGCCCCATAGATATGGAGTAAGACAAGGCAGTGCAAATTACTGCATTACCTTACTCTGCGCTAGGTAAGCGTTCCAGGGGTGTTGTGGTGGGTTTTCCCATGAAACTCCCATAGATTTTGGCGCTGCCCCAGATTTACTTAATCATTTAAACCTGGGGCAGCGCAAAAACCTTACGCCTCCCCAGAGCAGGCGTAACGATGAGAAATATGTTTATTTCGTATCATTTTTCCCTCATTCCATGTGTGCTGCATTCTGCAGCACACATACAAAGAGGAAAACGCCTATTGAGATTGTTTTTGCGCCAGAAGGTGCCCCTTCCTGCACAAAAACAATCATGCCTGCAACGGAGGCACCCTTGCATCATGGTGCAAGTTTGCCTACATTGCTGCTAGGCAGCAAATTGTGCACCAGCACAAGGGAAAAGGACAGGAATGCACCGTATTTCATAAAATCGGTGTGCTGAATACCAAGGCTTCATAGTCTTGGTTCTGCCTCATGCCTCTTTAATCCACTTCCAGACTCTATCTGCCCCTGTATAGCACTTGTGCAGGTTCCTGCTTTCTAAGTTTGTCATGGTTTTTCTGTCTTTCTCTTCCTCCTTGTGTGTTTTCTCTCTCGTGCTCTCAAAGTCTGATGTGGATAAATAAGGAGTGGTCACCAAAAACGAATGGTGGGTCCCACCTGCAACCACAGGCTCAAATTAAGCACAGGTATCACAATTACCCTGTTTCACACTATTCAATTTACCAACCTCAGAAGATATAGGTTTGAGTTGTCTTTACAGGGATTTGATCAGGGGCAGCTCCTCCGTAATGGCAGAGGAGCGTTGCCCCCCCACCCTCCCCTGCTGAAAGCCAGGAGAGGCAAAGGTCATAAATAAAATGATAATAACACTTTTTATTGTCATTTTATTTTCTGTCCTGCAGGCTGCCAGCCGAGGGAGGGACGGGGACATCCATAGTGAAGCTGCAGCAAGCACCAGGGAGGAGGGGCAAGTGGTGGGCACTGCTAAGTGCGCATGAAGGGTTTGCTGGCCCCAGAGAGCCGGCCAAACTGTCATGCGCACTTAGCCTTTCTCCAACCCGAGCTGCGTTGCTCAGCCGGGTGGAGAGGCAACACAGGCTCCCAGTATCTGTCTGAGCGCTGAACCATGGCGCTCAGACCAATCCCAACGCGGCTCTCATGCTGGGAATAGTATTCCCAGCATTAGAGCAGTGCTGGGATTGGCAGCTGGGAGCCTGAGCAGAGCAGTTCCTGGAAGGAGGTAAGGATTGGGAGGAAGGTGGCGACTGTCGGAGCAGGTAAGTGCTATTTTATGTATTTATAATTCTGTCTTTTTTTGTGTTCCTCTTCCCCCGCCCTACCACTTCACAGTACGAACGGCCGCTACTGGATTTGATCTTGCAACTTTCAAATCACAGCAGAGTTACCCCGCTGGGTTGTCTTTCTGGTAATTTACATTTATTTGGTTTTCTTTTCCACCGTTTTGCACTTTAGCCATGTTGTCCTAAAACACCCTTTTCCCATATTGAAATGTTTGCAGTGTTTTATGGATTTATTGGCCTGAGCAATTTCAAGTGGCTGAGATTAATTCAAGTTTTCCACTCATCCCTTTTTTGCGATGTGATGCTGCAGGAATTTCCAGACATGGTTTCCCATGCTCACTGTGTCATTGGCTTCAAACTGTGTCTCACTCACAAGGCCAATATAGGTTGAAACTTGTCTGGGAATAACTTGTATTACTGTTTAGAGGGTCCTAACTCAGCAGTTTAGGATAGATTGTTTCTATTAGAGCAGGACTGGGCCAGATTGGAAACTGAATTCCCCCCCGGCAAAATGATCCAACCAGTCCCACACAGGCAAAGGCTGTGACTCTAATGTGGCTGTGGGGTGAGGCTAGATTACAGCAGTCCATCCTTCTCTGAAAGCAACCTTTGACCCTGCAGCCCACCAGGAAAATGCCAGAGTGGCAGTATGACCAGTCCAGCCCTGAAAAGTACCAAGTCTGATTTTCATATGGCCTGTCACCATCTTGAGTGGCAGATTGGACAAAAAAATAATGGACTAGCAGCCTTGAGTAATTAACAGCAGCTGAGATTAATTTAAGTATTTCACCCACCATTTTTCTATCTTTCTAATTGGATACCATGAGCACCATTGAGTTTGGTAAAAATTGCATACATTAATAAAAGTGCAAGAAACAATGTTGTTCGCGATGTGGTTGAGAAAATAATGACCAACCTGCCTTTGTATAACTATCTTTTGTGGAGAGATACCTGAATATGTTGGCAGTCCAGCTTCATAGGTCTGAGGTGCTTTGGACAGGTAGAGTTGTTCACATGTCAGGTTGAATGTTCCATCCTGTTGAAACAGTTACTCTTGAGGTGGGTAATGTTCCAATATGTACATTGCATGGCAAATCAGTTTCTCTGATGGAGTGATGGCCTTAGGGTGGAGTCAGTCACATGCTAGAGTACGTGACACAGCCTAACAATCTTTTGAGGCTTAATAAAATGAATACCAATGAGATATAGGACATACAAATAATGTCATCCATTTTTAGCCATGTGGTAAAAACGTCTCTCTAAAATTTCAGTGGCATTGTGGTAGTTTGTCATGTGACAGGTGTTCCTGATGTTTATTAATGTGGAGATTTTGTAACAAGCTGGAAGAGCTAGAGAGAGCAAGGTAAGTCACTTGTCAGGCATGTTCAACGTGTGAGGGACTCTCCACACCCTAAAAACTTGCAGTGTCATTTGCCTGTCAAAGAAGGAGAGTATTTGGCTAACGGCCAGACCTGCCTACTTTAGAACAGGGGAACCAGGTTCGAGTCTGGGCATCAGCTCAAAATCCTGTGATTCTGGCCAAATCACTCAGGGCCTTATTACAAGTTTGGCGGTCCCGTGGACCTCCATACCGGCGGTCCGAGAGTGGTGAGCCCGGCGGTCCGAGCGCCATATTATGAGTTTGGTGGATCGGCTTTGCGAAGACAGCCGCTGGAACGCCGAGACTGCCAGCAGACCTCTGACCGCCGGGTTCGAAATCGGAAATAGGCAGCTGCCATAGGGCAGTACAGGGGAGTCGCACCGCTGAGCGTATTACTAGTTGCCTGTTCCACAAGCAGACCATGGCGATCTGACTTCCCTGCTTGAAGGTGGCAATGATGGAGGATTTGGGGTGCGTAGTTATTCCTTTCCTCTTCTCCCAGGCAGATTCCAGCGTGGGTCCCTTTCTCCAGTTTTCCCCTTCACAGCAGGATCTTCACCCGAGGATTCCGACCTTGTGTGTGGTGATCTACAGGTGAGTTCTCTTCATACCATACACCCATTGCAGGACTGCCCACATATGGGCTGAACCCTGGTAATGGGTATATGGTATTGTCCCACATATATCATGCATATGTGTGCATCCAACACATATGCAGTTGAACTGGCCATACAGGCGTCAATATATTTGGTACTAGTACTCACCACCACTGCACGATCCCTGCCTCCACACCGCAGGCACTGTGTTTGACTCGTAATACGGCGGTCTTTGGATCTCCAGCTCTGTGCGCTGCTGGCGGGGGCGAATGCGGTCCTACGGCAGTTGGACCGCTAAACGCGTAATAAGGCCCTTAATCTCCTGGCGTCTACAAAAATAAATGTGTCCTTGTTTAATGTAGCAGGTTCTTATGTAAAGTGTTCCAATATCTTCATCAAGTTTGTGCTCTATAAGCTGCAATAACAAAAAAAACAAAAAAAAGAAAAGCGGCGTGGCGGGCTCAGTGCCCGAAGCTAGATACAACTAGGACATAGCCACACACAATCACCCTTGACAAGTGACTACCTCAACCACAGCCCTATTTAGAAACTAGTCAGTCAGAGAAACTGAAAATATCCTTCAAATGAGGTTGTTTTTCAAGCTTGTTACCTTCTTTGTGAGTGAAATATCTCAGAGGTTTAATGACTAAGGCAGAAATATTTGTACAACTTTCATGATGCTGTGTGTTAAAGGTTTTGATGACTGAGCGTAATTCTGAAGTGTTTATGGTATGCTGTTTAGTTTCATGTTGTGAAATAGATTGTTATGCTATGTGTGAGGTGTTTGGCTAAACAATGCTGATTTTGGGCTCAATTGGTGGTTTGATAACTGTTGTCCTGATGTATCATTCTTATTCGTGATTTTTGTTTTCAAAGGTTTTGTTCATTATTGATTGGTTTGGTTATCAGATTCTTTGAAATCCAAGATCTCAAGATATTGTGGTTACCTCTCTGCATAAGGTGCAGAGTGAGTTTCTGCATGCACACGGATAGGGGTTTCAAAATAAAAGGGTTTTCCTTTTCAGTGGTTCCGTGTCAAATTTAGGTTGGTGTCTTTTGCTCCTAAGTGCACAGGAGTAAATGCATTAACCAGCGTAGATTGCCACTAGATGGAATCTGCTTAGTGCGAACTGTGACCTAAACAGTGCAGCTAAGGTTGCTGTTACTGCTCTCCTTGTTTATATTGTTTGCGAGGATTGTCCTACTTTAAATTGCTGATATTCTTCCTATTTAATTTGAGCAGACAACATTTATTTTGTGTAAATGTATTGAAAAAACCTTGGGTATTGTTTTCCTTATTCACAGAGAAGTTGCAATGTGATTGGTCAATCAGCCAGAGAGCCGCACTGGGATTCATGAGAGGTCACAACAAAGTTGCACTGTCCTTGGTTGGTTGCTGACAGAGTCACACTTTGAGAGGGCGACCTTTGACAGAGCCGCATTGGGATTGGTTGTTGTGCGCTAGTTTTTTGTGTGATTTTTCAGATAATTTTGAGCAGAAATAATGGGGGCTGTGTTCAAAAAAGCCTAAACGTTCGACTGCACCTTCTACTGAGGGTCAGAAACTACCTGCAGAGGGAACGCCTGCATACAAAATGATCATGGACATTGGGTTTTATATGTGTACTTGGATTTCTGAATGGCATGAATATGATGCAAGATTTGCAGTTTCCTTTAGAAGGTACTTTTTGTATTCGAAACCTACATTTTATGAGACAAACTATGAATGACAGATAGCTGTTACCTAGACCCACACAGTTTGAAGTTCTAAACAAATGGGATCGAATGGCTACTGAGAATGAGAGAAAAAGAATGTCAAAACAAGTCGAAGGCTAATTTAGACATTGGCTAGAAAATAAATGGAATCGACAGGAGAAATGCTGGAGGCAAGATATGATGGAGGGGATCAAGAGTTTTTCCCATAGTAATCAAAGAGACAGATGGAAAAAGAAATTCAATGAGGAAGAAAAGCGAAGTCATGATTCAGATGATGAGGATAATTTTCTAAATTTTCTTTTGAATTCTAGACCTCCACTATATCCTGACAGGGCACAGAAACAGGGAATTGGCCCTGGTCTTGGTAGAGCACTGGTTGTGGGTGCAGCAGGTGATAGCCCAGTGGTTCAGACACAGGTACCAGCCACATCTATATTTGTGAGTACAATAGTGAGTGCTCCACCTGAGTTTGTAATGACAACATTACAGAGTGCTAGCAGGGACCCCAGTTTTTTTCAAACTTCAATTGATTCACCTGTCAATACAGTTGTGGGTGCTGAGCTTCCTAAGGAGAGAATTATGCAGACTTTTAAAATTGAATTTCGAGAAATGTTATGAGGGGCAATTGATTTAAACTGATTATTGACCTACAATGTGGAAATGAGGTACTTGATTAAAGAAACAGCCACACGTGCGAATGAAGCACACAATAAATTGGAGGAATTAGCTGATGAATTGGAGGGTGACATCAGCAAAATGAAAAATGTGAGTAAGAATTATATAATGGATTTGACCCATGATGAAATAAAGGAATTGGGTTTAATCACTTAAAGAGCTCACTTTGAAGATTTAATAGAGAAAACAAGGGAATGGCGTGACTCGAGGAAATATAACGAAAGATAGAAGAGAGGGACAGCACATAAAAAGAAAACGTTACAGAGTCAGGAAGGAATGTGAAGGAATCCGTTAGTGGTTCAGAATCAGGGACAATTTTAGAGTTTCCATTGAGAGAGGTGCATGGAGGGAATGTTGATCATGTGCCTTTGATGAGAGATGATCTTTATGTCTTTACTACAAATTTCCAAAAATTTACAAGAGGGGCCTAAAAGGTGGTATAAGGAAGTTTATAGGTATTTCTAACAAATTGTGGACTGAGCTGAATTTGTTGTTTGTAATTTTAGTTCCTAGTGACTTGTTGTTTGAATGTAGCATTGTTGTTGCTTGGCCAACTGAAGGGCTGCATCTAATAATGCTCTTCTGAGGATGTAGCTAACAAATATAGACAGGTGACTCAGCATTTGAAAAACAAGGTGCGTGGAAAGGATATTAACAGGGAAAAGATGTTAATGTCTTCACAAAAGCCAAAAGAGTCAGTATATGCTTATTATGACAGGCTTATGCATATTTATAAAAAGCATAGCGGAGTCGCCGATCCACAGAAAGATTGTATGAAAGATGGTGTCAGTGGTTTCATCTCTGTTTTCGTTATGGGTTTCGCATCCTGAGCTTAATAATCATATAAAGCAGGGTGAAATGTGCTGGCAGTCAAAGAGAATAGACTAGATTTTGTAACTTGCTAAATGCAGTAGTGATTGGTTTGAAGTGAAGCAGAAGAAAATGAAGTAGAAGTTGATGATTGCTCAAATCAAGCAATTTGAGGGAGGTGTCCAAAATCCGTTTATGTGCTCAGATTTGGGTTATGTGCAATCTGGAAATGCTGGATTGAATGGGATGCTTCAAATTTAAGGCATGAGAATGGGAAACGGGTCGATGCAAATGTAAGTTTGTGGAGTAGGGATGATGTACAATTCTGAAATTAATGCAAATTGTGAAATACTGAAGAACAGTGCTTATCGTTTCTGTGGTAAATTTGGGCATTGGAAGAGCCAATGCAGACAAAATCCATATAGAATTCAGAATTAATTTGTTCCTCAGATGCAGAAAGACACACTGCCAATGGTCCCGGCTAGATCGACTTTTGTGCAAAGTATGCATGATCAGAAACTGTTTTGCATGACAGTGCCTACAGCCCCAGTGTTGCAGCAAAATATTAAAAACAAAATGCCTGTCAGTTCAGGGTACCAATAGAATCCAATGATTCTGACTAATGATTCTTTTCAGTTTTCTTCATGGGATAATTCACAATGATGGTGCCTGAGTGAGAAGGAGGATTGCCTACTTGGAGCAATACTTGAGGTAGACCAAAGTGGCCCATACATTGATGGTGAAGTCAATGGCCACCCCATTTCATTTTTGATTGATAGAGGAGCTACCTGTTCCTCAGTTGGTTCTGTCCCAAACCTACCCTTCACAGCAAGAGAAGTCCAAGTTGTAGGGATTGACATTAAATACATTTTTAACCAGGTTACAGGGGATGTCCCAGTTAAAATAAGACAATGGAAAATAAACATCAGTTCATTTTGTGTGATTCAAGTCTTGTAAATAATTTGGGCAGAGACTTGCTATGCAAAATTAATTGTTTGATATACTGCACACCAGATGGTGTTGTAATTGAAACCCAAGATGAAGACTCAGACCCTCAAGTACAAAGATTCCCTTTAAGGAATCATAAATTGCGACATTTAACAATTCACAATTTGCGATTCCTTGTCAGGAATGTGCAAAAATAGATTCAGAAAATTGCACTGACTTTTACTGAATGAAATTGTATTTTATGAACCGACCTATATACTAATAGGTTGGTTCTCAAATTACAGTATCGCAGTGGGTCACAACTTGACCAACCTCATTAATATGCATGAGGTAGGTCATACACTGTGTCCCACTACAATTGGATACCTTCACAGGCAATACCTCTTTGTGTTTGAATTCCAAAATAAAGTTCTCATTTGATGTAGAATTCCACAAGGTAATACTGAGAGTCCTTCAATTTTTGTCAAATCCTGAGGAAATGTTTAGAAAATGTGAGGTTGCCCTGTAAAACCGTCTTGGTGCAGTATATTGATGACCTACTCATCATGTCCAAGACAAAAGAAGACTGTAAAGTTGACACAATTACT
Organism: Calotriton arnoldi; assembly: GCA_963921515.1. Lineage (NCBI taxonomy): Eukaryota > Metazoa > Chordata > Amphibia > Caudata > Salamandridae > Calotriton > Calotriton arnoldi. Next base: position 215,643 of record CAWUFW010002422.1, on the reverse strand, counting down.
TTGCTGAATCATTTAGCTGACAGTGGTCATAAGATTTCTCCAACAAGAATGCAGTATTGTAAGAAGGAAATAATTTATCTTGGTCATCACATTCAAAAAAGAGTAAAGAAAATCTCAAAAGAATGTGTTTCTGCAATTCTAAAAATGAATATTCCTACCAACCACAAGGAAGGTGAGGATGTTCCTGGGAATTGTTGGCTGCTGTCATCAGTGAATTCCAAACCTTTCTTTGATTGCAAAAACTTTAATACGGTTGCCCCCAGTGACATAAAGGACCTGGTACCATTTGACGAAGAGTGTTCAGAGGCATTCTGGGTATTGAAGTTTATGTAATGCACATGAAATAGAGATTTAACACTGTCTCCGGTCCAGTAAATGTGGGAGGTTTGGTTCAGGTGAAATTTTGGGGTGTCTACACTTTGGGGTATCATTTAGCTCCCACACAGTTCCCCACCTAGATCTCTGTGTACTATTTTCCTACAGTTGGCTCTGTTGACACTCTCTCTGACTGATGTATTCCCTTCAGTTCCTCTATTTGCTCTCAGCTTCCAATACTGCTCCCTTCCCAACATCTTTATGGATGTTCCCATGCATGAGAAAATGCCCTAAACCCTCCATGCGTCATCAACCCCCCATCCAAACCCCTATCTGGCCTGGTATGTCCCCATACTCTTATGCATGTACTGCCTACCTACCGTTGGGTTTTTTGGCCCGCTCCACAAACTATCTACTTCCTACTCTTCGTCTACTCACACATTTTCCTATCCTACTCACTTCCCAGCACTTTTATGGGTGTCTGTGTTCCTTTAAGTAATCCTTACGATTTGCCCTGCTCTAATTCCTGCCCTCATTCTATCATGCCTGCCCCTACACTAAGGGGTCGATTCCGATTCGGGCCGGAAATTTCTCCGACCGAGCCGGACCCGGAGAGATTTCCGACCGAATCGGACCCGTGCAGTCCGACCGAACGAGTACGATGCGTCCGTATGTTATCGGACTCGAGTCGGTCGGACTCCCATTGAAGTCAATGGGAGCCGGTCGTACAACGCGTACGCGGGCTCCCATTGACTCAATGGGTGCGAGTCGGACAAGGGCGCCCCTACAGCGGGTACAGCGGCGAAGCGACTCGCGCCCGTACACGCACAGGTAGGGGGGACCCATGGGTCCCCCTGTGTGCGACTCGCGCGGCTACGCCAGTACAGGGGGTCCGACACGGACCCCCAAAGTGCAGCTCCGACTGCTCTTTCGAGCCGGAGTGCGCGGCTCGGTCGGACTGCTCGCGGCGCGCATCGTACTTACCCGGCCGGGGAACGTCTCCATTGCGCGGTGCGAGTCGAGTCCGAGCGAGTCGGTCGGAGCGGTTCGAGCCGGGAGCGAAGTCGGTCGGAGCGGTCGGGACGCCCGGACGAGTCGGTCGGCGACCCGCATCGTACTCGCTCGGCCGGACCCGCGTACGGTTCGGTCGGGAAACAGGGCTCCGAATCGGATCCGGTAAAGCCGAATCCGATTCGGAGCCCTACCGGCCGGGATCGGAATCGGCCCCTGTGTGTCTGGCTGCTTCTCTTTGACCATGTTGCAGTCCTCCTCATTAACAGACAAAAGGTAGGGACATTGGGTCAGGGGAAGAGGAACAGGCAGAAGCAACACATTTTATAACTAAGGTGCAATCCAGTGACACTGAAATCAGGCCTACCTTCAAGTCCCCAAAAATACATGAACAATGCCTTCTTTCGGTGTGACTGACTGAATTATTCATTGCTCTTTTAGCTGAAAATCGAACTAGCTAGGAACAAATTATGCTTTCTTAATTATTTCTTCCGCCTTATTTTAGCTGGTGTTCATATATAAATTCGAATATACAAAAAAAATCAAATGAATAAATGATTCAAAGTCGAACCCTACTCATTAAAAAGCCCAATTATAGGAAGGGTTAACAATTTTCTTTTCAATGAAAAATTTCTAAGATGTATTATCATAATAGATAATGAAAAGGTTTGTCCGACCAGCAATAAAAAAACATTGTAAAAAAACACCCATATATGTATTTCTCATTTGACTGATATTGTGAGTGATTGCTTCTATCGAGACTGCATGCAAAGAGGAGGAGCTATACAGATTTGTGCATAAATAATATTATGCAATTTGAGGTGATCAGTTGGTTGTCATATTTTTTGATAGTCGTTTTCTACGTCACCTAAAATGAGATGGACAAAATAATTTAAAAAGTGTAATTATGTCCCTTTCTCGTTTAGTTTTCCCGCGAAATGAGTGATGAGTATATCTGTTTCCTCGCTTTTGCAGATAGCTTTGCACATTTCATTTTGGAATTACATGCAGCACATTTTGAATTATTGTACTGTCATTCTACTTCTCAGCTGTACCCCGCAGAAGAGGGGTCCTGATAGATGTTGCACCATAAGATGAATACCTCTTTCTTTTATGATGTTTTTGAATCAATATTGTTGTTTTTTGATGTTCGAAGCATTCAGCACACTGCCTACCATTTTGCTGCCAGGCAGGAGGACTCGGCTGGCACCACAGTTAGCTACTGGCATTTGTTTTATCCTGGAAGACATTTACTCTCACGATTTTATACGAGGACATGTCTGGAGTTTCAAAGCAGTGAGAAAACATCAACTTTGTTATGCATGATGTTTTATGACCTTCTCTCCTCAAATCTTAACTGAACCGCTGTTGTCAGCGTTCAGTATTTTCAGGGCTATGTTTTTTTCATATAAAACATGACGCTATCTCTCAGCCAGTGAGTCAAACATTGTTTATTTCAACTCAATCCGAGCTATTTAAATGTACAATTAGCCCGTCCATGTATCACGCATAATATTATGGGGCTTAACATTTCCCTAATTGTTCAAAGGGTGAAAATGGCAAAAAATCGTCCTTCTCTCTAAAAAAGTAAAATTTACGAGCATATCTGCGTCTTTGACATTGGCAAAGTATGTGCGAATTTGTTTATTCTGCTTTCCCATACAGTCTGCAATGTCTGTCACTTAGGGCACATTACTCCATCCCTGTAGCTGCCAGCAAAGGTTGAGAGGACGTAGTCACAATAATCTATCAAAAGGACATGTCCCATAACTTGCCCAGTTATGCTATGTCCCTATGAAGTTGAAATACTTCATTTAAATTTACAAAGCTGTTTTCCTTGAAATTTCATTAGCATCCTCATTGTTCATCTTTCTTTAACTGTTGACTTCCCTAGATTTTGTAACTGTCTTATCAGGCCAATCCTCTCTTACATTTACCCGCATAACTAATTTCACCTACTATTCGTAAGTGTGCGCCACTAACCCAGCCTTGTCCCCCACCGCACATCTCACTTCAAGTCAATTCTAGAAGGGAGTTATGGTCACTCTTCCGTCGTGACAATTATTAATGTCCACGCCTGTAGGTAGAAAAATGGGGGCATTTTAATATAATCATACTTTTAGCAGTCCTCACAATAGTTTCTAACTTCGTCCCCTTTTAGTCTTACGTTTCCACCACAAACAAGAGAATTAAATCGGATGTCCTTCTCCCTCACGGTTAAGTAGGTGCCATCATCTCAAGGAAGTCTCGTCAGGTCCCGGTCCCGTCAGGAGATTTATGCTCCACCATGCTATCACCAGTGCTTGGTGAGGTGCTCTTTCACTCGTGCTCATGTGGGTTTATTGTTTTCCTGACAGCCAACACATCCCGAGAGAGAAGAAATGAAGGAACAGGACTTGCCTGAGGCCACGGCCCTCCTGGGTCGTGACACGGGGCGTTGCAGTGTCCTCTCGCTCCTGGGGATGGCTGGACACACAGGCGTTGCCTCTGGGTTGTTCTCTGGTGGGTGCTCCTCCTGTTCCTCCTCTTGGTCCTTCTTCCGCCTCATCTCCTGGTCCAGAGGATCGTTCGTCAGCGTGGTCTAGCAGCCTTTGTTCTTGTTTTGGCTTCCCTCTTTCTGCTTCTACTTCCTCGCGCCGATCTCCTCTGCCCCCTCGCTGATCATCTCTGACTCCCTTATGGAATCGCCCTCTGATGTAACCATCAAGGACGTCCCTCCGACTAGACATCCTTTTCAATCTTTTCCAGGGATTTGGTGGTGGCCATCTTGGAAATCTCAGCCATAGGAAACGCCGTATTACAATAGTCTTCTTGGACATGCATAGATGGATTAAACTAGAGAAGTGTTAACACATTGCATTTCCTCTTCCAGTCTTAGCTCAACTTCTCTTCTTCTCACTGCCTCTGAAGTAGAGATTCTGAGGTGAAGAAATTCTCTTCCAAAGGCAGCTTTAGATTTTTCAAGGCACTCCATGCCTTTCTGCAGCCACAAAGGAGAACCTTAAATAATGGTGGCCTAAACATTAGTTTACATTTTGGCTTAATATGTCTTAATCAATGGGACAATGTTAAAACCAACATAACTCAAGTTAAACTATTTAGGCATTTTATTACTGAGTTGGGTGAATTTGTTTTTACCTGGTGATAACATAATCCACCTTAGTTTACTAGGAATCACTAGGAACTAGTAGCAATAACTCACGACATTCTTCAAAGAATCCAAAACCATCTACAAGTTTTTTTCCTTTGTCTCTTAAATGTTAAAATGTTGGTTTTTACTCTGTTTATCTTTGACTTCCTGTCAGCACAATATGCAAAAAGTTAATTTACTTGGTGTTGAAGTCCTACAGGTATACGGTTCAAAATCAGTATATCATTGGTATCAGTATATTATTGCAAACTCTAAGATTGGAGAGAGTGGCGGGAAGTACCAGGCTCTTTGATTTCTTATCTGCAACATATATCCTAAAAAACTAAGGGACCAACATATATACCTGCTTTACAGCCAAGCCAAATGATACACCATGGAGGGATTGCTTAAAATATCGAGTTGTCAATATTTTGGGAAGGTAAAATCATCACAAGATTATCGTGAAGGAGTAAATATCATGGACAATCATATTGCAGATAAGAATATTGCTTTTTTGGTGTTCATGTAACATCACTGGAATATGTATCCATTACAAAAATATTGTTGTTAGTAATATTTTTGGGCAATATTTCTGCTATGCTTGAACTATATATTTTTTGTTGTTGTATGTGTTTTGAAGTTGTACTTTACATTTTAATAGTATTGTTTATTTGAATTTTGTATTTTTTGCAGTATTTGTTTAAAATGTGAATATGTTTGTGTAACATTTATAATAATATAATTATGATTTTTACAATTTTTAAAAGCGGTATGTAGGAGCGCGCGGCGGCAGCGAAGGAAAATGGCTGATCACTAGAGTCTCTCCGACGCACCGGAGCGTTCAACCGCATGGAGTGCAGATTTTTTCTACACGGTGCCGACATGCTGATACGGTGGTGTGCGGCGGAGGACACTGGGAGCGGTTGGGTACGTCTATAGACCTTGTAATGGTCTGTATACCCTAATTTAACCTTTTTTCTTGCCGCCCCTGGTGCGCCCCGTCCCGTGGCCGCCATTTTAAGTGCTTTCACCTGAATCTCCTCAGGAGCTAGTGTCCCTACAGTCTTCCTCCTCATGCAATCATCACTGGAAACTAACTCTAATGGGAATTTTTTCCTAATTTGAGGAGCTTGCTTTGTCTATGCACATCGTTGGAAATTTATAGGGGCTGAATAGCTGTATTAGTGTTTACAGTCGCATTTTGTGGTCCTGACAGGGACATATTCTTTTAATTACCATTTTTGTGTGAGGGACTCTCACAACTTCTACTTGTCATTTTACGGATCTGCCTCACTATTCCTTGATCTGAAGTCATTATCTCCCTGTCTTCGTGAAGCCTGAAGGAGTATATACGCCATCTCATCAGCGCTCTGCAACTCACTAAAATATGGAAATGGCGCAGTTACCTAAATCTCTTCCTATTGGCAATTCTAATACTAGCACTAGCAAAGAACCTGGAAGTAACGCTACAAAAAGAACCAAAAAAGATCCCATCTCTCCTAACAAATCACCTTTGCCGCTGACTCTGGAAGATATTATGGAAGAATTGAAAAATATTAAACCTTTTATGGCAGATACTCATGCGGCACTTCAGAGAGTTGAAGATAAGTGGTCTCATTTGGATTCTCGGCTTACAGAGGTGGAACAAAGGGTTAGTGATGCCCAGGATGTCACTACAAAGGTAGATACCCTATCCAAAGAAGTTACTCAATTAAAGAAACTAACTGAGGATCTCGAGAACCGCAATCGGCGCAATAATCTACGTGTTTATGGCATACCGGAAGGTTCCGAAGGTCCCGACATGATCAACTTCTTGAAGATTCACATCCCAAAAATTGTTGGTATACTGACTCCTGTCGATCTTAACATCCAAAGGGCTCACAGGATTGGTCCATTGGGTGCTTCAACCTCACAAAGACCACGAGGAATCATTGCCTATTTTCTTCAATATACAGACTTGATGTCAATTCTCTCCGCAGCTAAACAACGCAAACAAATGCTGTGGTCTGGCCAAAACATTTTCTTCAGTCAGGATGTTTCTAGAGCAACGGCACAGCGGCGAAAGGAATTCTTAGATCTCAGACATATGTTGAGATCCATGAATGCGCGCTATGGTCTTATTCATCCTTGTTTCTTCCGGGTCACCTACAAGGACAGGACCATCACTTTCGCAGATCCCGCACAAGGGAGAAGTCATGGAACTTAGTAATCCCTGAAATGTTGTTACTCTAACTCTTTTCTCTTTTGCAGGTCCCTGGATCTCTCTTGTTTGATGTTGGTGTCCGTGTTCTATATTGATTTATAGTCGACTGTCCGCGTCCTACTTTGTTTCGCTGTTTTCCCTACTGTTCGGTAAGTCATAATGGCACCGTGATTGTCTTGTATTTTCCTCTTATATTTTTTTTCCCTCCTAATTGGGTGATATTTTGTTTACCTATTTTTGGTGTTTTGTTCTCTTCGAGTGGTATCTTTCTTCTCTTCGTTCCCCCTCAGTATTATTGTCCCTTTTGTTCTTCATTCTTATGACTAAAGTCTTTTGGCTTTTTGTCATCTCTTCCTTCAATATACATTGGGATGGACCTTGTTCTTCCCTACATCTCCCCTTTTCTGTATTCTCCTTTCTCTTCTTTTCTTTCCTCTCTTTCTTCTTTCCCTTCTCTCTGTCATGTAACGAATTCTCCTCATTTAATTTCTATTCGTGGTTCTTCATTATTTTTCATCGAATTCTTTACAGATGGTTACATTTCATTTTTAATGTCCTATCTTCTTTCTTCCCCTCTTCTTTGTATATTATAACGATCTTTGTTTTACTTACTCTTGTCTCATTGACTCTCTATTATTTTTTATCTGATATATTTTGTTTTGGGAAACATTTTGACTATATTGTTTGTTTTTTCTCTATCTTTTATCTTACTTTCTCTCAACTCTTCTACCTTAATATTTCTTCATTATTTACTGATATTTATATATATTTGGTTTGGTATTATTCTCTTTTATTTGTGTCTCTGTTGATTTTATCCCTTACTTATATTGAGCCTCATTTATGCTTGTTTTCTGATTTATATATTTTCTATGCTCTTTCCCATGAGTAACGTACGTATTGTGACATGGAACGTTAAAGGTCTTCGTAATTCAGTTAAAAAACAAAGGGTTTTATCTCATTTATCAAAATTGAAATGTCAAATAGCCTTATTGCAAGAAACTCATCATAAAGAGCAATTATTAAATTCTGTCAAAAAACAGTGGGTGGGTAATGTTTTTATTCCCCTGCGGTAAATAACAAAAATGGATTGCTTATATTGTTTCATAAGTCGTTAAATGTTCAGTTGTTAAATGAATTTAAGGATGATGCCGGTAGATGGCTTTTAATAGATGTTAAGATTAATAATATACAATTTTCAATTTGTAATGTCTATGGCCCAAATGGGGTGGATCTTTTATTCTGGAATAATTTTTCTACTATGCTATCCTCACATTCTTCTGAAAACCTGATAGTTGGTGGGGACTGTAACGAACTTATGGATCCCTTTTTGGACCGTAGATCTCAAACCAGATTTGTTCCCACCAAAATGCACAGAGTTTTTCAGAAAGCAATATCCGCTAGAGGATTGGTTGATGTTTGGAGAGTATCACACCCTGATGTCTTGGAATTCACCTTTTTCTCCCCTGTTCATTGTTCCCATTCTAGATTAGATTATGTATTTTTTACTCAACATACACTTCAATTTTTAACACACACAGAAATAGGTTCAATTCTTATTTCAGATCACGCTCCCGTTATTGTAGACCTTGATTATCCCAGCTCTATTTCTCCCACTCGTAGATGGAGATTTAACAATTCTCTTCTTTTGGATCAAAAATTCACATAACAATTTTCAGTTTTCCTACAGGAGTTTTTCACATTTAATCTTCCCTCAGATTCTCAGATGAACATTATCTGGGATGCCTTTAAAGCAACTGCAAGAGGATTTATAATTGACTTTGTAGCTAAATTAAAGAAAAGGGCTTTAAAAAATTCCTCACAGCTCTTAGATCAGATTAAGATTTTGGAACATGAATACTTCTCTTCTAAAGGTAATGATACTTTAACTAAACTTATTAAAGCCAAGTTGCAGTATAACAGGCAGTCCTGGGTTGATACTTGTGATACATTACTTCATTTTAATGCAAAAATGTACGGGAGTCGCAACAAAGCAGGCAGATCCTTGGCAAATTACCTTAAAATCAAAAAACAGAAATCCAAGATTGTTGCCATAACAGATTCAGCTGGGGTCCGTCATGTTAGTGACTCAAAAATCTTAGAATGCTTTTCGGAATATTACACCAATTTATATACTCCTGAAACATCTCCCTCTACAGACCAATTAGATAATTTTTTTCAATCAATCCCTAAAAACCCTGACAATATTGTTGACTTATCTTCTCTAGATATTCCTATATCTGAACAAGAATTGTTAACTGCTATTAATCAACTCCCCAAAGTCAAAACTCCTGGGCCTGATGGATTTACTGTACGCTTTTATTCACATTTTCGACAGCTTTTAATTCCCAAGTTATTGCTTCTTGTCGGCCATTTTCTGAACTCAGGTCAGACTCAGGGCTCGTTCTCTCAGGCCATGCTTTACTTACTCCCTAAGAAGGATAAGGATCTCTCTCAATGTAGTAACTATAGGCCTATTTCTTTGATTAACACCGATTACAAGATCTTTGCTAAATTATTGGCTCTTCGCATTAATTCGGTCATTCCTGATTTGGTTGATATGCATCAATCAGGTTTTGTGAAAGGAAGATCTATCTCAGACAATCCTAGAACTTTCCTTAACATTATTCATTTAGTCGCTAAGTTGAATTCCCCCCTAGCTGCCATAACGCTCAATGCCGAAAAGGCTTTTGATCGTGTGAATTGGGAATTTATGTTTGGTGCACTGAAATGGCACGGTTTTCGTCCCCATTTTATTCAAAATATAAGGCTTTTATACTTTGCACCCTCTACCTCTATTTGGGTTAATGGTAAACAATCCCATTACTTTCCCCTATATAGAGGTACTAGGCAGGGTTGCCCTTTATCCCCCCTTCTATTTATTTTAGCATTAAAACCCTTCCTGGAAACAATTCGCCAATCCCCTATATTTTTAGGTTTTCAATTTAAAAATCTAAATATTAAATATACAGCATATGCTGGTGATATTTTATTATATATCTGTAATCCCTCTACATCTTTATCAGAGTTTTTCTCACTATTAAACACATATTCAGCTGTTTCAGGTTATAAACTTAATATTGATAAATTAGAAGTTTTACCATTGAATAAATATTGTCTTCCGGATATGTTCAAAGATTCTGGTTTCAAATGGAACTCAAAGGGTATTAAATGTTTAGGCGATATCTATTCCAACAATATTAAAGAAATTATTAAGATTAACCTTAAAGAGATTATGACTAAAGTTAATGCACTTATTGAAGGTTGGTCTCCTTTATTTTTGTCCTGGTGGGGTAGACTGGCTACAATTAAAATGATGTTGTTACCTATTGTTAATTTTTATTTGTCAATGCTTCCAATATCCCTTCCTCACACTTTCTTTAAAACCATTAATCGTGCTTTGATTCAATTTCTATGGAACAAGCGTAAATCCAGAATTAGAGCATACCATTCAGCCTTCACAATAAAACATATTTGGGTTTCCCTTTCCGATACCCACTCCGACTCATCAACAGTTTGGGGGCAACTTGAACAAGCACAACTTTTACCCTTTGCCTTCAAGGATGCGATCCGTATCACCCAGCCTCCAAAAGGTTTTATTTCTCCTATACTCACTCATTCTATAGCTATCTCCAAACCTTTGATTTTTTTCCCCTAACTCCCCTTCTGAAAACATTTTACAAACCCCAATTTGGTATAACTCACACATTAAATAATAGAATTCTTGTGTGGAAAGAATGGATTAATAAAGGTATTATAGTAGTCGGACAGTTATTCTCTAGAGGCTCTCTGTTGGAAAATATAATATATCTAATAAATATGCTTCTCATTTTCAGCGCCTCAAATCTCTTCCTCTCTCCTACACATCTCATCAATCTGATATAGCTCCAGACATGCAACCTCCTTCCACGCTAGATTTCTCTTCACAAATAAGAGCCTCTAGCATATACAGACTATGCTAGGTGCATCTAAACCAGGGGTCTCCAACCTTTTCTGCAGTGAGAGCTACTTTTGATCCGTGAAAATGGTTGTGAGCTACTAAAGGCCAAAGCAACTTGTGAATCATTCCCAAAGCCCCTCCATGCGCAGCTTCATTGACGAGGGATAAACAGATACCCATTTAGTGTCTGCATGCACAATATGAAACCAGAGAGCCTGGTATTAGTCCTGGCTTTCCTCTTCAACAAACTGCATACTCCTGACCTCTACCATAACCAGCTAATAAGACTACAATCATAAGAAATCATATGGCCATGCAGTGCTGTTGAAAGCTGCAAGCATACTAGAAACCATAATCTGCACATCTGTCTCTCACACCTTTTCATCCACCATACTACTACGTTCCATAACTCGGTAATTGAACCTCGGTGGTCATCATGCACAAGCACAGAACTCTTCCCACATAGGCTGACAAAATAAAGACAACACCTTTCCCACCACAAACCCTACATGGATTGGCTTGCAAGGTAGTAAGCACTATAAAAAAATGCTGCAATACAATTATTTTATTACATCATACCTCCTTTTTCTACATTATCACATGACTAGACCTTGAAATGCCTGAGTTCAGGGTTTGCACTGTACAAATTCTCTCCTAACAGACCATAAATGTGTTCCATGTAATAATAACCTATCCCACATGTATGGTTCACATGACTTGCCACTTAGTTCATTATCATAGAATTGTCATCAGGGATGGTGGGAGTCCATGATTATTTCATGTTTAAAGCTATTACTTCTAAAAATGCCTCATAATCATTCTAGTACTATAATATGCTGTTCATAAGAAATGCTTATGCATGTAGGAGAAATAAACGTTGTGATTTTCTAACATTCCATCATATATTTGTATGACTTTTGTGCCACTATTTGCATTATTTTCAACACTTTGCTCATGCAAGGAAGGGGCCACAGACCTTAGCTTGGCCCATGCACAGCTCTCCTTGTTTATTTATTAGCCTCGTTAACAACAGAAACATATGGCCACTGCAAGGGTGAGGAACTTTTTTAAATGGGATACATTTGAAGTGAAGTGTGAAGCCTTATTTTCATCGTGCTTAAAATCAACACTTCTCACATGATAAATGAAATTAAAAGCATCATTTTACACGTATTTGGTTTTAAAAAAGCACCTCTTGGAAGTTCTCCCTGGCACAAACCGGAGCCAGTAACTTAATTTTTCATTACATTTCTCCCATTATTTCATTAAAATGTAATGAAAAGACATGTAAAATTATGTTCTCGGTTCCGTTTTGTGGCCAGGAACAACGTGCAAGGTACACTATTTATTTCAAAATAAAAGATGCCTGTGAAACGTTGCTTTAATTTAATGATTAAATTAAAGCAGAGTTTCAGATTGATTTATTACTTGTTCGAAGTACTGCTCATGTTTTATTTAGATGCCTCGAGTAACGGCATGCACAGGCAGCTATTTAAAAAAAATAAAGCTCCTCTTGGCCACAAACCTGATGCCTGTCTGGTTCTGCTTAAGGTGGCTGACACTGCATCTCCTGTATTGCGGCATGGAGACTCGATTATGCCTTCAAGGCTGCCGCTCCGGCCGCAAAAATGCACAGGATCACAGAACGGAGACATGCAGCAAAAGGCACGCATAGTGGTTCTCCGCGGGCAGCAAACATTGCCCATGCGCTGGCCGATGTCAACCACTTCACCCCGCCCCAGATAGGCTCAAATAGCAGCTTGTTCCTACGGCGGCAAACAAGCAACTGCAAAAGGCCTAAAAAATAAACAAAACGACGATGATAGGCTACTAAAGTGGAAGTCAAGTCGCGAGCTACTGACAGGGCACCTGCGAGCTACCGGTAGCTCACGATCGACCGGTTGGAGACCCCTGATCTAAACTAACTACCAAATCTAAAATAGAGCTCTTGTGATTTACAGCAGGAATTTTCAACTCACACCTGGAAATTATTATGGGCTAAAATTCATACTTCATCCTGCTCGGCTAGCACAACACAAACACTATATTATTTCTATAATAGATCATATAGCACTCCCACAAACTTATATAAGTTTAAATTCTCTCCTAATTCTAAATGTTGGTCCTGTGCTCATGACAACAGTGATCTTTTACATATGTTTTTCGAATGTCCTTTTATCCATAAGTTCTGGACATATGTATGGGATAAACTGAAGAACATTTTGTCCACAAATTTAACTTTTGATGTTGTACACATTTTCTTGGGGGGTGTTTCCCCCCTCTGGATTTCTCAGCGTATGATTGGGAAATTTGTTGATCTGATGTTTGCTTTAGCATTTCAAATATTCACATCTAATTGGAAAGATACAACCAAAATCTCAAATTTGACGTGGTGGAATTTGTTGTGTCATCATCACCGTTTGGATCGAGCTCATGCTACTTCTCTTCCTTCAAAGATTAAAAAAGATTTACTCTGGTTACCTCTTACAACATATTTATCTAGAGACATTGCTCAACCTGTATCTATGGTTCGGAACTATGAACCTCCTTAAAGACTAAAATTGTTCAGTCATTGTTTATTTATATACCACATTGCTGTTACTAAATTGCCTCTTTAAACTCTAATTACTACATTATTTCTTTCTCCTTCTTTCTTCCTTCTCCTTTTTCTTATCTTTGCTTTTTCTCTTTCCTTTCCTACTTTTCTTTACTGTTCCTTCTCCCCCACTCTCATAAAATACTTAAAATGCACTTGTTTTTTATCCATCACAGTCATGTTTCTCAGTTCAAGCTTATTTGGTCTATAATCTTCCTGATGATTTTAGAATGTTCTATTAGTCACATATTGTATATTCTTCATTGCTTGGACTGACCTTCAGATGTTTATCTTATCCATTGCAATTGCCTTTTGTTTTCTAAATTCTTTAATAAAGCATTTTAAACTTAAAAAAGCGGTATTTAGGTTTATTGGGGAAAAAGTGGGGAGTTTAAAAAAGTGTTATTATTCATAAATTTTCTTTATATAAATTAAATGTAAAAGTAGGATTTTTAAATATTTATTATAAATATATCTATGTTTTCAAACTATTTTTAATAAAGTTTACATTTTTACATGTCATTTTATAATAATACCATTTAAAATGTAACTGTTTTGTATTAGTGAGTTGTATGGTTGATGGGGAAATGGGTGGATATTTTTAAAATATTTTGTTATCCTTTAAAGAAATTATTTTAATATTATAAAATTACCATTACATTTAATTTATTATAATTACTTTAATATAATTTTTAATGTCTTTTAATTTTATATAATTGTTAAAATGTCAATGCATTTTTGTTAAAAAATGTATGTAGTTTAGATGTAGTAGTAGGTAAATGTAGTTTAGATAACATTTAATAAATGTGATTAACTATTGTTGTATGTCGTTATCTTATGTGTAATCTTCCATCCAGTATTGGAATCAGTCACATTATTTTAAGAAAGAATCTTATATCTGTCAATCCTCCTGACTTTTTCAACAGCTTTGTTGTGGACCCACTGCGGGTATATCCTCTCTCCCTGAATCCTTTTATCATGCTTTTCTGCTCAGTGAGGGATGCCTTCTCATTATTACAATTCCTCCTTTCCTTCATCAGCTCCCCATAGGGGATACTCTACTTGAGATTTTCTGGGTGGATTCTGAGGGCATGGAGCAGGCTGTTGCCCGCAGTAAGTTTCCTAAATAAACTAGTCCTGATTTTGTTATCGTTGATCACAATCTCAACATCCAGAAACTTAATTCTCATCCGACCGGTGGTACAAGTGAAATCTAAATTGAGACTATTAGTATATTACTTTGTCCACCAGATAATCACGCTATTGATGGTATCTCATTTATATTGCCATACATTACAAGATGACGCCTGTCATTTTCACTAGTCTGCATTTCCATTTCAACTGTTTTTCTTGCAATATATGGGGAGGAAGTCGCTCTGCCTGTCATGTGATCTCGCCCTTTGTGGCTGAAAGGCATCAATAGGATCTAATAAACCACTTGTGCACCAGCCCTAAGGTGAGCGTTATTCTTGGAATGTGTTAAAAAAAGGGGGATATATATATAAATATATATATACACATACACACACATATATATGTATACATATATATGTCTATTTATGTTTAATAATTTTCTAGATAGATGTTTTAGAAATTTTTTGTTTGATATTTGCATGTTTATATTTTTTTGCTGTCATTAGTTAGTGTTGTTGGATGATTTGGAACTCTATATTTTTTTCTATATGTATATATATTTAATAATATTTTATTTTATGTTGACATTTGTGTTGTTTTTTTGCAATATTATAGTTGTTTAATACATATTTGCATTATGCTAGTGTATTGGTTTATTTGTTTCATGTAGTTTTTATTTTTAAAATATTCATTATTATTTTTATGTAGTATTATTAATTTGTATGTTTGTGTTTTCTATAGTTTTATGTTAATGTTACACAATATTTAGTGTTCCAATATTTTTGTTTTCTATATTGTTTATTTTAGATTTTCTTTAGATATATATTTTTTTATTTGTGTTTTCCTTGTTTATGTATGGGATGGCGATATGTAGATGTTTGTCATTATTTCTCTGATATTATGGTAAATCAATATTGTTTTACTCAATATTTCGTCATGCAAACCAACCACGGTTCTCTGCCTATATATAAAGTGCAACAAAGAAAGCCAACAACAGGGGACAAATACCCTGTGAATTGTACTTGAACAAAGTCTAGCGCCATCCATCTTGTTGAATACTGTGGGGACGTCCAGAAATACTTTAGTTGGTACTGCAGTGTAACAGAATGTTAACAGGTGGCAAAGTGAATGGGCAGCAGAAATGTCTTGATTACTTACTGGAAATCTCATTACTCTAATTTTCTTCTCCTTGCTCCTGTCCTTATATTCTGTGATATGTGGCTGCACCTTATAGGATATACCCTGCTGCGTAAACCTTTTACTATGTACAAAAATAGGTGCCTCCATCTAGTCGATGGCTATGAAGCTGTAACTGCCTCACCTTGCCTCTTGGGAAATCACCAAAGCTCTGACTAACAGTGAAGGGATAAGGAGTCCCAAGGTGGCAGTGTGGGCCCAAAAGAACTGGGACATAAATGTCTAGGGGTAGCAAGAATACCAGTCAGTAATCAAGACAATACTTATTTATACCTGTGCATGTCTGTGTATTTTTAATCAAAAAGTAAATGGAAAATGCAGACAGAGAAAGGACCTGA
This sequence comes from Calotriton arnoldi, assembly GCA_963921515.1. Lineage (NCBI taxonomy): Eukaryota > Metazoa > Chordata > Amphibia > Caudata > Salamandridae > Calotriton > Calotriton arnoldi. The sequence goes on along the minus strand of CAWUFW010002422.1, from coordinate 199,782 downwards.
ACACAATCTTTCTGGTCTATGGATCTCCTACAACCAACCAGTAGTGTGAGATAAAGGTCGACAAAATACCTCAGCTGACCACTCTGAAAAACTCTGAAGCGATGCCCCATGGGTCTCTGTAAAGTAAACAGAAGTAGCGCTGGCATATCTATCCCTGCAAGATGGCCTACAATGCCAGCAAGTCATTCCCATAAGACTTGGAAAAATAGGATAAACAGAATGTAGCCCTATTGGGCAGATGTATACCAGAATATATATACCTGAGATCAGCTCAGATTTTCAAGTCAACAAAGCTCGGAGGGGACATATCCTTCTGTGTCATAGAGAAAATCCTTGCTAGGGCTGAAAACATATAGTCCATCTAATACACCTTTGAGAAAAGTGAATTGCCCCTCCAGAGGGCACAATCTGCTCATCAGCCCAAGGAAAACATCTTTGTCTATGCCTCACTACTCAAGCAGGATTAGACCTCCATGGCTTGGTGGGTTGAGAGGTTCTGGGGCAGACGAACATTGAAATGAGTGAAATAGCTCTCTACTGATGCTGCAGACAAACTCCCCTTGGGGAAGGTTCATGTATAAACTTAGGCACACCATAATAGCAGGAATCTTCTCCTTTTATGTATATTCTCTTTTCAGTCAAGCACTGACGCACCCATTTCTGGTCATCCCAGGGAAACACCTTCATATGGGGATTACCATTCCTAAAAACAAAGAAAACTAATGCAATCTGCTAGAGACAGAGAAAAACAGGATGCATGATGGAAGAGGTGTGTCTTATGGTGTTCCATACATGTTAAGGCCCAATCAGTGTGTACTGTGGAAAGTGTAGGCAGTGACATACCTCACTCATGAGGTGCAGACACACCTCAAAGTTTAAAGGAGTAGGACAAGAAAATCATTGAGGATATTATGGATCAACAGGTGCACATTTTCATTAAAATGATTTTAATAAAAGACCTCCTAATGTTAGATCACTGTAAATTAGATTATTAAAAATGAAACATGCAAAACAGATATAGGGTGACTACTGAGCAGGCATCCCAGATTTGCTGGGACAGTCCCAGTTTTTTTTATCTTCTGTCGTGGCAATTTTCAGTATATTTAGCACAAGTACGAGTTTTGAGAGCAGGTCAGCACTGGAAATGTAAGGAATCTATCCATATCCGGGATTTGGCAGTTATTATTGAGCTTGATCCTAGAGCTTGCCCAGCCTCAGTGAAATCTTTTGACTTTGTCCCAATGCAATATGCTGACACTTGGCCCACTCTGCGGAACCTGCACTTTGCCTGCTTCATGTTCAGAGCAGCATCCTAAAGGAGGTGAGGGACCTTACTTTCATTTCTAGTGGTGCCCAACACAAATGCCTCATATAAAGGGCCATCAGAACTTCTTTGATGTGGACTGAATGTGGCTGGGAGATAGCTGGAGCTTAACATTGTAATATCAATGCCTTTGAGGAAACAAAGTCACTTAACAAGGGCGTAAGAGATTTGGGACAACATTTGTGAGTTTTCAAAGCTCTGCATGTAAGGACAATGTATGCATTGTAAGAAGGTCAGATATACTTGTCTATATGAGTATTTACACTAATAACCACCACTCAAATAAACCCATTTTAGCAAACCTAGAATAACTAAAGATTGAGTAAAAAAAATATATCACTGTAAAGTTCATTATTTATACCTTGCAGTTTACATACAGCTCCTTCTTACTGGTTCATAACTCACTGAGTTACATTGCAAAGATTATAACTTGTGATCTGCAGGTAACACAGGGATCTCTGCAGCAAAACTAGAAATCTATTGAGCTGTCTACATAGAATACAAATCTGTGACCTGCATATTAAATGCTGTGCTTTGCAGCAGGCATATTAAACTTCCTTGCTACTTTATTGTGCGTCAAACCTGTGACCATACTGCACACACATTTATCCAGCTAATACATTAACCACTAGAGTTATCTTACTGCTGTTATACACTGGTAATTGATGCCTACACAAAGATATTTGCAACTGGTGCCTTAACTTGTAAGATATGTTAAAATGCAGTCTGTTTGAGACCAGACCAAGTAAGAAATCCAGAACAGATTTCTTAATGCATTTGCCCTTGTTGCCAATTTCTTTTGGGCCGAGTTTTTGAAAAAATAAATGTGTACGTTGACTGCCAGACTCCGCTCCTCGTGACACCACCTCTCGTGACCCCACCCACTTTTTGCTGCCACCTCTTGACCCCCAATTTATGGGATTCCAGATTAAACAATGTTCAATTTACAGCATTGAATAATTTGACTCAGGCCTTGTTCTAGCAGGGGGGCTGGGTGGGCCAGGCCCACCTAACCATCACCTTTGGCCCACCCAGTCAGGGCAGAAGAGGCTATGGAGAAGGCAGCTGTTAAGTGCTTCCTCCATGTCAATGTTGGAACGTTGTGATGTAATTTCACTGTCTTTATCAGTCAGGGGTCATTCAGAAACCTCTAGCAAACATTTTAAAGCACATTGTTTGTATAATTAGTATTTTAAGTATGTACTGATAAGGGGAGAAAGTACTGGCTTAAGTTGATCTTCCCTATTTTTGTACTGGCTGAAACATTAAAATACTAGTCATGTTGGTAAAAAAATTGTCCACGTGGGAACCTTAGCTGGTCTCTCTCAGCAAACCTCAATTGGGCGGTGTGTGTTGGAGGTAGTGGTGGGCGAGCCGACAAATTAACAGTGAGAGCCTAGCCAGAGCCAAGCTAAGGGTCTAGCTTGGCTCATGGACCAAGGGTCTGGCGTGGCTCTTGGAGCCCATGCGCGAACCGAGCCTCGAAAATGTTTGCTATGTAAATCATCCCACAAACATCACGTAAAATATGACAAAGTCTCTTCAAAAAAGTGTATTTCTTTAACACATGGAAGCTTTGACATTAATATGTCACATTATAGTACTTATTTAAAGTGATAGCTTTTAAACACAAACCTGCAGTCATTCCTGTGCCAGTCCTCACAATGGTGACAGTGCCATTAGTGAACCAAGAGACAAGAGAATTGTCACGTGGACCCCGTATATGACCCAGATTATTATAGAGCAGCATTAATCTTTCTGATTTACGTATTTGAATGTGCATTCATGTTCAAATATGAAGAAAAAAGTGTTTTGCTAAAATAAAATATTTGCTGAAGGTCGCACACTTCAAGTGGGGAATCTGCAACTTATGCAGGTTGTATGGTTTCACTTTCTACAAATAAGCCGCTAAACAGCTATCTATTTGTCTCTCCTTTTTATATTAATGCTTTGTTTTTACCTCTTTGTGCAGTTTTCTGCAGTTTTTACATAGCGTGAACATAACCTGGGGGTATTGAAGCACTTTATATGAACACCATTTACATTACACAAGGTCACGTTAATTTCTTTTAGGCACCGCAGATTTTCCCAGAATCACAGGATGTTGAGCCGACGCAGAGGCTCGAGTCTGGCTAGTTCAGTTCCAAAGTTGAAACTGGCAGTAGCGCCACATACTGGGTAGATTAAGGGTGGCAGGCAGAAGGTACATAAAAGCTCGCCTCGTTATGGGCTCGAAATTCCAACAGGAACTTGAGCTGAGCTAGAGCCAGGCTTCAGGATCAAGCCCGGCTCGAGCTTTCAGTGGGTCCCCCATCTCTAGTTGGGAGAGTGAGGACAGAGCTGTACCTGCCAATGATGAAGCTGGCACACTACAGCCCCGGCCTGTGAATGGCCTTCTGCACCTCAATTATGATCTGTGCGGAGGTTCTGAGAGTGTTTATGTATTTTAGTTTGTGTAAGATGCACACAGTAATATAATGTAGGATGGGGTATGTATTATATTATTCAGATAGTGTCAGTGCATGTCTCATTGCATGAGCAGCCACGATGGCAGGGAAATCATAAATGTCCCCCCATTACCTAAGATTTAATGTGGAATTACAATGCCAAATAGAGTAAGGGCCTGATTCACAAAGGTAACCTTATGCTTTTGTGTAGGTTCACTATTTTTTCTGTATTCACAAACGACGATTTTATTTTTATTGACAGTAATTTTACGACTTAGGAGATGCCGCAGTTAGGGAAGGACAGGACTATCTTTTTACATGCAAGTCTCCGCCATAAGTGCGGAGTCTCAGTTGTAAAATTACTATTAGTAAAATGAAACCTGTAGTTTATGAATAACAACAAACTAGTAAACTTACACAAAAGTGTAAGCTTACCTTTGTGATTCAGATGCTAAGCAGGTCTGTCTGTTTTCTGCCAGATGCTGATGTAGAGTAAATGTGTTATCTCAAGTGAGATTTTGTGTTGGGCTGAATTTATTCTCACCAATGTGGCAGAGTTACAAATGTGAGCATTTGATATTCTAATATCTTGTTACAGTATGTTGCACATTCCCATGTTGTAGTCAGGGCCACTGGAATTATCCAATTTTATGGCTGTGGTATTTTCCGCAAAGCTATGCATTTGCCGCATTTGCCACGTAATCTATAATCTGCAGATTTAAAAAAAATGTATAGCTCAAAGGGATCAAAAGTTACTAGAAAATTCTGCAAAACATATTGCAGTGCAGTTGAAGACCCTTTGCAAAGGTTAACCGGTCACCTTTCAGTTGCTTATTGCAAACCTAGGCCCAGATAGTGTTTACAAGGGTAAATAAAATGAGATAATAATAAAGTAATACTATCACGAAATGTCGCCACATTACACATCATAATGTGCCTTTTCTTGCTGCATAATTTAGTCAACTCTGCCGCATAATTTGTTCTTCCCCTACCACATAAATTCAGTGGACCTGGTTATAGTTATACTCTTTGTGGGGCGCTGTGTGTGTGTATTTCATTGTTGCCCAACATCGATTGCTTGCCGCCATTACCTGCTGCTGGGACACTCATTAAAGCCCGTTTTAGCTGTCAATTAACAGGGGCCGCATCTGCTCAACACTTTGACCTGCCATATTTATTAGGAGGAAGCCATTGCAGGACTGCGACCGCAGGGGACTACATGTCCCAGAATCCCTCCATGCTGGATCACCCGTGGCCACTCTGCACTATTCAAGCGCCTTGCAGTCTCGCTGATTCGGAGGCTGTGGGTGTTTCATTGTTACCCGACATCGATTACTTGCCGCCATTACCTGCTGCTTCGACGTTGCTGGGACATTAATTAACCCCTTCGATGCTCATGACGAGCTCAGCTCGTCATGCTGCGCGGTCGCGCTGTGCGCATGACGAGCTGAGCTCGTCACGACCACACCCGCAATCGGAATGTCCAGCACCTGGGCGGAATTCCGATCACGGCGAAACAGTTAAGGCCCGTTTTAGCTGTCAATTACTGGGGTCGCATCTGCTCAACACCTTGACTTGCTACATTTTTTAGGGAAAAGCTGATGCAGGACGGCGACTGTAGAGGACTACATGTCCCAGAATCCCCTCATGGTGGATCACCTGTGGCCACTCTGTGCTATTTAAGAACTTTGCAGGTTTGCTGACTCGGGGGCTGTGTGTGCTTTATTGTTGCCCGACATCGATTGCTTGCTGACATTACCTGCTTCTGGGCCTCTGCTGGGACACTCATTAAGGCTCGTCTTAGCTGTCAGTTACCGGGGGCTGCATCTGCTCAACGCCTTGACTTGCCGCATTTATTAGAGGGAAGCCGTCGCTGGACCGTGACCGCAGGGGACTACATGTCTCAGACTCCCCTCATGCTGGATCACTTGTGGCTACTCTGCACTATTTAAGCGCCTTGCAGTCTTGCTGTGTGGGATGCGTGCAGGCCGTGCCCGGGCAAAGGGCAGTTCCATTCTGCACCCGTCAGCACCCGGAAGAGGCAGGGCTGGGCACCCCCTCTTTAATCTTTGAGTGGATCTTTGCTAGTTAGTTTTGGTTGCTCAATTTTTCTCCTTATGTGTTTGGTGCCTCTTTCCTAAATCCATCTGAAGGTGTTTGGTGTTGGGTGTTCTCGTCCTCCACTGCGACTTCAAAACTGTCTGAGTGCTTGGTGATTTATTTTGGCTTGGTCATGAATAAATTGGAATAAGGTGGAACCCAACCTTGGACTGGGGATTGGTGTAGAACTCTTTGAAGGATTTGCCTGGCCTGTATTCGGAACACTCTAAACACGCTCTACACAACCTGCTTGATTCTGCTGACTCACACTTTTGGGGAGATAAGGGTTTGTGGAACTGACTATTCCCTACATTAGTGATAAAGTTTGTTTAGGCAAAAGGATTTTGCTTTTATGTGAGTTATATGCTTTTAATTTGATCAGTTTGTTATTTATTGTCACAGCTGTTGTGCACGGCCGGACTGGGAAAGTAAACCAACCCTGGCAATTAACTTGGACTGGCCCCAGGGAAGGAGCTGGGGGGGGGGTGCTGGTGGGGTGCTGGTGGAAAAGCTGCTGCTGCAAAACTGGCCCCCAGTAACAAAAATGGCCCCCACCCTTCCGGACCACCGGGAAAACGCCTAGTGGCCGCTACAGCCCTACTGTGGGGTAGAGGTGCTCTAACTTTCTTTTTTCACTATTGGGAAGAGGAAAGGGGAGGCTCAGAATGGCCCGGATAAATGACCCAAGACAAATCATACTATTCTGTCTTTCTTAAGTAATGCTGTTAGGGTGCTCACGCATGAAATTTCCACTGTTGAAAAGCAACTTACTCAAACCCAAAGTGAGCTGGATTATTCCCCCACGTTAGTGGTAGCTCCTACAGTTTCCTCAACTGCTTTTCAGGCCCCCGTGAATAATCCATCTCTTCCATCTCTCCCACTTTTCACAGAGGTTCAGATTCCATTCTTGAACTCTAGTACATGTAGTTCTAGCAAAACCTGGAATGCTACATAAGCTGGTGGTATAGTTGGAGGTGCTAGACCAAAAAGTAAAAAGGGGTTACTTTCTGATACTCACCCTTCTGTACATAAAAAAGCCACCTGTCCTAAAAATGGAAAAGGGACATCGTCTTTAGATCTGTGTATGCCACAGGATTTTTTTGTGGGGATGGAAGAAAGGTTACTTGCCGCTTATAAAGATTTAAATCAAACAATTTCCAATCTGGAATTTAAAGTAGGGACTCTAGGTAATTCGCTGGGGGCCTTACGGGATCAGTTAAAACCCTGTGTGCCGAAAATTCCACCTTTGTCATCTCCCCAATTGGGGGTCAATGTTCCTCTCTCAGTATTTAAGATGGCGAAAGAGAACCTGTCTCAATCTCCAGAGCAGGGAAGAGAATTATTGATTCTTACTACTCTTGTTTCAAATCTCCATCCCCCTATCACTCAGGCCTCTCATAAAAGAGATAATAAAGCTTCTGTTGGTCAAAGGGTGTGCAAACCTTTCTTGGCACCCTATACTATTCGTACTAGTCACCAAGAGGCATGTAGCCAAAGGTTGAGTGCCCATGGTCAGGATAATATTCCTCGAGGTCAGTGTTCTAGCAATGTCACTATTCAGCTTCTCCCAGCTTGTACACCATATGTCTTAGTGCTGGCCAATATATCTCCTCTTAAACAATCTGATTTAGAAACGTATGAACAGCTCAAAAACAAGGTGATATTTTGGTTAGCTGGAAGATCAGTCAACTTGGCAAGACAGCAGCTGTTTGAGGAGATTATAATGATCAGAAGAGTGGGATGGATTGGGTATTCTCCTAAGACTCTCGAGGGAGATTGAGTTGTGGTCAATTTTTCAAATATCTATAGGGTAGGTCTCATTTTAAATGAGCTGGCATTGGCATTACTCCCCGCTTGTAAGAGTTCACTGTTATCGCTTGGCTTTTTTTATAACCCTGTGAGAGGGGTTCGTATTCAACAGAGGGAGATAAAACCAAAGGCTAGAAGGGGGTTTGGTTATAGTTCTGATTGAACGCAACGTCTTTAGATCCCATTAAATAACAGGTTTGAACCCTTGAGTGGGTTGAATGATTTAGATTGACTAAATAGACAGAATAACCAGGATAGCCGTGCTAGTACATGTGATGTCGCAAGGGAACTCAGCTGGAATATAGCAGGTGTACAAGGAAAATTGGGGGACCCAGAATGGCTAAAATAATCCATGCCAATGATATTATCAATTTACAAGAAACGTGGGATGTAAAAAGGGAATTAGGTGTAGAGTCATTTGTTTCTTTTAGTATCAAAGGGATCCCCTCGGTGAGTGGGCTTGTGAGGGGGGCTTATTACACTGCTCAATGTAGATCTGAATTGTAATTCTACACTGGTCCCTTCTAATTCTAATTTTGTTTGTGTATATTGTTAGCTTTTAAGAATAATGCCAATATTTTATGTATTAATGTTTACAATGCCATTCATGGAATAGTTTCTCCAAATGTAATGGATGATCTTGCCAAATTTCTAAATGATTATTCCATTTCTCAGTCATCTACCACACAGTCTTAGTGATAACAGGAGACTTCAATCTCCATCCCTGTAATAACTGCTATCTGTGTGATCCTGTTAATGCAGAAGGGGATAATGTTGACCAGGTGCATATTCAGCACACTTCCCAAGGCAATTTTTTGAATGCTATGGTTGCAGACTACAACCTGATCAATGTACTTAGTAGGAGTCATTTAGAGCGAATGGACACTGTTCCCACATTTAAAGACCACGGGGGCACAACTATTGAATATATGTTTGTTTCTAAGAGTGCTTATTTGCTACTTTGTTCAGTTTTAAAACAGAATGGAATGTTTTTTAGTGACCACAACTCACTGACCGCATCTTTTTTGTGGGGGGGAAACCTATGGCTATCCATGCTGCTCATAAGTCTGTGACTATCTCTAAAGATAATGGGAGAAGGCTCAAATGGGAACAGATTATACCCGAAACTTTTAATGCTGATATGATTCAGGCCTGTTATGCTGAATTTATGATATGTTTAGACGAGGCAGCCCTAGCTGATTGTATTCTTAAGGCTTTTGACTCAATTTGTCTTTATGTTAGTTCTGCTCTCACTAAGTCGAAGGGGCTGGATCACCTACCTTCAGTAAATGGTTTGATAGGAACTGTACCAAGACAAGAAAGGAGCTTCTGTTGTCTCTAAAAAACACCACGGGATAAGGTAGAGATTACGTGGTGTAGGGCTGCATATAGAGCTGCCCTACGGGAAAGAAAGCTGCAACTGAATATTGATTTGTGGGAGGATTTAGCAAAGGCGAGTAATCTGAAGTCTAGCACTACCTTTTGGAGGACTTGGAATCATTCCTTTTTTGATCTGCAGTCAAATGCTCTACCACCGAGCTATATCCCCACCTGAATCATTCATTTGTTAAAGACGACCAGCTCTCTGATCAGGCCAGTACTGTTCCTGCTCAGGCGTGGGTGGATCATTTTTCTGCTTTATATGATCATGATTTTTCTGATCCTTTGAAACAGCCTTGTGTGAGTGTGGAAAAGCTCAAGATCAGCAGTAAAGAAATAACTAAAGCTATACTCTCCCTACCCCTGAGTTAGGCCCTGGGTGGGAGTGGTGTGCTGGGTGATCTCTTCAAGTCATTACTGGATTTGTGGGCTCCACTCATTACTTTGCGTGTTAATGCAGCTATTTGTGGCCCGTTACGAGAAACATGGCGCCAGTAGGTAATAGTTCTGGTGTTTAATAGGGGCAATAGAAGCGACCCAGCCTGTTATAGGCCACATTCCTTTGTAGATATTGAAGTCAATATTATAGGGAAAGTTATTTTAGAGAGATTATCTTGCTGGGCCAATGAGAACAATATTCTATCCAATCTCCAATACGGGTTTCGGTCTGGCAGGGGCACGGTTGAACAGAATTTAAATTTGTATCTTTTAACAGCTAAATATACAGTGGCTAGGAAGGGTTTGATCCATTTGGCCTTCATGGACCTCAGCTCTGCCTTTGACATGGTTAACCGTGATAAGTTATGGGAGGAGCTGGAGGCCATGGGGGTCTATGTGGTCTTGGTTGGTCATTTTTGAGAGACCTTCACTGGGACTTAAGGGCAATGGTGAGCTCTGGGACGGATGGGGAATGCACCCAGTCTTTTAACATAATAAGAGGTGTTTGACAGGCTTGCATCCTCGCCCCTTTTTTATTTATAATGTACATTAATCATCTGGAAGGGGTGCTGCCTAGCAGTCGCCTAGATGTTCCAATAGTAAAGGGTAGGCCTGTTCCCGTGCTCTTATACGTAGATGATACCGTTTTATTGCTCGAACTGCCAGAAGCTTACAGCGACTTTTAGATATATTTGTTTCCTTCATGAATGAAATGGATCTTTCTATTAATTATAAGAAATCTCATTTTATGGTGGTCAGACACAAGAACACAAATCAGCCAAGACAGTAATTTAGGAACATTCATTAAGCAGAGTGGAAATTTTCTCTTGTCTGGGTTTTCTCCTAAATTCAAATCTTAGCTGGCAAACCTTGATTTAAAAAAACATAGGGACACTAAAGAGGGCTATATTGTGTCTGAATAATTTTGCCAATCGGTTGGGACGCAGGACAATAAATCTAGTGTTAGAAGTCTATAGGGCAAATGTGTTCCCATGGCAACATTTGGCAGTGAGATCTGGGGCTTTGCATCCATCCAACCCATTCAGGTAACTGAAAATAAGTTCTTTAGGAGTATGTTGTCAGTGGGTCAAAGTAGCCCATCTGAAATCATTCATGATGAATTGGGCACAAATTTTATCTCTGATTTTATTTGATTGTGTCCACTTTGATTTTGATGCTCACTTTGGCACAAGGAGGAACTAGATTTTAATAGCATGATTTTCCGGGACTGTTTGTCTCTAGATATCCTGCATACTCCCTGTCTTCAGTACATAAAATCCTCCTTTGAGTATTTACGGAGGCCAAACTTATTTTCTGATCCTGAAGCCATACAAAAAAAGGATGATGCTTGGGTCAGGCAAATGTTCTCGTCCTGGGTTGTAGCCGAGTGGGAGTCGCCTGCCCTACTAAAGCAGTGCATGAGTTTATATGTTATGGTTAAATCAGTGAGGGGAATCGAGACGTATCTCCTCCTGAATCTGCCAAAACATAATTATATTTTAACATATTTTAGACTGAGTATTTTTCATCAGCTTCTGTTTCAAAACGGGCTATGGCATAAGCCAACTTGTCTACCCCCTTGTACCTGTGATAATATTTCTGTGTGTGACACCATGCATTTAGTGCTTATTTGTCCCAGATTATCTTCCTTGTTGTCTAAGTATATTAGGTCATTTTTGCTGCTGATTAATTTTAGACAGATTTTTTTATATTTACAATTGTTATCTACCCCTAAACTGTGTTTTTTTGTTTCTAGGTTTCTGGCAGCAGTTTTTAGTGCCTATTTTTAATTACTGGGGTCTATTTTTAATCGCACTATTGCACTTTAAGAAAGACTGTTGTGGTGGCATTGTTTTTAGGTTGTTGCTATGTATAGTTTTTTCTGTCTGACAATGAACTTAATGATACATGTAAAGATTGTTCTGTTCTTACGTGCACTTTTATGATTTTCTTGAAAAATCAAGTAAATTCTGTGAACTGAACTGAACTTATACTCTTTGTCTAAGCACATTTACTTGCAATGGGACTGATCATAATGCAGTTCAATAAAGGTCTACCACAGGTTATGCAACATGGCATGATATACACACTGTGGCATTAATGCTAATTATCTAGACTTACCTCAGAACTAAATAACCCACGCCAAGAACCTTCGGCTCATTATTGACTGCAAACTCAACATCACAGTCCAAGCCAACACCATTATTGCCTTATGCTTCGAACATACTGAAGATGCCGAAGAAGATTTTCAAATGGTTACCAGTCAAGACCCGGAAAATCATCACCCACACTCTTACCGCCAGCAAACTAGACTTCAACAATACCCTCTAGACCGGGGTTAACAAGCATCTCATCAGGAGGCTGCAGAACATCCAGAACTCTCAACCTCCCACAGCACTCACACATCTCACCTCACCTCAAGGAGCTACACTGGCTACCCATACACAAATGAGCACTTTTCAAACTCCTCACCCAAACTTTCAAGGCACTCTGGCCCAACATACCTCAACAATACCATCTGCTTTCACAAACTTCCCAGACACCTCAGCTCGACAGGACTCCTATTTGTACGTATCCCACGCATGTGGAAAACCAGATCTGATGGTTGAGCCTTCTCCTACATCACTCCTAAAGCATGAAATGAGGTGCTGTTACACATTCAAGCCTCTTCCTCACATCTTGAATACCTGCCTTTCCGAGTAGTCACATTAGGCACTAGGCTTGGCTAATTTCACACCTGCTCCGCGGCAGGCTACCTCCTGGGTGAGAGTGTGCTTTACAAATCAAAATAACATGACCTAACCTGACCCAAGAGAATCAAATGCACTTTATGGGGCATTCAGTTCAGACTGGTACAAAACTCAACCATAGCTGGAGTATTCTTTTAGTCTGGATGATTACTTTTGTTTCCCATGTTGTGTGCCCGTTTGCGTTTGCATCTGCATCCCTAACATAGGGCGGGCTCAGAGGCATCGTGATTCCCTCTTTTGCTTCGGGTCATGCCCCATGCAAATGAGGGAATGCCCTCTGAATATAGCGCTGGCTATTGTACTTTGGCTAGGGTAGAGGAGCCCTCCACCTGGGCCGGAGGGTAGAGAGGGTATTCCGGGCATGCATACGTCCTCCCAAATCACATTGCTAACTACTAAAGGTATCCCGTACAGGAAAAGAGAAATACCCACCCAGTCAAGGATTATGAAGGCCCACAAAGGAGTCCTATAATAATAACTAAATAAACAAAGCAGTCCCGTGCATGCATTGGGAGAACAACAATAAATACAATAAGTAGTTTTGTCTTTTTATTAACAAAATATCAAAAGGTATCACAGAATATGTCTTATATTGCAAAAAATGATACATATAAATGAAATACAATGAAGAAACACAATGAATAAAGTACCCCACAAACAGTCATCATTCATACATACACACTCATACAAATTCACATGAGCTCTTTACATCCATCAGACATACATAAAAAATCATCCAAAATTAAAAAGAAAGCCAGCAAGGTAAATGAATGTTCTAATAGACTGGTCCAGATAGTAGATAGAAAATCACTTCAGGGTTTAGAAGGACCAACGCCGACGCGCGTTTCGGTGGAAACCCTACTCCCGGGCCACACCTTCCTCAGGGCAAGTCATAAGCAATGAAATAGATGGCGTGGGACACTCAATTAACCTATTGAGGTATTCTGAACACAACATAATCCAACAGCGACATGATAAAAAAGTAGCCAGATCGGTCTACGGGTGCTCAAAAGACGCAGACGGGAGAAGGAAACGGGTGATATCCTTACCCTCATCTTGAACGTGGGTCGTATATCCAGATCCACTTTTACTCTGCGTCTCTCACAAGAACTATTATGAAGATCTAACTGGCTGAAGCTATATAAGTGTGATTCTTCGTCAAATATTTAACTGGGCCTACATTATCGGAGATGAAGGTTGCATCTTTTGAGCACCCGTAGACCGATCTGGCTATTTTTTTATCATGTCGCTGTTGGATTATGTTGTGTTCAGAATACCTCAATAGGTTAATTGAGTGTCCCACGCCATCTATTTCATTGCTTATGACTTGCCCTGAGGAAGGTGTGGCCCGGGAGTAGGGTTTCCACCGAAACGCGCGTCGGCGTTGGTCCTTCTAAACCCTGAAGTGATTTTCTATCTACTATCTGGACCAGTCTATTAGAACATTCATTTACCTTGCTGGCTTTCTTTTTAATTTTGGATGATTTTTTATGTATGTCTGATGGATGTAAAGAGCTCATGTGAATTTGTATGAGTGTGTATGTATGAATGATGACTGTTTGTGGGGTACTTTATTCATTGTGTTTCTTCATTGTATTTCATTTATATGTATCATTTTTTGCAATATAAGACATATTCTGTGATACCTTTTGATATTTTGTTAATAAAAAGACAAAACTACTTATTGTATTTATTGTTGTTCTCCCAATGCATGCACGGGACTGCTTTGTTTATTTAGTTATTATTATAGGACTCCTTTGTGGGCCTTCATAATCCTTGAATGGGTGGGTATTTCTCTTTTCCTGTACTGTTTACCTGATCCTCTGTTTTACCCACCTTTATCTTTTCTTAGGGGTCCCTCCTTCTCTTGGTTACTAAAGGTATCCCACCTAGTATACTTAAGGCTCAGTGCTAAACTCTCATGGCGTCACCCGCTTGGCGCGGGAAAGGAAGCAATTCCTTTTTGTTTAGTAACCCTCACACACCCTAGTGGTGTCATGCTTCATCATCGGGTTCACCCTGACTCCTAAAGGTCAGGGTGGGCTCGACCATATTCCAGGGAGAACTTTGGAGAGATAGGCCAGGGGGTCTAAAGATAAAAATTCTCCTCCATCTCCAGGTATCCCTTTATTTTTGGAGGTGCAGGGGATGTTAAAAATCAATATAAAGGGGTCGTCAGGAGTTGATGGTGCTATGACACTAGTGTCTTGCCAACATGTTTCAGCCCTTCAAAATGGCCCTGTGGGTCCCGGGCTTTCTTCAGGGCAAATAGAGGTTTCCTCCCTGGTTATTCACAAAGGGATTTTCCTACCTTTTCAAATTGAGGATGCAGAAAGCTGCATTCTCGTCAATGGTATGGAAGGTATACTTATCTTCCATCCGGTTTTCCGGAACGCCAGGAGACCCGGGACCAAAGTAGGTGGAATCGAGGGGCAGGACCTTTGACAAAAGTGTGACTAAAAGGCTACCCCTTCTACCGCTCCCCCTGAGACACATATGGTCCACCATAATATGGCGGATACAAGACATAAGAAAACCGGATAGAAGATAAATATACCTTCCATACCATTGTCGAGAATGCAACTTTCTGCATCCTCAGTTTGAAAAGTCAGGAAAATCCCTTTGTTAATAACCAGGGAGGGAACCTCTATTTGCCCTGAAGAAAGCCCGGGACCCACAGGGCCATTTTGAAGGGCTGAAACATGTTGGCAAGACACTAGGGTCATAGGACCATCAACTCCTGATGACCCCTTTATATTAATTATTAACATCCCCTGCGCCTCCAAAAATAAAGGGATACCTAAAGACGGAGGAGGATTTTTATCTTTAGACCCCCTGGCCTATCTCTCCAAAGTGCTCCCTGGAATATGGCCGAGCCCACCCTGACCTTTAGGAGTCAGAGTGAACCAGATGATGAAGCATGACACCACTATGGTGTGTGAGGGTTACTAAACAAAAAGGAATTGCCTCAATTTGCGTGCCGAGCGGGTGATGCCACGAGAGTTTAGCGCTGAGCCTTAAGTATACTAGGTGGGATACCTATAGCGCTGGCTATACATTTGTGCCAGAGCTATCAGTATTACAGAAGGGGCCGCACAAGCATCTGGGGACCCTTCTGTTACCAACGCATTCTGTGTAATACGGCCCTCGAAGATTACCTGTTTGACTGCAAATACCGGTTTTACACTTGTCAGGCATAAAAGCTGCTCTGAGTTGCCAACAATACTGCTTTTTTTTTTCCCCCAATGTGTTGCTGTTTTTTAAAACTTTTTTAAAACTTTTTTTATCAATGAAAGTACACCGCAAAAGAATGACATGAAAATGAACAGTTGCAAATTTCACAGCGTGCAAAGAAATAGGTGTTGGGCAAATTGTAAGGAGGAAGTAGCCAGTCTTCTAGTGAGATATGTAAAGGCTTGGGTGTGGTAACAGGGACCAGGGTTGGATTGGGATCAAAATAGGCCCGGGCACGCTAAACAAAAGTGCTCACATTTGCGGATTGCCTTTCCGCAAAGTTTATGAAAAGAAGGGGACGGGGCTCTCTGACCGAGGAATGTTTTCTTAACTTCACTTAGATAAAAAAAAAATGCATGGATTAGTTCACACTGGTGAACTACACATGAATACAAGTGAGACCACTTCCGCTCAAGCCCCTTGCCCCCGCTCAATCTGCATATATTAATGGCCCGGCCCAGCGAGACAAAGGGAGTGACACCTCCGCCCTGTTGGTAAAACGGAGGTAACAGAGGCCCATCTACCTCCATAAAGACCACTCAGGCATCCGAACAGCACAGACACTGCCCAAATCGCCCCAGGCTGCCCAAAAAAGCACCCACAGCTGAAACTCGGATACCGGCCCCTCGACCATTGCCCGAGTGCCTCCCTTACCAATCCAACCCTGACAGGGACCTCCTTAAGCTTGAACTATTATTGCAATCTGCTTGGAACCTTGGTGCTTCTGTTGAAGCCTGATGAGCATAGACATCAGTTCTCACTTTCAAATAACTCTACATACTTTGTATGACTGTTTGGAAGAAGATATGATGTAAATCTGGGGCTTGTAGTCTACCTCCAGAATTGACAAAATTGGGCCAACATTGGCCCACTCGAACATACCCTTGGTCCATCCATATAAAAATTCCTGGAAACCAGCCTGATTCGACTGTACAAACAGAGAGGCACGTGTGTCTCAGTGTGGTACTTTTTGGCAGCAATTGTATTAAATAAGACAATACTGTACGTAAAAGTGCATTTATACATTCGTGCCTCACTGTCTGTGTTTTAAGCGTTGGTGAGTTCTGACGTTCATTCTGTGGCCCTCGGTCAATAAAAATCTAATGCTTCTTCTACATTTGAGGAATGTCCAGGTTTTTTTGGTTTTCAAAATCTGGTCACCCTATATGCACCTTCCCACATTTTGAAGATTGCCCCATAAAAAAGTTGTTTCTTAACTATCTACGGATTATTCCAGACCCTTAATATTCCTGGGCAAATCTTACTAATAAGGCGCTTTCAAATGGGACCCTGGACTCCTCTGTGTCAACATGACACAAAACATGCCAACCAAACGGACGAGAAATCCTTGTGAGGAATGCGGGGCCCGTCTACCTCGCCGCTGGCCTTTTCTGGGACTCTGACCTTTAGCTGAGGCAATGCCTTCGAGATTTCTGTAGATATTTTTGGGACTGACAGGTACAGGCTTTGGAAATTGAGTCAGTGAGCGGGCGGAACGAGATGTGAAATATGTCGCAACCCGTTTTGTTTTTAGTGGCACTAATGTTTTCATGCTGCACTTTCGAGGTGTTTGGGGAAAAGTAGCGGACAGGTTTAGGGTTCAGCTATGCCATAATGACTTTACGAACGAAGGAGGGCCGGGAAAGAGTTCATTGTGTTTTTGTTATTTCTAGCCGTCAGCTTTTGCTGTCCCTGCAACATCTTCCTAAATAAGCCTCGGCCCCGTGTGTTTGGTTGCCATGTGAAGCTCTAGACACGGCGCCCACGTTTAGTTGGAAATATTTGTTTACATAAGTAATCTCGTGTGATAGGTTGACCATATGTAAGACTGTGAGAACACTTTCCCCTTTTATTAGTACCTAGGAGTCCGCACGCCTTCTTCTGCCAAGTGCTTTGAAGATTTTACAGCTAGTTGCTTAACATAGAGGCCAGTGGGGGTGGGGGCGCGGAGAGAGGGGGGGGGAGGGGAGGGGGTCAGACTCCCGTCACTCTCCCAACAGTGCTGTCAAGTGCATCAGCTGTTACAGAGATGCAAACACAGGCGCAGCTGATTGCTACGCAATCACCTTCTGCCTTGAAAATACACGTTTTACGTAATCACGCGTCTGCGAGAGCATGTATTCAAATGATATGCCAAGTGCGTCGTAGACCCTCTGCGCTATTGAGCACCATGAGCTGGGTTAACGGTAGGTAAAACGTTATTTACGGAGCGTTGAAACGACAGTATAAAAAGACTCTTCACTTTAAGTTAAATCTACTATTTTGCTTCTGCTTTGTTTGCTTGCTCTGTTAGTCATTCTTTTCTCGTCTGTGCACTCCATCTCTCTTTCAATCTCGTTTTTCCTCTCACTCACATCATTCTGTTGCGGTGCCTACCTACCTACCTACCTACCTTACTACCTCCTTCCTTTCGCCTTCTCCTTTCTTACTTTAACTCTCTCTCCTCGCCTTTCTCTCTCTCATGTCTCCTTTCTCTTATCCCTCCTCTCTGCTCTACACAAGAAACGCCATACTTTGAGGAAGCGAACATGCTCATAATATTGGCGCTGCGATCGTGTCATCTATTCACCCAGGCAGTTTTCAGGCCGCTTCATTAACCCCGTCCCTCTTGACTTCTACCTGCAGATAAAGAATTCTCTTCTCTCCCTTCTTATGAATTGGCTCCAAAGAGGCGTTTTTTCCAGGTGGTCGCCGGAAACCCAGGATGCCGTATTTCTGTGGATTTTGCTCGAGCGAGCAGTGGAATATTAAAGGGCCCTGCTTAGACCTCCGCGCTATCTGCACTCTAAATATTTTATAACAAAAGTGCAGCGGCCTCTCTCTGTTCGCATGTCAGGCCTATCTGCCGTGCAGGCGCCGAGATCTTCATATTGCGAGTGAAAGATAACCTTGACGGGGTACACTTATCGCAAGCAGAAAATAGTTTTTTTTTTTCTTCTTTACTAGGAAAAGATCTTACTTTAATATTCCTCCTGTTTGCTTCAGAAGCACATTCTGCAATAACGCGAGAAGACAAATGCATTAACATCGCACATATCTGCTCTATGAAGACAAACTATCTCTTGTTTGTTGATGAGTTCCTATTTCAATGACAGTGTGAGTGAACGGTGATAGACGTCTACATTGCAAGGGGATAATTACATGTAATCTCTCTTTGTTTCTCTGTCTCCCGATTTGATTCACCCCATGAAGACAGACAGCTGAGTGGCATTTATTCTACAAATTCGTGTTTAATTAGCGTGTGCGCCTTCTCCAGTGGCACCCCAAAAACCCACCACTGCTTGGGTGGATCTGCATGGTGTCATGAGGCAATTTGTCCCAAGATAAGTTACAAATCAGCATATATAAAAAAAAAACTGTCAATTAAGGAAAGGCTGACTTAATAAGTGAGTTTTAGGGCAGAATTAGAAAATGTATGAAGATTTATTACAGAAATTTAAAAGGTACAATACAGTAATAGTAAAGGGCAGATGCAGCAAATCTTATTTAAACACATAGGGCCTTATTTATGAGGCCTTGCAACACTCTTATGTCGCCGTTGCGTCACTTTTTGTGATGCACCAGCGGCGTAAAAATGCGCCATGTTGCGCCCTATTTACAAAGTGACGCATCTAGGCAGATGCGTCACTTTGTAATACCCTGCACCACATTATACCTGCGCCAGTTATAATGTATCCAGGGTGGGCGTTAGCCCACAAAAAGCCTTGTAGAAGTGGGGCATTGAAATCTATAAGATTTCAGTGCGCCACTTCTAGGACGCTACTGCGTAAATAACTTATGCCTGCCTCACAGCAGGCGTAAGACTGAGGCAGGCCCTTTCACATGGGGCTTGACCCATGTGAAAGGACACATTGCTGGAGTTGTGTCTGTTTTCAGACACACCCCAGCAATGCGCCACTTTTGCATCTACAGATACGTCATAAATACTGACGTATTTGTAACTCCTTGCGACATGGAGCGCCGTACATTAAACACGGCACATTCATCCCGTCGCAAGGAGGGCGCAGTGAAAATTGTCACATCGCTGTTTTCACGCAGCGATGCAACAGTTTTCATAAATGAGGCCCTTAAAGTCATTGGAATGAGGGAACTCAGTAACAGGACGATATAGAATAATAGGCAAAATCAAAAAAAGACTAATGGCTTGATTTAGAGTTCGGCAGATGGCTTTTCTACGTCACAAAGATGACGGATATCCCTTCTGCCGTATTACAAGTGCATTATATCCAATGGCACTTGTAATACAGAGGACGGGATATCGTCATGTTTGTGACTGAGTAGCCCGTCTTACAAGCTGTAAATCAGGCCCTGAGCCCCAAATATGCAGCCAAATTAGTAGGAATTTTGACAGCACCCTTAGTAGCATAGGAAAGGTCTCATAGAGTTATATGTCTCACCCTCAAATTTGATGGTTTATATCAAAATTCTCTCCATAGAACAGTTTGAAAAGTGCAGAATCATTGTGGTGTGAGCAAAGAAACACATTTTCAACAAATCAGAATACCGACTTCTAAATTGTCATACAGTTTTACCCACTAAGAACTAACCCCCTAAATGAATGTTGATTCAGTACATCTGACCTAGTGTCATGCGGAGGTGTCAGAACAAACTAGTTACATAAACAACAGTGGACCATTGTGAATGAATTTATCGGATCACGTAGACAAAAAAGTGAAGGCTCCAGCTAAAAGATATTATTCAGCTGCTAATTTTGACTTAAGAGTTGGAACATATGACACATTTACAGTTCAGTCTATTTACCATGACTTTGAGGCTCTAGCTGAGTTAATGTGTCAAGGTGAAGACCCAAATGGCAGACTGGGTATCATGGAGGACCAGGTCAGATTCCTATCTGATATTGCTTTGATTTCCTTTTGGCAGCTGCTGCTTCAGCAGGATCATCTATTGCCACCAGACGGCAAATCTGGATGAGGGCTTGGAAAGCGGACAATGCAAAGGAAGCTCACAAAGCCATCTACCCTTCACAGGAGCCAAACTGTTTGCCCCCCAACTAGAAGATCTATTGCAGAAGTCGATAAAGGATTGGATTATCCTCACTCCTGTTAAACTTCCCGCCAGAGGAAGGGGTTTTGGATTTCCTAGAGCCTTTTGGGCATGCAGCTTCTACGAGAGGAAGTAATCAGCCCTTTCAGGGTAAGGGTCATGGCTGGGCAGTCCCTTCTCTGACAGACCCCAACAATAACCTGCAGTTCCTCCGGTCATCCACTCATCTTCAAATTCCTTACTATACTCTTTCCTTCCTTACTATACTGAGAGAGTGGGAGGAAGAAACAACCATTTTTTCTTGGCCTGGAAGGTGGATGTATCAGATGCCTGGATACTTCTCTTGGTAGAAAAGGGTTACGTGATAGACATTTCTTCTCCTCCATAGGCAAATTTTGTTCCAACTGTGTGAGGAAATGGCTTTTTGCAGGTTAAAACACTTTTTTCCCCCACGTTTTGAGTGTTAGGAACTTGTGTAATGACTCAGTGATGCTCTGGGCCCTGTTGACCAGGCCTGAGTGCATGTGCTCTGACCCTTTAAAGTGTATGACCAATTGGCTTATACCCAATTGGTATATATATATATTTTTTTTTAGAGTTTTATATAGTGCGAACTAGACCCGAAGATATCAGGTATCAGAGCGCTTTACATGAGCACCAGTTTCGTTACAGATGGACACATTCATTTTTTGTTAGGCACGGGGAGATTACGTGATTTGCTCAGAATCACAGGATGTTGAGCGTCGAGGCTAGAGGGGTTCCCCAGCTTCGAGGTCGACCACTCTAGCCGTAAGTCCCAGGTATATAGTACTAGGGGTAGCCAAGACCTGTAAGTTAAAGTGTCCCTCATGTACTGCAGGATCTATTGTGCCACAATGAGTGTGACAAAGTAAAGTATGTCTCCCAGCCTGCTACTGCACATAGGTAGAGCAGGTTTAAACTGCTAACACAACCTTGCTATTTAAAGCAATGGCAAAGACCAAACCTTCCTTTTAATATACATGTCACCCTTAAGGTAGGCCTAATAAGCCTTAAGGTAGGGTGCTGTATGCTGAAAAGTAGAACATGTGATTTTACATGTCCTGGCCGTAAAAAGCCCAAATTAGTTCCCCCATCGAGGCGCACTGGGTTACATGCTGACAACTCAGCAGTGCTAACTTCTGAATGTGACTACTCAATGTGATACTTCATGGTATCAAAAGAATTTTTACATTACACCCAACTTGTTGCTCAAGTCAAACTTGATGTAACTTTTGCACATATTACAACTTTAGAAAGTTGCCACTTTGTTGTCAAAGTTTTCCATTGACAGTTTATGGCTGCACACAAGCTACTGTCCCTGAGACAGCTTTTGCCTTCTCAGGAAGGAACACAGCAAATCTGCCCAGGCAGGAGCTGTGACCTCCCCCTGGCAAGAAGGCCAAGCAAGGTGTGAGCCCAAAAGGCGAGCTTCAAAGGGGAAGCCACCTTTGAAGGGCATATAGTGATCACACAGAGGAAGAGCTACTCTTTTGTTTCTGCAAACAGGATGGCATCAGGGGCAGAGATGAAAAAGCTGTTGCCAAACTATTTGTTTTGGGGATAGTGAAGCTCCAAGTAGCCACACCTCTGGCATGGGCTAGAGAGATCCACACACCAAGAAAAGGGTTCTTCAATATTGAGAGTGGGCAGAATATTGCATTCTGGGACACCTAGATGGCACACTTGACAGGAAGTTGTCATCAGGCGAGAGGGGACTTGGTAGCCCATTTGCTAGCAGTCACCGTACTCCTGGGAGCGAGTTCTGGACATAAAAGTGGCACTCCTGGCACTCAGACCTCTGATCACATCTGCACTGGAGAGAGGGCCGAAGGACTGACCTGCTGCTCCCTGGACCTGGGAAAGAGAGGCTGCACCAAAGACTGGACTGCACCTGGTGGTCCTTGGGGTAACATAGACTGTGCCTGTGGTGCCCTGCTCGAGGAAAAGTCATCCCCGAGCCCCAGACAGTAGAAGTGACCCAAGAGTCACTTGGCTGAATTCCTGTTGCAGCTGCAGGGTACAAGCTGAAGAAGTCTGTCTTGGTGAGTTGGTAAGCAAAATTGCCTGACGGCCACTGGCCATCGAAATATAGTCTGAGAGACTTAGTGTTGATGCTCAAAAGTCGCACCTGAGTCTGCTGGTCCTGGGAGAGTCACCAGAGTGCAGTTTAGTCTCCCAAGATGAACGTTAGCCTCAATTATAGGGAACCACTGGTATCACTGTAACCGGGACCAGTAGACCAGTACCAACTTGTTTTTGTCTGGACTTCAACCGGATCTCAAGGGACACCGACCCCTATGGCCAAAGTCATCCCACCATATTTGTGGACTGAGGGGTGGCCCTAGGAATAACCTCATCATCGGATCAGCATTTTCAACATCTTGTATCCCTTTCACCAGGACCACTCCACTGATGTCTGAGGCAGTTCGCCCATATAGCCTGGAACGGAACTGAAGATTGCTTTGACTACAAGGTAACCATCCTGCCAAGACTCATTGGCCCCTGTGATTCGCTCCATGCAAAGGTTTTCAAAGTTACCACTAACCGTGGTAGTTGCCAATGCTTTTTTGCGATTTAAATGAAAAGCAGTGTGTAGTAACGAAGGTCCACGCAGGTAGGATGTAATTAAAGATGATTTATTCAAGCAGGTAACAAGTTGAATAGTTACGGACAACAGGTAGTTGCGTTGTGAAGGAGAGCCCCACCAGGAGCAGCCTGCCTGCTGCTCAGCCCATGCTCAACTGTCACTTCACCTCACAATCTCCCAACATTCCGAGGCGCATCATGACTCCAACATTCTATTGAGCACACAGCACAAACACTGGGCTGAGCAAGAGGTGTAAATCAGATAACAATAACAAGGGCAGAATACTACATATCCCCTTTCCTTACACAAGAGAAGCACAAGTCCTGTATTTGAATGATATGTAACAAGAGAGAACCAAGGAAGAAATAACTAGGAAGAACAACGATGGAACAGCATAAATGTCAGAGCAGAGAACAAGAAAGGCAGAGCGAAGAGACAGGTGGAAGAAGACGAGGAGGAAGGAAAGAGCAAGCATACACAAATGGGAGGGACTCAAACTCTCCAACAACGAATACAATAAGGATGCAAAGAAGTGACCGAACAGGAGAGAGCGAACAGATAGGTGAAGGAAAACGTGGACGAAGCGAAGAGTAAATATACACAAATAGAAATGATGCATACTCTCCAACAAAGAGTAGAATAGAGAAGAAAACAGTGAAAATGCGTATAGAACAACAAGTGAACAGAAAGACATAGTTGCACCAAAGACTACCCCCAAACATACCCACTGGCCAGGCAGGCAAGCAAGGAAGGAAGGACAAGGCACGACACGACCTACACACCAGACTTCCCAAGACACACAAAATCGACAAGGAAGGAACTCCTCCTACACAGGGAAGAAATGGGAAGAGACTACAATGAGGGAAAGACTGGAGACAAGGGAAGACTAACAACCAATAGAGTCCAGATACCAAGGATGCAAGGAATGTATAACATCACGAGGAGAACTGAACAGGCGAGAAAACAGAGAAAGAGAGAATAAAATACAAAAGAGTATAATTCTACTTCCCCCACTTTCATAATGATAATAAAATGATTAAGAGAATAACGTAGTATGTTCAACAAAGTAGAATTACGTAAGCATGACATATTTAGAAAATGACAGCAAATGGGACTAAAACCCATAATGTGAAAGCCCGAGTAGGGACAACCCCCATGTAGAAGTCACATACTGTGAAATGTGGTAATGGGACTAAGACCCATGATGTGATAGCCCGTGTAGGGACAACCCCCATGTAGAGGTCACATAATGTGAAATATGGTGATGGGACTATAACCCATAAGACACACCCTGTGTGAGGGTAGAAGTGTAAGCAAACATGGGACTGAAACCCAATGACCTTCCCCTAGTCGTAAGTTTGTTAAGCTTGTGTAAATGGGACTGAGACCCATGTAACGGTGCCCTGTGTAAGGGAGAAAACCGTATGTAGCCCGTGTGGGCATGTGTATGAGCAAATGGGGCTAGAACCCATTGCCCTCCCTGTGTAGGGAAGAATAAAGTGTACAATGGTACACAAGAAAAACTAACAATGAACCCCAGAAGGAGAGTACCCAGAGTCCATTAACGCAAAATGTAGCCCATGAAGGCAAGTCTGTAGTGAGCAAATGGGGCTAGTACCCATTGCCACCCCTATGTGTATGGATATGGTGTAAACAACGCAAATAATACAATTGGCTAGATTACTGCATCACATTAACGTTTGCTGACAGTCAAAGATAAAGGAGTGCGTGTCACTGCAATACTGTGACACACTCCAACGTTTGTAAGTGGACAGACTTAGAAGAGAAAGCAGACAGCAAATCTTGTCAAGTAACTCCCACGTGGACTGCCGGTTAAAAGAAGTGTCAAGTCCCATTGTACAAAAGAAGGAAGACTTGCCTCTAGCCGGATAGGGCGTGCTTGTCTCTGAAAACGGTCAGTCAGGCGATTCAGACACGTGAGATGCTTATAAGCGCCATATGAACAAAACTTGAGGGACCCACATCTGCGGCAATACACTTTCCTCTGTGGGTTTATGATTCCTCCTATTTTTTTCCAGTATGGGACAGAGGCATGACTGTAAGCATCTGGAGCTACAAATAGAAAGAGCTCCTTTGCGTCACTGAGCGTTTCACCCGATGACGATTTAAAAAAAACATGGAAGCACGTAAAAGGCGCGGTGCCGGGAGGCTCCAGGCGCGACTGAGGGCCAAACAAAGTTGCTCAGCCATACCGTGACGAAAGGCGTGTCGTCACAGAGGGCTCTTGTGAAGTGGATCCGCACGGCAATGCCGAGGGAGGTAAGCGGCGCGCGCAAAGTCAAACGGCAAAATAACGGATTCAAAGGCCAAACAGCATGCTGGACGTTGAATTCTGAGGAGAATACAAGTAGAGAGAAAACTCACCATGGTGGCGATGTGAAGGGAAGTGTCAAAAGACGAAAAGGAGGAATGTATCCAAAAAGCACACCAAATACCTGGAGCGACAGGCAAACAGTCAGCAATGGTTTACCTAGGAGGGAGGACAAGTTCAGGTCAGCGCGATGACATGTAGCAATCCTCTTCTGAAAACGACATGAAATGTGTCCAAAGTGTCAATTACCTAAAACGTGAACCCTCACTAAGTATGCAGCAGAATTGCATCTCCCAAGGCAGGAACACTGTAGGTGAAGGTTGAGCCCAGCGCGATGTATGTGGTGAAGGTTGAAATCTTTACATTGTAGATGTTGCCACCTCAGCAATAGGACGTGAACAAACACAGCAACCAACACTAGTGCAACCCCTAACGAAAGTCATCAGAAATGTGTACAGGATCACACAATGGAGGGAGCGCAATCCAACAGCGTCAGCCACACTGTTCCAAGTCAGACACTGGAAACTCCCCTAATGCTCAATGTTGAATGGAGACAAACCTTTCACAACCGCATCCTCTTATCTCTGTTTTGGGATAATGGTGAAATAAACAGCTGACAGAAAGTTGGAGATGGCGTACTACAGACTGTAGTGGTAAATCCAATGTCCAAATTTTGTAGTGTAGATGAGCACTGCACGCCTGGGCTAGGGCTGTCCGATGGACAGGACACTGGTGGGGCTGAGAGGCGTAGTGCTTCATATTTTCATGTGTCTTTTTGTCTTCTTTTCTTTTCTTTGTGAGGCTTGTTTCTCGCTTGTTGTTGTCTTTCATGTTGAGTGTAGAACATGCATGTTTCATGTTGGCAGCTTTACGTTTCCAGTGGATACCTCCTCGTGTACTTTTAGTTGCCGTCGTTTGTAGGCTGTAGTTAGGTAGTCTTCAGGTCCTCTTTTGTTTGGCAGGTCTCTGAAGTGCATATGTAACACGTAGGTTTTTCGCCAGCTCGTCGCCAAATAAATGTAGTAACGAAGGTCCACGCAGGTAGGATGTAATTAAAGATGATTTATTCAAGCAGGTAACAAGTTGAATAGTTACGGATAACAGGTAGTTGCGTTGTGAAGGAGAGCCCCACCAGGAGCAGCCTGCCTGCTGCTCAGCCCATGCTCAACTGTCACTTCACCTCACAGTCTCCCAACATTCCGAGGCTCATCATGACTCCAACATTCTATTGAGCACACAGCACAAACACTGGGCTGAGCAAGAGGTGTAAATCAGAAAACAATAACAAGGGCAGAATACTACACAGTGACTTATTATTTTCGTAATAATTTATATGTCTGGGACCCTCTAGTGGATTTTGTTCATTGTGGTGTAAAAAAATCATAAAAATAAGAGCTATTTTTAAAAATTGGTATCAGATTTTCTTTGTGTTTTGTTTCTTTCTTGTTCAACTGTTTTGGTACTTATAAATGCTTTGCAGTTCAGTTTAGTTTAATTGGATGCAACATCCTTAAAAACACAGAAATAAATAAAACAGTTTAAATTCATTACATACAGATCACAACTAAATAAAACTCAGTCTAGAATTTATGAAATCAGAAGTTCATCTTATCAAGATTCAACGGAACAGCCTAAAATATTTCAAATGGTAAAAGTTCTAAAGTGCTATTGATATATTAGAAAATACAATCTAGGATATAGACTTAATAATTCCAATGCTAAATACTAGCAAGTAATTATACATCCTAGACTAGAGAATGCTCTGCATTAAAAGATAAGAATATTTTACGTATGGCCCACGCGTAGGACAAAGGTTGCAACGCTAATAGTGATTACATAATTTGTGTTATTTTTCAGAATTCTCGGTTAGTTTTGAAATGTCTAATCGCTACAAGGTGACAAATTGGCTTAATCCACTTCTTACAGTGGATTACATAAGCGTTGCAAAAGAAGAACAAATGGTGCAGAGTTTCAGTCTCAGATCTACAAGACTGGCATATAATGCTGGAACAATATTTCTCCCCCAGCAAATACAAAAACTATTGATCGATTTAGGAAGCAGGCTCTTTGTATAATATACTAAAATGAGGTCTAACGTGCAAAGAGTCCAGGGGTTCCCTCACAAGTGAACAAGGGCTTGCTCTAACAATCCCAAGGTGCTCTTCTAGGGGTAGTGTGGTTGAGCAACCTTAGGCTTTTGAGAGAGGAGTGTTAGACCTCTGCAAATACACATGATAGTCAATAAACGATGCACACGACTCAATAAGGAAACCCACACCAATTTATAAAAAATAACACAGATCTTTACCTATTTTTAGGCACCAGAATCAATACGATCAGGTAAGTACGTTTTGCAAGAGAAATCCATTTGAGTTTAAACAGTTGAAAGTGCATTTTTCAGAAGCTGCAATGTTATCCTACGGGAGGAAGAACAAGTAAGGCATTCTGGTGCCGTTCAGCGACGTATGAAACCAATCTCTGGGACTTGTGGTTAGTGTAGGTCACCTCCAGCGGCACTAGGGTGGCCGGGTGCAGTGGTCTAATACAGCATTGGATGCCCAATGTTAGTCAATGGGGATCGGTCTGCAGGAAAAGAAGCTGCAGGTTTTGACTGGGAGGCCAGTCGGGTTGAACCAATAGGAGGGTTCAAGTCTTGTGATGCTCGGGATGTGGGGACATGGATGGTCCTCTTCTCCTCGGGCTGGGTGCCTGGCCTGGTGCAGAGGGTCATTGAGGTTTTGGGTTTCTTCATCTGGGAGCACTCGCGGATGAGGGGGCCTGCCAACAGAGGCTTCAGGTGACAGAGAGTTCATTAGGGGTGAACCCAAGGTGGTCTCTGTCACTCGAGGGCTGGTGGACTGCGATGGCACTGTTGGTCCACTTCAACTGGGGCTGGAGGGCTTGGGTGCAGTGGTGCTTGGTGGCGTTGGGTTTCGGCAGTTCCAGAGTCCTCGCTGTTCTTCTTGGGTTGCCTGCAGGATGCAAGGGAGCAGTGCCACTGCTCCTGGGAGTTCTTGAGTCCTTATTGAAGTGAAGCCGTCCTCCCGGGCTTTGGAGGCATGGCAGCTGCAGGATGAGACATCTTTGGCGCAGGTTTGACAGGGAACAGCAGACACCTCAATGGTTGGGGAAGAAGGCAGGCCACTGGGTCAAGACAAGGGTAACCAAGACAACTAATGGTGGATGTGACCAAAAGAAAGGGGTTGCTAAGTCCCGCCCAAGGGAAAGATGGTGACCAGTCTAAAAACAAAAACAATGAGTCTTCTCAAGGCCCCCAAAAACCTGTTCAGGAGAGTGGGACCAAGCCAATACACAGTCTAAGGGCGGGTACCAGGGTAAGAACTGGGATACCAAGAAGGTCAATGGGCCAATGGGGACCAAACTGGTGACCTTAGCTATCCCATCAAAAAGAATCTCTCTCTTTATTCTCGGGGGGGGGAGGGGGGAGGTGGATGTAGCTGCCCTGGCTGTCTGGCCCATTAACATTGAAAAATAGAGACAACAGCTTCATATTAATGGGATCAGAGTTGAACACTGAGAAATACAGGTGCAGGTGTCACTTTGGTGACTGAGAAACTAATATCCTCAGAACAGTATCTGGCTGATGAGATATTCACCGTCATCAATGCCGACAACCAAACTAAGGTCCATCCCATGACATTGGTGTCCTTAGAATGGGGAGGGGTTACTGACCAAAAGAAGGTGGTGATATCCTCTGCAATTCCTATAGCCTGTCTGCTAGGAAATGATATAGAGTCCTCAGCATGGACTGAGGTAGAAATAAAGACCCATGCAGCTATGATGGGTATATCTGAAAGGGTATGTGTGAAAACCAGAGCACAATGCAAAGCTCAGGGTTAAAAAGAGCAGATGGGGTCTGAAATGATGACCCAGCCCTCCAAGAGAAAAGGCAGGAAGACTGAGAAACCAGCTTTAAATCAGCCACAAGCTCAGGCCCCCTCTCCTCAGGAGGAAGACCTGTCAGCCCCAGAGGGAACTGAACCCCAGGAACTTAGGCCTTACACAGCAGAGCTCCTAGGTTTAGGGAGACCCTCTAGGGAAGAGCTGCGCCAGGGACAGAAGACCTGCCCCACTCTTGAAAGCCTGAGGCAGCAAGCGGCTGATCAAGAATAGGGAGATGTCAGTGGCTCCCACAGATTCTATCGGTAAGAGGGACTCCTTT
The DNA here is from genome assembly GCA_963921515.1 of Calotriton arnoldi. Taxonomy (NCBI): domain Eukaryota; kingdom Metazoa; phylum Chordata; class Amphibia; order Caudata; family Salamandridae; genus Calotriton; species Calotriton arnoldi. The sequence goes on along the minus strand of CAWUFW010002422.1, from coordinate 170,173 downwards.
ACACCGAGGCCAGAGACCCCAAACCTGGTGCCACTAGGGGAGTGGTAGTACATCAGATATATAGAGAGTTTCTGCTCTCTTTGGCGCATGACATCCCCCTAGCTGGGCATCTTGGCCAGATCAAAACTTGGAGTAGGTTAGTTACCCACTTCAACTGGCCAGGTATGCCCCAGAAGGAGTTTTGCAACTCGTGTGCCACCTCGCAAGCCAGTGGCAAAGCAGGTGGCCACCCAAAGGCCCCCCTTAATTCCACTCCCAGTGGTTGGGGTTCCCTTTGAAAGGGTAGGGGTTGACGGTGTTGGCCCCCTAGACCCACCAACAGCATTAGGGAACATATTTATACTGATTGTAGTGGATCATGACACCAGGTACACTGAAGCAATTCCCCCTAGGACTACTACTGCTCCTGCAGTGGATAGGACCCTCATTGGTATCTTTACCAGAGTAGGTTTTCCTAAGGAGGTGGTGTCAAACAGAGGTACAAACTTCATGTCTGGCTACCTGAAAGCCATGTGGCTGAATGTGGGGTGGCATACACGTTTACCACTCCCCATCACCCATAAACCAATGGTTTAGTTCAGAGATTCAACAAAACCATGAAAGGTGTGATTGGTGGACTCCCTGAAAAACTCAAGGAGATGGGATGTCTTATTGCCATGCCTGCTTTTCACCTACAGAGAAGTACCGCAGAAGGGAGTAGGATTTTCCCCCTTTGAACTTCTGTTTGGTCATCCTGTAAGGGGACCAGTGTGTCTAGTGTAGGAAGGCTGGGAAAGGTTAGTTTCATTCTCTTTCATTTGGGAGGGGGTTATGTAGGAAAGTGCCCTTTTTGACATGGTCACCCACACTTTTTGCCTGGTATTTGATGTGACTTCCACTGGAAGTGCACTGGTTCCTGCTAACCAGGTCCCAAGTGCCGCATCTCTTTCCCAAAACTGTACAATTGTTTCCCAAATTGGCAATACCTTTGGTACTCCCAGTAAGTCAATAGTAAAAGTTACCCCTGGTACCTAGGGCAAAGAGGCTAAAGAGGGTTCTTAATGGATGCAGCACGAATTGTGGCACCCTAAAGGACCCCTCACCAAGCACATACAGACTGCCACTGCAGGCTGCGTGTCTTGGTGCAGCCAAAAGTGAAAACACAACCTGGCATATATCCCAGTGTGCCATGTCCACAAATACTGCATGCACTATAGGTATGTCACCCCTACAGCAGGCCTTACGGCCCTAAGGCATGGTTCACACTACTACATGTGAGGACATATCTGCATGAGCCGATATTCCCCTGTGCTGGTCAGCTCTTTTGCTGCCAGTACAAGTGAACATGGGAGCCATTTTACCTACATGTACTGGACACTGGTGAAAACACGCTCCTCAGCTATATGATGGCTTCACTGAAAATAGGGATGTTTGGTATCAAACATCTTGTATTAATAAACGCCCATTGACGCCAGTGTTGGATTCATTGATACATGCGCATAGAGGGCACTTTAGAGGTGCACCCTGAAACCTACCAGCCACTGACTGGTTTTCACCAGCCTGCCACCAGAGACACGTTTCTGACCCCCAAGGTTGAGGACCTTTGCTTTCAGGAGGCCAGAAATCAAGCCTGCTCGAGCAGAGGGTGCTTACACCCATGTCCACAAGATGAACCGCATGTTAGCATTCCAAGGCAGCGGAGCTTCAATGAGCCCACCGCCTTTGGTATCTGAATCTGGCTTCTCTCACAGCGGAGGAAGCTAACCTCCTATGTCCAGAGCCCTTTGGCACCTGGACAGATGGGAAAATTAACTAGTCGGATAGGCATGTCCGCCCTCAGGCCAGTTCCACCCCTAAGGTTGGCTACCTGAAGTCGAGGCGTCTATTCAGAGTTAGCCATTTTGGTAATGGCAAACTTAGGAATGCTGGGACAGGTTTATGCCCACTCCCCACAGGAAGTGGTCATATAGGGGGCATAGTGACCCCATGGGCAGGTGACCCATTGGCTACTACCCTACACTCCCGTAACGCCCCTAAATTCAGTATTTAGGGGAGTCCCTGGCACCCGAAGAACAGATCCTGATAACCTGTGAAGAGGAAGGACACTGAACAGCCATGAAAGCAGAAGACTGACGTAGAGCAACTGACCTGGCACCAGCCCTGCCGGTCTGTCTGCTCTTCCCCGTCGAACGTGTGCCAAAGATGTCTAGCCCTGCAGCTGTCATGCATCCAAAGCCTGGGAGGATGGCCTGCCTTCAATAAAGACTCAAGAACTCCCATGGAGCAACGGAACTGCTCCCCTGCATCCTGCAGGCACCCCAAAAAGAACTGCCGGTGGACTCTGGAACCGCTGAAAACCACCGCCGCGAATACACCACTGCAACCAAGCCCCCCAGCCCTAGTCAAAGTGGACCAACAGTGCCAACGTGGTCACCTAGCCCTCGAGCGACAGAGTCCACCTTGGGTTCACCCCTCGTGAACTATCCGACATCGCCTGCCGCCTTTGTTGGCAGGCCTCCTCAACAGCAAGTGCTCCCAGACGAAGACACCTGACACCTCAACGACCCTCTGCACCCGGCCGCCCCGGCCCAAGGAGGAGAGGACCACTGGTATCCCCCCGTCCCCAAGCATTGCAAGACTTAAACCCTCCCAGTCGAAATTTGCAGCTTTTTTTCTTGCAGACCAATCCCCATTGACTAACATTGGGCACCCGATGCTGTATTGCACCACTGCACCAGGCCGTCCTGTGCCGCTGGAGGTGACCTGTTGGTATTGCCTTGGACTGTGCCCTGTACTCACCTCAAGTCCCGGACATTGGTCTCGTAAGTCGCTGAACTGTACCTGAATGCAGTAGTTGTTTTTCCTCCCAAAGGATAACATTGCAGCTTCTGAAAAATGCACAAAGTGTTGTCTGTTGAAACGCAAAAGTATTTCTCTTGCAAAACGTACTTACCTGACCGTATTGATTCTGGTGCCTAAAAATAAGTAAAGATCTGTGTTATTTTTAAAAATTGGTGTGGATTTCCTTATTCAGTCGTGCACATCATTTATTGACTATTGTGTGTATTTGCAGATGTTTAACACTCCGCTCGACCACCCTACTCCCTAGAAGAGCACTTTGGGGTTGCTAGAGCAAGCCCCTGACCACTCGTGAAGGGAACCCCTGGACTCTTTGCATGATATACCTAATTTTGAAATAACATATAAAGAGCCAGCTTCCTACATTCGGCAAAAGCTTGTATCTAAATTAAGAATATACAACTTCTTTGCTAGGCGGCACGCAATTTTGTTGAGAAATGGTTCAAACAGTGGAATCAATTTGTGGTCTAAAAATCTATCTGTCTAGCTTCCCGATTTGTCTTTTCAAAATTCCTCTTCCCATAAGAGCACCTCTAATTTTTTGATGACAGACTTTGGCACCAGTTGAGCGTCAATAGGGGAGTCCCAGAGAGCAGCTAGATCTAAATTGTAAATCATGTTTTTAACATATGCTAACCAGGGAATTCTAGTATAGCCTTTTGCACAATATTTCCTTATTAGCCTAAAAGGGTCTAATTCCTCTGTGGAACACAGTCTGCACCCATACAATAGAGGTCGTAGTTTAACTAATAAAAAGATTGGGTGCACACCCACATCAATTAGTTAAGGTAAGTGAGGAGTGCTCTGTGTAAGATTTAGTAGGGACCGGATGAAATTATTTTCAACCACTGCTAACCTTGAATCCCTTCCGTGTCACTATAACTCTGATCCATATAGGGCCATCCCTTTGGTCTTAACATTATTTATTTCAATGGCTGGATTCTTGTGTTTGTATTCTTGTACAATTTGGTAATAGCCCTATATTCCTACTGTAACTTTAATGTGCTCTTGTTAATGTGCTCTGATTAGGAAATATTACTAGTCAGTCTGACTCCTAGGTAATCAAAGTCTGAAACTTGCTCAAGTAATTCATTATGAGCTTTGATACACACCTTCACAGATTTATATGGGTTGAAGGACATGAATTAGGTTATTTTTTTGTATTTAGCTCCAAACATCTTTCAGAACAAAAGATAAAAAAAATGATCAATTTAAGCCTGCAACCCTGCAGGAGTTTTAGAAGTAAGGAGCGTATCATCTGCAAACAATAGTGCCGGTAATCTTAGGGTTCCTATTTTTGGGGCGTCGTCTCCATGAAAATCTAGATATTTTACTACATTATTTATGTATAAAGAGAAGAGGGTTGGGGCTAAAACACAGCCCTTTCGTACTCCCTTCTCTATTCTAATACGGCTTGTCAACTCACCCCCACTGTCACATCCTACTCAAGCATAATTTGTTTCTTGTTATCTTATTAGGACAGATAGAATATTAGCTGGTACCTCCATAGTGCCTAGAACATCCCAGAGCTTGTGATGAGGAATTAGATCAAAGGCTGATTTAAGGTCAACAAATGCCACCCACAAGTGGCCCTACTCTAATATCACAGTTTTCCAATAAATTGCACATAATCAAAATATTTGGTCAATTGTGCTGGTCATTGGGTGAAAACCTGCTTGGAAATCTGAAAGGATCTTATTATCGTTGGCCCACTCTGTGAGTTTCCCCAGTGTTGGACCTGGCACTTTTTGCAGCATTATCCCCAAACATTTTGCCTTCCTCCTGTATTTTTTCTGACCTGTTTTTGTTGGTTTTATGACTCTGGGCACTTTACTACCGCTGATCAGTGCTTAAGTGCCTGTGCTCTCTCTCCTGTAAACTTGGTAAGATTGGTCTACACCTGTTTGGCATAGGAAATGTACCTGTAAGTCCCTTGTATGGTGGTATCCCATATACCCAGGGCCTGTAAATTAAATGCTACTAGTGGGCCTGCAGCGCTGCTTGCGCCATCCACAGATGTTACCTTTCAAACCTGTCTCAGGCCTCTGCCACTGCAGGGCCGGCATGCGCAGTTTACTGCCACAGTGACTTGGCATTTAAAGTGCTTGCCAAGTCTGGAACTTCCCTTTTACTACATTTAGATCACCCTTAATGTAGGCCCTAGGTAGCCCTATGGGCAGGGTGCTGTGTAGGTAAAAGGTAGGACATGTGCCTTTGTTGCGTGGCATGTTCTGGTAGTGACAAACAGCCTATTTGGATTCTCACTGCTGTGAGGCTGCTGCTTTCATTGGTTTGCATTGGGAATTCCCTGATATGTGTTTCAATTGTAATTTCTGATCTGGAAGGAGTAGTGTTGCCATGTTTGGTATGTTTGGAATAGTGGTGATAAATCTGGCTTATTGGTGAAAGCGGATTTTTATTACTATTTTAGAAATGCCACTTTTAGAAGTGGGCATTTCTGTGAGCTTATGACTCTTTGTGCTTTGCAGCATGACTCCAATCAACGTCTGGTTTAGACTGACAGGGGCCTGTTTTGTGCGTTCACTCTAGACAGTCACAAAGGGAGCTGAGGTGTGCCCCGCATATCCTGATAAGTTTTCCTGGGCTAGAGTGGCGGGAGGAGTTGTCACCTGCACCTGAATAGGGCTGTGCATGCCTTTCACAATTTGTCTCCGCCCCACCTGTAGTGTGTCTGGAGCCAGGCTGCGGATTGATTGAATGGGGGTGTTGGGCACTTCTAAAGTTGTTTGAAGTTACCGCCAGAACAAAGGCATTTGGAATATAAGTACAGTGGCTCTGATTGCATGATTTTAGACACTGGGTGGGCTTGTAACTAGGTGCTGCTGGCTCTACATGCTGCACTAAAGGATTGCTGTGCTGCCAGGAAAACTGTAACTTGGACTTTGATTTGTTGCTGACCTGCATGAAGGACTGCCTCTTTGCACACAAAGGACCTTGTGTGCTGGACTGCTGCCTACCCTCCTGCTTTGGTGCCCCCAGTGATCTCCCAAGGCTTGATGGCCTGCCTGGTGTTTTTGACAACTTAGCGCCTGGTGAGCGCTTCATTTTTCATTTACTGTTTACCACGAAGAAGCGCATGTCGAGTTCTTTATGTTTCACCCCAAGAACTGCGTGTGCAGGACGCTTCAGGTCTTCACTTCCTCTGCCAATCTAGAGCATGGTGAGTGCTCCTCCTTCTCGCATAAGGAAAGTACCATTGGTGTTTCCCCCGTACGGTCCCACAGTGAGGAGGCCGCAACAGTGCTAGGAGAAGTGCCCTGCTGTGGTGTTGCTGAGTGGAGAGAGTGGAGCGACTATCCTAGCGATGCTCGGCTCACGTAGGTCACAGTGCTGCAGGCAGAAGAAGAGTGAGGGTGGCCCCACCCCCAGAGGAGTGTTGCACGGTGTCAGGCTCTTACCGGACTTTATTCGCATGAGTGAAATGGTTACGCTGAAAATTCCTGACTTCCCTATCTGCAAGGGGGTCAGTCGTACGGACCCTACCTGACCCAAGGGGACAAAGGGACATGAACTGGTGAACGTCAGTGTATCACTTCAAGGCTCCTGAAGCTCTTGGCCTTCTTGATTCTATAGAACAAACAACAACATTTTTGCATCTAATTAATATTGTTGTAAGCTGACTATTTTAGAATTAGATCTGTTCTAATTACCTAATGTCCCTTCCTCCTTAGTTAGGTATACCAGTGTTTCCAAGCATGAACTTGCTACATCTACAATTAAGAAACTACAAGGTAAGTCCTGTACCTATATGATTAATTTGCTAATCTAACACTTATAACTCATACCTATATTTATACTCTCTAATGACTTCTTGCTTAAATCGTTTTTCAAGATGCTAATTTCTCTTTTGAAAAATTCTTCTTTGGAAAACAAAAACAAACGTCCAAAAACATAGAGAACTCTGGATAATCAAGATTAAATCAATTACATAATCTAAGGCAGCATTTCTAGTTAAGAGCTCAAACAACTTAAGATATTCAAATGCTCAATACAACAGAAGTCAGATACTGTTGCATATCCATGTCAACAAAATAATAATGTTCATGTTTTTCACATATTTGTATCAATAATATGTATAATGCCACAGTTTGTTTTCTCTTTCAGGTACTTCAATTTGTTGCTCAGTCACTAGCAAGTTCAGCACAAGCCTTTCGACAAATTCCCAGAGATGTTTCTGTATTTTAACATTTAAGGCGCCAGGAGAGCATTACCCATTGAAGAGTTTGCCGCTTTTTGAAATTTCTTCCTCTTCTGTTTATTTCCAGTATCAGCAGCAGACTTCCAGGAAACACTTGCAAGGGATTAGAGGACGGCGGACCCGATGCACTGGGATGACCCGACGCTCCAACAGAGAAGAGCAGGCACGTGGAAATGCCAAAGAAGCAGGATACAGCAGGGACGGCCGATGAAGCAGGATACAGCAGGGATGGACGTCGAGAAACCGGATGCCATTACAGTAAGTGGGCAGGATTCCGGAATGGCAGTAGTCGTTCATGGTGCAGAGCACAGTCTTAAGGCTGCGCGCTCCACCCATTAAAGTTTTCCAGTGTATTTCTAAGTTTTTTTTTAAATTCTATTTCCGAACTATAACATCCCTGTAACCTTTTTATTTCCTGCGAATTTCTAAGGTTTTAAAAAAAATGTATTTCCTAACTATAACGTCACTGTAACCTTTTGTTTTTTAAGTGCATGTCTAAGGTTTTTTTGAATTTTATGTTTTAACTGTAACCGCTAACCTTTGACAGTGATTGTATGAGTGAGTGCATGAGTGTCCCAGTAAGTCTGTAAGTGGGTGTGTGAGCCTCTGAGTGGGTCTGTATGTGGGTGTGTGTGTCTGAGTGTGAGTGTCTGAGTGCACCCTGTTTTGCCTTTATTTTGCCTCTTTCTGCTCATTTCTGATCTCTATTTTTCATCTTTCTACTCATTGCTGACTTCTATTTTGCCTCTTCCTGCTTGTTTCAAATCTCTATCTTGCCTCTTTCTTTTTGTTTCTAACCTTTATTTTGCCTCTTTCTGCTCGTTTCTGATCTCTATTTTTCCTCTTTCTGCTCATTGCTGACCTTTAGTTTGCCTCTTTCTGCTCATTGTTGACCTTCATTCTGCCTCTTTCTGCTCGTTGCTGACCTTTATTCTGCCTCTATCTGCTCGTTTATGACATTTATCTTGCCTCTTTCTGCTCATTGCTGACCTTTATTCTGTCTCTTTCTGCTCGTTTATGACCTTTATCTTGCCTCTTTCTGCTCGTTGCTGACCTCTTTCCTGCCTCTTTCTTCTCGTTTCTGACCTTTATTCTGCCTCTTGCTGCTCGTTTCTGACTTCTATTTTGCCTCTTTCTGTTCATTTCTGACCTTTATTCAACCTCTTTCTGCTCGTTTCTCACCTTTTTTTGATCTTTTTGCTTATTGCTGACCTTTATTTTGCCTCTTTCTGCTTATTTCTCACCTTAATGTGCCTCTTTCTACTCATTTCTCATCTTTATTTTGCCTATTTCTGCTCGTTCTCACGTTTATTCTGCCTCATGCTGCTGCTCATTTCTAACCTCTATTTTACTTCTTTCTGCTCATTGCTGACCTTTATTTCCTTCTTTCTGCTAATTTCTGACCTTTATTCTGCCCTTTTCTGCTCGTTTCTCACCTTTATCTTGCCTCTTTCTGTTCGCTGCTGACCTTTATTCTGCCTCTTTCTGCTTGTTTCTGACCTTTAGTCTGCCTCTTTCTGCTCGTTTCTCACCTTTATCTTGCCTCTTTCTGCTCATTGTTGACCTTTAATCTGCCTCTTTCTGCTAGTTTCTGACCTTTATTCTGCCTCTTTCTGCTCATTTCTCACCTTTATCTTGCCTCTTTCCGCTCATTGCTGATCTTTATTCAACCTCTTTCTGCTCATTTCTCACCTTTATTCTGCCTCTTTCTGCTTGTTTCTCACCTTTATCTTTACTTTCTACTCGTTGCTGACCTTTATGCTACTTCTTTCTGCTCATTTCTGACCTTTTTTCTGCCTCTTTGTCCTCATTTCTAACCTTTATCTTGCCTCTTTCTACTTGTTTCTGGCCTTTATTCTGCCTCATTCTGCTTGCTTCTCACCTTTATTTTGTCTCTTTCTCTTCTTTTTCCCCCAGTAGCGTGCGGGCCTAGCTGGCTCCCCGCCTCCTGCAGGAGCCGGCACTGCTCTTATAGACAGGGAGCTGCTAAACATGCAGCTCCCTGTCTGTGAGAGCAATTGTTTTGTCTGTTTCCTTGCCTGCTTGGCATCGAACAGGGAAACAGATGAAACCTCCGGTTCCAGCAAGCGAGAGCATTTTGTCAGCTCTTGCTTGCTGGAAGTGGAGTGTTTGCTCTGACTTGACGGCAGCTGTCAAAGTCACTGCAAACAACCATGTCCTGGGGTGGGCACCCCGGGATATAACAGGAGCCGGCCCTGGGGGGTGGCTGTCCCAAAGGCCATTATTGGCTCCGGGAGGGGGCCCCCCTCCTTTCACTTTCACAGGCCTACCCTGGGGAGGTGGTGGACCCCGGGGCGCAGGGTTCAGTGTGTCCCCCGCTCCATACTTAAGTGAGCCCCGGTAAAGTGGTGGTCCCCAGGGCTCAGGTGGTCTGCGCAGTCCCCAGGAGCATTTTATTTTAAGCCCTGGGATGGTGGTGGTCCCGGGGCTGGGGGGGGAGGCCCCCCAATCATTTAATATGTAACCCCCTGAGAGGTGTCGGCCTCCGCGAGGAGCCTCAGGAGGGAGGCCCAGTGCGTCCCTTCCTTTCTTTATAAAATGACACCCGGACCTGGCCCACCCGGGGGCCCTTTTCAAAACAAGCGTGGGAGCCTGCACTTGTTCTTGTTTTTTTGCACTGAATTTGTGAGATTCGCGATTTCGCTGCAACAATTTTTTTTTTACAAGAATGCTTTTTGGCCTGGCTTGGTCCCTCTGGGACCCCATTACCAAGTTTAGGGGGTCAGGGTAGTCCTACCCTGGCCCTTTTTCCTTTTTTCTTTTTAAAAAAAGATGGCTGCCAACACTTCCTTGTTGAAGTGTTGGCGGCCAATCAGAGTTCTGCATTTCCCTGGTGAGAGCGGATCCGACATGGTGGAAGATATGCCGGAACGGGCTGGGACATAAACCCAAATGTGGTATGGTAATACTTGCATATGCCGCTGACATGGTGAAACTGTGTGGACCCAATGTTATGTACTGTAAATGTCGAACTCTTACGATTGCATAGGGCACTTTGGAATCTACGACTCTGGATTGGTAACTTTGTGTAATGTAATAATATAAATGCTGCCCCTCATTGTGATAATATGCCCTGTTGGGGTCTCTCGTGGTGTGTGGAGTGGTACATTGTGAGAGGGCAGATGATGGTCCCTCCTGGGCCCCCACTCTTTTCTTCTCTTTTTTCTTTACTGCAGTGTGTGAGTAGGGAGGCTGGTTGAGGGAGGTGAGTGTGTGGAGTGGGTGACCACCACTGAGGGGTGTGAGGGGAGTCTGCAGCGGAGGGCAGTTTGGGGTCAGAGTGTATTTCAGGCCAATCACTTGTTGATTGGACCTGAGGTGAAGCTTGCCCCCATGATACACCTTAGGTACTTAAAGAAAGAAGGGCTCTTGTTCCTTTTACACGATGCAGGAGTTACGCGCACATTTTATATGTTCGGGGAGCGGGCAGGAGTTTGTTATGGCTGGGGAGACCCAGTTTTTATTAGTGAGTGTTTAGCCAGGGGGAGAGGGTGGGATAGGGTAATTTTAGTTTTATGCAGCATAATAGTGGATAATACCCACACTGAGGATGTGCAATGGATGCACGGCTGGCCTGGACACCCGGGGCGTGCGAAGGATGGGGAAATGGTCTGGGACGGCATAGGTACTCAGTTAAAATAATATTTCAGGACACATGCGTATGGTTACTTGGAATGTGCAGGCCGGAACTCTTTTTTCAAGCGTTACAAAGTGAATGCATATATGCAAAGGCTGGGTGTACATATAGCAATGTTACAGGAAACGCTTCTACTGGAGCAAAAAATACAGAAGAAACGGAGGGGCCAGTTTTATTCCTCTACTTACTCGAGCCATGCTGTGGAGATCTTGATTTGGATGGCACCACACGTCTCGTTCCAGCTACGCAGTTTCAAAGCAGGTGTAGAGAGGAGATATGCTTTGCTGTATGGTACACTAGATGGGATGGAAATGTGTTTTCTCAATGTGTATGTGCCTAATATAGATGATGGGGAGCACATTAGAAGGAGAGCTACTCCCGCATGTGGGTAGCCAATCATCTGGGTTGGTGACTTCAATTGTATACTAGATGGACTGATCGATAGATACCCACCTAAACTGAAGACTAAGACTAATATGACAGCCAAGCTCCAGGAGACAATGGAGTGGGTGAAGTGTAGGGATATTTGGAGGGAGCTCCATCCGAGCATCAGGGATGTTCTCCTGCTTTACCCTCACTCATGGCACATGCAGGCAGCTGGATAGATTCTTGGTGGCAGCAGATAGGATGATTAACATACAGGATGCTCGATATCTGGTGCGGTTCCTTTTGGACCATGCGCTATTCCTGCTGGAGTATGGACTGGGGGGACAGCACCCTAGGATACATCTGTGGCAGCTATGCCCAGAAGGGGTGCATTACCCAATTTATATGGAGAAGACTTGGGAGGTGTTTAGTGGGTATTTCAAGTCCATCTGGGGCTCGATGACACTTAGGGGTATGGTGTGGGGTGCCATGAAGGTGGTGATACAAGGTGAGATCCTTGCAAAGGTTTGTGGAACTAGGAAGCGACTAGAAAAAGACATGCTAGAGGGAGAATTGATCTGATTGCAGGGATGAGCATGTGATCTGTGTACTGAGAACAGACAACTACTTGCGAGTCGGTATAGAGTAGGAGAGCTGTGGGATAGATTGGATTGCTATACGAGGCAGGAGTACAGACAGCGGCTCCACATGGAGGGGGTGAGACTGGCAACTTCTGGCGTGGCTGCTTAGACAGGAGAGACCCCCCCAATGATTCTGTCCTTACTTTACCTGGAAAGGCTCATCGCAGTGGGCCAATCTGGGATAAACATCTTGCTGAGGTACCACCTGGCGGGGATGTATGGGGCGCCTGCTCAATTTCTTTGTTTATTCTTTTTGGAGGTTCGTTGAATGTTTTGTGAGTGCTCAGAATGCTGAGAGGAAATCAGTGAGATTTTCTAAAATCTTCCAAGACTTCCTTGAGTGCCTCACTCCTTGCACGATTTGGCTGTTCCTGCACTCATTCTGTGATCATTGCTTAGCTTCTGTGCTGTCGCACACCTAATCACAGAGCAGACATGCTTAACTTAGGAGAAATGTGTAAACCATTTACCAGTACCAGAACAGTTAAAAAATAGAAAACACAACACACTAAAAATACCACTCAAATCTATAAAAATAGAGTAAGATTTAATGAACAGATAGACACCAAAATGAAAAGAATTGAATGTATGGAACCAGATATGTGATTTTTAGAGGATTTAAGTCAAAATAGTGCCTAAAAGTACAAAGTGCTAATCGCAGTCCTCTGCCCGCACTAGACTGTGTCCAAGTCAAAAGTTAAGGCTGACTGCGAGCTTCTGCTGGTCAGATACAGGGGCCAGAAGGTGCAGTCCTTCTTCAGTCTTCCACAGAGGTGTTCCAAAGAATGTACCTAGGGGTGACACATTTATGCCTGCAACTATTTTTTGCATGGGGGAGACAACCTAACCAATAGAGAAAAAGTTTGCAGGGCAACCGTACCCACTTTTTTGGTATTTTTTTGTCCTCTTATTACCTCAAATGAGCATACACCCAAGCTAGTATTGCCTCCAATGTCCACAACCGGTTTTAGTCAGGGGCCAGTACTCTCTGCGCGACACCCAGGGGCCATTATACTAGTACCAGCAAAGGAGTTATAATCATTGGACATTATTTCCCTTAAGCGCTCTTTTGAGAGGTTCCCAGATGGAGGAGCTGTGGGGGTGGCCTTTATTACCCTCAGTTTTTATATTGACCTCGTAAACCTAAATCACTGATCTCCACCAATTTGACCATATAGATGGCCCTGATTGGGACCACTTCCTGCATATCTACCTCTTTGCCAGGAGGATCAGTAAGAACCGTAACTTGTTTAGTTCATGATGGTTCGAGCCCAACTCAACCGCTTCCCCCAACATCCCAAACAGTATGAACTTTGGGCTTACCTCCACTGCCCTTACCCACTTTGATATAATTTCCTGGTACTTTGACTCCAAACAATCCTACAGTGCACTGCGCTGCCAAAATCCAACATGGTAGAATCTTTCTTCCCCTGGGCAGAGCTATGGGCACATCCCTGAGGTGTGTCTAGGATAATTGGAAGCTCCATGTACAAACCAGTTCTAAAACATGTTTTCCCCCACTGGAATTGGTGCAATCCTCACTAAATGGACAATGGAAGGGGCTAGCATAGGTGTGAGTTACATCTGCCTGTGACAGGGATACCCCCTTTGAAGTTTGTGCAGTATGAGCACATACCCAGGTCATCCTGTCAGTAGAAGGTCACACCTCCTCCCACTGAAGCCCATTTTGGTCCCTTTCCAGGGAGTCATACAGACCTCCTTGCAGAGGACGATCAGGTTGCCAGGTAACAGCTAGGGATTAACTCTAAAAAGGCTACTAGAGGATTTAGGCAGAAAAATTGTGACTCTCTAAGTCACTATTTCTGAAATAGCTAGACAAAGTTCGACTTTAACATTAAGCGGGATTTTGTTTAACTATGAAAATGAGTGTTTGAAGTGTTTTTCTAGCTATTGCCAATCTGAAGTTAGCCTTATTAAGTTTAGTAAAGTGTTTTCTATGACAGAGCCAGACTTGCTACAGTGAAAAAGGTATTTGAGGCCTTTTTCACTGCAAGGATATGTACAGATATTAAATATATGTGTTCTATGTTTAAATACAATATACCCTGCCTTAGAATTGGTAAGGTCTATGTTAGGGATGTCCTACTACTATTTAAAAGGAAGGTTTAGGGCTGGCAAATTGTGATTTTGACAGTTCGAAATGATATTTTAAAAACTGCCATTTTAGTCTGCTGTGGCAAGCCTAGAGACATGTTTTACATGGTCACTTTAATGGTGGCACAATAAGTGCTGCAGTCCACATAGTGTCATTTAACTTACGGGCCATGGGGTACCATCTACTACAGACTTACTGGTAAGCTAAATATGCCAAACAGAGATTAGCTAATTGTACACATGTTTTAGGGGTCAGAGCATTTGCACTGGGGTCTGGTCAGCAGGACCACAGTGCAACAGATTACAAAAAACAGTAGTATCACTCCAAAAACTGGGGAAAGGGGGTGATCATGCAAAAAAAGGCATTTCCTTACACCACTGATAGCCATTATTATGGCTGGACCTCTGTTGATGACAGGAATAGCCACCATTACACAATGGATGTTTAAATTATGTCAGGTCTCCAAAAATATGTTTTTGCTTTCCGCTGGGGGTGTATGTCTTGGACTTTGTGGAATTCAAAAACTTTTACATATAATGGACAAGAGAATATGTTGAGGATTCCTGATGCCATTATGTGAAACTTTGAGAGAGAACACAAAACAGAGGTTCTCTGCAGATTATGTCAATTCAATGTGTATGTGACATCGTGTCGGTCCTTAGAATTTAAAAAAAAATAAAAAAAATGTACTTTGTTTTAATCTGGCCTCCCAAGAGCCCCCCCTCAAATAATATAAATGCTGGGATTCCAAGCTAAGGGCATCAAAGCCATCTGAACATCATGTAAAGAGTTTTGACACAAGCATTCAGAAAGGGTTTTGCAGCTACTCTCTTTACTTCCAGAGCAGGGACAAGAATAATACTTAGGAGAAACCATATTATTTTGACCTCCTTGAAAAAGGAGACTGTCTGGTCTTACAAAAGGGAAGATGTAGTCCAACAATAAGAGTAAAACCATCAGAAGGCCCTAAGTAGTGAACTCCAACCTGAGTACAGTGATCGACTGGAGTCGTAAGTGCCCTTTGCAGTATTGTCCAGGATAAACAAGAATTGATCGAAAGGAAAGGAGCGGCAATGACAGTATCTGGGAATACCACTCTCATTAGCCTGATCTGTTCAGTACGCACAAAGAACACATGTCTGTGGACTGCAGACACCGAGGGACTCACAAGGTTTTCCTATTGGGCACAGATCTTGCAAAGTATCCTGTTATGTACATACACATCACCCTGGTTTCAGAGCCACTTGAAGCATTTTCACAGTTCTTCTTGTTCCCAAGATATAGACTTGTGACATTGCAGTTGGATCCTAATCTTAAATACTCATTCTAAAATTCTCAACTCTTTGTGCCTGTTGGTCCATCTTTTGCTTGAGGAACTTTGAATTCCAGTCAACTGCAAAACCTGACTACAGCCCACCAGTTCCAAGTTATGGGCCCTTGAAATGTTGTACCCCTAGGGACCATTATTATGAGTACCATGACAAACTAAAACTCATCCTCACTATATAGAACTGACACAATTTGAGGCCCCCAGTGATCTCTCCCTCAAGTGACTGTGCCCTGTGCATCAAAATACCATACCCCAGGCAGCCCCATCCAATGCTGGAATGGGAACATTTTACTCCTGGAACCCCTAAATAGGGGGCCAATGTATGGCGACAGAAAGAGGGTGAGGTCAGGAGGAGTGGGGTCATGAAAAGCACGGTCTGACAGGCAACATATAATTTTTTTTAAAAACTCCACTGCAAAGAAATTGGCAACAAGGACTAATGTGACAGTAAATCTATTCTGGCTTAATTTGTCACAAAAGTTGTATTTTAAAAATATCTTATGGAGTTAAGGCATCGCTGCAGAGATCCTTGTGAGCCCAGCAAATCACAGGGGATAATACTAATGGTAAGATAACTATGGGGATTAATGCAGTTCCTGGAGAGATCTGTGCTTTGTTTAGTCACAATTGTGACTCATAAAGAAGCCTGCAGAGTTAATGTGATTCCTGCAAAGAACATTGTGTAACATGCTGATCAATTTTTTTTAATTTTATGTAGATAGGTAAGTGGGTTACTACTTTTGACACAGATCCTTTTGTTACTTGCAGTTCATACATTGCAAACCTTCTAATATAGCAGAGTGAACAATGAACTAGCATCTAGGAGTATCATACAAACGGAAGGAGGGAGGGAAACATGGCGGCAGGCTGACGCCGGTCGCGGGAGCTCCCGGAGCAGCGCGAGGCATGAACTGAATCGAGCGATATTTTTAGCCACCAGCAATGTGAGACACAGCAGAAAGAAACGGAGATTTCAATAATTTAAACAACTAACCTGTAAAAAAATATATACAGGAGTTGTTTTGGGCAGTTACATGGGCCAGGATACAGCGGATCAGCACTGGACCTGGAGGCGAGTAGCAGACCTCTGGAGGAGGATGAGGTCAGCGTCAGCACTGGTTTGCTTCTGGGCCGGGGGCGGCAGTGTTAGAACAGTGCACTGGCCGGGAGGACTGGAGGAGAAGCTTGGGAAGAGTCGAGGAGGACGTCGTAGTGAGGAGCTCAGCTTGGACTCTCGAACAGAGGGGGTAAGGTGTAGGAGCTGGAAAAGTTTACAAGCCAAGGGAACAATGGCTTCGTCGATGGAAAAGGACTCGCTCTACACGATATTGAATGAAATGAAAATAATATTTATAAAGCGCATAGTTACCCGCGGGCATCCCAGCGCTGTGGGCAAGTCGAAACAGCTGTGACACGATCAATTGGGGAAAAGCCAAGTTTTAAGCATCTTACGGAATGACATGTAGTTGGGTTCCTTCGGAGCTGCAGAGGAAGTGAGTTCCATAGCTTAGCGGCGTTGTAAGAAAAAGACGTCCGCCGCTTCGGGCCTTCTTAATTCTAGGCACAGACGCCAAATGAAGATTATTTGAGCGAAGGTCCCTAGTAGCTAAATAGGGCTGGATCAAAGATGAGATAATGGGAGGTCCATTCCCTCCTATCAGCCTGTGAGTGATACACAAAGCTTTAAAATGGACTCTTTCCAAAACTGGAAGCCAATGGAGAGCCTTTAGGGCAGGCCTTGCTGTTTGGCGACTATGAATTCCCATAAGAATCCTAGCGGCACAGTTCTGCACAGTTTGAAGTTTAGCCAACACCAGGCTAGGGGCAGCAAGGTACAGTGCATTTCCGTAGTCCAAACGAGATAAAATAAGCGATTGGACTACAAGCTTTCTAACCTGGTGGGGTAGCAGAGGAAGCACTTTGCGCAGCATTCTTAAAATGCCAAACAGGAGGCAACAACCTTTCTGGCTTGGGTTTTAAAACCGAGCTCAGAGTAAAGCCAAACACCAAGGCTCTTTATCTCTGATTTAGGGGCCGGCATGGGGCCCATACAAGTAGGCCAAGTAGAAGCTATTTCGGAGAGAGAAGGTTTGCCAAGGAGCATAAACTCAGTCTTGTCCCCATTAAGTTTAAGATGGGAATGTTTCATCCATCTCATCACTTCCTCGAGACAAGGGCCAAGACAAGTAGATGCTTTATTGGTGTGGTTCAAAGCGACGACCAATTGAGTGTCGTCGGCATAAGTGACAATTTGCACCCCAAATGGAAGAACAATGTCAGCAAGAGGAGCCATGTAAACATTAAAAGAGTGGGGCTCAAGGACGACCCCTGAGGAACCCCACAATGAAGAGGTCGAGAAGTGGATGTAGCCTCACCCTCGACTACTTGGAAATATCTGTTCTCCAGAAAAGATCGCAGCCAATCCAGAGCAATTCCAGTAATACCCAAATCCTGAAGCCGTTGTATTAAAATACGGTGATTAACCGTATCGAAGGCCGCGCTAAGATCTAAAAGAAGCACGGCCAGGGAGCCTCCTGCATCGAGGATCTTTCTGGAATCCTCTACGACTGCTAGTAAAGCGGTTTCTGTCCCATGTCCTGGGCGAAACCCAGTTTGGGACGCATGGAGAAGGTTCTCCCTTTCTAGGTATCTGGAGAGTGATCGATTTACGTACTTTTCTGCGATTTTGCTCAGCCCAGGAAGGAGCGAGATGGGACGATAGTTACCAAGACAGTCGGGATCTAAATTCGGTTTTTTCAATAAAGCCTTTACCAAGGCTTTTTTCCAAAGGAGAGGGACCACCCCAGAGGAAAGCGAGGCGTTGATCAGTTCCATAATAGTAGGGCCTACTAAGACAGATACAGATTTCAAGATGTTAAAAGGAGCCGGATCACTAGGTGATCCACTCTTAACCGATGCGAACATGATTTTAAAAGTTTCAATGTCCAGTGGCGGAAACACTTCAAGAGAGTGTTCTTTACTCCATACCTTTATTTCCTCTAAGGGAGGAACAGGCAGGGGGTTGGGAAATAAGCAGCTAATGGTTAAAATTTTATTGTGAAAAAAATCTGCAAAGTCATTGCATTGGTCATCTGTTGCTTCATAAGAGACCAAGGGAGTGGGTGCATTGATGAGTTTGTTTACAATGCGAAACGTCTCCCGAGGGGAGTTAACGGCAGCAGAAATTTTTTCGCTAAAATAGTATGCTTGCGCCTTTTTAATTTCACTTTTGTATATACTAATGGTGTCCCTATATTGCTTTTTCTTGGAAAGAGAAAAATCTTTCCTCCAGCTTCTCTCTGCCCTCTTACACACTTGCTTTAACTCGCGAAGTTTAGGCGTGTACCAGGCTGCTTTATTGGGTCCTATGTTTATCTGGATGTTCTTTTTAGGAAGAACCTGATCTAAAGTCCCTTCGATCCAGTTATTAAAATGGTCATTCCCTACTACCGGATCAGAGATTATAGAAGGTTTGGAAAGATCCAGAGCAGAGGTCCATTTTTCTAAGCTAAGTTTAGGCCAGCCGTGGACTAATTTCCCTAATGGTTGAACGGTAGGGGTAGCCGACTTAGGCGACCAATGTAAAGGGATCAAATGATGGTCTGACCAAGGAATGGGGATAGGGTCCAAACAAAATAGCTCTTGTAAGTTAGAAAAAACAGTCTGAAAAAGAGAAGGGGAAGGAGGGAGACGCCGCTGCCATAGAAGGAACAGGTGGTGTTCGAGCAGGGTTGGAGGTGCTGGAGGGGCCAGACAGGGGTATTGTAATTACGCATACTAATGAGAGACCCCCTTGCTCCAGATAAAAAACAGATATCAGCTGAGGTCAAACCCTGAGGCAAAAAACAGAGGTGGTAAAACCAGTGCGGGGAGAGAACAGGTGACTAGGGAGGTGGTACTGGTTTCGCCCCCCAAAAAAGCTATAAAATCGGGGGGGGGGGGGGGGGACAAAAGCGGTGTGGTGACAAGGCTACGCGTATATTGATAAAAACTGCCCCGTCCCTCACCTCTGACTTTAAAATAATGGAGCATGTCGCAGCCCCCAAAGAAGGAGGAAATAAAGATGCCCAAATAAATTCTGCCCCTCTGCAATTGGAAAATCGATTTGCATTACTAGCGAATGAAAAAAGCGGGGATGGCCAATGTGACAACCAGTGTGAGAGTCAGGAGGCACTCAGCAACGCTAACCCCCTTCATATTACAGCTACATCCCCCATCGTGTCAACAATGGCATTAACCTTAGGTGTTAGCCAACCACAAGGTAGTGGCAGTACCTTGGAGGGGAAAAATATGGAAAAAACACAAGGAGTAGAGGGGGGAAAGAGTCAGGTTGAATTGATGTTTCTGAGCTTAAGAAAAGACATTTTCTCAAAATTTGAGATTTCGGAGATCAATCAGAAAGGGTTACATGACAAGTGTGACGTCCTAGAAGAAAAACTGGATGATATTGCCTTACGAACTGGGGCGTTGGAGAGCGAGGTGAAGATTCTGTCAGAAGCAGTGTCAGAAAACACTAAAGATCTAGAAGAATTAAAAGCGCAGAATAGAACCTTGCAGGAGGATATGGAGAGGCTTGAGATGCAGGCAAGACGAAACAATCTAAGAGTCTTTAAAGTTCCGGAGGGAGCAGAAGGCGGAGACATTAAGGCTTTTATATGTAAAATGCTGAAAGAAGGTATCCTGAAGGATAGACCGGATATAGGGCTGGAGAAAGAGATCCAGAGAGTCCATAGAGACCCCTTCAAGCTAAATCCCGCTAGAAAAGCCCCAAGGAAAATATTGATCAACTTCCTTATGTATGGGGTAAAGGAGCTGGTATTGGGGAGAGCTCTGAAAGATATATCCTTAAAATATGAGTCATTCAGTTACCAAATTAGATCAGATCTTGGGAAAAGAACGGCTCAGAGGCAGTGGGAGCTTGGGACTAGAATGGGTGAATTGAGAAGCAGGGGTGCCCAGGTCCAAATGAAATTTCCGGCCATGCTTAAAATAATGTGGCAAAATAAAATGCATAACATTAGCAGTCCAGAGGAAGTGGCCTAATTTTTGGCGCAGATGTAGATATGAGTTTGATATAGATAAACGAGGCTAGAAACGGTGATTTTGTTGGTGGAAATGGATATTGTGTGTACTTGATAGGGAAAAATAGGGGGTTTCTTCAATTTTTCCTTTGTGTTGATGCTTCCCGCTGCGATGGGAGGGTCTCGAATGGCGGTTTGAACCGCCGAAGGAGTAAAAGGAGGGTCTCCTGGGGGGGTGGGGAGCACAGGGTGTGGGGAGTAAGGGGAAAAAAAGAAAAAATGTAGTCCTCATGGAAGTGTTGGGTTCACAATGGAAGAAGAAATTAGGAGGCTATAAAGACAATAGTTTTAAATATGGTTAGGTCTAATAAAATTAAACTATTAACATGGAATGTGAATGGGCTGAGGAATAGGAGAAAGTTGTCTCGGGTAACCGAATTTTTAAGGAACAGTGAGGCACATATCATTTTTTTACAAGAGACCCATTTGGAAGCACAAGAGTGCAAACAGAGCTATAGCAAAGCAAGATGGGTCCAGGAGGTGCTCGGTTCTGAGCAAAGAGGGAGCACAAGGGGAGTGGCATTAGTTATTAGAAGTAATGCAGGAATAAAAGTAGCTAAATATGATTCAGACCAGTCAGGGAGATGGTTGGTGGCTACTATAATGATTCAGGACAGACCCCTGGTTTGCGCAGTATACTATGGACCCAATGAAGATAATCCGGGAGCACTTTCAAAACTTGAAGTTTGTTTGTTGGACACAACAGCACCGATCGTTATGGGAGGCGACTTTAACCTAGTTCTAAATAAGGAAATGTTTTCTTCTGTATTTTCTGAAAAGCTATTTTTCCACATTTACACTTGTGAAATGCTTGTAGCTTGATGATGACATACTCCACTGTTACCCCTCAGCTTCATGTATCCAATTAAACTGAAAACTGTTGCGTCAAAAAAAAAAAAAAAAAAAGGAGTATCATACAAACAGTAAGGCATTGGTTTAGAACCTTTCTATTTTTTCTCAATCTGTCATTATTATAAGGCAGCTAAAAACTGTTCCCTTGGGCAATGAAGCCTTATTACTACAGACAACCCCAAGCACTGTTTTACATTCTAGACTCTCGCTTTGTGCACTCAAAGACAATACTTGATGCCTACACCTTGTAACCCTCATTGCCTTATATAACATATCTTTACATGGATTTTCACACGTTTGATTTATTGTCAATGTATAATGTGTGCGTGGGATGTAAAGTGCTTTGACGCCCTAAATTTCGGTGAGTATCGCTATTAAAGAATTAAACTTAACAAATTAGTAAATGTTATTTAAGCTTTTAAATTGTTATTTGTGCAACTACTCAGACAGACCTATATATCTGAAATTCTTAAAGTGTATGCATATATCTTACATACATGGGTTGAACAAAGTCGAAAACCTGCCTCCAAATTGTAGTTTCTATTAAGTATTTTTGAAGTGGTAACAAGCTGTGTGTCTTTGTCTCCCTCTATTGCATTGGCATCTAGGTGACAGACTCCAGAGATCTCCCATCCAGGGTCATAATTGAACAAGAGGAGGGCTGAGTGTCCCTAAAATTCTGCCTATGTTTTGGGCCCAGCTGGAAGTGAAAATAAGAAAGTCCATTTACTGCCTGCAGATTGCTGGTTGGAATATAAAGCACACAACTTACAGGTGCTGCTGAATCACACCAGGACAAATTCAGCACATTCCAGTGGGTCCAGTCATGATCCCTCTTCCAGCTCTATAACAGCATCTGAATCCAGGATCCTGCAGGAATTCCCTCATTATCTGCACTGGCTTTTAGACTTACTGATTTTTAATGACTCTTCTGCTGGGATCTCAGGTGCAGAGTCTCACACAAACACTTTTGCCCAACCTTCCACAATAAGGCATGAAAAGGTACTAGAGTAAGGAACCATGCATATATTACTCTGGATACATTATTTATTTTTGTTTGATGCCCATGCTTAATCAACCAACTAAAGTACATAAAAAGTAGCAACACCCAATAAGGTAAGAAGGGTTTCAAGAATAACCAGATGGTTCCCCATAATTTGCCTTTGAAAGGCTTAGAATATTTAGTACTCATCACGTAAACGCTGTAAATATGTTTGGTTTGCATCTCATCCCTAGGTGGTATTGCAGCTACTATTTTTAGCATAGATTATAATTGTAACTGTTAGATTTATCTGTACATAGGGTCTTCTTATAAGTTGTATCACTGATTGGGCATGCATTTTATTGTGTGCTATGTACTGTACTGTGCTGTTTTCAGTTTTTAACTTCTTATCACCTCTAAGAATACGCTTTATGGCTCAACTTCCCCCGAGAGTGTTAAGTTCCCAGAGGGAGGATTTGATGGTCAGACTGGCCAATAGGGCAATCAGGCAGCGTCAGATGGGATGATCTGACAGGTCAGTATGTGGGGCGTTTTTTTTGTCTGTTTGTGGGCCTGTTTTATGGTCTGCTGGGTTGGTTTGTATTGTTGATCTCATCATTATTAGCACAAACATTGCCTGCAGCAAGCACCAATGCCTGCAGTCTCTAATACTTTGCAAAACAACTATTCAGAGTGTCTTTACAAGTTGAAAACTGCCCGATATTAACTGTGGGCCTATTTTTTAGCTATCTTACTCACTAATGGGGGCCACTTTTATTTTGGTGCCCATGTAGATTTAATGTCCCGGACCGACCCTAAAGACTTCTGGTTATTGAATTGGAGAGCTGAGTAATAGCGGTGCTGAGAGAGTAGTGGTAAACAATAGTGCCCACCATGAACATTCCCCTATAATCACTGATTGCCAAAGGTCCCAGAGAAAAAGATTCATTCCTCTCTCTAGTCAAAACACACTTGGGCATATGGAGGCAGTTGAAATCAAAGCTTTGGCCCACCAGTCGTCTTTTTAAAATGTAGGGGGCAGGCCTTCTCCCGCTCTTGCAGGTAATGAGGGCAAAAAGCATCCCATCCCTGCCTTATGGTAGGGACATCCTGTTGGGGAGGGATGGCAAGCTTTTGAATAAGCTTTTCACTAAGATATATGTTTCCCCTTCATCTGTAGAGATCTTTCTCAGCTGCCCAGATCCAGCTTGAATTCGGCCTCCTTGACCAGCGGGTGGCTAGGGCAGGTGTGTTCCTAAACCTCTGCCACAAACTTCGGCTTGTCAGGAGAGGTAGCCTAGAGAACCTACTGTGGGATCAAATTCAATCTGGTGGCACCAGACAACCCCACCTTCTGTACCTCGAGGACTGCCGTAGCATTGTAAATGCTGAAGAGCTCTGGGCCTCCCACACGTGTCAATATGCTTTTAAGCTTCCTTTCGCATCAGACCGACAAGGATTCTCTAGCAAAGCGCAACCATGCGTGGGATGCCATTAATTCTTACCAACAAAAGTAACTTTTACCCTACTTGTCCTGCACGTACTCAAACACAAAAAAGCACGATTCATGATCCTTAGGCTCGGTGAATGGCCATTCCTGAAACATCTAGCCAGGTAGCACCGGCCCTCGGAATCAACAACGTGCAGGGTGTGTGGAATGTATGACAAATCTTTCCAACATATTATCTGCAGCTGCCCAGCCTTAATCGAGGAACGGAAATCTCTCCTAAAGTTGGACTGGAACAAACAAGGCATACGTTCATGTTGGCAAGCAATCATCAACTCTCTTAACCCTGATAATATCACTTTGAAAATCTTGCTGGTCAAGAATTCCTGCTGCTTAGGGGTACCACTGAATGGTACCTTTTTTCTTGTTTACATCCGTGTTTGTGCATGAAATTTTATTGTAACAGTTGTCATTTTAATTATTGTATTTTGCACTTAGCCATTATCAGCTATTGGATCTACTGCCCATGATAGTCTTCTCGCTGAATGCAAACTGGTAGCCAGCTGCTTACCTTAGGCATGAGCATTAAGCCGCTGTGCGCATCCTTTGTGGACAAAGTCTTCTGTTACTTTTTGTACTGCACTTTGCATTGTGCAACACTAGCCACTGGTCAAGCACTTTATAGGCACCTCCACTGCTACCCTTTATATGGCACTTTTGACCACAAGCTTTCCTTTATTGGCTAAAAGTGGCCCTAGCGCTGCTCCCGGGTGCAAATTTTATGTGGACCCTTGGGCTGCTCTTTGCTTTTCTTGTTTACAGCTGAATCGGCTCATGAAAACTTGATACTATTTCTCGATATTGCATCTTGCACTTTGTCTTAGTCAATTCGTTTTTTAGAGTTGTTGCTCGCCCTAATATGTTTGTCAACTCTAACCATGCTCCTGGTTTAGGTGTGAACATCAGGTTCTTTTTACCTCCTACTGGTTGACAAAAGTGATTGCTCTTTTTTATTGCACATTGCATTTATTCCTATTAGGTACTGGAGCAACTGTCTGAATCATGGTTTCAACAACTGCCATAAGTTGGAGAGTCACTTAGGCCTGTTTCCCTAGTTAATTTAGTCATCTATTGTATGCATTGGTACTCTGCTAATTGCAAAAATGCTTTGAACTCCTCCTTGACTTGGAACTTTTAACATTCAATCAATCAATCAGAATTTATAAAGCACGACTAATCACTCGATAGGGTATCCAGGTGATTGCAGGTCCCAAAGGCTTATTTGAACAACCAGGTCTTGAGGGCCATTCGAAATTCCAGAAGGGGGGTGATGGTCTGGAGTTGCATGGGGAGGCTGTTTCAGATCTTTGCTGCGATGTGGGAGAAGGAGCGTCCTCCACTTCTGCTTCTCTAGATGCGGGGAGTATGGGCAAGAAAAAGGGAGGCGGAGTGTAGTCTTCTCAAATGTTGATTGTAGTTCAGGCATTGGTTAATGTAGGCAGGTCGTTGGTTGTGTAGAGCCTTGGGTGCATGGGTCAGCAGCTTGAAATGGCATCCCTCTGTACGGAGAGCCAGTGGAGTTGCCTGAGGTGGGGTGTGATATGGGATCATCGGAGCAGGCCAAGGATGAGTCTGACTGTGGCGTTCTGTATGGTTGTAGTCTCTGTAGGAGGTATGAGCGATTCCTATGAAGAGGGCATTGCTGTAGTCCAGTTGGCTGGTGATAAGGGCCTGTGTCACGCTGCGTCTCCTGTGTAGGGGTAGCAACTTGAAGATCTCACATAGCATGTGCAGAGTGAGGAAGTAGGCAGAGGAGATGGCGTTGATCTGTGATTTCATGGTCAGCTTGATTCAGAGGTTCCTGGCATGGTCAGAGGGAGTGGGTGCGGGTCCTAGGTCTAATGGCCACCATGAGTCGTTCCATGTGTTCCTGCTGACGAAGATCAGTACTTCCGTCTTGTCTGTTTTTCAGCTGTAGGCAGTTGTTCTTCATCCAGTCTGGTGGTGGTGGGTTCATTGGTGAGTGAGAGGATGAGTTGGATGTCGTCTGTATAGGAAATTATGTTGAGACCGTGGGATCTGACGATGTTGGCCAGCGGGGTCATATATGTGTTGAAGAGCGTGGGGCTGAGGGATGAGCCCTCATTTTGTTGTTCTGAGTTCTTGGGTGTAACAGCTGGTCTTTTTGGAGGATTTTCTCTGGATGTTGCTCTTGATGGGGATGATGCTGTCTGCACAATTGGTGATCTAGGCGTTGAAGTTCTTCACTCCCTGTTCGAGCTTGGTGGAGGTAGCGGGGTTGGATGTGTTGAAGGTATCCATCCAGCTGGTCTCTGAGATTTTGTTCCACTTCCAGTGTGGGTCACTTGTTGTCTTGGGAGTGGCGGTGCAGGGGTTGGAGATGCTGAAGTGGACGATGGAGTGATCGGACCATGTGAGTTCTGTGACATGGATGTAATTGATTTGGCTGCTGGAGGTAAAAATGAGGGTTAGTGTGTGTCCTGCAGTGTGTTGTCGGGTTATGTATGATCTGGGTCAATCCGAGGCTGTTCATGATGTTGAGGAGGTGTGCGGTGTTGTCGTTGATGTGGAAATTTAGGTTACTGAGGAAGATGTAATCCTTTGAGTCTAAGGCTAGCGGCGCAATTAAGTTGTCGATGGTGTAGCAGAAGTTGGAGCACAGATGTGGGGGTCGGTATGTGAGGGTGCCTCTGATGGTTGTCTTGTCATCTGTATGGAGCTTGAAGTTGAGATGTTACATGGGGTGGTGGCGTTGGCAGTGGGGATGGTGCACTGTATGGTCTCTTTGTGGATGATGGCTGTTCCTGCTCCCAGCTTGTTGGTGCGATCCTGGATCGCTGTGGCAATGTCTGGGCAGGTGTGAGCTTGAGCCAGGTCTCTGGGAGGAAGATGATGTCTGGTGCGAGGGTGGTGATGAGGTCCCATAATTCGGGGTAATGCTTGCATAGTGAGCATATGTTGAGAAGGGCGCATGCAAGTTGGTGTTTTTGTTCAGGTAGTCAGTGGTGTGTCCGGGTTGGGGCTGGTTTTGGGATGATGTGTGCTGTGGCAGGTGAAGTGGCAGTGGGTGTAGGTGAAACGTCCTACTGTGGAACGTTAGTCAGTGCAGTGCCAGTGTTTGTTGCGGTGTCCAAGGTTGAGGGTGTAGAGCTCGGCGATGGTATATCTTCCGGGGGTGGAAGCGACAGGGGTAGTGGCGCTGGGTGCGGTCCAGGTACTGATGGGCACAGACAGGCTCAGCTTTGGCACGCCTATGGAGCTCCAGTGGTGCGCACGCTGCGCAGTCGCGCTGCAGCCTGTATTAAGTAGGACCTGGGGTGGGCGGGACTTCTGTTGGCGGGAAGAGCGGTAAGTGGGAACACCTGGGTGGGAAAACCCCGGTGAGAAAACCCAGGCAGCGGCGGTGTTACTGGATCAGTCTGGAACAAGCAGGAACTGGAGGCCACAGGCAAGTGGCAGGCTAGATGTCCAGGTGCCTACTCCTATGTTATTGTTAATGTTAATGATTTAAATAAACCACACAATAAAAAAGGAGGATCCTGAAAAGAATTGTGGTGCAAACAGAGAAGTTGCAAGTTCAAAGGTATAAATATGGAGAAGTTTCCCTCTTCTCCTATATCTGCACCCCGTGCACCACCACCACCATCTCCACATGCTCAGTATGGCAGTGATCAACATTCTGTATATTTGATACAAGTCAGCACAGTACAAGTTCAAATTGATTCTCATTTTTGAACAATAAAAATAATTGTTTCAGGGAAAGATCTGTTTTGGGAGAATGTTTGAATGTTTTTACATAAATGTGTGTTTTTTTTTTTAATTTAACCTTTCAATGAACCTCCATTTCTTCCTCCCTGCCTGCACTTGTTTTCTATTTTTCTTTCTTGTTTTTCTGAGCACTTAGGGCCCGATTTATATAATGGTGGATGGCCCACCATTTCGCCATGAAGACAGAATAAATTACACCATCCCCATGACTGAATGACCACCCGGCAAATATATAAATGACCGCCAAGCAGGCGGTCATTTATAAAGGCATTGGCAGGAACCGCCATCACGGCGGTTCCTGTCAATGCATTTTACTCATGGCTACGGGGCTGCGTCGGAAGGATGCAGCCCTGTAGCAAGCAGTACTTTTTTTTCTTTTCAGAAAGAAAATCCCAAAATGGGATTTTCTTTTTTAAAAGAAAAAGATATAATGCTTCCCTCACCATGGGAGTCTTCTCTCCTGGCAGGGGAAGCATTGCAACAATTTTATTGTTCCTTACCACCAGGTTTTACTGTGGGGGATGTAGTCCTTCCCCCTGGAGCTAGAAACATGCCTTCTACACCCCACCTTCTGAAAACATTATTAAAATATCTCTCTAGTTATGGTTCACAAAACCATGTAATGACCTGATGAGGTTGGTATTCGATCCATGATCAGTTTACGACCTTCCAAAACACATTAATTGACTTTGTACTTTATTTCAGATCCCTGACTTTCATAGCTGGATGATGGACCATTTCCCTTTAATTGTGCAATAATTTCAGTTTTTTTGGTTAGTATTATCTTTAATATCCTAAAATCTGAAAAACGGGATCCATCCACAAGTTGCCCCCACTCCCTGGTTCGAATTTTGCTGGTGTGACTAGAGGGAGGAGTTGGCTTATTGTATTGTTGTAGACCCTCTTTAACTGGTGTTTATACTCTGCAATGCTTGTCTTGGAAGACCTCCATAAACCAAAAAGAAATAGTTCTCAATCTTTAAATGTGGAAAATGTTCTTGAGAAATGATAGAACTTTATGCCAGGAATTTCTCTATGACAATATTCACTTCAGTTTTGAGGCTTTGTACTTCTGCAGGGATTTGTGCAGCTACTCCAGGTTGTCGTTATTTTGTGCCAGTCTTTGTTCTGGCTCCCTTACCAGGTTGTTGAATTAAGCGAGGCACAGTGGTTTGCACAGCCACATATGCAGTGGCGACCCGTGCAGGTAAGCGCAGTGGGGCGGGCTGGAAGTGACAAATGACGGAATAGGAAACATAAAATAAATAAATAAATAAAACAACTTACTTTGAGCTCGCCGCATCGCCGACTCGGGGGAGGGGGGACGGCTTGTTCTTAGGGCCGGGGGGATGGTGGTAGTCAACAGACACGACTCCAGCCGCCCCCAAAAACACCCCCCTCCGCCCCCACCTACCTACTCCACTAGCTTTGTCTCTGCTTACACTTCAATTCACTGCATGTGATTGGGGAGGATCAATTTACCTCCAATGTATTAATTCAAGAACTATCTGTGGGGGTGCCTTTCAAAGTCAATGCAACCACTCACCCCTGTAGCTGTAATTCTTTTCTCAACAGTGAAGCAGCAGACTAGGTGCTAGTCAAACACCAGTGTCTGTTGATGGTGAGACCACATTAATACAATGGCTCAGCTTGCCTTTTTGGCTTTAGCTTCTGCTGTTCTGGAGTGGATCTGCATCTGTTCTCCCAGTATCCCTAAACCCCTGTCACTGATTTGCCTGCTCTGCACACCAACGTTCAGCTGCCGTGAAATCTCTGAGTCTAGTTTAGCCGTGTGGAGGTAATCTGGCACAGCTGACAAGGTAAGGTAGTTTCTATCCTCCTTTTGGGAATTGGGAGGTTGTGAGAGGACCAGCATAAGAGGAGACTCCTCCTTTCAGGAATCCAAAGCTTCAGTCAAAATGGCACCAATGATTCCCCCATTACATGCTGCAGAGGCAGATGCAATTATTTACAAGTTGGGTAGGTCTTCAGAGTCGCAGTCATCCCTGTCTTGTTGCCCAGAACGGGGGAAAGAACAGGAGGTGTTGAGCTAAGTGGCCATTTTTAACAAGCCCAAAAATACAATGTTAACCCCTGTGTTTACTGCACCGTGCATAGAGTAAAATATTCTAAGAGTTTTCGGCCTATAGAATGTTGAACTATGCATGTGTGTTCCAACTTTGCTCTGCAGAAGGTTGCCTCCATGAGGTCCTGGTAATTCTGAAGATCTTGTACAAGTGGTAGAGCATTTTCAGTGCAGACTGACACTTTGTGGAATATGGTAGTTAGACACAACGCTCATGCAACCTTA
This sequence comes from Calotriton arnoldi, assembly GCA_963921515.1. NCBI lineage: Eukaryota > Metazoa > Chordata > Amphibia > Caudata > Salamandridae > Calotriton > Calotriton arnoldi. The sequence continues at coordinate 140,543 of CAWUFW010002422.1, read as the reverse complement.
AGAGCTGGCCTCCTAGTAGTTAACTGTGCACATTTTCAAGACAATCACCTGGCATCTGTGGAGGTTTTTTTGAGTGGAACTAAACCATAAGGCAACATAACATAATATCACCTAACTTAGATGTGAATCGCCCAAGCAAAAGTGCTGCAGTATGTGTAGTGAATTGCTGCAATATTTATTAACTATTTTTATTTTTTGTTTTTAAGAACATATGTGTGTGCATGATGTGCACGTGAATGATGTGTGCATGCTGTTAGGAAGGAACAAATAAGTATTTTTTAAGTATTTTCTAATAGCAGAATAAAAGTTCTTCAATGCTAAGACGTTGTTTGTTGTAGGAAAATCATTTTAACCCAAGAATAGATGCCTTGACTAGCCTTCACTTCCAGCTTTTGGCTGACAAGGAGGCGCCCACTTGCTCCTGAGGTCCCTTTGGCCTCTTAGCTTTCTCAGAGTGGGGGGTTACAACCTCAAGTTGCAGGCACCTCTGTTGCAAGGTGGAAAATTAGGTGATATGGCTGGGAGGCCTTACCACACAATATTCTAACAATGCACAGAGATAATCCTTGAATTCAACAACAATAATCCTTAGCTCAGTCCTGTTAGTGAGGCATTACTGGAGGAAAATGTTAAGCATTTTACAGTACCATTATGGTGTAATTGAAACAGCTCGAAAGAAATCCAATACCAATTTACAAAATAGAGCTTATTTTTATATAAATATCAACACCAAGCTTGTATTGCATCGAGCAAATGTTGTAGTCCAATTGGGGTTCGACTTATTAAGACTAAGTCATCGGCATAAAGGAGATTGGAGATGGTCGTCTTTCCAAGCATAGGGGCGTGCGAGTTATGCAGCCTTGCGGGTAGATCTACCATAGAAAGGTTAAATAGCATGGGTGCAAGGACGCACCCTTGTTTTAGCCCCTTAGTTGTGGTTATGCGTCTGGAGAGGTGCGTCCCTGCTCCCAGCTTGACTTTTATCCATGAGTCCGTGTGTAGTAGGACTAATTGTTTTAGAAGGGCTGATGGTATGCCCCAGCTTTTCAGCTTCTGCCATAGTCTTATTCAGTCAATGTGGTCGAAAGTCAAGCTGTAGTCAGTGAAGCACAGAAATAGCGATTGCCTGGCTTCCTTTGCAGCGTCTATCATTAATGTTAGGGCCATGATGTTGGTGGTTGTTCCTATGTGTTTAAAGAAGCCAGTCTGGTTTATTGGTATGATGGATATAGAAGAGGCCCAGGATGTAAGATCTTCCAGGGTCACCCCTGGGAAGTATTTGCCGAAATTATCAATCGAGGCGACATGGCAGTACTTTTTGATGTTGCCCTTGTCAACCTGTAGATTGGTGATCCCTTCCACAATTCTGGGATTGTTCTGTTATCCGGGGTCTGATTATACACTGGTGCCAGAATGGTGTGGCTCTGCAACACATGGTGTGTGCAGAGTCACTCTTGAGCAGACTGGCTGCTTGTGCAGGGATGCAATGGCAGACCCGCAGACACACTTTTACTTGGGTCATACAGGGTGGTGCAACCAGTGCGGCAGCCCTGGTGACCCCTTTGCCACTGGTACCATATACTAGGAACATATAAGGGGGCAAAGTACGTTGCCAATTGGGTGTACCAATTCACATCACTTTTAGGGGAAAGAGCACGGGCACTGGGGCCTGATTAGCGAGGTCCCAGTGCACCATCAGAGTCAAAAACCAGCGTCTAGCAGTCTAACATGGGGCAAAAAGTGGGGGGAAACTGGGCTTCTTTGCAGATGCCCCCATCTGCAAAGAAGCCCAGTTTCCAACACGACCCCCCTCCCAGCCAACATACCCAGGTGACTCAACCCACCCCTGGGAGAGTATACCTGACATGTTAGGTGAGGAAGCAGGAAGGAAACTGGCTATTTTATCGCAGGGCCTACTCTGCCTCACATCCTCTCGGTAAGGTCACTCCCTTTTGGTAGGCTGACCCATCTCAACAGTGATAGGACCCAATTTTAAACTATCCTTTGCTATAGCTGTTTTATTTCCCTTCTCCCTTTTTCACCTTGGATAGTGAGGAGCCCACCTCATGTTTCCCTATCTTAGCTAAGGCAACACCTAACTTACCCACCAAGGTTACCCACACTTGAGCAACCCCACCATGACCAGCAGGTTCAGGGGGCCTAACTTGCTTTTGGCTTTGGTGTCTGCCACCCATGCCAAGGATAGTGCAGCCATGAAGGCCAGCACCCAGCAGAGGCTACTGACAGCTGTCAGTATCCAAAACCACACCCTGAGCTCTCCACTGCCAGGTGGGGGGCTACCACATCTTGTGGCAGACACCATTCTTCCACTCCCCTTTCTGTCAGAGCAGGGACAGCACCCTTTTTATGCACAGCTGCCTTTCTGTTCAGGACTTCTACAGGAACAGGCAAAGCCTCACCAGTCTCACCTTTGGGGTCTACCCTTACTGGGTCAGAAGGCCCTTGGCTCACTGGTTCCTTCTTTACAAGTAGCGTCCTCTTCGTTCTTCTTTTTTCTTTTGGGATACCTGTCTCTCGACGGCAGAGACTGACTCCCCAGGAAAATTGGGTTGGGGGGGGTGCTCTGGGCAACCACCCCACTTGGGCTATGACCAACCTCTGGTTGGTCATTACCCAGGAGGCAATCCAAGGGAAGGTCAACTAAGGGTACCCTCCCTCTCTAGCGGCACTATGACCACAGGCCTAACTGAGACCTCCCAAGAGGCTATCCTTATCTTCTTAATTTCTCCCTTCACATACTGATCCAGGGTCATCAACCTGTCCACCATTGTGATGTTTTTTTATCACAAAAAACCTGCTTTATATCTCGGGATCAAACATCATCAGCATCCCCCACACCTCTTAATGGTGACACTACTTTAGGTACTAGCTCAACAATGCTGTACACTCTGGGTGCTCCTATCCCTATTTAAAAATATATTTAAAATATTTGTGTCTATTTCCTCCAGGAACTATACTGTGAGTGTTTCTCACTACCCACAATTTCTCCCCTCCACCACCAAAAAATGTGTGAAAAGGTGAGGAGGCACCTCACGGAAACACCCTCCAGGGAGCTACTGATAGGTTCTCATCAGTGTGCTCCACTTATCATCATCGGCAGCCTCCACACCATACAAAATATATGTGAAGAAATGTGCACAACTTAATTGAAACAAAAAATTTGAAAAACCTGACCCCCTACTGTAAGAGCAATTGAAATGAATTTTTCTAGCTCCTACACTGTGAAAACGAGCTCAACAACCACTGGCACTACTCCCAATTTTAATCGCTGCTGTGTGTTTGCTCACGTTAAAAACAAGACCTACTGTCGTGCTCCATCATTTGAAAAAGAAGCCAACATGTTTCATTGCCTATCAATGTTTTTCGGCAATGTCTCTCACACCAATGGCAGGGACCCCATTCACCTGAATGGAGCGGAAGTGCCTACTCCCACCCTCAGGGATCACCAGCTTACCATCTGGTCCTGTTTCTCAGTTTAACGCTAAGAGGCCTTCCTCATCTGAGGAGGCCTCCCCTATGGCTCACTGAACAGACCAGTGCTAGCCACCGTCTACTTGGAATAGGCTGGGTCACCTCTGTAGTGACCTGACAGATGGCAATCAAAACACAACGTGTTATCCAGAAACATTTTAAGTCCTGGGTCCCCCTGCCTCTTCTTGTCAGAGCTGGGGTGGGATTTACTCTCCTTCTTTTGAGGGTTCTCGGGTCCTGAGGGAGTCTCTTTGGTGGGCTTACCACCTCCCTCCTTTGGCTTTTGGAGGCCTAACCCCCCCCTTTTGAAGTCACCCCCTGGAACTTCTTGTGTACTCTTGATCTTACTCACTTATATGCTTTCCTCCCCAACTTGGTAGGGGAAGTCAAATCAGTTTCTACCAGATGCTGTTTCAATAACTCTGTGGTATAGTTACTCAAAATGTGCTCCTTCATGATCAAATTATACAGCCCATCATAAGTGTCCACTTTATTACCTACTATCCAGCCATCCAGTCCTTTGACTGAGGAGTCAACAAAGTCAACTCAAGTTTGGTCCTGCCTCTTTTGGGTCTCTCTGAACTTTACTCTGTACTCTTCTGTGGTGAATCCTGACCCCTCAATCAGTGTCTCCTTCATGTGTGAATAGGACTCAGCCACACTCTCATCAAGGGTCAGAAGTCTATCTCTGCCCTTCAGTGAGAATAACTCCCAAAGTAGAGAGCCCCAGTGTTGGCGACCTACCTTCCTCATGCTGCAAGCTCTCTCACAAGCTGCAAAACACTTGGTTATGTCACCTCCATCACTAAACTTTGGGACAATTCCTTTGGGGATCTTAGGGTCAAGAGACCCCTCTTTACCTTTGTTGCTGCCACCATCTTTGGGGATTGGGACCCATCTAACCCTCTTTTCCTCAGGGCTAGTCTCTACTCTCCCAGTTCCAGTCTTTTCTCCACCAGAGGAGAGTTCATCAAGCTGGTCATGGAAGTTTCCTACCACCCTACCAGTGGAGGGGATTCTAGAGTGACCTCTGTCACTTTCCACTGGTGAAGGGGGTCTGGGGAAGTTCTGTGATTCAGGATCATCAGAGGCTTCTCTTTCATCAACTTGAGCTGTGACCAACTCCTCATCCTTTTCTGCTGTGTGACCAACAGAGGAGTGGTCAAACATATCTAGGTTTTCTACCTCATAGTTTCTGAGGGCCTGTTCCAGGTCCTCTCTCTTAGAGGTTGTTCTAAAGCTAATTCCTCTAAGTTTGCATAATGCCCTCAGATCATTGATCTTCAGCATAGTGAGAATGGGCTTATCGAGGCTCAGGACTTGCTCCATTATGCACTACTTGTTTAGAAGCTATTGAAACTTATTAAAAACCTACACAACTTTTAAAACTTTTATCCTAACTTACTAAACCACTTTTAATGTAATTGGAACAGGGCCTTAACAAATCATAATTAATTCTTATTTTTAGAAAAATCTAAAAAAGAAATCTTACAAAATACTTCTGATGCTAAAATCAATTGAGGATGTCTCACGCACAATTAACGTATGACCAGTGGTACTACAAAACACAGGTTCAGGATCCACACCGCTGGGCACCAATGTTGCAGGGTGGAATATTAGGTGGTATGGCTGGGAGGCCAAACCATACAATATTCTCATAATACACAGAGATGATCCTTGGATTCAACAACAATAATCCTTAGCTCAGTCCTGGTAGTGTGGCAAAGAGCAGTCAGGCATTACTAGGGGCAACATGTGTTAAGCATTTTACAGTACCATTATGGTGCATATGTAATTGAGACAACTCAAAAGAAATCCAACACCGATTTATAAAAATAGAGCTTATTCTTTTATATAAATATAGACCCCAAAACAAACGTTTTATCATACATACAACCGGAGTTGTGGATTTTTGAAGAGTTCAAAAATAAATGCAGTGAATCTTTCAAACTGGTCCCATTGAAATGAATGGGGAAAAACACAAGTGACACTTGGTCACTTGCAGGGTGAGTTCAAACAAACCCTCTTGTGGATAAGGTCCTGCGGGTCCCTGCACCAAGTTCCAACAGTACTTACTTTGTTACCTTGCCCAGGGAGTACGGGTGCAGAGGTGACTTGGCTGTCCTTGGGATTGAACAGGATCTGCGGGAGCTGTCAAACTTGCAGCACTTGACAAAACCACACTTGGAGATGGAGTTTCACTCTACCGACAGAGAGAAGAGGCCTTTGGGGTTGTAGGACCCGAGTTCAGCATCTGGATTTCTTCTACCTTGCTCGGCGACTCCAGGTGCAGAGGTAGCTGTCAGCTGTCAATCACTAGGGCAGGTTGCGCCAAAGATGCTTTACCACACACTTGGCAACTCCAAATTCAGGATGCAGGAACGGTAAACATCGTTTACCATGAATCCTTTTCCCCGCAGGCAATTACAACGTGGTCGTTACAACAACGCATACTATTACTCCGCGAGTCGGTACAACGACTTGCGGAGGGGTCAGAAGGTGTTGGATTTAAAATCCAACACCTTCCCTACTGTTGCACAGACTGGAGTTGGAATAGTAAATTATACTATTCCAACATCCAGCCCCCCCCTAGAGCAAGTCATTGTTGCGACTTGCGGAGTAATGGTATGAGTTGTTACAACGCGGTCGTTGTAACAACCGCGTTGTAATTGCCTGCAGGGAAAAAGAATACGTAGTTAGGTGGCATATTCTGCAGGAACACAGCAGCGGGCCGTTGCCAGCATCGCTGTCGCTGTGAGTTGCTCTCGGGCTGGAGATTTCATTCAAGGGGTCGATCACCCGACTGGCGATCACCAATCCTTGGCTGCGCAAATGTAGTCCATGGTTACTTTGGCAGTTGGAGGTCGACAGGAGTGGAGTAGCGGCTTGAAACTTGGTGAAAGTTTGACTGCACTCCGGGCTTGCAGGACAACACTTTTCTTTGGGCTCGATAGGCCCAGCAGGTCGCAATGCTTGTCACGCAGCACGTTAATTTTCCTTCAGCTTGCAAGGGACTGGTCCCACCAATCCAAGGGAGCCTGCTTCGGTTTCTGGGGTCCACTGGAGTCCCTCTTGTTGGAAGCATTGAGCTTTTGCCAGAGACACACGTCAAACACAAGGTTCTAGCATATTGCCTGCTAAGGGCACTTAAATGTCCTCTCTTTGCGCTGCGGCAGAGTCCAAGGTCCTGTTGTCAGTGACGCCATCTTCTTTGTGCCTTTTCTCAGATTCAAAGTCAGAACTGAGGTTCTGGTGCCACGGGATCCCCTTAAATCCATGTTTAGGGGGTGTTATGGGCGTGAGGGACAGTGGCAAATGGGCTACTGGTCCCTGCAGCTAACCCGCCCCTGAGGTGACAACATCTTGTGGGTGTACATCACCTTTCTACCCAGAGTTCTCTAATTTAGTGTCCTCTAACATGACTGACCCCTTTCTTGGCTGTACAGACCTCCTAGCTCATCCTAAAGGTGTGGCTAGTCTTTTAAAGGTGTACGTCTCCTGAATAACTAATTTTCCCACTAGTCGGGCTGGACAGGGCGGGAAGGGCTTTGTCCTCGAGTGGGGGACAAGAAATTACACATCAAAGGTGGTGAAAAGCGTTTGAGGCTCACCGCCTTGATGACTGTAAACACTAGCCATCCTGGGAGGTGTGACCTCTTTCCTGCCCAGGCCTTTGGCTCCATCCTGGGGAAGTGCTAGCACATCCCACCAGAAGGGCAGACTCTTATCTTGGTAGCAAATGGCTCGGGGAAGCCCGCCAATGCACTGGGTCACTGTATCCTAGAGGGGGCACCCACTCAGGGTGGCACCCCTGTGAATGCCACCTCACACTCAAAATGAGAATCGTGTTGGGGTGAAAAAGCATTGTTTGACACCCAACATGACACAATTTGGTCGTTCCATAATGGAGCTGGCTATCTCGAGTTTTCTCAGTAGCCAGCCCATATAACTCTATGGACCGCCGGTCACATACAGGGTTACTGTAGGGGTATATATGTATAAACATATATATCCACACCTTTGATGTATTGCACTCTACCTCCTGGGCTTAGGAGGACAACCTTAACAGTGACTTACTTACATTAAGGCAGTGGTGTGGCTCTGCAGCACACGGTGTGTGCAGAGTCACTCTCAAGCACACAGGTTGCTTGTGCAGGGCTGCAGTGGCAGACCTGAAGACACAATTCTACTTGGGTCACACAGGGTGGCATAACCAGTGCTGCAGCGCTGGTGACCATTTTACCACCCTTGCCCTGTGTACCACTGGTACCATATATTAGGGACTTATAAGGGGGCAAAGTACCTTGCCAATTTGGTGTAGCAATTGACATCACTTTTAGGGGAAAGAGCATGGGCACTGGGGCCTAGTTAGCGAGGTACTAGTGCACTATCAGAGTCAAAAACCAGCATCTAGCAGACTAAAATGGGGCAAAAAGTAGAAGGGCATCTGCAAAGAAACCCAGTTTCCAACATCCTCCTTCCACTCTCACTTCTGCCATCTCAGTGTCTATAACCTGAGACTGTGCATGTACCTGGCAGTTCAGGACATCTAGGGTGGTCACACAACCCCCCTCAAGGGTGACACACTCTGTCTTTGTTTAGTAAGCGTTCTTGCTGTCCCATTTCCCTTGTGCCCTGTCACTGTCACAGTGCAGGCAGCACCTCCAGGCCAGAAGTGGGGTCCTTTACTGTCAGAGCAGGAACCCGTGGCTGTCTGGTCTTCCCACTGTGGAAGGCATCCACCTCCTCCCCCTTACTGTTCTCCTAAGCCTCTGTACCCTCCACTCAGGGATAGCCCACCTCAGAACCAGTGTTTCTGGGCAGCTGTCCCTCCAAGCTCTTTTTACATCTGTGGGAGCTCATTGCCAAGGAGGCAGTCTATGGGCATATGGGGGCTGATAATTACCCTCCTCTGGGCATGCACCCCTTCCCATTCTAAAGATATAATGGCTATGCGGAAGACAGATTCTCGCCCATGGGCATTCCTCGCCTTTCAAACCTGTCCTGTCAGATACTGTTCTAGGATAACCAGCCTTTCCCCACTTTGGTCTGGGTGGCACAGGTATCCCGCAGAGCAGTGACTGGGACCCCATTCACTTTGACCCTCAGGAAATGATTCCTCCCGCCATCAGGGATCACCATCTTTCCTTCTGTGACCACCTTTCAGATAAGGGTCTCCTCCAGGTAATCCTCCCCAGAGCTACACTAGTTTCCGCTGTGGGGTACCCACTAATGATAACCTTCCATTTGGAGCATGAGGAATCTCCCTTTTGGTGCCCTGGCTGCAGGCAGACAAAACACCTATTCTTTTCAGAGGGCTTCTTGTCAATGCCATCCCCCACCACAAAGTTAGGCACTATACTCTTTAGCAAGAGGAGTGTGTGGCCTCCAGGTAGATACCTCACCATTGCTTTACTAAACTGCATGAGTCCCAATCTGGCCTTCTTCTCCTCTGAAACCAGCTTCTTTTCCTCCAGTGCTAGCTTCTTATTCACCAGGGGTATATCTGCCAGTTTGGCCTGAAGGTCCCTTGCTGACTTCTTGGCGCTGTACTCCAGCTGGTGAACGGGCAGCTCACAAGGTCTTATTGGGCTGTTGGCGCCTGTGCCGCTTTCAGCCTAGGCTGGAAGGTGCACTAGACAGTCCATTTTGAGGAAGGTAATCCACTCCCCCCTCCTCTGCTTGAGATTCCTCAATCTCTTCCGCCTCCATTGAGGCAGTCTATAGCTAGCCAATTTCTTGCCGGGTCCTGAGGTTTTTGTGGAAGTCCTCCTTCTGGAATTCCCTGCTCATCTTCAGCCCTTTTTGTTTGCACATGCTCCTCATATCTTCCATGCCAAGGCACTTCATGGTAGACAGATCCATCTATACGCTCCCAAACAGACTTAATATGCACAAATTGGACTCGAAATTTTAATTTAAGATATCAAAATTGACCTAAACAAGACCTTATACCAATTAAAAATTAAAAATTTATTTTTGCTGTCAATTTAGTTTAGGGATTTTTTATTTCAACTTTTAAAACTGAGTGGCACTCCTAAACATAAGCTTTGGATCCCACCTATCTTACCAGGTAAGAAAGTGAATTGTTAAATGTGGTGGATGCTAGTTGGGTCCTGGTAATGGCTTGAATAATTTAAACCTGGGCTCAACCCTGAGTAGCTATGGCACAGAGCAGACAGGCTTAACTTAGAGAAAATGTGTAAAGCAGCTAGAAGTACCAAAACAGTTAGAAAGTCAAAACTACAACACAAATAGTCCACTCCAATTTATAAAAATAGAGGAAAGTTTAAAAAGCAAAATGATACTAAAATGACAAATATTAATTGAGGGGAACCAGCGATATGACGTTTTAAAAAGTTTGGAGAAAAAACACCATCACAGGAAATCCATTACGAGTCAGGTGACACTGAACACTGGCGGAGAGGCACATTTGTCTTAGGCAGGAAGATGACAACTTTCTAAAAGTACTAAAAAGTCAAAACATCTAGCTGACCATTTGTAGGCTGCTAACTTTAGGCAGACTCAGACCAAATTCACAAATCGGTTGGTCTATTACATTTAATGAATCATTTAACTAAAATGATTAATTAAATGTAATAGACCAACCGATTTGTGAATTTGGTCTGAGTCTGCCTAAAAGTTAGCAGCCTACAAATGGTCAGCTAGATGTTTTGACTTTTTAGTATTTACTGGCCCAATCTAGCTGTGTGGTATAGGGCCCACCCCTTGCATTACTAACTTTCTGAAAGTGGCATTTCTAAAATAGTAATTTAAAATCAAATCTGACTTGGCCATTGGATTAGATTTTACATTACTATTAATTTCAGTCCTTGGATCATGGTTCTAACTAGTCCCAAACTGAAGTATGCATTATAAGGTGTTCTAATGTAATCCAGTTCTTTTATATGGGAGAGGCAGACTTGCCACAGTGAAAAACAATTTTGGGTATTTTTTACTGCCAGTACATGTAAGACATAGGTACACATGTTTTTTTCAAATACCACGCACCCTGGCCTGTGGCCATTTAGGGCCTACCTTAGGGGTGACTTATAATTATTAAAGAGGAAGGTTTAGGCCTGGCAAAAGGTTTATTTTACCAGGTGGAATTTGCAGTTTTAAAACTGCACACTCATACTGCAGTTGCAGGCTTGAAGACATGATTTGCATTGTCACTTTACTGATGGAACAATAGGTGCCGAAGTCCACTAGTGAAGTTCAACTTACAGGCCCTGGGTTCACTGGGTACCATATAATATGGACTTATAGGTGAGTAAAATTTGCCAATTAAGATTTCTCACCAATTCTTCAAGTTTGTAGGGGCCAGAGCACATGCACCAGGGCCTACTTAGCGTGGTTCCAGTGTACAGAGTCCAAAAACCAACAGCATCAGTTAAAAAAAGAATGGGGTGATCATGCAAAAATAGGCATTTTCTTACAAAGGCAGATGTGTAAACTGATGAATAGGTATGAAGATGACTGAAAGATGACTGTGCAAGTGTGTAACAAAGGCACCTGCTGCAATTGTTGGTCAGGAGGGGTTGCACCCTTCTGGGAGTACTCATTCAGCTCAAGTGTTATGAACCCAAATGAACCCCAATATAGGCCTAGGTAGTTACACAACCTCTTACCTATATTCGTCCTACCATTGTTCCACATAACGGGTTTGGTGCTGACCTTTTACATAGTTAGGTGCTGCATAAATGTTGTGTGGTTTTCTCCGAAAACTAGCCTCATTTATTATGCATGAGGATTCTCAGTATCACAGCAGGATTACCATCTTCTGCATAATAACTCTGTATAAGGGTCATCACTATTGTCATCCTTGGCCGACATGCCCACAGTACTATGACACATCTAGGTAAAACCCCTGAGGGTACCTTTTGGGTATATAAGCACCACATCTTCGCTGGGCAAACCAGAGGAGAAAGACTTCCATGCTGACACGCTGACATGAGGCGCTGAGGTCCCTGCATGCAGATACTCCAGCACGCAGTGGTCTGACATCCCTCACGGGGTGGCCAACTCGAGACCAAGATGGGGTCCTTCATTCTCTCACATCAGGTAATGGGGTTGGTTCTATCCTAGGGATTAGATTCTTGTCTATAAACCTACATACATGCTAGGTACACTTAGGTACATCTAGTTAGGATTGCATCGTCGGCGTCCGCATTACTACTGTTGTGTATTTATATGCCTGCATATATCCAATGTTTTAGCACTATGGTATAATTCTACCTTTTATTTACTCTGTTGGTGCTAGTAATCGTATATATCTGTTTTTGTCTCATGGTTGTTGCAGCACACGTATTTTACACTAGAATGATGCTGGTTCAATAAATGCTTATTGAAAACGTCCCCACTGTTTATTCTGTGTATCTCTCTGAGACAAAGTGAGCAAGAGTGACTGAGCGAAAAGTACTTTACTGTTTCCACGATCCCTGAGGGGACAGAGTTGTCATGTTTGATAGTTGCCAGAAACTATTCACTCCTTGGTAAGGTTGTGGGGCTTATAGTGGCACTGTGAGCTAGCTGGTCTACAGGCGAACATATCCTGTGGGGGTGTCTGGAATCAGTCTGGACACCAATCCCTTAGTTTATGTTGTCTAAACTCGCAGATCCTATATAGATTTGTAGGAACTACACTACATGGCACCGCCAATGTTGGTTTGGTTCTTATTTAACGGTCAAATCTGAGTAGTTCAGTCGTGCTTTCTCAGAGACCCATACTCACAATTACCCAGAGACGTCTGGAGTGGGGAGGGAAAATCCTCGGCAGCTGAGTAGGAATATCGTATGTATTGGCTGTAGGTATATTCAAGCTTGAAGGATTATAGTTCCCTACACTGTGCATAAAACCTTATCTCAATTCCCTTGAAACTATTTTTAACAATGTCTGTTGAAGAAAACGCTGCAGCAGCATTACATGCAAATGCAGCGGAGCACGGAGAGCAGGAAGGTGCTATAAACATTTCAGAATATGTCAGAAATGCACTGACTTTAAAATTAGCAGATTTTGGAGTCCTGGCATTAGGTGGGACTGTTACCTTCGTGGTTGAAGCACACGAGGCATACATAACAGAGGTGTTCTATTCTTGGGTCAAATTTCCACCTGCAAATGCACTTACACATACATTTTATTCTTACATTGCGGATGAAATTCCAGATGAGTACTGTCTATACGAGGACATCGAAGTTTCGCTCACGTACAAGAGCATATAAATTGGTTTAAAGGCGCCCTCCCACACACTAAAGATAAAGTGAGACTCGGTCCGCTCAGCAGTGACTGAGTGACTTTGCCGGTCCTGGCTGCTTACACACCCCATCCAGAAATTGACACACTACAGGTAGCAGACTTACATCCACTTCACAAAGAAATAATAAAACTTTACAGAAATCTGACACAGTTCGTTATGCGAACACTCACACTACAACCTACAAGGGTTACTCCAGAAAGTCAACTACAAGGTTGAATCCAAAATACGAAAAATTTGTGATCAAAGACCAGCTATGACCCATAATGTGAGTAAACAACATAAGGAAGCCATTAACAAGCTCAAGAATGACTGCACCATCACCATAAAACCTGCCGATAAGGGTGGTGGTGTGGTAATCTTTGACTCCTCTGATTACGATAATAGATTGATGGAACTTCTTGCAGTAGAAGAACACTATAGCAAAGTTCCTATGTGTCAATGGAATGATCTTAAGAAAGAAGTTATTAAACTTCTGACCATAGCACAAACGAATAACTGGATTTCAGAACAAGAATATAGGTTCCTTTATAATGATAAAGCAATCATCCCTGCCATATACGGTCTGCCGAAAATTCACAAAAATGTAACTAATCCACCAATGAGACCAATTGTGAGTTGTATTAACTCAATACTCGAGCCACTAAGTAAATATGTGGACAGCTTTCTAGGACCACTTGTACAGAAACAAAAATCCTATATTAAGGATTCTGCCCACATGATCCATAATATCGAGGGCTGTAGCTTCAATCGCAATACACAACTATTAGTGACGCTAGACATTGAAGCACTATATACTAATATACCCCAGGATGCCACACTCGATGTCATCAGTGGCATCCTGGGCCCTGCAGAAAGCAGAGGTGCCAATGTGGAATTTATTTTAGCATGTGCTTCATTGGTCCTCAAGCACAATTTATTCTTGTTTAAAAATAATCTTTATCTTCAATGTAAGGGGACCAGCATGGGGGCCACCTGTGCCCCCAGTCTGGCGTGCCTCTATGTGGGGCATTTTGAGGATATCCATATCTTTAATGAATCTGCCCCATTTTTTGAAAATGTTTTGAAATGGAGCAGATTCATAGACGATATCCTTTTTATTTGGGAAGGAAGTGCAGAACTTTTGGAGGAATTTCTACAATGGCTAAATTTGGGTGATGCTAATTTAAAATTTACATCACATTATAGTGATAATGCTGTGAATTTTTTAGACCTTAGTATTAAGGATGTGGATGGTAACTTGGCAGTGGAGCTATTTACAAAACCCACAGACAAAAACACTTTACTGCATTATTCAAGTTTCCATCCCAAGGCCCAGAAAGATAACATCCCGTTTGGGCAGTTCCTTCGTTTACGAAGGAACTGCTCAACACTGGATGATTATTATAAACATTCTGAAGTCCTCAGGACTAAATTAAAAGAGAGGGGTACCCTAAAAAACTTTTTAATTCATTCCTTTAAACGGGCCAGATTCTATAATCGGGAAAGTATGTTATCGAACATTAGAGTTGAAAAACATACTAACAAGAATAATCAGAGGATTGTTTTTGTAAGTCAGTTCTCACATATTAGTAATAAAATCAAGAATGTCATCAACTCCAATTGGAGTATTCTCAATGACAATGATCTAAAGACAATGGAGAGACCACTGTTTGCATTTAAACGCAATAATAATTTGAGAAAGGCATTGGTTCATACCTACAGGGAAACACCCATGGCAGGACAAACCTCTCTTATAGGTACTAAAGTGGTGGGCAATTACAAATGTAGTAATTGTTCAATGTGTAACCAATGCATAGTGAGTAAAGAGATAACGTATATACAAAACATACCCTAATATCAAGAGATTTTAACAACTGTAGAAGTAAGAATTTGATTTACTGTATTTTATGCCCTTGTAATTTGGCCTATATTGGCGAAACATCACGTGAATTACGTATTCGCCTTTTAGAGCATAAATCGGCCATTAAAAATAATAAAGTGAATGCACCCCTAGTTGACCATTTCAGGGAAGCAGGTCATACATGCACAGATTTTAGGTGGTTCATTGTGGAAAGAATTAAGGGCAACAGGAGAGGGGGTGATCTCTTCACAAAAAGAAAAAACCGTGAACAATGGTACATTTCCATACTAGATACCATTCGATCAGGTCTAAATACGAAGGAGGATTGGATGCGATTAATAGATTAAATTGAGTAGGAGATTAAGGGATAGTTGTGAATTATCACATACTTTGTGTTTGGGACGCGGAGGGGTGCGCGATGTGATGGACTGTATTAGGGAACTGTACCGGCCAGATTTTCTTTTGCAATCTGTGGCATTGCCCTCATATGCTGTTCCCTTTATAAGCAGTATTTTTCATCAAGTGTATGATAGCTGTTGGACAATGAAGGTTTTATATAGGCCATGTAACATTTTTCAGGTGGTCCTCGAACGACCCTTGGTATCCCAAATTTGAGCGGTTTGGTAGATCCCGGGGTTAGCTCGTTGGTAACCGTTATGTTACTACAATAGATCCTACGGTTAATATTCCCTTACTAGAATAGGGCTGGGGGGTCCCGTGATGGACCAATCTCTAAAATAAAATACACGTGATATATTTCTGATTCATTTTATGAAGGGGTTTCAGAATAATTAGCACGATTAGGTGAATAGTGTTATATATTTTTTATAAAATAGATATTTTGTCGTATTCTAAATAGGTATTGATTTAATAAATCTGAATAATTTGATTCTTAGTATCGCCATCCCCTATACATAATACTAATACACAGGGTGGGCCCATCTGTTATGCTATAGACGTAGGTGCCGTTTTAAGAGCATCACCGCTTTAAGGTATCAGCGTGTCTCCGAGTAGTCGCAATATAATGACGTAATAAACCACATCAGGTGCGAGTCGATAGTTAAAGTATTTAAACCGTGAGAAAATGCGGGCTAAATCGAGATCGTTTGCTACCGGAGTAACGGCACGACGTTATAGGCCCAATCGGAGCCCGGAAACAAGGAAGGAAAGTAAGTCTGCATTTGGATGACCGTATAGTTAGTTTTTTCGGGACCTGGGCGGGTAGGATATCTTTTACATCATTATGATATACACTCCGGTTCCCTATAAAATGTTTAGGTATATTATTAGTAGTAGCCTTGTTTATATTGTGACCGATGAAGCAACTCTAGGGTCGCCAGTACTCCGGTTCCCTATTAAATGTTTAGGTACATCATTAGTAGAAGCCTTGTTTAGATTGTGACGGATGAAGTAAGTTTAGGGTCGCCAGTATTGCATCCGTACACCTACCGAGTATTGTTTGTTAGGTGGGGATTAATATACGTATAGAGAAATGGAGTCAGGTTATTCATTTTCTAACATAAAGGTATTAATGATGATCATATAATTAGATCCTATATGATTTCAGATTCTCATGACAGAGATGCCCATTTGATTAAGCGATCCATACACCGTACAGGATGCGGTTTTTGTCGGAGTTTGCTAAACAGATGCAGCTCGATAGTAGTCAGAAGAAAGCATTACATATTTAAGGTATGTTACAAAATAAGATTC
This sequence comes from Calotriton arnoldi, assembly GCA_963921515.1. NCBI lineage: Eukaryota > Metazoa > Chordata > Amphibia > Caudata > Salamandridae > Calotriton > Calotriton arnoldi. The sequence continues at coordinate 124,241 of CAWUFW010002422.1, read as the reverse complement.
ATTTAAATATATTAAAGGTATAAATGGACCAATGAGGACCCCATTGTCTTCACTATTCTCTTTCTATATATATATTTTTTAAGGATGCTATGAATGAATACACGGATATATTGAGATTACCCTCCGTGATGTGTATTTTAGTCAAGTCCTAATTGAAGAGTTGGGAACCTTATCACAGTGGAGCTCCGAATTTTTACTGAAGTAAGTAGGATAAACTTACCAATCTGTGTCAGTTTTATAAGTTTGTATTGACACAATAGGATATGTTTGGTTACTTATAGTTACATTAAGGACCTTATACTTTTTCTATATTTTGAAGGATTCCATGACTGCATATATGGAAACATTGTAGTCCTGCCTATGAAATATATATTTTTTCTGAAGCTCTACAAGGATTTGGTGATCCTAATTCTCTTTTAATTAGGTAGGTTACACTGAGAAATAAATATAGTTTTAAAATGAGTGAAATATATATTCCAAATAAATAACTGTTTAATTTTCGCCACTTTAAAGAACCATTTAGGAACAAACCGGTGGGTTAACTATTATCAAGTTTCTCTTTGGCCAGCATGAATTCATGTAACTATCATAGTTGTACATGAATTTAGTGGTAGAGAGCTATTTTCTCTTTAACATCTTAACAGATGTGTATATACGAGAAAATAGAATGAAAGGATGATTATGAGTGGATGAGTGTGAGTATGAATTGGTTGATGATTAGATTATGGATGGAACCCTTATAAACAATTGTTAGATGTTTTGACCATAATTATGTACAGTAATACGATGAATCATGTTGAATTTAACTATGTTTAAAGGAATTAATTATTAGAAAATCTATTTCTTAATAAAAGTATTGTTCCTGATATATGTAGCTTTTAAGGTTTTTTTTAAAATAACGTTTTGTGTTTTCAATAGGTTAATTGAATTGATGACAACTGTAAGAGAGACTATTTATTCATTGTCCTGAAGAAGGTGGTTATATAAACTGGTTAAATACCACCGAAACGCGTCGACGCCCTGTTGGATGAAAGTTATACCCTAGGAACTTTTAGGGTCCTACTTAATTACTGAATAGTGGACATCTTTTTTCGCGATTGATTGATTCCAATTGGGATAACCATTTTTATAATGTTTTAATGTTTCACATGGTTTTTGTCTCTCCAAATATAATAACCGATTTGTACATTGTTAAATTTGTGATATTATCTTGCGTGGCTACATTTGTGATATTGTACTGTATTGTAACTTTTAATATAAAATCCTGTTTTAACGAATATTCTTAATGTACATTAATAAAATTATTTTTATATAAAATAGCCATATCTGTGTGGTTGGATGTTTTGACAATTGTTTTTGGGGTTCATTTATTAATGGACATATATGTTTTAGTGGAAGAATGAGTAAGAATGTTGGGTGTATATGAATAGTCTAAATAGATGTGAGGAGAAGGGTGTTTTACATAATAGGTGCCCCAAGAGAATTTCTGCTTTATTTATTCAACTACAAGGGACCGCAACTAAAATTACCCCACAAAGACTAAACGCGGTTATGAGAAGAATGCCCACTAAACGTGAACAAATGCCATTCTGGATAGCACCGAAAATAGCACCGCTAGAGGCAGTGTTTCCACACACAGGCCCACAAGAAAAACACAGAATACTGACAATTTGCTTGCCAATGGGGATAGCTCCCCCGATAGAAGATTGTACCACTTGGGGTACAGTTTTCGCTGCCATCTATACCAGGACTCATGGCACCCCTTCAATGTCAGTGATACTAGTTGTATTAAGACAAATACAGAATGAGTTCGAGCAAGAAACTGTTCTGACCTTAGGGATGAAATGAATAGGCAATTTTTCCCAGGTATCTACAATTATGTTAGCAAACATAAAAGGGGAGGCAGCAGCGGTGGCTATACGCCAACGCTTGAGGGAATGCAGTCCTGCACAACAGGAGCGAGAATTACCTAAAATTATTGAAGATACATACGCTGAATAGGGTAGAGATAATTTGGGAGCTAGACCCATGAAACCACAACTAATGGGTAATCCTGAAAAAGATATCGTCAAGCAAGCACCCGATTCTTCTAAAAAAAAAAATGGGATAATAAACAACAAAAAAATAAACAGAATGCATCACAATCGCAAGGTGGGCCTCCTAGGCAGGAGTCCACAGACAGGAGGTATAACTTTAGAAACGGTGATAACATTAAAAAACCTGACAGGTATCAGGATACTGATACACGTTCCTCTTGTTCCTTTCAGGGTTCATCAAAAAACTCCAAGAGGGAAGGACGGTCAGAACACAGATCAGAAGAACGCGCAAAGTCAAGAGACACACATCGCACTTCAGACTATAATATCAAAAAAGAAGAAAAATCAAAATCAAAACCTCAATTTGAAAAGATTAAAGTAGCTAGCCTTAAAATAAAAAATGCCCAGGCTGCTGAGGACTCAACTTCTGAACAGGGAATGGACTCTGACGATGCTAGACAGCGCAGCAGAAGTAACAGTAGCTCACCAGAACCTGGTGGAATTTCTGGTGACAGCGGCGTTGAATTAACATATCACGGTGGAGACACCTGATACTAGGGTAAGTGTCCAACACCAGTTATACGAAATAACACTCCATATGGAGAGGGACATACCTAGAAAATGTAAAGGTCTCTTTTGGGAGAACCTGATCTTTGGATAAGACATCCTTTTGCCTGAACAAGATTGGCCACCTGAGTTCGTTATGGATTGCCCAAAAGGAGAAACAGTCATTTTACCAGCCTTCTCCGACCTTGTTCCAGAATCACTAAAATATTCATATGCGTAGGAGTGGGCAGTAGCACTAGCTCCTGCATTATACCGCAATCATGTAGGGTGGGATGCTGAGTCACCTCACCATGTAATCCCAGTAAAAACTACTCCAACTCCACAGAGACAGTACCCAATAAAACATGACATGAAAAAACAAGTCAGGGAGATCTTAGATCAACTTGAATACCAAGGTGTAATAGAGAATTACACTGCTTCAATGAATAATCCTCTGTTTCCCGTAATGAAACCCGACAATTTATACCCTCTAGTTTTAGACTACAGGCATTTGAACACTTGCACAGACATTTGCAGTACAGAATGCACACAGTGCTGCATTAATGAATAACATTGTGCGGAAGAAATACAAACCAACACTAGATATCTCAAATGGATTATTCTGCCAGAATATAGCGCCTGAGAGCAGGTATTTGACCGCATTTTTGGCCTTTGGCTCTCAACGTAATTCTGTAGATTGCCCCAAGAGTATAAGAATAACCCCGGGCTGTTCTCAGCAAGAGTAACAGAGTTGCTTCAATGTAGATGATATCTATCTGACAGACGATGAATTATTGGATCATTTGACCAGGGTGAACAACATAATTTTGGGGTTCACCTCTGAGGGCTACAAGTTTAATTTTAAGAAATCAAAAATAGCCCACCTCAATGTCCTGTTTTTAGGGTATGAGCTCTCAAGTGAAGGGAAAAGCCTAGCAGCTAACGTTTTAGAAAAGTGTGCGCTGCTTCAACCTCCCAAAAATTTTGGCAGAACATACATGTTAGATTACGCAGAAAAAGTAAAACCTTCCTACGACCTAATTTGACCTGATTTTTCAGTTCGACATTGGACACAGGAACATACAGAAATTCTTCGTTCACTACAAGCTGACATGATAGCTTCCAAACACTTACACACACGTGTCAACTCTACGAATTTGGTGATCCGTGTAGTCACAGGTCAATCCGGGTACGCTTACCTCACCTTCAGTGAAGCGAAACTGTACTTCAGCGAAGCGAAATGCTGAGATGCGCTTTGCCTCCACTGAACTTTTTTTAACAACAGTACAGACTGCTGTAGTGAGAGCAAGAGCACTGCCTCAGGGGAAACAAATAATTGTCGTAACTCCAGTACCAACCTTAGAGGCTGTTACGAAAGCAAGCGTTCCAAACGCTAAAGCATTGCATCCACGATGGATACAATGGGCTAATTCTCTCACTGCAACAAATGTAGACTATAAGTGTGATTCTACATTAAAAACACAAGCATTTTTGCAGTACGAACAAGAATATCCTCTTCCAAATGAAATAAGGCCTTTAGATCAGTATGAATACATCATTTACACTGACGGTTCTGCCCAGCCTGCCGTAGGATGTCAGCAATACAGCGCAGCATGTGTGATTGTAAAGGGTTGTATGCAGGACAGTAAGTTCCGTCCCAGCAATACGCAGACGCAGACTCTACAAGATTGCACGGCACAACTGGCAGAACTGAAAGCCCTGATACTGGAACTAAAAAATACGATCGAGAATTCCCCACACCTATTGTGTGCGATTCATTTGATTGTGTCCAGTCTTACAATGAATATCTTCACTATTGGGGCCAGAATGGGTTCAGAGATTCAAAAGTTGCACAATAAAGCACAAGTTGCTTTGGGAACAAGTGGCAGAGCTGTAAAAAGGCATACCACAGGCTCACGTGATTCATACGCTGAGTGATCAATGTTTTGGCGTGCACGTTGAAGGGAATTCATTGGCTGATGAAGCTGCCAAGGCGACAGTGCAAACTGCTGCCATAGCTGCAATCACTCTTTCTAGTACGAGGATAGACGGACCGATAATGGTAGCTGTCATCGCTTTGCGAAAAAACAACTCAGCCTTGCCAAAAGGCTTTCCACTCAAGTACTCCTACAAGTTAGATGCACAAAATATACCGTATGCTCCAATTCCAGGAGTGGGGGATAGAGTTATACCAAATATGGATCGCAGATTAGGTTTAATACTAGCTGCACACGAGGGTCTGGGCTCAGCACAAGCAGGTATTACTACAACAGTTCCATTACTGAAATAACGTTATTGGTGGCCAGGTCTTACCAAACAGACCAAGGGCTTTGTCCTTAAGTGCGACATCTGTCAACAGATGAAGGGTTCCAACGTAACACGTCCGCCACAAACACCATTACTGATATCAGACAGACCTCTTGCATGTGTCTATTTGTACCACTGCGTCCCCTTACAATCTGATGGGGCTTACAAGTACATCTTGGTGGCTGTGGATTCATGCTCTAGATTCCTGTGGGTTTGGCCTCAGCGCTCAGCTGACGCCCACACTGTGGTCCTACTACTTGTAGTGGGTATCCTGGTTTTAATTTTCCTGCTATGCAATGGATGTCACAACACCAAAGCGATGGAAAAAGCGCTCTTGGAGCGACGTTGCCGTGAACGCATGGTACTTTATCTGTGCACACCTCTGCTTCGGGAGCTAGGCGAGCATTGGTTTATATCATTCAGATCAGACTGGGTTGACTGCATCTTGCCTGTATTCTGTTGCTTATTCTGCGGACAAGGATGTGTGTTGGACATCTGTCTAATACTTCCATCGGTTGCGCCTCCGAATGTAGACTTACTGCTGGACCCGTTAAAGGCCCACGTAGCACAGTGTCCTCAGCGTGTTCCAATCCTGATGTCGGCATTCTTAGAGCCACCATGGGATGCTTCAGCTCCTTTTGGAATGGACACCGGCTCTGTACCAGGCTTACAGGCATCAAGTACTTCCTCAGCAACAGCTGTGGGAGCCGGAGAAGATCACATTTGCTCCATTGACCTGATCCAAGAGGTGATACAGGGATCGTCGTCTGCGAAGGCATGCAGCAGTGATGTTGCGTCTCCCACACAGGACACATAAACATTTGGCTCTCCGTGTGCTGGGAACAATTCGGCCTTTTTCGGAAACAACTCAAATTGGAATTCGAAAACATCTTTTTTGTTTTATTTTTCCTCTTTGGCTCTCACTGAGCACCATGGCTTATGGTATGCTCGGTTGGTCTAACAGTATAGTGACTATTTAGAGGACTTTTAGTGCGGTTTTTACATTTACATCACTTTTTACACATACCCTGTTTTTAGATGTTTTTAAAACTCATATTTTAGCAATGTCTTTTATGTTTTTTACAACAGGCATATTTTAGCATTTGTAACTTTGTCGTCCAGTCGGATGAGGAGTGGGTGTTATGAACCCCCAATGTACTCCAATATAGGCCTAGGTAGTTACACAACCTTTTACCTATATTCGTCCTACCATTGTTGTACATAACAGGTTTGGTGCTGACCTTTTACATAGTTAGGTTCTGCATAAATGTCGTGTGGTTTTCTCTGAAAACTAGCCTCATTTATTATGCATGAGGATTCTCATTATCACAGCAGGATTACCATCTTCTGCATAATAACTCTGTATAAGGGTCATCACTATCGTCATCCTTGGCCGACATGCTCACAGTACCATGACACATCTAGGTAGAACCCCTGAGGGTACCTTTTGGGTATATAAGCACCACATCTTCACTGGGCAAACCAGAGGAGAAATTCTTCCATGCTGACACGAGACACTGAGGTCCCTGAACCAGATACTCCAGCACGCAGTGGCCTGACATCCCTCGCGGGGTGTCCAACTCGAGACCAAGACGGGATCCTTCTTTCTCTCACATCAGGTAATGGGGTTGGCTCTATCCTAGCGGGATTCTTGGCTATACACCTACATGCATGCTAAGTACACCTAGGTACATCTAGTTAGGATTGCATCGTAGGAGTAGGCATTACTACTGTCATGTATTTATATGCCTGCATGTATTCATTGTTTTAGCACTATGGTGGAATTCTACCTTTTATTTACTTTGTTGGTGCTAGTAATCGTATGTATCTGTTTTTGTCTCATGGTTATTGCAGCACACGTATTTTACAATAGAATTACACTGATTCAATACATTTAATCTGTGTATCTCTCTGAGACAAAGTGAGCACTAGTGACTGAGCGAAAAGTACAGTACTGTTTCCACGATCCCTGAGGGGGAAGGGTTGTCATGTTCGATAGTTGCCAGAAACTATTTGCTCCTTGGTAAGATTGTGGGGCTTATAGTGGCACTGTGAGCTAGCTGGTCTATAGGCGAACATATCCTGTGGGGGTGTCTGGAATCAGTCTGGACACCAATACTTTAGTTTATGTTGTCTAAACGCGCAGATCCAATATAGATTTGTAGGAACTACACGACTCAAGGCCTATTAGTATCTCTGATATATGGAAGTCTCATGAGCCCCTCACTGTATTCTATAGGGTGTCCCCATCATGCTGCATTGCATCACTGAGTCTATGCGTAGGTGCACACACTAGTAGTTGCCGAGGCATTCCTTGCTGAAGATATGGCCTCAGGCCAAGAGGTACGTCCAGGAGACAGAGGGAGATTGACTACTGAGAATTAAGCAGCCCCCTAAACTGTAACCAGCATATCTTGCACTGGGCACACTTCAGTGTAGAAAAACAGGACCTGGCATTATCATTTCCATTACATATTTTTATTTGTCTTGTGACCACTGAATCTTTCTTTGTCTTCAGCGCATACGTTTAAAGCATTTGTTTAGAAGCAGCTAAAGATTTTTTGGCTTATTGAATGGAAGTGCTTCCACATTGTGGTTTGGCCTATATCCACTCCATCACATGACAGAGTCCTTGTATGGCTCAGACACTAGTATTACACCTCTGTCAAAAATATTCTAGAGTAAGTCTAACGATTGTAAGAGGTGACTCCACCGACCGTGTGTTTAAAACATGATCCACTCTGGGCAAATGGGAGGCCACTGGAAAAGAAATTAGACCTGGTCATACGTGCTATCCAATGATGCAGCAATCTTTCTAACAAATGCACAAACAATTTCAGACCAGATGTACGAAGGCTTTTTGGGGTCACAAATGGTCCGATTCACAGAATTGGGCTGTTTGTGATAGCAAAAAGACCTTTTGGTATTTAAGAAACCCAAATGTGATTCAGTAACCACTTAGAAAATCGCAATTTGGGTTTGCGACTGGGTACCAAATCGATATTTGGGATGGGCATGTTTAGGGCGTCCCTTCCAAATACAGAATCAGAATGGTATGTATTAATGTTTTACTGACTACTGAAAGGTAGTGGTAAGGCATTCACAAACATGAAAGGGTCCCCAAGGGACCCCTTCTCTTTTATGAATGTTGAGCAAAATTTTTTTTAAGAGTAGGCATTGGTATCATGGACCACTGCCTAGTTTTGAAAAATGTTCATCTTTTTTTTTTTTTAATACATCCATGTTCCCTTAAGAAAAATGGGCTGCAATAAAAAAAAAATATCACTTTATTTAAAAACAAACACAAAGATGGTGGTCTGCTGACTTCAGCAGGCCACTATCCCTGTGATGGCAGCGATTCATAGTGGGTCGTAATTTGCGACCTACAACATTAATATTCACGAGGTAGGTCGAATTGTGACTCACTGGGTATCAGGTTTTTGTGAATGACTTATTAGTGCATAGGTCGGTTTGAAAAAGCAGAATGGATTCGGTAAAAGTCAGTGCAGGATTTGCGACAACTTTTACCAACTCCATTCTTTGTACATCTGGCCCTAAATCCCTAGAAATGGCCTCTCTCAAGCTACACCGAGGCCCTTGTGGGTGCTCCCATTGAGAAGCACCTGGGATAGCACTATTTGGGCGTCAATTAGAAAGCTGTACATTCTTTTTTTATCAGTGTGTTTGAAGGGTTTTAATACCTGCTCAAGGTAGGTGTACATCTTTCCTATAACTGGCAAAAATGCAGAAATGTAGATCCACCAATAAAACATGATTGTGCCAACAAATCACACAGGCAGTGCTAACATTTTATGGAATTAACCTGTTGGCAGTTACTTGGGGTCACTTCTAAACAATTTTGCTGAATCTACACCCCAAAGAATACCTTAAAAAAAGACTCCCTGAAAACCGACGTCATATCACTCCATCAACTACAGTTTCCTAGTCCCTAAATTCTTTTGAAGCGTGTTAAAGCCGCCATGTTTCCATCGATTCCTGCGCTTCTTGGGTTCGCAGTTCAGATTTTGCTACTCTGCAGCACAAGATATTCTAAAAGCAACCAGAACCATTCAGCTGAAAAACTGGCATTTCTTTCATAAAGGCAGTTTAGAAGCAGTGTCATAAGGAAGCATTTTGTGTTCTACCAAATTAAATCTATGTTCACATTATTAATTGGTTTATGTATCACATTATTAAATTACACTGGACCTTCTTCTAGCTCATCAGATCAGATGAAAAGTTATTAAAGGTGCATTGAGGTATCAATCTTATGTGAGCCCTAAACTTTGAAGATAGAACGTTTTTCAATGTTATTTGAAGAGAAAGGGATGTGGCCCAATAAGTCGCAATGATGACCATGAGCTAGTGTCATTAAATAACCAGTTCACACTTTTTGCACACCCAATTATCGCTTAAGTGCAGAGAAAAAGTTGAACTTGAGTGTACATACCCAAAGATTTATGCCAGCAGATGGAACTTATTACAGTGGACAATTTGCAAGAATGGCAACTATTCCACAGTTGTAGATTTAGGCACGGGCAAGAATATTGGTGTTCTCACTTCATGTGTCATGAATTCCCTATATAGCCCATGGTCGTTTTCACTATGTCAGCCTAATTATGCACATTGTAGGCCACTTTTGCTTTGCACACATTATCAAATATCACGCTTGTTTTTGTGCCACATTGTATTTTCACAGTCAGCACGTTTTTGTATTTTGTTCTTTGAGTTGGATTTAGTCAGAACAGCCCATGCAAGGTCATACAACATTGCTCCTTGTTGTTCTCTGTGGTCGGACACTAGTACCTAGACATAATAGAGAAACACAGATGCTGTTTTTTTAACACACATGTTTTGTCATATAACCGGGGCATGTTGTTTTAAAAACACACAGAGTGGAGACTTGCAGGCAGAGCAAAGGTCCTGAGACGAGAGGGCTGTGCTGGCTGAGATGTAGAGCAACTGTCTATGTATGCTAAGGTATTGGGTTCACCACTAATCCCAGAGATCTAAAATCTAAAATCACTTAGCTTCTGTAGTGAGGGTGGGTTTAGGCAAATCTGTCAGCTAATATGGCGGGGTTTTTCACTGTATATGGTCTGCTAATCATGCTAATGATATTACTAACCTGTATATGTTTTCTAATTGTGGCGCAGTTATGGCATATTTGAGCACAATAGTTTAAATAAATATTGTAAGCTTCCTTCATGCCTCTTTTTAATTTATTGTGGACAAGTACGAGTGAGAGAACGAAAGGGGATGACCTGCTACCGCGATCCCTGAGAGGGTCGAGAGTGTTGTGTTCTGGGGTGCTAAATCACTTGTCTCTCTGGGAAGGTTAGGAGGGCAAGTGAGGCACTATAAGCTAGTCAGATTCGGGCCCATAGGTACTGATGTGGTAGGGTGGCTCAATCCCTACATACTGATGTTCTATGGTCCCAAAATAGTTCTGTTCCTGAGCAGAATCCCTGCAACACATGGGCCTGGGGGTGTTCAGGGCACTGGTCCTTTGGAAAGCGATAACACCCACAAAGCTACGACTTTCTGGGGATTGGTAAACCTTCCAGATGGACTTTCACACCCAGTTTGCACTTTTACACTTTGATTCAAATTAGTACTAGAGTAGGCATGCAGATTGTGAAAAACACCCAATCTCCCCATGTATTATGATGGTATGGGAAAGGGCTTTTCACAAGGATTTACATAAATCATCGCCATTAGGGTACAATTTGCACGTTTATACAAATGATTGTGAATCAGGTCCTAAGAGGGGAATTTATGGTGTCATCAATGTAAAGTAAATGATAGCACTTTGACTTCATTGAAGGAACCATCATTCATAAAGTTGCAGTGGTGATAAGTATACCAGTAGTTGTGTATGAAGGGTTCAATTTGGTAGCCACAGGCAAGTGCAACTGAACCGCAAAGGTTTTAGCAAGCTCGTTCATCTTGCACTTCAATGCGTGAAACACTCAATAGCAATCACAGCTCATCAAGCTGTAGGTGTTTTTCTTCGTCAATAACTATGTCAAAAGTAACTTTAAAAACATGTTATAAAAGACCCACTATACTGTTGTTGAAGGCCACCCTGTAACCCTTTGGAAGTGGTCAATCTTTGTTAAAAGAAAAGGTTCCTTTATGGAACTGTTTGGACAACTTGAAAATAAATGAATGTGTCCACCGAAAAAAACCAAGCGAAAATTATACCAGCTTTCAAGATGTAAGCTATACTTTTTGAATATAATTTCACTAATAGAACAATTTTAATTCATAATATTAGCAGGACACTTTATTTTAATTAACGGCTTAAACTTTAACCATACAAAAGTGGAGCTATATGACTAAGACGTTATATTTGGTTCAGACATCGGTATGCTATTTCTAGGTCACAAAAATCACAAGTGAAAGACAACTGGACAGCTATTTTTGTCACATGTTTATTCATGAAACCTTTAGCAATCCTTCGCAATCGTTGCACATTTCTGTGCATGTTAGAAGTGTGAAGCTTCAATTAGAATGGTTAAAAAGCTAACACTGTAGACACCTATTTATGCCTGTTTTAGTGGTGGCTGTTGCTATGCTCCTGTTTATGTACTCATTTAAAAAATAAGTGCCTCAATCTGTTAACTTTCATAAACTTTCCTCGAGGGTGTTTTGGTCTTTTATCTTTAACCTATAGCATTTATGTTTGGCACCTGTCTCTTATTTAGTTAACATGACATGGATTTTGTCATTGTTTTATGAAAGTCTGACAGTTTACAATATGTTTTATATGCTGACCTTGTAGTAGGGTGAGTCAGTTAGTAAGGGGTCTATTACGATGGCTGGCGGACTGTGTCCGCCCGCCACCGCAATGGCAACGGGACCGCCCGCAAGAGGTGCGGCAGTCCCGCAATGGCAATTAGGATGCCACCGCCACGGTGGCGGTGGCATCCCGCATATATTGCATTGCGGAGGGCGGTGCTGTAAGCAGCACCCACCACAATGCAATATATGCATGTTGTGCATTGGCATGCACAACGTGACAGGCACCGCGCGGTGCCTGCCACCTTGTGCATGCCAATGAAGGGGGGTACCATGGGTACCCCCCAAGGGCAGGCATCCACCTCCCCATCCCCCGGGGGCCCGCAATGGGCCCCTGAAGGCATTCTCTGCATGCCTTTCCATGGCGGAGTCTCCGCCATGGAAAGGCATGTCACCGCAGGCATGCTAATATGGATGGCGGTGCCTGCAAGGCACCGCCACCATGTTGTCTGCCTTTTCCGCCCGGCCGGCATTCCGACCGGCGGAAAAGCGGCGGACGGTCTTTCCGTCCGCTGCGGTGCCCCTCGCCATGCTAATATGGCGGGGGTGGAAAAGGATATTTGGCGGGTGGATCCCCACCGCCGGGCCAGCAGTGGCGATCCGCCAGATATCCTAATAGGCCCCTAAGACATGATATGTTACAGCTTCTGCGGGGTTGACAAAAGAAAGAACTATTCATTTTTTAAAATTTTAAACACAAACTTGCCATAGGTGGAGAATTCTGCTAAGAGTGTAGGTTATTTTTATCTTGGGTCAAATGGCTTGAATAAAATGAATATATCATCCTTGAATTTTATGTTTGAGATAGGTTTTAGTTATACCAGTGATTACTGCATTTTAAAAGTCACTAATGATTTTAACTGGTGAAAAATTGTATGTTTATTTATCAATGTGATGAATTTATTGTTGGTGGAAGCCTACTTCTTAGGTAAACACACATAGACTGAGGCTGTTTTTAATTAGATATTTTTTTCTGTATGAGATATATATGTGTGTGTGTGTATATATATATATATATATATATATATATATATATATATATATATATATATATATATATATATATATATATATATCTATCTAGCGGTCGCCAGTAGATTGTTATAGTTAGGACCTATTTTCCATAGGAAATCCGCAACATTCTATTTGAAATAACGTTGGCGCCGGTTGACGAATCTTCGTGAAAGTTTCCAACTTGTTGGGGCGCTCCGGTCCGCTCCTATCCTGAAAGTCTCGGGGTGATTCGTCAAGCGGGGGCTGAGAAAAAAGGGGGGTCCCAAAACATGTTTTCCCCATTCATTTTTCCATAGGAACCTATAGTCGCAGCTACAGCCCGAACTGCTGAACGGAATTACACCAAATTTGGCAAAGAGGTAGCCCTTGGTTCAGTGTCGTGCCTTTTGCTTAAATGGTGTAAATCCGTTCAGTAGTTCCTGAGAAAATCAAAAGTAAAATCACATATATATCTGGGCGGAGCCTAACCACACATGTCATTGTGAGTTCTGATTGGCTGTCAGCACTTCATCCTGGAATTGCTGGCAGCCATCTTGGGACCAATATAAATGATAGTACCCCATTGAAATGCATTGTAGTGAATCAAAGATTTTGAGGGTTACCAAAAGGAGAACTATAAAGGGTGATAACAGACTTTAGTTACATTAGAATTCATTTGTTGATGGTACCATACTAATTTCAGGAATTGTGGTGTGTTCTAAGGTGATTTTACCCTGTGAAAAACCTTCTGCTGGGATATCATGAATCATGTTTGAGAGAAAACTATTTTCACATGCTTGTCCCATACAGTTTTGGAAGGTGCTCCAGAAGCTAAAATGAGAGCATATTTTCTGTAAATTCACATTATCTTTCTCAGTCATGTGAGAATGAAGTCTGACATTCTCAGTAAAACATGTACATCCAACACGGGCAGAGACTGTCAGTTGATTCCTTTGTGTTCTACTGCAGCTTCCCAGAGTGTTCTAAAGAACAACTAGAGTGCTAACAGCCTTACTTATGACAAAAGTATGGCACACCTGAAGCCATTTTGATTGGAATAAACTGGTAACACTTAAAACATTTAATTTAAAAAGGAACAAAATGATGGGGTTCATTTTGAAATAGAAATTATGGTTAGTGCTGCAGAAAAAAAAATTAGGGCATGTTTTAAGTGTGATCTCAAATATCTTCCTGTTATATTTCAACAGGAGCAGCCTGCCAGTTGATGCCTTTGTGTTCTACTGCAGCTTCCCAGAGTGTTCTAAAGAACAACTAGAGCGCTAACAGCCTTACTTATGACAAAAGTATGGCACACCTGAAGCCATCTTTATTGGAATAAACCGGTAACACTTAAAACATTTAATTTAAAAAAGAACAAAATGAGGGTGTTCTTTTTGAAATAGAAATTATGGTTAGTGCTGCAGAAAAAAAAATTAGGGCATGTTTTAAGTGAGATCTCAAATCCTCTTCTATTTCATTAGAAAATTCTGACATGCAGACTGAAACAATCACTTTCAATACCAGCAGCAGACTTCCAGTTAACTCCCTGGTGAGCAGTAGCTTTACTACAGTGATCTAATGAGCAACTAGAGTGCTAACATTCTGAATTTATGGCAAATGTGAGACACATCTGAATGCCTTCTTGATGGAATCAAAGTAAAAAACTGAAAGCATTTCCTACTGAGGAGACTGCAGTAAATGAGGAAATTAGGAAACTTCATAACAAAGAAGTCTTCCAAGATGGCCACCAGTGAAAAAGAGCCCAAATGTAGCACAAATATTACCCAGATGTAGCCCACATATAGCCCAATGACAAAAGTGTGCAAAATACTTTTATTTTTAATATTTTTGCAGTTTTATGTAGTGCAGACTGGTCAGGTATTGGAGCGTTGCATCTTAAAACATGACCCCTACACTACAAAAACACCACTGCACTACCCTAAACCCTAAAACACTACCCCCAGCACGACCCCCTATACTACACAAGCACCACTGCACTATCCTAAACCCTAAAACACTACCCCCAGCATGACCCCCTATACTACACAAACACCACTGCACTACCCTAAATCCTAAAACACTACCCCCAGCACGACCCCTACACTACCCAAACACCACTGAACTAACCTAAACACTACCCCCAGCACGACCCCCTACACTACCCAAACACCACTGCACTACCCTAAAACATGACCCCCTACACTACACAAACACCACTGCACTACCCTAAACCCTAAAACACTACCCCCAGCACGACCCCCTACACTACACAAGCACCACTGCACTACCCTAAACCCTAAAACACTACCCCCAGCACGACCCCCTACACTACACAAACACCACTGCACTAACCTAAATCCTAAAACACTACCCCCAGCACGACCCCCTACACTACCCAAACACCACTGCATTACCCTAAAACATGACCCCTACACTACACAAACACCACTGCACTACCCTAAACCCTAAAACACTACCCCCAGCACGACCCCCTACACTACACAAGCACCACTGCACTACCCTAAACCCTAAAACACTACCCCCAGCATGACCCCCTACACTGCACGAACACCACTGCACTGCCCTAAACCCTGAAACACCAGCCCCTGCACGACCCCCTACACTGCCCGAACACCACGGCACTGCCCTAAACCCTGAAACACCACCCCTAGCATGACCCCCTACACTGCCTGAACACCACTGCACTGCCCTAAACCCTGAAACACCACCCCCTTCACGACCCCATACACTGCCCGAACACCACTGCACTGCCCTAAACCCTGAAACACCACCCCCAGCAAGACACCCTACACTGCCCGAACACCACTGCACTGCCCTGAAACCCTGAAACACTACCCCCAGCAAGACCCCCTACACTGCCCGAACACCACTGCACTGCCCTAAACCCTGAAACATCACCCCCAGCAAGACCCCCTACACTGCCCGAACACCACTGCCCTAAACCCTGAAACACCACCCCCAGCACGACCCCCTACACTGCCCGAACACCACTGCTCTGTCCAAAACCCTGAAACACCAGCCCCAGCATGACCCCCTACACTGCCCGAACACCACTGCACTGCCCTAAACCTTGAAACACCAGCCCCAGCACGACCCCCTACACTGCCCGAACACCACTGCACTGCCCTAAACCCTGAAACACCACCCCCAGCACGACCCCCTACACTGCTCGAGCACCACTGCACTGCCCTAAACCCTGAAACACCAGCCCCAGCACGACCCCCTACACTGCCCGAACACCACTGCACTGCCCTAAACCGTGAAACACCAGCCTCAGCACGACCCCCTACACTGCCTGAACACCACTGCACTGCCCTAAACCCTGAAACACCACCCCTAGCACGACCCCCTACACTGCCTGAACACCACTGCACTGCCCTAAACCCTGAAACACCACCCCCAGCATGACCCCCCTACACTGCCCGAACACTACTGCACTGCCCTAAACCCTGAAACACCATCCCCAGCACGACCCCCTACACTGCACGAACACCACTGCACTGCCTTAAACCCTGAAACACTACCCCCAGCAAGACCCCTACACTGCCCGAACACCACTGCACTGCCCTAAACCCTGAAACATCACCCCCAGCAAGACCCCCTACACTGCCCGAACACCACTGCCCTAAACCATGAAACACCACCCCCAGCAAGACCCCTACACTGCCCGAACACCACTGCACTGCCCTAAACCCTGAAACACCAGCCCCAGCACGACCCCCTACACTGCCTGAACACCACTGCACTGCCCTAAACCCTGAAACACCACCCCCTGCACGACCCCCTACACTGCCCGAACACCACTACACTGCCCTAAACCCTGAAACACCACCCCCAGCACGACCCCCTACACTGCCCGAACACCACTGCACTGCCCTAAACCCTGAAACACCACCCCCTGCACGACCCCCTACACTGCCCGAACACTACTGCACTGCCCTAAACCCTGAAACACCACCCCCAGCACAACCCCCTACACTGCACGAACACCACTGCACTGCCCTAAACCCTGAAACACTACCCCAGCAAGACCCCCTACACTGCCCGAACACCACAGCACTGCCCTAAACCCTGAAACATCACGCCCAGCAAGACCCCCTACACTGCCCGAACACCACTGCCCTAAACCCTGAAACACCACCCCCAGCAAGACCCCCTACACTGCCCGAACACCACTGCACTGCCCTAAACCATGAAACACCACAACCCCAGCACGACCCCCTACACTGCCCAAACACCACTGCTCTTCCCAAAACCCTGAAGCCCCAGCACGACCCCTACACTGCCCGAACACCACTGCACTGCCCTAAACCTTGAAAAACCAGTCCCAGCATGACCCCCTACACTGCCCGAACACCACTGCACTGCCCTAAACCCTGAAACACCACGCCCAGCACGACCCCCTACACTGCCCGAACACCACTACACTGCCCTAAACCCTGAAACACCAGCCCCAGCACAACCCAGTACACTGCCCGAACACCACTGGACTGCCCTAAACCCTGAAACACCAACCCATCACGACCACCTACACTGCCCGAAAACCACTGCACTGTCCTAAACCCTGAAACACCAGCCCCAGCAAGACCCCCTACACTGCCCGAACACCACTGCACTGCCCTAAACCCTGAAACACCACCCCCAGCAAGACCCCCTACACTGCCCGAACACCACTGCACTAAACCCTGAAACACCACCCCCAGCAAGACCACCTACACTGGCCAAACACCACTGCACTGCCGTAAAACCTGAAACACCACCCCCTGCACGACCCCCTACACTGCCCAAACACCACTGCACTGCCCTAAACCCTGAAACACAACCCCCTGCATGACCCCCTACACTGCCCGAACACCACTGCACTGCCCTAAACCCTGAAACACCACCCCTCAGCACGACACCATACACTGCCCGAACACCACTGCACTGCCCTAAACCCTGAAACACCACCCCCTGCACGACCCCCTACACTGCCGGAACACCACTGCACTGCCCTAAACCCTGAAACACCACCCCCAGCATGACCCCCTACACTGCCCGAACACCACTGCACTAAACCCTGAAACACCACCCCCAGCAAGACCACCTACACTTGCCGAACACCACTGCACTGCCCTAAACCCTGAAACACCACCCCCTGCATGACCCCCTACACTGCCCAAACACTGCTGCACTGCCCTAAACCCTGAAACACCACCCCCTGCACAACCCCCTACACTGCCTGAACACCACTGCACTGCCCTAAACCCTGAAACACCACCCCTCAGCACGACACCCTACACTGCCTGAACACCACTGCACTGCCCTAAACCCTGAAGCACCACCCCCAGCACGACCCCCTACACTGCCCAAACACCACTGCACTGCCCTAAACCCTGAAACACCACCCCCTGCACCACCCCCTACACTGCCCGAACACCACTGCACTGCCCTAAACCCTGAAACACCACCCCCAGCACGACCCCCTACACTGCCCAAACACCACTGCACTGCCCTAAACCCTGAAACATCACCCCCAGCAAGACCCCCTACACTGCCTGAACACCACTGCCCTAAACCCTGAAACACCACCCACAGCAAGACCCCCAACACTGCCCAAACACCACTGCACTGCCCTAAACCCTGAAACACCACCTCCAGCACAACCCCCTACACTGCCTGAACACCATTGCTCTGCCCTAAACTCTGAAACACTAGCCCCAGCACAACCCCCTACACTGCCCGAATACCACTGCACTGCCCTAAACCCTGAAACACCACCCCCAGCACGACCCCCTACACTGCCCAAACACCACTGCACTGCCCTAAACCCTGAAACACCACCCCTGCATGACCCCCTACACTGCCGGAACACCACTGCACTGCCCTAAACCCTGAAACACCACCCCCAGCACGACCCCTACACTGCCCGAACACCACTGCACTAAACCCTGAAACACCACCCCCAGCAAGACCACCTACACTTGCCGAACACCACTGTACTGCCCTAAACCCTGAAACACCACCCCCAGCAAGACCCCCTAAACTGCCCGAACACCACTGCACTAAAGCCTGAAACACCACCCCCAGCAAGACCACCTACACTGGCCGAACACCACTGCACTGCCCTAAACCCTGAAACACCACCCCTGCACGACCCCCTACACTGCCCGAACACCACTGCACTGCCCTAAACCCTGAAACACCAGCCCCAGCAAGACCCCCTACACTGCCCGAACACCACTGCACTGCCCTAGACTCTGAAACACCAGCCCCAGCAAGACCCCTACACTGCCCGAACACCACTGCACTGCCCTAAACCCTGAAACACCAGCCCCAGCATGACCCCCTACACTGCCTGAACACCACTGCACTGCCCTAAACCCTGAAACACCAGCCCCAGCACCACCACCTACACTGCCCGAACACCACTGCACTGCCCTAAACCCTGAAACATCACCCCCTGCACCGCCCCTACACTGCCCGAACACCACTGCACTGCCCTAAACCCTGAAACACCACCCCCAGCACGACCCCCTTTACTGCTCGAACACCACTGCACTGCCCCAAACCCTGAAACACCACCCCCAGCACGACCCCCTACACTGCCCGAACACCACTGCCCTAAACCCTGAAACACCACCCCTGCACGACCCCCTACACTGACCGAACACCACAGCACTGCCCTAAACCCTGAAACACCACCCCCTGCACGACCCCCTACACTGCCCGAACACCACTGCACTAAACCCTGAAACACCACCCCCAGCACGACCCCCTACACTGCCGGAACACCACTGCACTGCCCTAAACCCTAAAACACCATCCCCAGCACGACCCCCTACACTGCCCGAACACCACTGCACTGCCCTAAACCCTAGAACACTACCCCCAGCACGACCCCCTACACTACCCGAACACCACTGCACTACCCTAAACCCTAAAATACTCCCCCAGCACGACCCCTACACTACCCGAACACGACTGCACTGCCCTAAACCCTCAAACACTCCCCCAGCATGACCCCCTAAACTACCCGAACACCACTGCACTGCCCTAAACCCTAAAACACTCCCCCAGCACGACCCCCTACACTACCCAAACACCACTGCACTGCCCTAAACCCTATAACACTCCCCCCAGCATGACCCCCTACACTACCCAAACACCACTGCACTGCCCTAAACCCTTAAACACTACCCCCGCATGACCCCCTACACTACCCAAACACCAATGCACTACCCTAATCCCTAAAACACTACCCCCCGCACGACTCCCTACACTACCCAAAGACCACTGCACTACCCTAAACCCTAAAACACTACCCCCGCACGACTCCCTACACTACCCAAAGACCACTGCACTACCCTAAACCCTAAAACACGACCTCCTACACTACACAAACACCACTGCACTACCCTAAACCCTAAAACACTACCCCTACACTACACAAACACCACTGCACTACCCTAAACCCTAAAAAACTACCCCCAGCACGAACCCCTACACTACCCAAACACCACTGCACTACCCTAAACCCTAAAACACTACCCCCAGCAGTACCCCCTACACTACCCAAACACCACTGCACTACCCTAAACCCTAAAACACTACCCCCAGCAGTACCCCCTACACTACCCAAACACCATTGCACTACCCTAAACCCTAAAACACTACCCCCAGCAGTACCCCCTACACTACCCAAACACCACTGCACTACCCTAAATCACTACCCCATCACGACCCCCTACACTACCCAAACCCCACTGCTCTACCCTAAACCCTAAAACACTACCCCCAGCACGACCCCCTACACTACCGAAACACCACTGCACTACCCTAAACCCTAAAACACTCCCCCAGCACGACTCCCTACACTACCCAAACACCACTGCACTACCCTAAACCCTAAATCTACCCCCAGCATGACCCCCTACACTACACAAACACCACTGCACTACCCTAAACCCTAAAACACTACCCCCAGCACGACCCTCTTCACTACCTAAACACAACTGCACAATTTGTTACAGGCGTTGCAACGCAGGCCTGTGGTGCTTACTGGAAGTACCTGGTGGGCTAGTTGGGCCCCAGGGACCCTCAGGATTCAAGGTGACCTAATCCCCCAACTTAAAACGCTCCACGGGGCGCGTTTGCACAGTGGTGAAGGGAGGGGCGGGGCCTCAGGTGACATGTGCGCAAACACGCCCTGTGGTGCGTTTAAGTTGGGGAATTAATTCCCTTTGAATCCTGAGGGACCCTGGGGGCCAACTAGGCCACCAGGTACCTTCAGTAAGCACAACAGAGTTGCGTTGCAGAGAGGTGAAAAAAGGTGCGTGGCCTCGGAACGCCTCTCTGCAACTCAGCTCTGTGGTCCTAACTGTAGGTACCTGGGGGCTAGTTGGGCCCCAGGGACCCTCAGGATTCAAGGGGACTTAATCCCGCAACTTAAAACGTGCCACGGGGCGCGTTTGCACACATGTCACCTCAGGCCCCCTCCCTTCACCACTGTGCAAACGCGCCCTGTAGCTGTTTTAAGAGGTAGTTTTAATCCCCTGCCCTATTATGTACTAGGGACTTGCAGAGGAGGTCATGCTAATCATAGGGGTACCCCAAACGCATAGTGTTCCCTAGTGTATGTAGGTGTTTTCACTGTATTCT
The DNA here is from genome assembly GCA_963921515.1 of Calotriton arnoldi. Taxonomy (NCBI): domain Eukaryota; kingdom Metazoa; phylum Chordata; class Amphibia; order Caudata; family Salamandridae; genus Calotriton; species Calotriton arnoldi. Next base: position 102,894 of record CAWUFW010002422.1, on the reverse strand, counting down.
AAGTGTCTTTTAGCATAGCACTGGCTCTGGTTAGTCAGAGTCAGTTACCACCAGTACCCGTCTGAAAAAGTTGTGGGCACAGGATGATTTTGCAACAAGGCCTCTTTCTGCTCCTCTGTTGGTTCTTTCTGCACATCTTTTGCTTCTTTCTGTGCGTTTTTTCTTCTTTCTTCACATGTCCTACCTCTGTAGGCATAGTTAGAAACTAGCATTTAAAAAACCTTTGAAATTCACTTAAAAAATTATAGGTTTCAGGCACGTTATAGTTAGAAATTAGCATTTAAAAAACCTTTGAAATTCACTGAAAAAACTATAGGTTTCAGACACGTTATAGTTAGAAATTAGCATTTAAAAAACCTTTGAAATTCACTGAAAAAACCATAGGTTTTAGGGACAGTTATAGTTAGTTGGACATTTCACTCGTACAAAACCATAGAAATTCCCCGTTATAGTTAGTTCAGCTAACTATAACTCGCGCCCCGCAATGCACTGCTGATGACGTCACATATTACATCACTCATGACATGGTCAGTGACATCACTGATGACATCACTGATGACATCTCAAATGACATCACTGATGACATCATCCATGTGATAATCTCATGCATCTTCTCACACCCTAATATAACTTTTGATACACCCACTCTAAATTACAGACTGCCATTCTCAAAACCATAGACACTCCAACACCAAAAACTACATACCCACTCACTGATTCTTAGGTCTACACACACATCCATTCACTCACCCGTACAGTCACTCATACTTACAGTCACTCAGTACAGGACTATCATATGCACTCATAAACCTATATAAACACTCACACACCGCCACTCATCCATAGAGGTACTCACACACCTAGTCAGTCATGCAAAAATTAATCACACACCCATTTACTCACCTATACAGTTATACACACACCAGCTCACTTACTCATACAAATACTAGCACATTCTTACGCTCTTATACAATAACTGATACAAGCATACACGCATCCATACAGCCACTCTCACTATCACATACTCTCACTTATAGCCATTTAAATACTCTAACACACATATACTGCCTTTTACATATGTAGTTACTCGCACATGTACCACTGAGATATACATTCACTCACTAACACACCCAAACACACACTCACCCACCCAAGCAGTCCATCACAGATGCACTCTTGAAATCATGCACCCAGTGAATCACCCACTCACACATCTATGTACAGAGTCACACACACCCCACCCACACAAACACTCAGGCAGCCATACAGATACTCAGAGAACCAATCAATAACCCATATAGACACTCATGTAGCTATTCGCAAATCCATGCATCCACTTACACACCAACAAACAGACGGATACAGACATTCACACAGTTTAGTCACTAACCCATGCATTCAGTAAGATACGTTTAATCACTCACTTGTAGAGTCAGTCACTCACGTACTAAATCATCCATTCAGACACTTATACACCCACTCATTCTTCAATACGCCTTTCCCTATATATATTAAACATATTTAAACTTTACAGAAACACACAGTCACTGGATGATGTCATCAGTGATGTCATCAGTGATGTCATTTGAGATGTCATCAGTGATGTCACTGACCATGTCATGAGTGATGTAATATGTGACGTCATCAGCAGTGCATTGTGGGGCGCGAGTTATAGTTAGCTGAACTAACTATAACGGGGGAATTTCTATGGTTTTGTACGAGTGAAATGTCCAACTAACTATAACTGTCCCTAAAACCTATGGTTTTTTCAGTGAATATATATATATATATATATTTATATTTATTTATATATATATTTATATATTGCTTTCCACTTTGTCCTGACCTGGAGGACTGCACCACCATAAGAATGAAGCATGGGGCCGCAGGCTTGGAAATTTACAAACTTGTAAGTGGCACAGCAGTTTTGTTAATCAAACCGAGCAAGTTGCTTTCTGAGGCCCACTGGAGGGCTTGAAATATGGATATAAAAGTACTGTTACAATGCAGAATCCACTGAAGGGATAGAATTGGTTTAAACACACTACGGATTCCAGCATGCTTTGAGAGTAAAACTCACCTGTGAGGCCCACCGGGGGGCAATAGAATTCATCAGCATGCAGATAAAGGTGTGTTTGAGAGCGTCTGCAAGGTTTCAGAACTGCCTATGATTAAGAAGCTTGGGCCCCCGAAATGCGTCAGGCAAAGAAATTGATCGGAAATGCAAAATTATGGATTCCCTCTAAATAAAGAATTCAGAGAATTAACTGCTGCTGAGCCTGTCCTCATTTTAGGACAAAGTGGAAAACAATATATATATATATATATAACTTTGGCGCAGTTTGACAAATCTTCACGGAATTTTCAAAACTAATTTAACGCTCACTTCAGCGGTTATCTTGAAAGTCTCGGGGTGATCCGTCAAGCGGGGGCCGAGAACCAGAGGGTGATTAAAAGCGCGTTGTCCCCAGGTTAATCCCCATAAGACCTTTATACACGGCTACAGCACAAACTGATGAGTGGAATTACACCACATTTGGCAGGAAGGTAGATGTTGGTTCAAGGAAGCACCTTTTTGTGATTTGGTGTAAATCCGTTCAGTAGTTGCTGGGAAATTTAAAGAAATTTCCAGTTGAATTTTTAAGGACGCAGTGGATCCGCGACCCCTCCTGATCTCGAGCTGAGATCTGATTGGCTGCCAACACATCAAACCAGGAAGTTTTGGCAGCCATCTTGTGTCTCAGTAGAAAAGATTTAAAAAAAGAAAAGGGGGCAGGGTAGAAACACCTAGGCCTCTTGGGGGGGTCCCTCAGGGACCCAGTAGAGGCAAAAAAGCATTTTTTTGCGAGCAGGGAAACAGACACTTTGTTTTGAGATCCAGTGAGCTGCATGTTAGCAGCTCCCTGGGTCTCAAAGCAATGTTGGCTCCCGCAACATTACGAAAGTGGCTGGGCCCCAGGGGATTGGATCCCTGGGCCCGAAATCGGCCCAGGAGGGGGGGGGAGGTCGCACGGTTCCTCTCCCTTTTTCTAAAAATAAAATAATATAAAAATTGGGGCAGGCTCCGGGGAATGGGGTCCCCGGGGCTGAAAATGGCCAGGAGGGGGGCCGCTCGGGCCCCTTCCTTTATTTAATAAAAAATAAAATATAAAAAAAAGAAAGGCCAGGCCCCAGGGAATGGGGCAGCCCCCTCCCTTTAAATAAATTTAAAAAAAAAGAAAAGGCTGGGCCCTGAGGGATGGAGTCTCCGTGGCTGAAAATGGCCCAGGGAAGGGGGGCAACGTGGCCTCCCTTCCTTTATTTAAAAAAAAAAAGAAAATTTATAAAAAAAAGAAAGGCCGGGCCCCAAAGAATGGTGCAGCTCCCCTTCCCATTCTTAACATGCCTGGCCCTGAGGGATGGGGTCCCCGAGGCTGAAATCGGCCCATGGAAGGAGGGGCAACGTAGTCTCCCTTCCCTTTGAAAAAAAAAAAGCCCAGCAACTTGCCAGAGGCCTCGTCCCCTTTCTCCAACACTCTGCAAACACGACTCCTGGTGCGCTGCTGGTTGAGGGACGAAGTCCCCTTGGCTGCTGAGGGTCCTTCTTGGCCAACACGACCTCCTGTTGCCTCCAGTAAGGCCCAAGCAGTGGCATTGCTGAGAGGTGGTCAGAGGCCATGCCCCCTTTCTCCACCACTCTGAAAAAGTGCCTCTCGGTGCACTGCTGGTGGGGGGATGAGGTCCCCTTGCATCCTGAGGGGCTCAGGACTAAAGTGGACTTCTTCCCCAAGCAGCAGTGCTCCAGGAGGTGCATTTGTAGAGTGGTGGAGAAAGGGGGCATGGCCTCTGAGGACCTCTTAGCAATCCAGCTGTGTGGGTCTTATTGTATGTAACAGGAGGGGTAGTTGGCCCCAAGGACACTCAATAGCCAAGGGGACTTCACCTCCCTACTAGTAGTGCCGCAGGAGGTGCGTTTGCAGAGAGGTGTAGAAAGGGGGCGTGACCTCCTACCAGCTCTCAGCAATCCTGCTGTGTCGGACTTACTGGAGGTAACAGGAGGGGTAGTTTGCCCCCAAGGACGTCTTGGGGCCAACTTCCCCTCTTGCTATCTCCAGCAAGTCCCACATAGCGGGATTGCTAAGAGGTCTTCGGAGGCCATGCCCCCTTTCTCCACCACTCTGCAAACTTGGCTTGTGGTGCACTACTGGTTGGGGAATGAAGTCCACTTTACTCCTGAGGGACCTTGGGGGCCAAGAAACCCTCCTGGTACCTCCTGTAAGTCCTACACATCAGGATTCCTGAGAGCTGGTCGGAGGCCCAGCCCCTTTTTTCACCACTCTGCAAACGTGACTACTAGTTAAAAAAACCATAGAAATTCACTGAAAAAAACAAATGTTACAGGGACATTATAGTTAGGAGCTAGCATTTAAAAACCTTAGTAATGCACTGAAATAACCAAAGGTTACAAGGATGTTATAGTTAGGAAATAGAATAAAATAAACCTGAGAAATTCACTGAAAAAAACAAAGGTTACAGAGATGGTATAGTTAGGCTCAGGTTTCACTCGTACAAAACCAGAGAAATTCAGCAGCTAACTATAACTCACGCCCCCGCAATGCAGGAACAAGGCACTTCTGGTGTCAAAACGCGTAGAGCATGCTGCTCATTAAATCACTGTCTGCAATTTACCTGCTCGGAGTGCGTGTGCTTTCTTTCCTTGGATATGGGGAAAACACCGTTGCTGAAATAGGTACTCACGCAGCAGCAAAAGAGAAGCCCGCACTATAAAGGGGCTTTTGAAAAGGTTTATTGCGGCGGACACGTTTCGACCAAACCGGTCTTTTTCAAAGCCCACAAACAGACAGCCAATGTGCCCTATTTACTACAAAAACATATTTATGTAAACACACAGACTGAAGCAGTTTTTAATTAAATATTTCCTGTATGAGATATATATGTGTATGTATATATATATATGTGTGTGTGTATATATATTATCTACTGGCGGTCGCCAGTAGATAGTTATAGTTACAACCTATTATCCATAGGAAATCCGCGACATTCTATTTGAAATAACTCTCTTGCCGGTTGACGTATCTTCGCAAAATTTTCAAACTTTGTGGCCCGCTCCGGTCCGCTCCTACCCTGAAAGTCTCGGGGGATTCGTCAAGCGGGGGCCGAGAAAAAGGGGGTCCCAAAACGCGTTTTCCCCATGCATTTTTCCATAGGAAACTTTAGACACGGCTACAGCCCGAACTGCTGAACGGAATTACACCAAATTTGGCAAAGAGGTAGTTCTTGGTTCAGAAAGAACCCTTTTGTTAAATGGTGTAAATCCGTTCAGTAGTTGCTGAGAAAATGAAAAGTAAAAAGATAGTGATATCTAGGGCCGCGGATCCTCCCGAGCACGAGCTTTATGTTAATTGGCTGTCAACACTCCAAACCAGGAAGTGTTGGCAGCCATTTTGTCCCTCGGTAGAACCGAGGGACAGAAACAAGTGCGCAAAGCGCACAAAGGGGGCAGGGTAGAAACACCCTGACCCCCTAGGTCTGCTCAGGTGGTCCCACAAGGACCCCCTGGGCAAAAAAAATAATTAAAAAAAAAATCGGCAGGATGCGCTCAGGGTGCGCGAACCCTGCCGAAAAAATCGAAGCGCGGTCTCCCGCGCTCGATGTTAATTGGCCCCGGGTGGGCCAAGTCCCGGGGGCATGCTGGGGGGTTAATTTTATGTGTGGGGGCCTCTAAGGGCCCCCAAGCCCCGGGGACCACCACCCCCGGGGCCTTATGTATAATGGTGCGGGAGGGCTCTGAGCCCTCCCGCAGCCCCGGGACCACCACCTCCCGGGGCTTCTTTTTTAAAATTAAAAACCTGTGTGGGGGGCTCCAGCACCCCACACGCCCGGGGACCACCACCTCCCGGGGCACTAAGAAAAATTAAAATGGGGGTCCGTTTTGGACCCCCAAGCCCCGAGGACCACCACCTCCCGGGGCTTTCAAAATGTAGGGAGGGGGCCGCGCGGCCCCCTCCTGGAGCCCTTGATGGCCCTGGGGACCGCCACCCCCAGGGCCGGCTCCTGCAGTGTCCCGGGGTGCCTACCCCGGGACACTGCTGTTTGCAATGACAGGATGGGAGCCTTGCGGCTCCCGTCCTGTCATTGCAAACTGCTTTGGATATTGGAAGAGAGAGCAGGGAAACCTGCTCTCTCTTCCAATATCCAAAGCCGATTGCTTTCCACATGGGGAGCAGCATGTTAGCTGCTCCCCATGTGTAAAGCAATGCCGGCTCCCGTAGGACACGGGGAGCCGGCGGGACTGTGGGGGTTTGGGGACCCCCCACAGTCCCCAACGAGAGTCCAGGCCCCGGGGATGGGGTCTTCAGGGCCATAAGTGGCCCGGGAGGGGGCCACGCAGCCCCCTCCCCAAAGTAAAATTTTTTAAAAAAATTAAAAAAGTGCAAGGCCGGCCCCGGGGATGGGGTCCCCGGGGCCTTAAATGGCCTGAGGAGGGGGGCCACGCAGCCCCCCTCCAAATAAAAAAAAAGAGGCCATGCCCGGGGATGGGGTCCCCGGGGCCAATACAGGCCCAGGGAAGGGGGCCACGCGGCCCCCTTCCCGTTTTTTTTTATTTTAATTAAAAAAGGGTAAGGCCCTGGGGGATGGGGTCCCCAGGGCCTAAAAATAGGAAAAAGGAAGGGGGCCACACAGCCCCCTTCAGAGAAAAAAAAACAAAAAAAAAACGATCGGGCCCGTAGGCCCCGCCCCTTCCTTCACCACTCTGCAAACGCGCCCCTGGCGCGTTTGCAGAGGAGAACGAATTTCCCTTGAATACTGGGGGTCCCTGGGGCCAACTAGCCCACCAGGAACCTCCAGTATGCGCCAGGGGCTGCCTTGCAGAGAGGTGTACAGAGGCCATGCCCCTTTTTACACCTCTCTGCAACGCAGCTCTTTGGCGCTTTTGGAGGTATATGGTGGGCTAGATGCACCCCAGGGACCCTCAGGATTCAAGGGAGTTAATCCCCGACTTAAAACGCGCCACGGGGCGCGTTTGCACAGTGGTGACGGGAGGGGGCAGGGCTTCAAGTGACATGTGTGCAAACAGGCCCCGTGGCGCGTTTTAAGATGGGGAATTAAATCCTCTTCAATCCTGAGGGTCCCTGGGGGCCAACTAGCCCAACAGGTACGTCCAGAAAGCGCCACAGAGCTGCGTTGCAGAGAGGTGTAAAGGGGTGTGGCCTCTGTACATGTCTCTGCAACGCAGCCCCTGGCGCATACTGGAGGTTCCTGGTGGGCTAGTTGGCCCGTAGGGACCCTCATGATTCAAGGGGACTTAATCCCCCAACTTAAAACGCGCCACGGGCGCGTTTGCACAGATGTCACCTCAGGCCCCGCCCCTCCCTTCACCATTGTGCAAATATTCCTCTAAAATCAGCCGAAATACGAATTCTGATTTACTCACCTGTTATCAGGAGAGACCTCAGTGCTGCATCTTTCAGCCCAGTACTGGTCCTGAAAAGTAATTTTAACCGTACTTACCGGTAACTTGAATTTCCTTCATAGGCTAACATTGACTGGTTTCACTTGGAAATTCTTCTAAGTGTGGAGTTTTGGAACTTTAAAATATTCCTCTAAAATCAGCCGAAATACGAATTCCGATTTACTCACCTGTTATCAGGAGAGACCTCAGTGCTGCATCTTTCAGCCCAGTACTGATCCTCAAAAGTAATTTTAACCGTACTTACCAGTAACTTGAATTTCCTTCCATAGGATATCATTGCCTGCTTTTTGCTGAAAAAGTTTCTAAGTGTTGATTTTTGAAACATACAAATATTCCTCTAAAATCAGCCAAAATCCGAATTCTGATTTACTCACCTGTTATCAGGAGAGACCTCAGTGCTGCATCTTTCAGCCCAGTACTGATCCTCAAAAGTAATTTTAACCGTACTTACCAGTAACTTGAATTTCCTTCCATAGGATATCATTGCCTGCTTTTTGCTGAAAAAGTTTCTAAGTGTTGATTTTTGAAACATACAAATATTCCTCTAAAATCAGCCGAAATCCGAATTCTGATTTACTCACCTGTTATCAGGAGAGACCTCAGTGCTGCATCTTTCAGCCCAGTACTGGTCCTGAAAAGTAATTTTAACCGTACTTACCAGTAACTTGAATTTCCTTCATAGGCTAACATTGACTGGTTTCACTTGGAAATTCTTCTAAGTGTGGAGTTTTGGAACTTTAAAATATTCCTCTAAAATCAGCCGAAATACGAATTCCGATTTACTCACCTGTTATCAGGAGAGACCTCAGTGCTGCATCTTTCAGCCCAGTACTGATCCTCAAAAGTAATTTTAACCGTACTTACCGGTAACTTGAATTTCCTTCATAGGCTAACATTGACTGGTTTCACTTGGAAATTCTTCTAAGTGTGGAGTTTTGGAACTTTAAAATATTCCTCTAAAATCAGCCGAAATACGAATTCCGATTCACTCACCTGTTATCAGGAGAGACCTCAGTAATGCATCTTTCAGCCCAGTACTGATCCTCAAAAGTAATTTTAACCGTACTTACCAGTAACTTGAATTTCCTTCCATAGCATATCATTGACTGCTTTTTGCTGAAAAAGTTTCTAAGTGTTGATTTTTGAAACATACAAATATTCCTCTAAAATCAGCCAAAATCCGAATTCTGATTTACTCACCTGTTATCAGGAGAGACCTCAGTGCTGCATCTTTCAGCCCAGTACTGGTCCTGAAAAGTAATTTTAACCGTACTTACCAGTAACTTGAATTTCCTTCCATAGGATATCATTGTCTGGTTTTCAGCAGAAAAGTTTCAAAGTGTTGATTTTCACAAACTACAAATATTCCTAAAAAATCGCCTGTATGACTTAAACGCATTCTTTCAACTGTTTACAGGAGATGCACCAGTGCTGGATCCAGGATCCAACACTGAGTAAGAAAAAGTAACGATAACAGTTTTTAACTTCTAAGTGAATTTCCTTCCATAGGATAACATTGGTGATTCTATGAGAAAAAGTTTCTAAGTGTGAACTTTTAAAGTACAATAATATTCCTTAAAAATCACGACTGTAACCAAAACGCTTTTACTCAACTGTTTACAGGAGATGTCCCAGGACTGAATCTAGGATCCAGTAATGTGGTTAGAAAAGTAATCCATAAAGTAACTAATTGCATTTAACTAGAAATTCACATTGAGCTGAATGTTGCATTGTGTTTGAAAATGTGTTGCCCATTGCAACAACTGTAACTACTGTACTTAAAAGTCTATTGCCTATGTGCAAAGTAATTAAACTAAAGTAATTCATTCTGAGAAAGTATTTTTTGTAATGTAATGTATAATGTAATTACAATGTAATTTAAAAAATAAAATATGTAAAAAAAAATTGTTTCTAAAAAATTTGGAAATCAGTATGAAAAAAATGTATATAACAATTAATACATTTAAAAATTGTCATTTACAAAACCTTTGAAATTCACTGAAAAAACTGTAGGTTTCAGACATGTTATAGTTACAAATTAGCATTTAAAAAACCTTTGAAATTCACTGAAAAAACCATAGGTTTCAGGGACGTTATAGTTACAAATTAGCATTTAAAAAACCTTTGAAATTCACTGAAAAAACCATAGGTTTTAGGGACAGTTATAGTTAGTTGGACATTGCACTCGAACAAAACCCGTGAAATTCCCCGTTATAGTTAGTCCAGCTAACTATAACTCGCGCCCGCAATGCACTGCTGATGACGTCACATATTACATCACTCATGACATGGTCAGTGACATCACTGATGACATCACTGATGACATCTCAAATGACATCACTGATGACATCATCCACGTGATAATCTGATGCACCTCCTCACACCCTAATATAACCTTTGATACACCCACTCTAAATTACAGACTGCCATTCGCAAAACCATAGACACTCCAACACCAATAACTACATACCCACTCACTGATTCTTAGGTCTACGCACACATCCACTCACTCACCCGTACAGTCACTCATACTGACGGTCACTCAGTACAGGACTATCATATGCACTCATACTCCTATATAGACACTCAAACACCGCCACTCATCCATAGAGGTACTCACACACCTAGTCAGTCATGCAAATAATTAAACACACTACCATTTACTCACCTATACAGTTATACACACACCAGCTCACTTACTCATACAAATAGTAGCACAATCTTACGCTCTTATACAATCACTGATACAAGCACACACTCATCCATACAGCCACTATCACAATCACTCACTCTCGCTTATAGCTATTTATATACTCCAACACACATATATACTGCCTTTCACATATGTAGTTACTCACACATGTACCACTGGGACATACATTCACTCACTAACACACTCTTACACACACTTACCCACCCATACAGTCTATCACAGTTGCACTCTTGAAACCATCCACCCAGTGAATCACCCACTCACACATCTATGCACAGAGTTGCACACACCCCTCCCACACAAACACTCAGGCACCCATACAGATACTCAGACAAGCATTCAATAACTCATATAGACACTCATGTAGCTATTCACAAACACATGCAGCCACTTACACAGCAACAGACAGACGGATACAGACATTCACCCAGTTTAGTCACTAACCCATGCATTCAGTAAGATATGTTAAATCACTCACTTATAGAGTCAGTCACGCACCTACTAAATCATCCATACAGACACTTACACACCCACTCATTCTTCAATACGTCTTTTCCTATATATATTAAAAATATTTAAACTTTACAGAAACACACAGTCACTGGATGATGTCATCAGTGATGTCATCAGTGATGTCATTTGAGATGTCATCAGTGATGTCATCAGTGATGTCACTGACCATGTCATGAGTGATGTAATATGTGACGTCATCAGCAGTGCATTGCGGGGCGCGAGTTATAGTTAGCTGGACTAACTATAACGGGGAATTTCACGGGTTTTGTACGAGTGCAATGTCCAACTAACTATAACTGTCCCTAAAACCTATGGTTTTTCAGTGAATTTCAAAGGTTTTTTAAATGCTAATTTGTAACTATAACGTCCCTGAAACCTATGGTTTTTTCAGTGAATATATATATATATATATATATATATATATATATATATATATATATATAATAATGTTTTTTACTTGCCTATATCTTTGGCGCAGGTTGATGAATCTTCACAAAATTTTCCAAACAAAAGTGCCCAGGTGATTCTCGTTGTGCATGGAGAGTTTTGGGGCGATCCGTCAAGCGGGAATTGAGATAAAGAGGGGGTCAAAAAAAGTGTTTTTCCTATGTTAATTCCCATAGAGATTTTAGTTGTGACCATAGCCCAAACGCCTAGATGGAATTACACCGAATTTGACAGAAAGGTAGCTCTTAGTTCAGAAAGAACACTTTTTTGTTATTTGGTGTAAATTTGTCGAATAGTTTGTGAGATATAAAAAAAAAGCAAATTTGTATATATAGGGAGGCGGATCCTCCGCGGATTCAACAGTCCCCGTGCTGAAATCTGATTGGCTGCCAATGCTTCAACCGGGAAATGTTGGTAGCCATGTTGGGACTCTGCTTCTGCTGAGTCCCACAAAAAACTTTTAAAAAAAAGAACAGGGGTGAGGGTAGGAATACCCTGACCCCTTAACTCTGGTCATGGGGTCCCAGAGGACCCTGACAGGACGAAAAAGCACTTTTAAAAAAAGCATTTTGCCATGAAAATGCAACAGAGCTTGTTTTGAATATAGCCCCTGGGTGGGACAGGTACCGGGGGCATCTTTTTTAAAAAGGAAGGGGCGCACAGGACCCTCCTCCTGAGACTTATTGAACCCCGGGGACCACCACCTCCCCGGGGCTTTATTGGTAAAAAAAAAAAGGAGATGGGCACATGGGGCCCCTCTCTATGGGCTCTCTAACGACCACTAACTCTCCAGGGCAAAATATTTTTTTAAAAATGGAAAAGGAGCTGTGCGGTCCCCCTCCCAGGCCACATAGAGCCCCTCGGACCACCACCTCTCAGGGGCCAGCCCAGAAAAGTAAAGGAGGGAGCCACGCAGCCTTCCTCCTGGAACCATGCATGGCCGTAGGGACTGCCACCCCCCAGGGCCGGCTACTGCTATGTCCTGGGGTGCCCACCCCAGGGGACATATCTGTTTGCTTTTGCTTGGCGGGAGCTGATAGCTCCCGCCAAGCGAGAGCAAATACTCTGGTTCCAGTGGGTGGGAGTTGTCAAAGTGCTGTCAAAGTGCTCCCGGTCTCTGGAAGCGGAGTTTTCAGATCTTTGGGAAAGAGATTAAACAGATTGCTCCTGCATGGAGGGAGCTGCCTTTCCAGCAGCTCTCTTCATGCAGAAGCAATGCCGGATCCCGCAGGAGGCGGGGAGCTGGTTAGGAACACGAATGCCTTGAGGTTCCCATCCCGTGGGAAAAGAGAAGGAAGAGGCAAAATGAAGGTCAGTAATGACAAGCTGAAAGAGGCAGAATAAAGGTCAGCAAAGAGCAGAAAGAGGCAAGATAAAGGTGAGAAACGAGCAGAAAGAGGCAGACTAAAGGTAAGAGATGAACAGAAGGAGGCAGAATAAAGGACAGAAGGGAGCAGAAAGAGGAAGAATACAGGTCAGAAAAGAGCAGAAAGAGTCAGAATAAAAGTCAGGAACAAGCAGAAAGAGGCAAAATGAAGGTGAAGAACAAGCAGAAAGAGGCAGAATAAAGGTGAGAAACGAGCAGAAAGAGGCCAAATAAAGGTCAGAAACCAGCAGCAAGAACCAAAATAAAGGTGAGAAACGAGCAGAAAGATGCAAAATAAAGGTCAGCAACACACAGAAAGAGGCAGAATAAAGGTAAAAAACGAGCAGAAATAAGCAAACTAGAGGTCAGAAACCAGCAGCAAGAGGCAAAATAAAGGTGAGAAATGAGCAGAAGTAGGTCAAATAAAGGCCAGCGACTAACAGAAAGAGGCAAAACAGGGGGCAGAAAAATGAGCAGGAAAGGCAAAACAGAGGGCAGAAAAACAAGCAGAAAAGGCAAAACAAAGCAGAAGAGGGCAGAACAGAGAGCACTCAGATACACACCCACTCACAGACCCACTCAGTCACTCTCACACTGACTCACAGACCCACTCAGAGACTCTCACACCCACTCACAGACTTAATAAGACACTCATGCACTCACTCACACACCTTAGAAATTCACATTAAAAGCCAAAGGTTACAGGGACGTTATAGTTAGGAAACAACAATAAAATGACCTTAGAAATTCACTGAAAAAAATACAAAGGCTACAGGGACGTCATAGTTAGGAAATAGAATTTAAAGAAAACATAGAAATTCACTGAAAAAAATAAAGGTTACAAGGATATTATAGTTAGGCTCAGATTTCACTTGTAAAAAACCAATGAAATTCAGCAATTATTGTTAGCTGAGCTAACTATAACGTATGCCTCCGCAATGCACTGCTTATGACCTCACATATTACATCACTCATGACATGGTCAGGGACATCACTGATGAAATCACTGTTGACATCTCAAAAGACATCACTTTGCGATTCAGTAAGTATCCTGAAAGTTTACTAAAATCAGTGGCCATATCGTCTATTAATAGCAAAGCCCTCTCAGGGTCTACCGTAACTACAGCTATGTCGTCTGCATAAGCTAACATTTTTGTCTCCCAGCTATGCAGCCTGACTGATGTAATATCTAGGTGAGCTTCCAGCTTGCGGACAAAGGGATCTATACACATAGGGGCATATTCTCAAGAACGTGTGATAACCACCGCAAGTGTAGCTTAACGCAACCCTTCACATCGCAGTCCATCACGGGAAAACAACTCTGTGTCAACGTGGTATTCACAACACGGTGGTACCATGCGATAGTCACACGACAACGCGTCAAATGAACGAGTTAAAAACAACGCGACGCCGCAAAAACGTGAAACCCCAACGCGAAAATAGTAGCGATGACGCCAATCGCGATACAAAAATCTATGAAAACCAGCCACAGGCCTGCAATTCCCACGCGTCATGCGGGAAAATGCACTATAAAAGTAGAAAAAAAACATACCAACAAAAGCCAAACAACAGCGAAGCACAATGGAGGCATCCAGAGCAAGTACAGAGGACAACCAGAACCCCACAAGCCCCCCGGAGGAACAGCCAGGGACCTCAGGGTCAGGGAAGGGCAAGAACAAGAAGAGTAGGAAGAAGCGGTTCAGTCCGCAGGAAAACAGGATCCTGATAACGGAGGTGATAGAACACCATCAACCACTGTTCGTCACCTCCACTGTGTCACTGGCAACTAAAAATGGAATATGGCAGACCATCGTGGACAAGGTGAAAGCAGTCGGAGTGCTGAAGAGGACAATGGACGAGGTCAAGAGGCGCTGGAATGATGTGAAGCGCAAAACCAAGCTGAAACTCGCAGACAACCGGAAGGCAGCAATGCAGACTGGAGGTGGGAGTCCAGCGCCACTGGAGGAGCTGGACGAGATGGAGGAAATGGTGTCCACAGTCATCAGTGGGGAGACGGTGGCAGAAGTTGGGGGACCGGACACTGCTCAACATGACCGGACACAACAGAAACAGGGTGAGTAACTACCAGGGACTGAGGGGACGGGGGAGATGGGCACAATGGCACACATGCACAATGAAGCATAGCACATCTGCGGACAAACCATGCCCCAGACCCACAACTTCCACCAAGAGACCAATGCACACAGGTATGCAACATCACAGCACTGCATAAGCACAGAACCTAGAGGCACACCGCATGAAAGGGATAAGGGCAGTTAAATCAGAGCTGCAGGGGCGACTCCCCCAAAATGCGGCACACACACATTACATGCAGAGCACATAAACATTGACAACGATGTGGTACAAACCGCAACACGCCCACAACAGAACAGAGGACACAACCGGTGCCGCATGTGCGTAGAAACTGGCCAATCACATTTGGCACTGCAGGGCAATGTGAGTTGACAATGTACAAGTACAAACACACATCCGTGATGTAGTCGGAATGTCCACTGTCCCGCATCAAATAGGCAGCTCCCCCCAAACAGTCACAATGTACACTGTCATGCAGTCTGAATGTAAACATGTACAATGCGTCAACATACATGTGAACACGATGTTAAACTGCATCTCCCCTTCACATTGCAGGGGGAAATCCAACACCTCCTGCAGAGCAGTCCGAACCTCTCTTCTCTGATGACGAAGAGGACCACCACACCTTCGACGCCCTCCAACAGCTCGTGGAGAGCCTCCGCAGCCCACTTCCAGGATCAGGGCAGCCCAGCTGCCATGAGGAGGACCCACCCCCTGCACAGCACACACAGCAGGCAGCACCCACCACCAGGGCTGCCTCCCAGGACCCCCACGATGAACACATGGC